>JAJJWW010006377.1:0-600000 GCA_023531295.1 Papaver armeniacum | reverse complement strand
GAAGAAATTCATGATAATATTAATTGCTTGGAAAATGTGAAGGCTTGTGTGCAGTACTTACTGGTAAAGCTTGTGTGTAATTTCTATTCCAAAGCACTTTTAGTGTTATGTTCGGGATATTTTAATATTATTTGCTTGACTAATTAAAATTTATATATGTTGCGAGATATTGTTTGCTTGAACATGCACTGAAGGCTCAATCCCAAAAGTTGCAAACCACGAAGAAGATATCCCGCGGGTTGGAAGGTGGGATCTATACCAGATTTCGGATTATATTTCTATAACAGACATGACACAGTTTTCGGTAAGTGTTAGTTGGTTTATGTTTTGTAAATTTATGGTAATATCAATATAATTTAGATATAACTTTGATGTAATCAGAATTGTCATGTGTAGCTATAACTTACACATTTAAATGTGCTTGTGTAACCTATAGTTACACATGCAAACATAACACCAGTGAATTCAATTTATATGTGTAACTATAGGTTACACATATAAAAATGTGTTTGTGTAACTTTAAGTTACACATACAAGCTGAAAATTTGTACATTTAGAATGTTCAACTTGTTTTTGCTATCTCTTTTAACCTCTCCATCTGTTAATTGCAGCCAACTCCTAGCTTTGTGGTGAGTTTTCACATGACTTGAGAAGCAACTAGGTATATCAACCGTGGTACCCAGACAAGGATGACACCAAAAGTCGGGTGAAAGCGCAAACCATTGAGAATGGACAATCTGAAAGAGCAACTGCAAGCAAACCAAGCAATGTTTAAAGCGGTGTATGCAATTGCAAGAGAAGGAATATCGAAGGGGACCTTTCGGGAACAATGAGAATTCAAGATTCACAATTTTAGTTGCCAAATTATGCAAGCAATGGGTATTGATCCTTACAAAGTGACCCAGAAGAGTTTATGCAACATGAAGATCTTTGGACATGGAGGTGCTGATCGTGGAGCTACTGAGCATGAAGAAGTAGAGTTCTTGCATGGAGCAACCGATCAACAAGGAGATGGAACTACTGAGCATGGAAGTAGTGAACATGAAGAAGAAGAGTCCGAGAAAGAGACGAGCAAGAGAAAGAGAAAGATGACACGGAAAAATCCTTCCATGAAGAATGTAAGTAGTTGTTCATTTTTAATATGCTTCTTTAACTTGATAGAGGTACCCAATTAGTTGACACTAAGGTCTTTGAACATTTTAGGTTCATATTTTAGTTGTTCGGTTTTAATATGCTTGTTTAACTTGATTACACTTGATTATTGTTGAGTAAACTAATCATATGGATGTGTAATCCCTAGTTACACATGCTATATGCATGTGAAACTTCCGATTACACTAGTTAGATGCATGTGTAATTGCATGTTACACTAGGTATCCATGCCATACTCATGTGTAACATGAAGTTACACATGCTAGTTATCGAAGCCGATCAATCACACATGATATATTCTTCTTGAAATTTTATTAAAAAAATTTAACATCATAATCATCATCCTAATTCTCATTTCAATGCTTGTGCAGTTCCATGTATGAGCCTGGCGGTGGAAATACGCCAAAATTCCCGCAAGCTCAAACTTGAGAGGGGCGCAAGGCTCATCAAAAGAAGAAGCCCACTAGTAAGAAAAAGCGCACTCTTTGCGAGGTGTTGTTGATGAGGCGCGAGAAGAAAGTCGATGAAGAGACGCATGCTGCTGATGAGGCACAAAAGAAAGATGCGAAGGTGGTGTTGTAGTTGAGCCACGTGAGAAAGCCATAGGTGATGATGCAAATGTCATTGAAGAGACACATGCAACTGTTGGTGACGGTTTGGTTCTGACTGCTCCAACTCAGCCAACATCAGAAACTATTGACGATAGTTTTGCTTCAACACAGTTTGAGGACTCCATGGTGATAACTGCTACAACACCGCAAACACAGGCTGACAATGCTCGGACCTACATGTTGGTGCAACTAGGAGCTAACCCTACGATATGACGGATCTTTGAAGTGAGTAAAATGCTTGATGAGATTGTCGATGACATTAACAAAAGTGAACCCAACCCGCGGTGATGGAGAATGCGAGAACCTAGCTCAAGTGGTAACCACTCTTCCGTTTTATTTTTCCTTTATGTTTTGTTTGTAATGGAAGTGTAACTTCAAGTTACACATTTCAAAAGGCATGTGTAGCTTGAGGTTACATACATTACATTATTATTTTGGCTTGTTTTATTTGTAATGGAAGTGTAACTTCAAGTTACACATTGTAAAAAGCATGTGCATCTTGAGGTTACACACAGTACATTATTATTTTGTCTTGTGTAACTTTAAGTTACATACATGTGCTAATTTACTTGAGATTTTGCCTATTTTATTTTGCGCAGCTACAACACAAGGGAACTTTTTAGCCTTGGAATAGATAAAACTCCACTACTGCGGGAGAGTTCTTTGAAGGAAGTTGCGAATACAATAAGAGAAAACCAACCAGCATTCATACAACAACGTGTCTTGAGGAATAGAAAAATTCCAACACAAGATCTCAAAGCGGTATGAAAAGAGGACGAAGAAGATTAAGAAGAGTGTTAATGAAGAAAGAATGACCACAGTTCCGGAAGTGGAAAAAGAAAGAATGGACGCATTCCGGGAGCAGAAGAAGAAAGAATGGATGAGGTTCTTTGAAGATGACGGAACAATGAGAAAGGATGTGAAAGGTTAAAGTTATCGAAAGGTTTGGAAGGCGAGAATAAGGAGAAAGTGCTTGAATATTTCCATACTCATTCGAAAACGTAAGTAGCTTGACTCCAAGTAGGCTTGATTCTTTATTGATTATTGGATATTACTACTTGATTCTCGTTATGTTGATGAATAATAGTTTACTTCTTTGTAATGCGAGAGACATTACTTGGATTGAACACTGACGAAAATGGTAGCCTTCTATTTAATATATCCGGAGAACTAATGCTACAGACTTACCAAGAAAGAATCCTTATTGGAGTCAGAATTCATCGACTTCTACATTAGCAGATTGAGGACAAAGATGAACTCTAACAGCAAGTATGACAAAGCGATATTCCTGTCGCCACAAGCATACGTAAGTAGTTCGATATATTTGAAATCTTATTCCATTTATAATGTGTAGTGTGTGTTGTAAGATTATGATTTTTTTTTTATGTCGGAAAACAGTTATAATGTAGTAATCTAGGTTACAAATCTTTGTTATAATGTGTAATCTGAAGTTACACAACCATTTATAATGTGTAATCTGAAGTTACACATTCTTATTTTTCTAGTGAAAAACCCAAGCCCCTATGTGTAAACTTCTGTTTACATAATCACTTGTTCATTTGTAAAACTTTTGATTAAAAATGTGAGTTTGACATTCCAAATGGTTTTTGCAGATCACGTACTTGAACGATTACGCGAGAATTCAAGAAATTTTGGATTCCAAAGCTTGCGAAGGAGTATGTCAAGTACAAGAACGATGCGATCAAACTTTTCGCCCCAATGTGCAACAACAACACACACTACACACTTTCTTTGGAGTATGAGTTGAAGAGCTCTAATGCTTGGTCCTACATGAACTCATCAAACGTTAAGCAACTCGGGAGTGAACACCTTATTCAAGACAAGAAATATGCATTTGCAATTACTACTGAAATCAGACTCTTGTGTCCTTATGCTCTTGGGATGAATGAAAACGCCAATTATATGGCTTCGCCCGCACAAGGTACAATTCCGATTGTCTTCCATGTGTATGCAATTACATGAAGATCGGGATGAAGAATAAACCACTTGACAAAAATTAACCTCAAGTATGATGCTATGGTGGTGGGTGACAAGATGAACCGCATGAGAGGAAGCATGCTATACAAGATTATTTTGGATCCATTCGGAGATGCGTAAAAGCAGTCATTAGGATTAGAAAAAAATCTATACTAGCAAATATGTTGTTAGCCACAAACGAGATGTTAGACTTGGAAAATATGTTGTTAGAAACTTCTAAATTTCATCGAGTTAGTAGATTTTAGCGGTTCTTGGTTTTGAAAATATTTTTGAATTGAAATTCTTTGAATTAAAAACTTTTATCTTGTTAGAACTTTTACAAATTGTGTGTACGGGTTTCATAAAGTATGCAACGGGGTAAGTAACTACACATCTTAACATGATGCTTTAGGTGTAACTTTGAGTTTACATATGCATTTATCATGTGTAACCTAATATTACACATGCATTCACAAAGTGTGTAACTTCTCGGTTACACATCCATATATTTGAGTGTAAACCGAAGTTACACAAGCCATTGATCGGACTTGCCCAATAAATCAAAATAAAATAAAGTTACACCAAAGCATTTATCATGTGTAAGCTAATGTTACACATGCATTAACAAATGATGTAACTTACGGTTACACATCGATCGGAAGTTACACAAGCATTTGACCACCGATCGGACATACACAATAAATCAAACAAATAGAATAAACGCATTTCAACCGTTAATCGACAAAATATAAAATCTGAATGAATAGATCCTTGCACATAATCAACGTTGCGAAAAATAAAAACGTTTGGTCCATGCGAACCGAAATGAAGAAAACTAAAAAAGAAACAATCCAAGACAAAAAAAGAATCCACACATAAAATCATTACTTGCGAAATGAACTTTGGTAGGCTCAATCTAGTGAGGTGTGAACTTCCGAGGATTCCCGCAACTTTGCCTTGTTGTGACATGTTTCCTTGCGATTCTTTGCAACGAACTTTTCTCTTCACCTTTTTCTCACGTTTACTTATAATTCTCTTTCTGGGGGTCTACCCGGTGGCTTCTTCACGGTAGGCGGGATGACGGTGTTATCTGGATGATATTCAACGAGCTGTTTGTAGTTGGGAATCGGTGGATGGCATGCATATAAGTCTTCCTAAAATAGTCGCTTGTAAAATATGGTGAAATGAAATCAATAGCCTCACGTTTAATCTTCCGTATGGCTGCAAGAGCATGAGCACAAGGAAAACCATATACGCGCCACCTTGAAAAAAACAAAAACAAACAAAAAATCAATTAGTTGCACATACAAATCATAAAACACTCAAAATTAGATAGTTACAGGTGCATATACAGGATGTGTATCTTTAAGTTACACTTGCAAAATATATGTGTAACTAGTATTTACACATGCATATATCTAATCTTAAAAGGAGAAAAAGAACATACAGAGAGAAGAAAAAGCATAAGAAACCAAACCTTTGACAGGTGCAAGTCTCGTGTTCGAGGTCCACCATGTGAGACCTTTCGCTAATAACTTCAAACACGGTAGGACTAGCAACCAATACTTCCCAAGCCAAACCTTCATCTTGAAGAGCCACAAGCTTTTCTTCATACTCAGGGGTTAATGGAGTCATCATATTAGCACCAATTTCACGACGCTCTGCCATCAAACACATTATTTTCCTCCTAATCTGAAAAGGAAAAAAAAAATGATGAATACATAAAGTGACAAAACATGAAATAAAAAGACAGCAAACAACAAAACACACACACACACTTAATTAACCTGATCAAGAAGAGCAGATGCAGGCATCTTCTTGTGAACCAGAACCCAGCTATTGACTGATTCTGCTAGAGTACTAGATGTTCGTCCATAACGACAACCTTTGAAATAGGCATTCGCATATGATTCAGGTGGTATGGTCTCGATGTAATCAGCCACCCAATTGCAGTTCAAGTCTCTAATCTTCTGTATGGCTTTCGCATGGTTTTCAGGTGAGAGTGCGTATGTCGCCTCTCGGAAATGGTCCATCACAAGTGAATACCTAGGATCTGTTGCAGTGATGGGTATATTTTTCGTCAAATGATAGTAGCGAAGGCTGTGGAACCCATCTGGATAGACAAGTGGAACACCCCGCAAGAGTCCTTCATGGCGATCCGAAAGGAAGGTGATTGGCCTCCCATCACCAACAACTTCGATCAAATTCCTCAAAAACCACTCCCGATTGTCGATAGTCTCGGAATCGACTAGTGCAAAAGCAAGGGGAAAAAACCTACAAAAAAATTGTGCATAATCGAAGAATAATAAGTTTCACACAAACGAAACAATGTGTAAATACAAGTTACACATGCTAAAACAAATGTGTAACTTAAGGGCTACGAGATGATATTTTCTTAGTTACACACTGGGTAAAGTAATGTGTAACTGAGAGTTACACATGTGTAACTCTCAGTTATTTGTCAACTGAAGTTGTTAAAAAAAAAAAAAACATACCTTTACCACCATTGATCCCAGTAGCTGCCATCAAGCAACCTTTGAATGTACCAGTAAGGAAAGTAGTATCCAAGTATACCATTGCACGACAAAACCGGGTACCCTTTGATGCATGCAAAGAAATGCGATGAAAATCCGTTGGAACTGTTTATTTTCACGTTCAAACTTTATCACGCTACCAGGGTTGGTTTCCCTTATAGCATTAATATACCATACCAAATGCGAGTAGGACTTGACATCGTCGCCATAAATCGTCTCATAAACCTTTTCCCTAGCATTATATGCCTGATAGTACTCCATGTTAATCCCATAATTGGTCTGGAAATCAGCAGCAATTTGGTTGGGCTTCTTGTGAGGATTTTTGCGAACTTCTTCCTCAATCAAACTAGACGAGAAGCTGGTGGAGTATGTTTGGTTCAAGTTGCGCCCACCAGCACCACAAATGTGCTCAGGGTTATAAGACCTGACCTGGAGATGTTAATACAAAATATAAAAAATTCAAACCAAAAAACAATATGGTGCAAAAAACATCATGTGTAAACCAAAGTTACACATACTGTAACAACACATAACATGTGCTAAGCATTAGATGACAGAACAGCGAAAACCTACCTGAAACATTTCGTTCCTCTCATCAATAGAAGCTGCATGGAATTTCCAGCCGCATTTTCATCTGCACACTTAGCCGTGAACCTAGAACGCTCATTGTGAGTTACAATCATTTTGAAACCAGTGCGAAGACGATACTTGGTGTAAGCAACCCTGACTTGCTTAACTCCTTCAACAAACACATGACCAATCTCACCAAGAACATTGGGCCAACCATCCGATAACAAAGGTTTCGCAGGCTTGCTTTTATCTTCCAAATACATTCCAACAGTAAGATTGTTTACGGACGAACACATACTACTAGACCCGCTAGAAATAGAAGAATCGCCTAGAGCCGGAGGAAGAGGCCACACGAGGAACATTTTGCAAGAAAATATCAACACTTTGGTCTTTTGTTTACTATTTGTGATGGATATAAGAGCTTGCAACGAAAAATCACAGTCAAGCGGAAATCTTTCCCACTTTCTCGAAAGAAGAAAGTAATACCAAGAGGAGTAAAATGCTTCCATTCCCTAAACTTGTTCCTTAAACTCTTCAAGTCGATATCAATATTAACACTCGGGGTAATAAAATCTGAAAAGTAGCGAACAACAAAGAATGCAACTAACAGCAGCGCAACTAACGGAATCCATGAAAACCTAAAAAATATCAATACACACAATAACAATATCAAAATTTTAAAACGAACGCAATTCACTCGGGGGCGTTGCCCCCTCGTGAGAAGTATATTCTATGCGGCAAGCTAAATATGAGTAAAAGATACAAATGATATACCTATTTACACATAAACATGTTACAGGACATATATATGTAACTTCAACTTACACATGCTTAAAATACAACAGGATACATATGTGTAAACTAAAATTACACATGCTACAACTAAAAAACATGTGCATCTTCCTCACACATGCTTAAAATACAAAACAGGATATATGTGTGTAAACTAAAATTACACATGCTGCAACTAAATAACATCTGCATCTTCCTTACACATGCTTAAAAATACAACAGGATATATATGTGTAACCTAAAGTTACACATCCTGTAACAAAAAAACAACATGTCCAACAAATCAAATTGAAGTTGTTCTACTGAAACAAAATTGTTTCTTCATACTCCTCTCAGTATCAACAAAAATTAACAGATCGGACATGGAAGAAGAACAAATAATTCAAAAAAATTTGAAAATTGGATCTGAAATAAAAACAAAATAAAATTATTACCTAGATTTGTTGTTTTCTTACTTCTGAAACAATGTTCTTAGTATTCCTCTTCTCGGTATCAACCAAACCTGTGTAAGCATCAACAAAAACATACTCAGTATCAAAACCAAATAAAAAATGTGAAAAAAACTAGATCGCAATTGTAACAATCAAAAATCAGTTGAATTGAAAACTAGATCAAAAATCAGTTGAATCATTCGTACCTACGTTGATTTCTATATCTCTATTTATAATGTGATAAATCCAATGAATAACATCAATAAAAATTGAGAAAAAGCAACAATGAATCCTTGTTCTTCGTCTCGTCTTCAACACAAAGAACAGATTAACGACCTCTTGTTCTTCAATGCAACAATTCGTGTAGAAGAAATCAACCTAATTCTCACTCTCTTGTTATAATCGAGAGCTAATCGAGAGAAGAGAATAGAGAGCTAAAACCTAACCCGAGTTGGATTTACATTTACATTTTGTTATAAAACGACTATAAATACCGGAGGTTATTTTGGGTATTTTTACTTTTATTAATGAAAGTGCTTGACGTCGGCAATCCGGATAATTCAAAACCAGGCCCCAAAAATAAAAGTTCTCGGGCCTAGAAATATCAAAAATAGAAAGTGTGGAGTTGATAGTGGAGGATCCACTTTGAGGGGCTTGTATATGTTGAACCCATATAGTAGGGGGATTCAAGTATTTTTCACTTTTACATTTTCATGTAAAAACCCATTGATCTCGCCTTATCCTTGCGTTAGTATTATTGCCTCTACAGGATCATCGCACAAATATGACAAGCCTAAATTTCCTTGCGAAAATAAAGCCTCATGACATTTGCGTCTTTTGACACTTATCAGCTCCCTAATGGAGGGTGCCGCCCTTATCTTCTCCTGGTTGCCCCTTCAAGGAGGCGTACATCGGCCATACAAGACTAGCTCCTCCCATCCGGTCTTAACAACAACCGGTTGTTTTCGCGACCTCTTATCCCTTATACCTATATGGTTTATGGTTACGAGACTGCACCCTAAGTGGAGTTTTCTTCGGGCCGAGTGCAGATATACCAAGACTTGCCAAGAATGGCCGAGACACTTCAAATGCCCCGGGCACTCTTGGCTCAACCGTGTACCCGGCGCCTTGAGCATACACTCGACTCCTTGGAAGAGATCCTCGGGCGTCCAACCGGGTATAACCTTATATATATAGTTGGAAATCCAAGGTATCTCTCCCGGATAGGCTTTCATGGGCCCCAAATCTCCATGACTCGGGTTCCGGGAGCGGTGTAACCTTTCCCCGAGCCATGTCAAGAGATACCCCTTATATGACGCACTTTAGGTCTTAAATTTGCCTCTTGCGAAATATCATTCGTGAACTAGGGTGTACGCCATAAAGGTTCTTCCCATTCACTCACTCATTCATTTTTGTTAATTCATTCAATCATTCATTTTATGTAATGTATTGCTTGCGAGACATTCGCACAATCTTTCTTTGTTTTATTCAACCTCGCAATCATTCTGTCGCAAAAACATTTCATCCATCTTTTATGGATAATACTTCTTGAGATACAACCTATTCCATGGTCTATCCAATCTTTGTCCTACATCTCTCCCTTCAGGATCCATTAATCTATATGCCCATGTGCCAACTATTTCCTTAATGATATAAGGTCCATCCCATTTTCTTGCCAATTTGCCACCACTTTCACGCTGATATATTGGTGTCTCTCGCAACACTGGATCTCCTGGTTGAAATTCACGTATCTTGACACGTTTGTTATATTCTCTGGCCAATCTTCGCTGATAATTCTCCATATGTTGTAGTGCTCTCTCTCTTTTTTTCTTTCATCTAATTTGATTAAAATGTTACCCGTTGAGATTTTTCTCCCAAGCTTCTTTCTTTGTAGTTGGAATCATAACTTCACGTCGGAGTACGGCTTCAACCCCATATGTTAAACAAAAGGTGACATGCATGTAGCTTCTCTTCTAGTTGTATTATAAGCCCATACTTTGCATTGGGCACTTGTTCGCACCATCCTTTATTGTATCCCTCTAACTTCTTCTTCAATATGTCTCGCAATTGTTTTATTTGTCGCTTCGCTCGGCCATTAGCTGCGGGTATAGAGGAGTTGATTTTCCACATCGTATCTCGAAATGCATTAAGCGGCAATTCTATATTTTGTCCTTCAAACTGTTTCCCATTGTCGGATACCAACTGTCTTTGGAATCCCAAATCTGCATATAATGTTCTCAAATATGAAAGTAAAAACATCTTTATCGCGAATGTGTTGTACCGCTTTCACCTCTGCCCATTTTGTGAAATAACCAGTAGCGACAATTAAATATCTTCTCTGTCCAGTTCCTGGTAGGAATGGTCCCACAATATCTAAGCCCCATTTTCCAAAAGGCCACACACTTGTTGAAGAATTTAATGGCGCTCCCGGTGCATGTATCTTCTTCCCATGTCTTTGGCAATCTTCGCAACGCCTTGATATTTGTTTCGCGTCCTCATGCATATACGGCCAATAATAGCCCTGCATTTTTGCTTTATGTGCTAAAGATCTTCCACCACTATGATTACCAGCATCCCCACTATGCAACATCTTCAATATGGTTTCTCCTTCCTTCCTTGTTACACATCTGAATGAAGGTCCATTAAAAGATCGTCGGTATAGTACTCCATCTCTTAATTCATAATTTGTTGCACGGCTTTTTAATTTGTGTGCCTCTAATTCTTGGTGTTTCTCCTTTCATCAGGTATGCATGAAGTTCTGCTCTCCAATCTTCTTCGCAAAGTGTTTGTGTTCCATCTTTTATTAACATTATATCTGTTTCCTGTTCTTCTTCTTTATTAATTGAGGGTGTTAAAAGTGTTTGTATTTTTATATTTCTCGCAGTCGGATCTGTCATCATACTTGATATAAAGGCAAAAGCATCTGCGAGTCTATTGTTTCTCCTTGATATATGTCTCCATTTTATTTTCGGTATCTGCACCGACAGCTCGTCAACAAGTTTCTTGTACTTTTGCAAAGATAATTCATTTGTAGTATATTCCTCTTTTATTTGGCGAATAGCCAATTGCGAATCACTGGTAATCCTCACATTTTCCAATTTCATTTCTATTGCGAATCGCAAAGCATGTATTATAGCTTCATATTCTGTTTCATTATTGGTTGACGCAAACTCTAACCTGAAAGAAAAAGCCATTTTATTTCCTTCTGGTGATATCACAACAATTCCAATCTCATTACCTTCTCCATTTGATGATCCATCTACTAATATTTCCCATCTATTTGGCTCAGTTAACAAGTCTTTTGGATCTCCATGTTCTTCTTCTACGTCCATCATTTCTTCTACTGGTTCATCCTCTTCCAAAGGAAATTCTGCTAGAAAGTCTGCGACCACTTGTGATTTTGGCAAAGATAATATTTCGTATTTGAGTTTGCAATGACTTATTTGGGTATTCCATCTTTCAACTCTTCCCGATCTTTTTGAATTTTTCATTACTGATTCGATTGGTATTTTTGTCACTACCTTAACAGTGTGTGCTTGAAAGTATATGCGAAGTATAAATGTTGCGTAAACTAATGCCAAGATTAGTTTTTCAATTTTTGAGTAATTCCTTTCTGCGGCATTGAAGGTTTTGCTGATGTAATAGATTGGTTTCTCTACCCCTGCGTCCACTCGCAGCAATATCACGCTTAATGCATGCGAGGTCGTCAAGAAGATAGATCAATAATTCTTCTCCGATTCTCGCTTTTTGTAAAATTGATATATCCATTAAATGTTCCTTTATTCCTTGTAAAGCTTTCTCACATTCGTCTATCCATCTAAACTTTGATCCCTTTTTGAGAATGTTGAAAAAGTGCTTGCATTTATCAGATGATCGCGAAATAAGCCTTCCTAGCGAAGCTAGTAACCCGTTTAATTTCTGAACATCTTTTACTGTCACGGGTGTTGGCATATCGCGAACTGCTTGTACTTTCTCTGGGTCAACTTGGATTCCCTCTTTTGATACAATGTAACCTAAAAACTTTCCCGATGCAACTCCAAAGGTACATTTTTCTGGATTTACTTTGATGTTGAAATGTCTCATTTGTTCAAAAATTTCTTTCAGATCCTGTATATGGTCTTTTGCTTTCTTACTTTTTATTAACATATCATCAACATATACCTCTAATGTTTTGTGTATCCATCTTGCGAACACCTTTTCTACCATCCTTTGGTATGTTGCTCCGACATTTCTCAAACCAAACGGCATTTTTGTATAACAAAGATAATCCTCTTGGGGCGAAGAAAGCAAGTATGTTCTTGATCTTCTTCGGCGAGAGGAATTTGATTGTAACCTTTATATCCATCAAGAGATGATATCCTTTCGTTTCCTATGCTTTACTTCAACCAATTACGGAATATCCGTAGCAGGAAACTATCTTTAGGACAGGCTTTGTTTAGATCGGTAAAATCTATACAAATTCTTATCCCTTTTTTCTTCTTTGGGACTATAACCATATTTTCTATCCACTCGGAATATTTTGCTTGTATAATGATTCCCGCATCTAGCATTTTCTCGCAATTCTTCTTCTATTTGAGAATGATATGTCATTGCGATCTTTCTAATTCTTTGTTTGAATGGTCTTACATTTCACAATTTCCAATTTATGGCAAGCCACGGACGTATCTATACCGGGCATTTCATCCATATCCCACGCGAAAATATCTTTATAATCTCGCACAAATCAATAGTTCTTCTTTCTTCATCTACTTCCATTTTAGTCCCAATTTTTAACATCTTGGGTTCTTCTTCGGTTCAACATTCACTTCTTTTGTTTGTTCTGCTGCGATATAACTAGCTTTCGGTTCTCCCATAGGGGTTGGTCCTTTCATTTCCTTATCATGCGAGATTGCGCTGGTATCCCTTTTCCTTCTTTTGCTCTTACCATGTAAATTTTAAACTCTTCTTCTTTCTTAGTTGCTTTTACCATCTTCTTGCGATCTCTTCGTTTTTTCACTTGTTCTTCATAATACTTCACTTCGATTTGATGATATATTCTTCCTTTATCAATATCCCCTCTGATTTCACCAATTCCAATCGGCATAGGAAATTTAATACACCGATGAAACGTTGACGCTACGACTTTAATTGCATGTACCCATGGTCTCCCTAACAACACGTTATACGGCGATTCCATATCCACTATACTCAATGTCACCCGTGTTTCAATTTCTCCAAGCGAGAATTCGTAATTTTATCTCTCCTTTAGGTTTTGTTATGGATTTACCAAAACCATGGATATAATACGCCGGGGAAATCATTTCTTCATCTTTATATCCTAATTTTTTATAAGTATGGTAAAACATGATACTCACCAAACTCCCTGTATCCACCAAAGTTCTATTTACTGCCCATTCTTCCGCTGCTTTTGCCGATTCTTCTCCATTTTTCCATGCATTTATTGTGATCACTAACGGGATGTATGACTCAAACCCTCTTTAGGTACCTCTGCTTCTTTGTGAATGTTATTTTACGCTTTTCCCACTCTTTCAAAGACGATGTCTTCTCTCCATCTATAATCTTCTTCCCTTCAAAATCTCGTTTATGTATTCTTCCTCTAATGTTTTCATGAAATTCATTAATCATTGCTTTTGTAATTGTACTGTACTCCGTATTTTCATCATATTCCTTGTTTTTTAACTTCTCTACTTCATCTAATTTAACATTTTTCTCTATCATTTTCTTGATTCGGATAATTTTAGCTGCAATCATTTACCTTCAATCCTGTTTCAGTCCCTGTTTCTAGCGCATATGTAGTTGCAGGAAATCCCACACTACACCCCTCACTAGAATTCACTCAACTAATCCATTTGAAGATGAATAACTATAGATTTTATTGATTATTTTCTTGAAATGTTTACAAAGAAAGATAGAACAGAGCTAAAGAATTACAATCACTCTTAACTTTCTCTCTCCTAATGACTTGCTTAACAATTCAAAAAGAACCCCCCTGCAACAGATTTACTCAACCCTTTATATAGGGTATTACATAGTGGATGACAGCTAAACTGTCCTTTATTTTCGGGAATGACTCGCGAAGTATCGCAAGTGTATAAGTGTTCGTCTTCGCGACACTCCTAAATCTCGCCAAACCTTCACACTTTTCTCATGTTCTGGCTGTCGTCATCCATTGCGTCATTTATATTATTTCCCTGCGACACCTTCGCAATGCTGTTATTTATTGATCTCGCAAAGTATTGATGTCGCGATATTCTGATCCTACAGAGTCAATCCTTCACAACAAAAACAAAAATACCAAAGACGTAAAATAGAATAAAAAATCTAAAAAAAAAAGTAATAAAAATACAAAACCTAAAAATACAATAAACCTAAAACCTAAACCTAAATACAAGTCCGCGTCGGCGGCGCCAAAAATTGATGTAATTTTGAAAGTTGATGTAAAGTGGTAAGAAAGATGTCGTTCACTCAGACTTGTAAAGGATGATTTTTAGATTCAAATAAAACTAAAAAATTCAAAGAAGGTTGTATCAAGATTTTAAATGCACTGAGACTAAGGATTCCACCAATCTCCAATTTTTATGTGATTTAATCTAATCAATATTCATGCAACTCTTTAAGTTTAAAGTGATTCTAATATTTTTGCCTAGACAAGTAGATTCTCAAAACAATAGTTTTAAATCGAAACCATGGACCATCAAAAGACTTAACCTAAGCATGACCCCATCAATTGAGAACACAACCACTTAATCAGGATCATATATTCGATTTCAGTTCAGTGCAAATAATCATAAAAGAAATTGCAAAAATCATTAAAAATAGAGATTGCCACATAATAATTGGAAGAAAAGCTTCCTCCGTCGCCTCAACTAAGGGGTTTAGCTCCTCATATTATTCATGTGCTCAAAATAGGTGTTCATAGCTCAAAAGGGTGAAAAACAATAGAAACTAATAAAGCAGACAGTTCGCAACGTTTTATAGGCGTTACAAACTGACTGTTACAGAGACTTGTTGCAATAGGAACTGTTACAGGAAACAATAGAACCGATATGTTGTAAAATAAAAGACTGCTCTAGTCTGTCTAATGTTCTTCGTGTTCTTCAGCAGCAGCAGCAGAACCTGGTTTCCTGCAACCTCGATTTCTCGGCTCTGTGGTGTTCTAAACTTCAATACCTCCCCCTGGAACTCGACTTCACCTTTTATATCCCTCGAAAACCTAAAAATCCCGATTAAAATTCTTCTCTTCCTTTCCGTGCAACTCACGACAATAATATCTCTGCCGACTTACTTACGCATTTCGGACCTATCCAAACCATCCCGAACTCTCTATTAGGTAATTACGTATCTTAGGAAAGATTATCTGCGATTTAGTCTCCCTGAATCTTCCAAAATCAGGCCAGCAGAGACACATAACTTCTTTCACCTCTGTTTCCTTCTCCCGGGTTATCTAGCCCAATTCCTTCGATCCAATCAATAGTAACAACCCTGTAATTCTCTGAGAAGTCCAACCCACCGAAATTCCGAGATTGAATCTCTTTAAATCCTCTCAAAAATGCGAACCCTAATCTGCCTCTCGTCTGGTAAATTTTCCCGCCTTTTTCTGAAATTCAAAATAAAGAGGATGGATTCCCCCTATCCGGCAGTGGAGTCCCTTTAGCAATTGGGGGCGAAACAGTAATTTCTGGGTGCAAATAGACATGGGGTGCCCCTTATCCAAACTGAGAGTCCGAATAGCAGGCATCCTCCGGGCGCAACTTTTCGAGCCGATTTCTCCAAAAACGTTTATTGCCCAAAAATACCTACAAACACATAAAACACCATAATAAGAACAAAAATGGGTACTAACAATGTAAAAAATCGAGATGAAAATAGACACATAAATGCGTCTATCAAAAGTTGAACAATTTTGTACTCCCCCGCCCTCTTGTAGGCAATCTGTGGAGGAAAATCTCATACTCATCGAACAAAATAATGCTAGGTTGGAATTGAATTTATTGCATGATAAACCATATAGAAATGCTTCTGAATTTCCTTTCTGTAGTGACCCTCATGCTCAACCATGTATTGAATATACATATGCTACGAGGATACCTACTGTTGAAGACTCTCCTTCCATTGAACAACTTAATATATTTTTAAAAATAAATCTGCTTCATTTACAAAATGAGGAGAGGGAGGAATTTCAGGATGAAATGATTATTAGCCCTAGAATAAATTTTGAAAATAGTGTCTATATTCCAACTCAGGCTACTGATATTGAACATGAACCTAATCTAGAGGTAAATGATTGGACTAAAGATACTATGATCATGAATAGGGCATTGCATTTCTGTTATGATGATGATGATTATGATGTTAAGTTAGAAGAACATGTTTATGCTGAAAATATTGTGGAACCTTTGGGTTCAGAAACATTAGGCTTCTCTGCCTCGACCTTCATGAATGATGTTTCTTCTAGTATTCCATATACATGTGATGTTGATACTGATCTGGAGCCTGTGCAATTATTCTGTGAAGATGAGCATGACTTAGGAAAGGGTGAATTATTTGTTGACACTAATGATCTAATACCTGAGAATAATTTTGATGTGTCTAATTCCCTTCCTAGGTCGCAATATGATTCTTCTTTTGATACTGATTTGGGTACTTTGGATGTTGATGATACTGAATTAGGGTTTGATGTTTTGTTCAATGACTGTGAGCATGATAGAGCACTACTTATTTCGGAATTGGGAAAAACTAGACTGCATAGTTATATTTTTGAGCCTAAAAATGAATTTAACTTAATTGCATCTGATTCCCTGCCTAGAAAACAGTGTGTTGCTCCCTCTGATTCTCTTATGCATGACACAAAGGTTTTGGATGATGATGATTATGAACTAGGGCTTGATGAATTTTTCTATGAAAATGAACATGATATGCATGTTCCTGACTTTAGGAGAGTATGTGTTGGTACTAATGATTATATACATGAAAATAACTTAGACGTGCCAACTTCCCTGCCCATGTCATAAAATGGTAATCTTGCACCCAACCTAGATTTGGTTTGTAACAAAATTGTAAAACCAACTTTTCTAAGAGGACCTAATCTAGGATTGGAACTGTGTGTCTCCCAAGTCCTCTTGGACTATTTTGCATATAAGTATAATATTTTTGAGGAGCCACAATTGAAATGCATATCTCTAAGTATGTTGGCTTTAGTGATGCAACTTTTCTGCCCGAAAAGCACGACAACTTTAATGATGACTCTCATTGAAGAGAAGAGTGAATATGAGAAGTAAGAGACGAAATGTTTTTGCGTAAGATTTCTAGGAAGGAAAATGCGTTCATTTGGAGCGAAAAGGAGCACAAAGGACCAATTCACAGGGCGAAAAGCTAGCTACGGTTGAGCAACAAAGAAATTAGGCTGTCGGTTATCTCAAACCGACAAGCCATAGAAGAGCTACTACCCTTATCTATATCACCCGGTGGATATATCCATTTTAATTCCTACAGAAACCTAAATTACGTAGAGAAAAAATCATTTCTCTCATCATTGGTTCTTCTTTCTCTCGCCCTACCCGAAACCAATGACGGCATTTAAAACCCAGTGGTGAGCTATAGAAAAGGGGTGTGAAAGAGCTACTAATCTTCACTGCAGCCAAGGTTCATGCCAAGCCATAACTAGGTCAGTTTCATGTGTGTTGTTGCCATTAAATTCCTGAGTAAACGGAGGAGATGATTCATGAGTTTGAGAAGAAATCGAAGATGGGTTTTGCTCAACTTGAGTTTGTGAATGTTAGACAACTCTGAAGCCGAGAGAAGTCAGCTGAAGAAAGTGTTTGCTTCCGTTGAGTCAGTGATGAACGGAATGAAATTAATGAATGTTTGTGAGTCTCAAATGTGATTGCAGAGAATGGGTGTTTGTCTGTATCTCAAATGTGCAGGAAGGAGCAGAAAGGTACTAAATTCTCAGAGTTCTATCCAGCTCCCACATTGCAGGGACGCACAGAGTGCTCGACTAAATGCTTGAATGATCGGCCGTTTACGCAACTCTTATTGCTCACTGAACCAAGCTGCACTATGAGTCTCGTGATGGAAAGGGTCGAGAGCTTTACTTGAAATCTACAAGGGGACGAGATGGATGTGGTCTGTTGGGGTTTAGTTCTTGAGCTGAGTTTGATTAGATGGATCGGAATCTGGTTATGAAGACAGGGAAGAAGTATGATGTATGCGAGAATCAAGGAAGGCATAAAGAAGAGATGATCGTATTCAGCTGGTCAGGATCATGGAATGGAGTTTTGAGCTTGTATTGATGCTTTGGAAAATCAAAGGACTGTTGCTATGGGGTTAATGGTCGAGTTAGTGATGGAATTTTAGCTCAGCTGTGGCCGAGAAAACAGCAAGGACTCGATGTTGCTGCCGTGGTTCGATGGCGCGCTTGAGACTTGTTTTGCTTCTTTGTAGCCATGGTTGAACCGAATGTGCAGCAAAGATAGAGAACTCGACAGTGTGGTGACGCCGTGATACTCGGTTAATGTGTTTGGCTATAAGGAGATCGAGTTCAAGTTGCGCCAGCCGTGAAGAATGATTCGTAAAAGCGAGACCGTAGGTCAAGATCGAAAGGGGAACTGAGCTGTGACTGCAGTTCAGATGGAGGTTTGCTGGAGTTACTGATGGTCGATGAAAGCTTGAACAAAGGAATTAGTTGAGACTCATTGGAGCTCATGCGATGATGCACTGCATTTGTCTTCTTGTGATGAAGCCGCACTAGTAGTTTGCTGGCTTGAATTGGAGAATAGTGTCAGAGCCGATTGAATTTGAAATCAAGGAATGGCAGGTGGTTAGTTTGTGTGGTTTAGGCGTAGAGTTCGAGCTTTAAACTCAAAAAGTGAAGCTTGTACTTGTTTGATTTTTGTGAGTTGTTTTACTGGGAAAATGATTGGATTTCGAGGAATGATGCACTCAAGTGCAGGCACTGGGATTACAGTGGTCGAGCTGAGTTGCAAGACAAAGGTCTTGGTGCAAAAGACAAGGAACTGGTTCAGCTCAGTTGGGTTTGATGGCTAGGAAGGGTGGAGTGCGAGAGTGATGTGTAATTACGGGGTCTTGGTAAGATTGCGGGTGGTGATTTGAGCTATTGTTCGTGTGGTAATGGACCGAATTGGATTGCAATGTTGGTGGTACTGTGGCACAAGGGATTTGTGGTGCAAAGGCTAGGGGGAATTGAACTTGAGGTTAAGTTTACAATTGCAAATGAACTGAGGCACTAAAGTTGAGGTTTCCATGAATTTTGAAGCTGCAAAAACAGTGCGAAAAGCGAGCTAGAATGGCGAGCCGGTGAGCATAGTTCCGGTAGCCGGATTTCAGAACTTGAAGCATGAATCGCAATATTTCAGTGAATCGCGAGGGGGGTATGAGTCGGATACAAGAGTTGGCCGCCGGACATATGAGCTATGGGTCACGCTTTTGGGTGCGTTTTCGCAAGATAAGAAATTGGGTTAGTTGGTTTTTGTGAATGTATGAACTGCAGAGAAGCAAAGTTGAGCTAATGGAAGTGTAGAACTGCCTGGTGACAGGTCCGATGACAAAGGCGCTGAGATGCTTTTCCTGGGCCACGGATTCCGGCCAATTTCCGCCAGTGCACCAGTTTTCCTGCGAGCATATTTTTGGGACATATTTTCACATGGGTTTCTCACACATGGTTCATGGGCTTGGTGGACTTTTTGGTGATGGACTTTGAAGACCTAATTTTGGAAAGTGGGAAGGCTATAAAAAGAAAAGGTTTCTATTCTTTTGGGATATGACGTATCACGTATTCTTCTTGGAGTTTTGCAGAGCCTGAGCTAGGGTTTGCTTTCATTTAATATTTTCATCTTCTTTACTTTATTTCCATTATTATTTGATGATGAACTCCAATATTATGAGTAACTAAAACTCTCTTTGATTAAGGGCGATTTCGAAGCCCGAAATATGAATCTATATTTGATATGAAATAACTTGTTCTCTTGCATTCATTAATGTTATTGATTGATTTCTACCATGCTAATATTGTCTATGGATTATTTGTTAAGGGTTTAAGTTCGAAATTGAATCATTAATTCTTAATCTATTTGCTAGTTTAGATTTTCTTCGACCCGTAATTGTCTAGAGAAGATAAACACAAGTAGTAATATGTGGGTATTGATGATGGGACTTTGTTAAGTACCCATATGTAGAAATCAACACTAGTAGGTGATTCATGCTTTGAGTTCATCACTAGGAGCAACCTTATCTCACGTAACTTAGAGCACTTGTTTAAGTCAAACCTAGTAAGCGTACCTCTGGAAACTTGGCAAGTAGGAACCGGTAGTCGAGCGCTTCCGTATCCGGTGAGCTAGGAGATAATAACGGAATAGTTGAGCGTACTAATTATTCTAGGTTGTTAGTAACATGATGATGTGAAGAACATAGCTATCTATCAATTTGGTTTGTATTCCGTGGTCTAGAATGAACCTTTAATCATTTACATCTCATATTTGAATACATTTTACAATTTTCAAAGATTTCCACAACAAAATCATCTTTGCTAAGAGTATTTGCATAACAACTTGAACTTCATACCTCCCTTGAGACGATCCTACTTACATTATACTACTTGCTAGTTAAAGAGAAGTAGAGAAATTTATTTTTTGCGAGATTGACACTCGTCAAAATTTCAGGAGATAAGGTTGCTCCTAGTGATGAACTCAAAAGCATGAATCACCTATTAGTGTTGATTTGTACATATGGGTACTTAACAAAGTCCCATCATCAATACCCACATATTACTACTTGTGTTTATCTTCTATACAATTACGGGTCGAAGAAAATCTAAACTAGCAAATAGATTAAGAATTAATGATTCAATTTCGAACTTAAACCCTTAACAAATAATCCATAGACAATATTAGCATGGTAGAAATCAATCAATAACATTAATGAATGCAAGAGAACAAGTTATTTCATATCAAATATAGATTCATATTTCTAAGCTTCAAATCGCCCCTTAATCAAAGAGAGTTTTAGTTACTCATAATATTGGAGTTCATCATCAAATAATAATGGAAATAAAGTAAAGAAGATGAAAATATTAAATGAAAGCAAACCCTAGCTCCGGCTCTCTGCAAAACTCCAAGAAGAATACGTGAATGTATGAACTGCAGAGAAGCAAAGTTGAGCTAATGGAAGTGTAGAACTGCCTTGGTGACAATGTCCACCATGACAAAGGCGCTTTGAGATGCTTTTCCGGCGCCGGATTCCTAGCACAATTTCCTACCAAAGGCACCCAGCTTTTCCTGCGAGCATATTTTTTGGGACATATTTTCACATGGGTTTCTCACACATGGTTCATGGGCTTGGTGGACTTTTTGGTGATGGACTTTGAAGACCTAATTTTGGAAAGTGGGAAGGCTATAAAAAGAAAAGGTTTCTATTCTTTTGGGATATCACGTATTCTTCTTGGAGTTTTGCAGAGAGCCGGAGCTAGGGTTTGCTTTCATTTAATATTTTCATCTTCTTTACTTTATTTCCATTATTATTTGATGATGAACTCCAATATTATGAGTAACTAAAACTCTCTTTTGATTAAGGGCGATTTCAAGCCCGAAATATGAATCTATATTTGATATGAAATAACTTGTTCTCTTGCATTCATTAATGTTATTGATTGATTTCTACCATGCTAATATTGTCTATGGATTATTTGTTAAGGGTTTAAGTTCGAAATTGAATCATTAATTCTTAATCTATTTGCTAGTTTAGATTTTCTTCGACCCGTAATTGTCTAGAGAAGATAAACACAAGTAGTAATATATAGGTATTGATGATGGGACTTTGTTAAGTACCTATATGTAGAAATCAACACTAGTAGGTGATTCATGCTTTTGAGTTCATCACTAGGAGCAACCTTATCTCACAGAACTTAGAGCACTTGTTTAAGTCAAACCTAGTAAGCGTACCTCTAGGAAACTTGGCAAGTAGGAACCTAGGTAGTCGAGCGCTTCCGTATCCGGTGAGCTAGGAGATAATAACGGAATAGTTGAGCGTACTAATTATTCTAGGGTTGTTAGTAACATGATAATGTGAAGAACATAGCTATCTATCAATTTGGTTTGTATTCCGTGGTCTAGAATGAACCTTTAATCAATTACATCTCATATTTGAATACATTTTACAATTTTCAAAGATTTCTACAACAAAATCATCTTTGCTAAGAGTATTTGCATAACAACTTGAACTTCATACCTCCCTTGGGACGATCCTACTTACATTATACTACTTGCTAGTTAAAGAGAAGTAGAGAAATTTATTTTTGCGAGATTGACACCTCGTCAAAATTGGCGCCGCTGCCGGGGAGGCAAAGGGCAAGTTTAGTTGTTATTTTTATTCTTAGTTGTTACTTTTGCTTTTATTTTCAATTTCTATTTACTTATTCAACCTCTTAGAATCGATTTTCAGTACTATTTCTTTGGTGAATGCGTGGAGAGGGCGTACCAAGTCCAATTGGTATACGTCTTCGCTCGTGCACTTTACTTAAGGATTTCATTCGAGCAAATAACACTCCACTTCCTCAAAGTTCTACACCAAGTGAATTCTCGGACTCGACGAAGAGGAAGACAACACAATGGGAGGTCGACCACCGCCCAAGAACACTCAAGGAGCTCACTTCTCCAAACCTAGATCAAGCAGCCTTTATGTATTCAATTAATGGAACCATTGAGTTGAAACCACAATTGATTAACTTGCTGCCCAAATTCGTAGGTTTAGCGGGAGAAGATCCTAATCGTCACTTGCAACAATTCCATCATGTTGTGACTAGTATGAAGCAAGCAACTCGCAGATGCGGATATGGCTATGATGACAAACTTTTCCTTTCTCTCTTTAGATACTCAGAGAGAGTGGTTCTTTTGCTTACTCCGCCGAAGCATAACCACATGGAATGGGATGAAGAAATTGTTCCTTGAGAAGTATTTTCCAAAGATCAAAAGCAAATGTGATTCGCAAGGAGATTTGTGGTATTAGGCAAGTATCGGAGAGACTCTCCATGAGTATTGGGAGCGCTACAAGAAGCTTTTAGCTAGCTGCCCACACCACCAAATCAGCGATCAACTTGTGATTCAATATTCTACGAGGGGCTGCTTTCTAATGATAGAAATTTGATCGATGGCGCAAGTGGTGGTGGACGTACCAACAAGACCATTGCGGAAGCTACAAGTTTGTTGGAGAATATGGCTGCGAACACTCAACAATTCTACACTCGAGATGAATCAAGAAGAAGGAAGGTGAATGAAGTTAGCAATTCTTCACACATGGAACAAAGGATGGGCAACATGGAGAGAATGATGACTCAAATAGCTGCAGCTGTCATACCATCATCATATACCGAAGATGTTGAGCAAGCAAGTGCTATGTACCAAAATCAGAAAGGCCGAGGTACGATCCGTACTCCAACACATACAATCCAGGTTGGCGTGATCATCCGAATTTCAGCTATGCAAACAAGCAAGCTGCAAAGAAATCCTACTTTCAATCAACAAGGAGGATATCAATTCATGCAAAGACCACCACAAGAAACTCAAGGCACGAGTATAGATGACAAGTTGAATCTCATTCTCAACACAATGGTGCAAGATAAGCAAAAGACAAAGAATGGATATGAAGGACATCCGAACACAAATGGGTCAATTAGCTAATGCCGTGAGCAAATTGGAGGCACAAGCAGAGGGAAAACTTCCTTCGCAACCAATAAATCACAAGGAGAATGCCAATGCTATTGAGTTACGAAGTGGGAAGCAAGTAGAGAAACCTAAACATCACCGGTGTCCCATGAACCCGATTTGGAGAAAGAAGAGGGTGAAACAACCCTAAAAAGGCTGACCCGGAATAAATTCTAACTCTAAAACTCATGTTTCTATTTATGTTACTTCTCCGCCTTTTCCTAGCAGGTTTGCAAAGTCGAACAAGGAGACATTGTACCAAGAGCTTTTGGAAATCTTTAAGAAGATTGAAGTGAACATTCCACTCATTGAGGCGATAAGGCAAGTTCCACGTTGGGCAAAGTTCTTGAAGGAATTGTGCACTAACAAGCACAAATTGACCGGTAACGAGGTAATGAGTGTGGGGGAGAATGCTTCGGCATATCTTCAAAAGAAACTCCCACCTAAGTTGAAAGACCCCTTAGTTTCACCATACCATGTACTATTGGTAAAATCAGTTTGAACGTGCTATGTTAGATTTAGAGCATCCATTAATGTTATGCCTCGCCTCCGTTTATGAATCATTGAATCTTGGACCTCTTAAGAATACCCCTATTGTTATACAACTTGCCGATAGGTCTAATTCTTACCCGAAAGGGGTTATTGAAGATGTTTTGGTGCAGTTAATCAACTCATATTTCCAAATGATTTCTATGTTCTTGACATGATGGATGAAGATTCACCATCGTCTACTCCCTTGTGTTGGGTAGACCATTCATGAGAACCGCTAGAACAAAGATTGATGTTTTCAAGGGCGCTTTAACTATGGAATTTGATGACGAAGTCATAAGTTTCAATATCTTTGAGGCTATGAGATATCCTAGTGATGTGCATTCCTGTTTTTCAATTGATATTATTGATTCTCTAGCTCAACAGATTTTTGAATTGAATGGTGAAGATGCTTTAGAAAACACCATAGTGGAAGGTTTAGGTTATGGAAAATACAAAGACATTGAAAGTGAATTGTCTATTTGTGATGAGCTTAAAGAGGCTGTTTTATCTCTTAACTCATTACAAGAAGTTCCACCAAAATATAATGTGTCTTATGTTTCTTTGCCGCTTACTAATGAGAAACTTTTACCGTCGATCGTGCAGCACCTATTCTTGAGTTGAAACCTCTTCCGATCACCTTAAATACGTGTATTTAGGTGACAAGGAAGAGTTACTCTATGATCATTGCCAACAACCTTACCAAGGTGCAAGAGGAGAAACTTGTTCGAGTGCTAAGAGAGTACAAGTCTGCCATTGGGTGGACCATTGCCGATATCAAAGGAATCAGTCCTTCCACATGTATGCACCGAATACTTTTGAGGAGGGGGCAAAACCAACAAGAGAAGCTCAACGTCGCTTGAACCCTCCGATGATGGAAGTAGTCAAGAAGGAAATCCCGGTTGTTGGAAGTAGGGGGTGATCTATCCCATATCCGATAGCAAATGGGTGAGCCCGATTCAAGTCGCTCCAAAGAAGTCCTAATCACGGTGGTGAAAAAAACGAAGATAATGACTTGGTTCCAACTAGAATCCAGACCGGTTGGAGAGTGTGCATTGATTACCGAAAGCTCAACTCTACCACCCGAAAGGACCATTTTCCCTTACCATTCATTGATCAAATGCTTGAAAGGTTGGCTAGACATGCTTTTTACCGCTTCCTTGATGGTTTTTCAGTTTATAACCAGATTGTAATAGCCCCGAAGATCAAGAAAAGACGACGTTTACTTGCCCTTTTGGCACTTTTGCGTATAGACGTATGCCATTTGGCTTGTGCAATGCACCAAATTTTTCAACGTTGTATGGTAAGTATATTCTCGATTATGTGGAAAGCATCATAGAAGTGTTTATGGATGATTTCAGCGTGTATGGTGATTCTTTTGACAAATGCTTAGATAACCTTGCACTTATTCTTAAACGATGCGTAGAAACTAATCTTGTGCTTAATTGGGAAAATGTCACTTTATGGTCAATCATGGGATTGTGCTAGGTCATGTTGTATCCTCTAAGGGGTTAGAAGTTGACAAGGCTAAGATAGATTTGATTCGAACTTACAATACCCCACAAATGTGAGGGAGGTTCGCTATTTTCTTGGTCATGCAGTTTTTATAGAGATTCA
This sequence comes from Papaver armeniacum, assembly GCA_023531295.1. Taxonomy (NCBI): domain Eukaryota; kingdom Viridiplantae; phylum Streptophyta; class Magnoliopsida; order Ranunculales; family Papaveraceae; genus Papaver; species Papaver armeniacum. The sequence goes on along the minus strand of JAJJWW010006377.1, from coordinate 574,075 downwards.
TCAAGGATTTCTCCAAGATTGCAATGCCCCCTGTGTAGACTCTTGCAAAAAGATGTGGCCTTTGATTGTGACAAGGAATGCAAGGAAGCTTTCGACACCTTGAAAGAGTTGTTGACTACCGCACCAATCATCAAACCACCGGACCGAGCAAGCCATTTGAGTTGATGTGCGATGCAAGTGATTATGCCGTTGGAGCCGTGTTGGGACAAATAGATGGCAAAGTTCCATATGCCATTTATTATGCTTCTAGAACTCTCAACGGAGCACAAATCAACTACTCAACTACTGAAAAGGAGCTTTTGGCCATAGTGTTTGCACTCGAGAAGTTTAGATCTTATTTAGTGGGTACAAAGGTGGTTGTTTTCTCTGACCATGCCGCACTTCGATACTTGCTAACAAAGAAGGATGCTAAGCCAAGGCTCATAAGGTGGATTCTTCTTCTTCAAGAGTTCAACTTGCAAATCAAGGACAAGAAGGGCAAGTGAGAATACCGTAGCGGATCATTTAAGCAGATTGGTTGTGTCCGAAGAAGCGATTCCTTTGCATGATAGCTTCCTGATGAGCAACTCTTTGCGTTGGTGGCACAACTCCATGGTACGCCGATATTGTTAACTTCTTGGTGACGGACAAGTACCTAGTTCCATGTCTACATTCCAAAAACACAAGCTCAAGAAGATTGCTAAGCAATATATATGGGATGAACCTTATTTGTGGAAGCATTGCTCCGATCAAATGATCCGCAGGTGCGTATTTGAATCCGAGTTCCAATCAATTCTGAATTTTTGTCACTCATATGCTTGTGGTGGCCATTTCGAGCCAAGAGGACAGCCCTCAAGGTTCTCGAAAGTGGTTTTTATTGGCCTACATTGTTTAAGGATGCATATCTATGTTGTAAGGCTTGTGATAGGTGTCAAAGGACAGTAACCTTGGTGCTAGAAACCAAATGCCGCAAACACCAATTCTCGCCGTTGAGATTTTTGATGTTTGGGGTATCGATTTTATGGGGCCTTTTGTGAATTCCAATGGGAAATTTTTTATACTTCTTGTCAGATTATGTTTCTAAGTGGGTGGAAGCTAAAGCCACCCCTACCAATGATTCTCATAATGTTTGTGAGTTTGTGAAGGAACATATCTTTTCTAGGTTTGGAACACCTCGAGTGGTGATTAGTGATGGAGGTTCGCACTTCAAGAGATCCTTTCACGCTCTTCTAAAGAAGTATAACATTTCTCATAAAGTTGGCACACCGTACCATCCACAAACGAGTGGACAAGCTTCTGAAATTTCCAACCGGAGATTAAGTCCATCTTAGAGAAGACGGTGAATGTTACAAGGAAAGATTGAGTTATAGACTCAATGACGCTTTGTGGGCGTATAGGACAGCTTATAAGACACCCATCGGTATGTCTCCTTTTAGGCTTGTCTATGGCAAACCTTGCCATCTTCCGGTGGAACTTGAGCACAAAGCTTATTGGGCTATCAAGGTATGTAATATGGAATTAGATGCAGCTGGTGAACATAGGAAACTTCAGCTCAATGAGTTAGAAGAGATACGAAATGATGCATATGAAAGTTCACGCATTTATAAAGAAAAGACCAAGGCTTTCCATGATAAAATGATTTCCCGAAAGAGTTTTGAAATAGGGCAGAAAGTTCTTTTATTCCATTCTCGCCTTAAATTGTTTCCTGTAAACTTAGGTCCGATGGGTTGGACCATTTGTTGTTACTAATGTGTTTGCGCATGGTGCAAATTGAGATAACTAGTCCCAAAACAGGGCTGATTTCCAAGGTTAACGGCCATCGCTTGAAACCATACTATGAGCAAGCTTGACGACGAGAATCGATATGATTACATTGAGTGATCCACTCCTCCGGAGGAGTAATGAGCCGAACGTCGGGCCGACGACGTTAAACCAAGCGCTAAGTGGGAGGCAACCCACCGGTTTTGTATCTTTCCCTTTATCTTTTTATTTTTAAGCATTTTATCTTTATTTTCTTATTTTTGCATATCATTTGCGGAATTTCCCACCTTGAACCTTCTTTTGGATGATTCAATTTTACATTGAGGACAATGTAAAGTTTAAGTGTGGGGGAGCATTTATATGTTTGTATAGTTTGTTTTATGTTTAGTTTTTATGCCATTAAAAAAAAAAAAATCGAAAAAAAAAAGAAAAAAAAAAAATTTGTGCTTTTGAACTCCGAAATCTAGAAACTTGTGCCTTTAGGATGACACCATTAGTGGATGGAATCATTTTGATTGCAGGAGTTGAGGAACCCATTAATTAACAAGAACGAACATAGCTCAGAAATCACAAATAACATGATAGTCGTTACTATATCTCTATTGAATATCACCATATCGCATTCTATTTTTATTTTTTTTGATTGCCATATTTATCTATTGTTCTCTAAGTGTTTTGGTGGGTCACTAAACATCGACGTGTTATTACTGCTAGGATGAAATAGAGTGATTGAGTTGCTAAAAAAAAAAAAAAAAAAAAGAGAAAAAGAAAAAAAAAAGACCGACCAATTAGACCAAACGGAATAAAGAATGACACTTGGGAATAGCAAGATGTGTGAAACGTAGTCCCCGTCTCCGTCGCCTAAACAAGCGTGGAATGCAGGATCCAAGGCAACTATCACGTACTTGCCGACAAGAAGCATGCGCTTGGATCCAAAAGATCGAATCATGCCACAAAAAAAAAAAAAAAAAAAAAAAAAAAAAAAGTGAAAAAGAAAAGAAAAAAAAGAAAAGAAAGTATTATATTTGGTGAATAAAGTCACTCTCGGTTCCCTTTGTATATGCTAGTGAGTTGATGTAGAAATAAGTTTGTTGACCACCGGTTCCCTTGTATATGCCAAAGGTGTTAACACTAGAATTGACCAAGAGCTCAATCCAATAGGATTAGGTTCATCTTAGTAGTGACCTTCGCATGATATGGGAAACATCGAACACTTGTGAACATTCGCCAACATCTACATCTATATCCATCTTCTTAATCTTTTCATTGTGATTGTGGTTTGTTAGTTTCCGAGTATTGTGGTTTGTTCGACTATCTAATTAGAGCTTTATTTACTTATATATGAACTGAATTTGTGCAAGGTACCTCCTCCTGTAGTCATTTTGGATTCGTTCATTGATTTGTCACAAATAGACGAGTTGGAAATATAGGTTTTGTAGGCACCTCTTGTAAACCTTCACGAGACTAAAACTCGTCCACTAGGGACACCTAGGGGTTTAAAGGCTTGTTACTTATGCTAAAATTAACCGTAGCCTCGACGAGACGGAGTTGTATGTATCTTTTAGAATTATTTTGTTTGATTTGCTCGAGGACTAGCAAAGTCTAAGTGTGGGGGAATTTGATAGGTGTCTAAAACACCTTGATATTTATCTATTGTTTATGCTTTCTTCGCTAAGTTTTCTTGTAAAATATGTATCTTATTTTTGCTTTTGAATATTTAGGTACTTTGGAGTCACTTGGAACTAAAGAAGAAGAAACAGGGCAAAAGTCTCATCTCATGTGCAAATGCTTTTGGAGGCGGATTATTTCTCACAATTTACTTTTATTTCTTCATCTTTGTCTCGAAAAGTATGTTGGCTTTAGTGATGCAACTTTTCTCGTCCGAAAAGCACGACAACTTTAATGATGACTCATTGAAGAGAAGAGTGAATATGAGAAGTAAGAGACGAGTTGTTTTTGCGTAAGATTTCTAGAAGGAAAAGGCGTTCATTTGGAGCGAAAAGGAGCACAAAGGACCAATTCACAAAGTAGAAAAGCTAGCTACTATTGAGCAACAAAGAAATTAGGGTCATCGGTTATCTCGAAACCGACAAGCCATAAAGAGCTACTACCCCTTATCTATATCACCTGGGTGGATATATCCATTTTAATTCCTACAGGAAACCTAAATTACAGAGAAAAAATCATTTCTCTCATCATTGGTTCTTCTTTCTCTCGCCCTACCTGAAACCAATGACGGCATTTAAAACCCCAGTGGTGAGCTATAGAAAAGGGGTGTGAAAGAGCTACTAATCTTCACTGCAGCCAAGGTTCATGCCAAGCCATAACTAGGTCAGTTTCATGTGTGTTGTTGCCATTAAATTCCTGAGTAAACGGAGGAGATGATTCATGAGTTTGAGAAGAAATCGAAGATGGGTTTTGCTCGAACTTGAGTTTGTGAATGTTAGACAGAACTCTGAAGCCGAGAGAAGTCAGCTGAAGAAAGTGTTTGCTTCCGTTGAGTCAGTGATGAACGGAATGAAATTAATGAATGTTTGTGAGTCTCAAATGTGATTGCAGAGAATGGGTGTTTGTCTGTATCTCAAATGTGCAGGGAAGGAGCCAGAAAGGCACTAAATTCTGCAGTAGTTCTATCCACTCCACATTGCAGACGCATACAGAGTGCTCGACTAAATGCTTGAATGATCGCCGCTTTTCTGCAACTCTTATTGCTCACTGAACCAAGCTGCACTATGAGTCTGTGATGGAAAGGGTCGAGAGCTTTACTTGAAATCTACAAGGGGACGAGATGGATGTGGTCTGTTGGGGTTTAGTTCTTGAGCTGAGTTTCAGTTAGATGGATCGGAACTGGTTATGAAGACAGGGAAAGAAGTATGATGTATGCAGACCAAAGGAAGGCATAAAAGAAGAGATGATCGTATTACATGTTGGTCGGGATCATGGAATGGAGTTTTGAGCTTGTATTGATGCTGAAAATCGCTGGACTATTGCTATGGGGTTAATGGTCGAGTTAGTGATGGAATTTTAGCTCACCATGGGCCGAAAAACAAATCAAGGACCTCGATGTTGCCGCCAGGGTTCGATGGCGCTTGAGACTTGTTTTGCTGCCGTAGCCATGGTTGAACCGAATGTGCAAAGAAAGATAGAGAACTCGACAGGGTGACGCCGTGATACTCAAGCAATGTGTTTGGCTATAAGGAGATCGAGTTCAGGTTGCGGCCAGCCGTGAAGAATGATTCAAAAGCGAGACCGTTGGTCAAGATCGAAAGGGGAACCGAGCCGTGATCGGGCAGCCGATGGAGGTTTGGCTTTGAGTTACCGATGGTCGATGAAAGCTTGAACAAAGGAATTAGTTGAGACTCATTGAGCTCATGCGATGATGCAGTCAGATCGTGCCGTGTGATGAAGCCGGCACTAGTAGTTTGCCGGGCCCTCGAATTGGAGAATAGTGCTGTAGCCGATTGAATTTGCAGTCAAGGGAATGGCAGGGTTAGCTGTGTGGTTTAGGCGAGAGTTCGAGCTGAAACTCAGGTGGAAGTGAAGCTTGTACTGTTTGATTTTTGTGAGTTGTTTTACAGGGAAAATGATTGGATTTCGAGGGAATGATGCACTGAAGTGCAGGCACCTGGGATTACAGGGTCAGAGCTGAGTTGCAAGACAAAGCTGCTGGGTTGGTGCAAAGCTGTACAAGGAACTGGTTCAGAGCTCAGCTGGGTTTGATGGCTAGGAAGGGTGGAGTGCAGTAGCTGATGTGTAATTACAGGGTCTTGGTAAGATTGCAGGTGGTGATTTGAGCTATTGTTCAGGTGGTAATGGACTGAATTGGATTGCAATGTTGGTGGTACTGTGGCACAAGGGATTTGTGGTGCAAAGGCTAGCTGGGAATTGAACTTGAGGTTAAGTTTACAATTGCAAATGAACTGAGGCACTAAAGTTGAGGTTTCCATGAATTTTGAAGCTGCAAAAAACAAGGCGAAAAGCGAGCTAGAATGGCGAGCCGGTGAGCATAGTTCCTGGTGAGTCGGATTTCAGAACTTGAAGCATGAATCGCAATATTTCAGTGAATCGCGAGGGGGTATAAGTCGGATACAAGAGTTGGCCACGGACATATGAGCTATGGGTCACGCTTTAGGTGCGTGCAAGATAAGAAATTGGGTTAGTTGGTTTTTGTGAATGTATGAACTGCAGAGAAGCAAAGTTGAGCTAATGGAAGTGTAGAACTGCCAGGTGACAGTGTCTCGATGACAAAGGCGGCTTGAGATGCTTTTCCGACCACGGATTCCGCCAATTCCCAGAACCCGCTTTTCCTAGCGAGCATATTTTTGGGACATATTTTCACATGGGTTTCTCACACATGGTTCATGGGCTTGGTGGACTTTTTGGTGATGGACTTTGAAGACCTAATTTTGGAAAGTGGGAAGGCTATAAAAAGAAAAGGTTTCTATTCTTTTGGGATATGACGTATCACGTATTCTTCTTGGAGTTTTGCAGAGAGCCGGAGCTAGGGTTTGCTTTCATTTAATATTTTCATCTTCTTTACTTTATTTCCATTATTATTTGATGATGAACTCCAATATTATGAGTAACTAAAACTCTCTTTGATTAAGGGCGATTTCGAAGCCCGAAATATGAATCTATATTTGATATGAAATAACTTGTTCTCTTGCATTCATTAATGTTATTGATTGATTTCTACCATGCTAATATTGTCTATGGATTATTTGTTAAGGGTTTAAGTTCGAAATTGAATCATTAATTCTTAATCTATTTGCTAGTTTAGATTTTCTTCGAATCCGTAATTGTCTAGAGAAAATAAATACAAGTAGTAATATGTGGGTATTGATGATGGGACTTTGTTAAGTACCCATATGTAGAAATCAACACTAATAGGTGATTCATGCTTTTGAGTTCATCACTAGGAGCAACCTTATCTCACAGAACTTAGAGCACTTGTTTAAGTCAAACCTAGTAAGCGTACCTCTAGGAAACTTGGCAAGTAGGAACCGGTAGTCGAGCGCTTCCGTATCCGGTGAGCTAGGAGATAATAACGGAATAGTTGAGCGTACTAATTATTCTAGGGTTGTTAGTAACATGATGATGTGAAGAACATAGCTATCTATCAATTTGGTTTGTATTCCGTGGTCTAGAATGAACCTTTAATCATTTACATCTCATATTTGAATACATTTTACAATTTTCAAGATTTCCACAACAAAATCATCTTTGCTAAGAGTATTTGCATAACAACTTGAACTTCATACCTCCCTTGGGACGATCCTACTTACATTATACTACTTGCTAGTTAAAGAGAAGTAGAGAAATTTATTTTTGCGAGATTGACACCTCGTCATCTGCCTGTTCCTAACAAGGTCCATTTCGAACTAGACCTTGTGCATGATGAACCTCCAAAACTGCGAGATTTTGTATCCAAAAGTTTATCCATTGAAACATCCAGGTTTGGGGGTAGCTCATTTTGTTTTGCAGTCTCACTTGCATTTCTTCCCTATTACAATTATGTGAGGTTGTTAAAAATTTTGCACTCCGTCTTTTGGGTTGATCCTCAACTCTTTCGATTGATAGTTTATGGTGAATTTCTCTTGTATATAATCCAGTAGGTAATTATATTTTCTAGCTTTTTCTTGTATATATGTGTGCTAATCGAATGTGGCGTCTGTTGATTTCCTGTCGGATTCAACTTGAATAATGCAGTTCTAATCTTGCTCTCGCCAACATCTGGTAATCTCTATCCTTTAAAATCTACTCTGCACAATTCTACTGGTTTGTTGTTGTAATTCTTCTTATTTGTCGAAACATTGAGGACAATGTTAGATTTAGGTTTGGGGGAGTATATTTGCATATAGAGTTTTTAATCTTTTACTTTAAAAAAAAAAAATTGCATAAAACCTCCAACTTGTAGAGACTTTAGAGTCACTGGCATGTTTTTAGCTATGTTTACATAGAGAGTCTGACCGAAATAACTAAACTTGGAAGTACTGGAGAACTCAATCGGGTTTCTTAGTTGTTAGAGCGTTAAGTTGGATTTAACCATGCCGGTGGGAAAATTAGGTGCAACAAAGATATTTGGTATTAGAGTTGTGATCACCCTTAGTGGAGACTACCTATTTGTACATCAATCGAGGAACCAACCTTCAATTTTTGTGACTATCTAAACAGTCCTTTTAGAGTGTGTGTCACCGTACGTAAATTCCGGGTAGGAATGGTGAGCTACCCAACTTCGCACCACTTTCAGCACTATTTTTGATCTCTTGAGTACTAATTCCGTCAATCATGAGGATGACGTCTAAAGATGAAAACTCATTCTTGTAGTTTGATTTGCAGTTAACACCATTCTCTCTCTCTCGACAACATCAACAGATCCATAGAAACACATCATCATCAACAAGCAGCGCGACATCAGAATATTTGAAGAAAGTTGAAATAGTCCGAGGTTTACATGCAAAAATTCAAGGAAAAGTAAAATTCTTATTCAAAGTGAAGATACAATACAAATAGAAGAATTCTATACACATTTGAAGAGGTATTTTACAAGAGCAAAGAAAAAAAAACAGAAAAATATGAGAAATAGTGAAATTCATAAAATCAAGACAATACATGTTGTGAAGAATTAAGTGATAAAGTCCTTCATCCATGGATTAGTGGCTTCATTATTTTGTGGTCTTATTTTCAGGTTGTATTCTTTATTTTCAGTAAGAAGAAAAAAAAAATAATAATTTTTTTTAATTATTGTAGTTTACTTTCTTAGTTTTGTTTAAATAACACCATGGTAAAGAAGAAGAATTTAAGAGGAAAATTCAAGCAACAAGGAAATTGAAGAGAAAAATCAGAAACTTTCAAGGTTTTACGAAGTTCAGATTTCATCATCAACAGTTGAAGACCGAAGATCAAAGATTGAAGACGTTTCTAGGGAAGCTGTGAGAGTGGTGTTGATTTCCGATGGGATGTGAATGTAAGTGAATACTCCCATCCTTGCTAATGATTTATTTTCTTTCTTAGAGATCATCAGAAAAAGATTCTTTTTGTCCACAAATTTTGTGGAGTCTCCAGAAATTATTTCGGAAGGTTTTCCTTCCTACCATTCAACGTGTGCGGGATTTCTCTCTTTATTCCTGCCTGCACACATGAGAGACTAAAAAAGCGGTCTTTTTGAGTGCACTTATCATAAAACCCTATTGGTGAGGCAGAAGTCGAGGCTTGTGATCACTCTCAAACCCGAGTTCTTTCATATGGTATGGTTATTTCTCGCTCAACTCTTAAGGATGAGAATGCGTTCTTTGGTAGTTCCAACTTCTTATTACTAGCATGCAAAAACTCTATGTCCTCATAGCTCCTTGGATGCTTAGGACTCTGATAAGCTCTGAAATTGGAGAAGGTTTTGTGGGTACACCTCTGGTAAACCCTCACGAGACTATAACTCGTCCACTAGGGACACCTAGGGTTTTAAAGGCTTAGTGCATACGATAAATGCATTCGATAGACCAGCGACAGTGGTATAGTTATGATTTCTTAATTTCTGTTTCACTTGAGGACAAGTAAAATTCAGGTTTGGGGGTATTTGATGAGTGCCAAATATTGCATATTTCTACACCTTTTTATTAGCATTTTACTCATCTTTTGCGTTTTAAAATCATATATTATCCCAAATTCTGTGTTTTCATTGTTTTCAAGAATACATACTTGTACTAATTAATTTTGTGTTTTTAGGTACTAAACAAAGCTTGGATGAATGGAGATGCCAAAAGAGCAGAGGATTGGAGACAACGGAAGAGAGACAACAAAGCTCGCGTTCGTACGCAAGTGATGTAGGATCTGAATATCGCAACATTAATATTTCGCGAGATTAGTAAACGACAGCATTCCGAAGGCGTCGCAGAAGAGTAATATAAATGACGCAATGAATGACGACAGCCAAAACACGAGAAAGATGTGAAGATCTAGCGAAGTTTAGGAGTGTCGCGAGAATGAATACTTGTACACTTGCGATATTTCGCAAATCATTCCCGAAAATAAAGGACAGCTTAGCTGTCATCCATTGTGTACTACCCTATATAAAGAGTTGAATAAGCATGTTGTGGGAGAGATCTTTTTCGGAGTGTTAGACAAGTTATTAGGAGAGAGAAAGTTTGTGGTGATTGTAATTTCTCTATCTCTTTTCTAGTTTATCTTGTAAACATTCAAGGAATTAATCAATAAAATCATTGTTATTCATCTTCAAATGTCTTAATTGTGTGGATTATTGTGAGGGGTGTAGTGTAGGATTTCCTGCAACTACATATTGGCGCTAGAAAGGGCTGTTTGAGTAAGGATTGACATCGTGATTTGAAAGAAATTGGAGTGGTAAGGAAGGAATTTCTTGTAATTTTCAACAGTTTACCAAAATTAAGAAATGGCTAGAAGAAGAAATGCATCCGAGCAACCAACAACCGTTAGAAGGAGTAGGAGAATTGCTGGAGAAGGGAGAAATGAAATGGGAGAATCCTCCAGAATGAACATAAGAAATAATGAAGAAAATCAAATTCAATCACCAATTCAACCAGTACAAAGGTACAAAGGATATGATGATCGATGAAGGAGTACGCGAAAGTCTCGCGATTCATGAATATAATGAAAGTTTGGTTAAATAATTACAGCAAGATCACAGCAAATGAAGCAAGATTATGTGATAATTTCACATAGATAATGAGAAGAAATAATCAAAAATTAATGAATGATTGCAAGAATTGATAGAAATGAATGAATGAGTGAATGGGACGAACCTTTATGGCGTACACCCTAGTTCGCGAATGATATTTCGCAAGAGGCAAATGTAAGACCTAAAGTGCGTCATATAAGGGGGTATCTCTTGACATGGCTCAGGGAAAAGGTTACACCGCCCCTGGAACCTGAGTCATGAAAATTTGGGGTCAATAAAGCCCATCCGGGAGAGATACCTTGGATTTCCAACTATATATATAAGGTTATACCCTAGTTGGACGACCGAGGGTCTCTTCCAAGGAGTCAGTGTATGACCAAGGCGCCGAGGTACACGGTTGAGCCAAGAGTGCCTGGGGCATTTGAAGTGTCTCGGCCATTCTTGGCAAGTCTTGGCACATACTGCACTCGGCCCGAAGAAAACTCCACTTAGGGTACAGTCTCGTAACCATAAGCCCTATAGGTATAAGGGATAAGAGGCTGCGAAAACAACTGGTTGTTGTTAAGACCGGATGGGAGGAGCTAGTCCTGTATGGCCGATGTACGCCTTCTTGAAGGGGCAACCAGGGAGATGATAAGGGCGGCACCCTCCATTATGGAGCTGATAAGTGTCTTAAGACGCAAATGTCATGAGGCTCTATTTTCGCAAGAAAATTTAGGCTTGTCATATTTGTGCGATGATCTTGAAGAGGCAATAATACTAACGCGAGGGTAAGACGAGATCAATGGGTCTTTACATGAAAGTGTAAAGACATCCTGCGATTTCGTCGCAAGACGGCAATGTCATGGGGCTTTACGTTCGCAAGAACATTAATTTAGGCCTGTCATATTGTCGCAAGAGAAATATCCTACAGAGGCAAAAATACTAAAGAAATGATAAGACAAGATCAATGGGTCGTTACATGAAAGTGTAAGGACGTCCTGCGATTTTGTCACAAGACGGCAATGTCATGGGGCTTTATGTTCGCAAGAATATTTAGGCCTGTCATATTGACGCAAAAATGAGGGGTGGCAAAATAAGACCTTTAACTAGGAAGGCAAAATAAGACCACACAAAAACAATGATAAGGCAAGATCAATGGATCATTACATGAAAATGTAAAGACGTCCTGCGATCTTGTTGCAATAATGAATTTCAACATAAATGAAGATATGACAACACAAGAAAGTGAGTAAGCAAATAAGCTTGCGAAAACGGCTATATTTCTTCATTTATTTGTGAAGGGTTAGCAACAGCAATTGTGAAAATAAGAAGTATTATTGCTTAATGATTATCGATATAATCTCTCATATGAAAATAAATAACAGAGGCAAGTATGGGAATGATTAGAGTAAAAACTTGTTATTTATTTTCATGTGATAAATTTACAGTAAGAGATTACAAAAATAGAAGGCTAGAAGGATAAATGTACAAGTATCACAAGAAGAGAAAAAGGAAAATGGAGCTATCTCTCGCCTCATTCTTCTTTTTCATCGTAATCTTTATCGTACTCCTCTTCTTCGCTAGCTTCACTATCGAGACATCTCGAGGAAGGCATATTTTCAGGAACTTCATCAAGAAGACAAGGATATGAAGAAAGAGGAATGCGATGGTCATCACAAACTGTCTCAATAGTTTGATTGCGAAAACGAACAACGTCGTTATTGAAATTCGCTACTATAGTTTGCAATTGCTTCTTCAACCTGGAATACTTGTTGTTGCGAAGAGAGAGGTCCTTTGCGAGTTGTTCTTTTTCAGATTCAAGTTCTTCAATCCTTGTTTGATATCTCTTCTCAGCCTCTGCAAACATATGATAATGAATCAGTAATTTAAAAGCAGTTTCACAAATAAGAAGTGGTAAAGTAAATAAGAACAGTTAACAACCTTCTCTGTCAGAAATCATATCTTTAACCAAGGCAGTATGCTCAGCATGAAGACTGACGTTAACACCCTAAATTATTTCTGCATTATCTAGAACTTTCGCAGCCCAAGCGAATTCATCATCACTATTTATGACAAGAAGTGAACGAATTTGATTTTCTCGTTCATTAAGTATGGCATTTTGGCGAAGAGATTCATCTCGTTCAATTTGGACTTCAAGAAGAGTTTTTTGGAATTTCGCTAATGCCTGTGCACCTTGATTAGCAATGCGATCCTTGTCATCTATAAGGCTATTAATTTTCTTCCTTAGAATATTATTATTCTCGTGGGAGCTAAGATATAAACGTTTAAATCGGTTGGCTAAACCTAAACTAGATCTATGCTCAATTTCTAAGAGATAAAATTTGGTTTGAAGTTCATTTATTGAAAGAGAGTTAATTTTGTTCGACGAACTACTTAAAGATTCGTTGAGATGAGCAAGAAGAGCATCATTATCCATAGGCTCAGGAAATGAATGGAGAAGGATGGCTTCTTCGGAAAGATTATAAATGTCTGCGAAAATGATAAGTCAGGCAAAGAAAAATAAATGACAAAATAAAAACGAGGAAAAAAGAAGAGTTTTGTACCATAAAGTTGTTGATTAGCACTTTGAAGAGTAGAAATTTTATTCTTCTGAGTAAAAGATTCAGTTTCCAGTTGTTGAATTCTTTCGCGAAGAGCAGCAGTCTCATTTTCACTCTTCTTGCGAGATGTCGCAACTTCAACTTCTAGTTCCTTGTTCTTCTCCTTAATTTGAAGATTTTTCTTTTCAAGATTGTTGCGCCTTTTCTCGAGATCTGAGGCAACAACAACAGAAGCTCTCCCAGACTATAAAGGAAAGTAAAGAAATTATTAAGATAAGGTTTATAATCGAAATCACAAAGAAATAAAGAAATATGAACATACCAAGGCACTAAGTGCATTTAAGAAACTGGGAGTCATTGTCCGGGAAACTCCATGAAAAGAATCATTATCCACTAGCAGGGGGCATCGCAGATATTTGCGAGAGCTTCGCAAGTAGCAGAAAAACGATCATCTCCTAATCCTTGCATAGAATCAGAGAAAACACTAGACAGTTGCGCCATAGCAGATTCGACTGAATGATTCTCCTTCGCAAAAGAAGTATCAACCTCATTATTATCATCATCAGAGTTCTCGCTGGTTTGGGAATTAGAGTGAGAAGAGGGATGGATTTTCCGTTTTTTAGAAGATGAAGCAGAAGATTTATCCTTGCGAAGAGTGATTTTATTCTTGCCTTTAGCCTTCGCAGCTTCAGAAATATCATTCTCTTCAACGCCAACCTTCGCACACGAATGAAGATAAGAAACAGAGGCAACAATATTGTTAAAAATAATAAGGAAAAATATTTCTTACTTCATCCGTGATTGAACGAAGTGTCGCCAGAATACTCGCCTTTGGATTTCTTTTGTAGCTCCTTCTCAATTTGATGATCTGAAAAATTCGCAAGATTAGACATAAGAGGAAGTAAAAATTATAAAATAGGTAAAAGTTAGGAAGTATACCTCTTTTGCTTTCTCGGGCCAATTAAATACCCAAGGATGAATTTGCGAGATTCGCAGGGAGTACATGGGAACCTGAAATGTAAGGCCCGTTCAACAATAGCGGGAAGACACACCACTTCTCATCTTTAGAATAGCGAGGACATTATTCTTGCCTCATCCGAGGGTGCCAATCAATATCTAACATGAGTATCTTATCGTGGCTTGGAATCGGAAACGTTCTCTTTTCTTTTCAATCGAGCACACCAAATTCTCATCTTTAGATTTATCATTCTTCATATTTATCACTTCATAATTTTCAAAAAGTTTTCTACCGTGTTTACTTTTTTTCAAAAAAGTTTTCTACCGTGTACTTTTCAGCGTCTATCTCTAAGTTTGCGAAATTAGGATCTTTGACGTTAAGGATATAGAGACCCCTTACCAGCGCCACGATTGGCGAATTCAAGCATTAGACGGATGCAATCACCACTTAATTGATAAATAGCTCGCGAGAATTTCTCATGAGCAAGAATTTCATAGAACAAGGGCAGCTCGGGATTGTAGAGAGGAATGGGAAGACCTGCGAGGATTTGACCTAGCGATATTATGATTTTCTGATCATCACACTGATGATCAGTAAACAACTTTGCAGAAAGAATAGATGAAGATTCTTGATTGGGAATAGTAGACAAGGTGAAACCCTTCTCTTGTAATTTCTTTTGAGTTTCATCTAAAATGGTTTCATATCTACGACCAGGTGGAGCCATTCTATATGGGAATGATTAGAGAATTGAAGATCAAGAGAAAGAAGAAAAGGAAGATTTACAGTAGCAGAAACGCAAATTGCGGAGGAAGAGAGTTGAAGAAAAGTTGCAGAAAGAAAGTAAAAAAGAAGAAGAGGAGGGTGAGAAAACTATATATAGAGAGAAGAATTCTCGAGAAGACAAGTGCATTTAATGCGAGAGGGGACGTGAATGGTCAAGAAAAAATGGTTGAAAGAGACGTGTCAAGAAAAGAGTGGAAGAAGAAACATGTGTAATAAATTTCGTAAAAGTACGGGATTGTAACAGATAAAGATGAACAAATATGCGGCATTTCAAAATACTAGTTCTCATGACATTCTCTTCTTCGCAGAGAAGACATGAGAAGAGGCAAGATGTAGGATCTGAATATCGCAACATCAATATTTCGCGAGATTAGTAAACGACAGCATTGCGAAGGCGTCGCAGAAGAGTAATATAAATGACGCAATGAATGACGACAGCCAAAACACGAGAAAGATGTGAAGATCTAGCGAAGTTTAGGAGTGTCGCGAGAATGAATACTTGTACACTTGCGATATTTCGCAAATCATTCCCGAAAATAAAGGACAGCTTAGCTGTCATCCATTGTGTACTACCCTATATAAAGAGTTGAATAAGCCTGTTGTGGGAGAGATCTTTTTCGGAGTGTTAGACAAGTTATTAGGAGAGAGAAAGTTTGTGGTGATTGTAATTTCTCTAGCTCTTTTCTATTTTATCTTGTAAACATTATAAAATCATTGTTATTCATCTTCAAATGTCTTAATTGTGTGGATTATTGTGAGGGGTGTAGTGTAGGATTTCCTACAACTACAAGTGAAGAATGTTGTTTGCACCTCGTACGCAAGTGAAGAAGGTTGTTTGCAAGACCCAAAACTAGGAGTGGGCTTGAGATTTTAACGTTGAAGAAGCATTGGGCCTGAAGAAGTTAAAGAACCCTAACCCATATCTTAACCCGGTACATCAACGTTTGATGCAACTGCTCAACACCGTAACATCCATTCTCCATTTCTCTACTCGAGCAGAATCAAACAACTCTTCCATTTTGTTCCTCTTCCTTACAGACTCTGTAAAACCTTCACTTCTATCTCTCCATCAATCACTTCCATCCCCGACAACCACTGAGCTCAGCCACTCTACTAGCCACCCTATGCAATTAGACTCTCAATTTCTATCTCTCTCAATCTTATCTTTTCTCTTGTCAATAATAGTAACCCTAGAAGCTAAGATTGAGAGAAATGGATTTAGGGTTATCTTCAATAGCTAAAGCAAACATCAAATCAAGAGTTGCAGAGAAGAAGCAGAGGGGACAAAAAATTCAGGCAGTTATGGTGAGTGGGTCTCTATAAATTTGTGAATTGGAGATTTTCATGTATAAATAGGGATGAGAATTGTGATGTAAAACTCATGCCCGGATTAGCCGGTGCACCAAGATGTAGTTTGTATTATTATGTTCTAATTAAATAACTAGGGTTTAGATGAAGCCCTAGCTTGTTATTGTGTTATTCATACTTTGTGTGTGTTCTTGAATGCTTAAACTGTGTTAAGATAGAATTGAATCTTAGTACGTCAAAATTTTGCTTTCAAGATAGAATTGAATCTTAGTATGCCATGTATCCATTGTAGTTAGAATACCACTGTGTTGATTATGCTGCAACTCATGCTAAACCATACTGTTATTGATCCTTAGATTAACTGTGCCCTGAGAAGATAGTTAATGCTTTGGAAAGATACCTTAGTTGTGATTGAACTATCCATCGGAGAAACACCTTAGATATAGGGCAGATTTGATCGTCACCCTTATCTGCTATAAGGACAAGAATAACACCATTAGTTGAATACGTAGTGCAGGTTAGTGGTGGATTTGAAGGCCCTAGTATCCTCTTTATCATTGTCTTTCACCTTGTTTTACTATTTCAGTCACTACCAACTTCTTTGTCGTATCGACACCCAACAAAACCCTTTTGTGTTACTCTTGTTTTTTTTAGTAAGACCGTAACTTCAACTTACACCCACCTTGTCCCTGAGGATCGACATGTATTTGCACTATATACAATAAGGCACTGTGCACTTGCAGTCATTGTAGGTATTGTTTAGAGTCCTACCAGTTGTATTTTGACTAGTAAATCTTCTTATGAGAATTTATTTCTTGTGTTTTTAGAAGAATAACTAGGGTTTGGAATAGCCATTATTGTGAGTACACATAGCTATGTCCAACGATTTCATCTTCATGTTTTTAGATTTATTTATTTAAATTCTAAGTTTTTTGGAAGATGATTTTTACAATTTTAATCTTTATGATTGTGTATATTGCAAATTGTTATGGGATATGTTGTTTACGTCCGTGAACCCGTGACTGTCCCATACTTGTTCAAAAGTTATCTCTATTATGTCGGTATGAAAGTAATGATAAAACATAGAATGAACTTTTGACATTACAAAAGTTAAAGCCTTTTATGTCATTATTTGATGGAAGAAAGGATAAAACTTTTGTTTACAAGGATTATGTCTATTGTATGTCATTGTGCAAATAGTGATGGAAAATAGAATGAATCCTTGTGTATTCAGCAGTATTGGTCGATCTCCGATCCACCATCTTTGGCATATACTGTGTTACTCCGTAAGTTCTCTTATGTCGAGCATGGCCAATTGAATTGATCACTTTTTGTGGTTAATTTAGTTGTGTATTCTAATTGAACTAACCATGGGTTCTCTTGTGGTTATTTCAATTAATTTTTGGATACAAATTCATGTTTTTCATGTGATTTGGTTATATCCAAAGAAATCCTCCTTTTCTTGTAAAAGCAAGGTCCATTTGTTGTTCCTTCGGGAATGACATATTATGGGGGAGAGTTCTTTTTGAACTTGTGCTTAATTGCCAAATCTTTGTGGGGAGTGCGGCTGTGGAATATTATAGGGGTTATCTTGTATCTTTATAAACTCCTTGATGAAAGCATTTAGCTTCGGCTTTATGATGGCATCTAAATAAGTTGGTATGGTATTCTCTTTTGGTCATGAAGTATCTCTATGAAAATTTCATGAGGATCCCACTAATTTTCGTACATTTGCCAATTTATATTGACAAAAAGGGGGAGAATTAATGTGTTGTTTCATACTACAAATACATATGGTTTACGGATCATTATGTAAGGGGGAGTGGTTTTCATGTTGAGATGAAGTATTGACTAAGGGGGAGTGATATATATCACCATAGTATTGTTGTCAAAGTTGTGATACAATTGGACTTTGATGCTATGTAATAATACTATGACACTGTATAACAATGATTGAGAGCATTTGTTTTCTCATTGTTATCGCTACGGATCTTCAACAACTATGATGCTGAGTTGAACACGTTTAGAATCATGGAGTACTTGGAAGTGACGAAGTTTTCGAGTCGTGTTGAAGATACCAAGGAGATCAAGCATTTGGATGAGAAGCTACAATTTTTATTTATTTTGTAATCCATATGTATTGATAGTTTTGTCACTAAAATTGACAAAGGGGGAGATTGTTAGAGCACTGCTCGGTCGAACTCGCATGCGTTGCTATCTCAAGCATGTTTATCAATGTTAGTGATCAAAACTATAAGTCTTGATTTCTAGCCTATTTATAGATGTCTTGGACTAGGACGTAGATTGTGTAGTTGAGCTTAGTTTTCACGGCGTTCATCATAGCTTGTGGAACTTCATAGACAAAAGGTATGTGGAGACTTGAACTCATCTATCACTTGGAAAGTCTATTTCTACTCTATCTCGTATATTGAGACATAAGTCGTATTATAATATAGTTTTCTATATACACATTTGAGATTTCGAGC
Organism: Papaver armeniacum; assembly: GCA_023531295.1. Lineage (NCBI taxonomy): Eukaryota > Viridiplantae > Streptophyta > Magnoliopsida > Ranunculales > Papaveraceae > Papaver > Papaver armeniacum. Next base: position 555,607 of record JAJJWW010006377.1, on the reverse strand, counting down.
TGAGTTTATCTCGCTTACATATTTCTCGAAATATGTGTTGGCAAGCTTTCGCTTCCACCAAGTTCATCTTATATCATGAGAAAATTGCCGAGTAACATCTTACATGGTTTGTGTGATACAATCATTTGGTGTAGACTTGGCATGTTTCGATAATGATTATTTCAATATCTTGAAAATTGCTTTGATGCTAATTGAAAAAGCGGGGGTCTAACAACCACACCCAATATTTCGCTTAGCAATCTGTATGGACAAACTCCAATATACTTTCTAGAGAATCAACTAGACAGTCAGACTCAATCTAGATAAAAAGTATATCAACGAGTTTATATATCAATCTCTCGATTTGATCTTTACTCAAGCAAATAGAAATCTACGAGTCTTTATCAAATAGAGATAACTTGGATGGTACCAAAGACCAATATCCAAGTATCAACAACCAAAAGGTCGGATATTCTAATTGATTGAACAACGCACAACCTGTGATATTTCAATTATATAAACAAATATAATGCGGAATAGAAATAACATAGACACCGGAATTTTGTTAACGAGGAAACTGCAAATGCAGAAAAACCCTGGGACCTAGTCCAGATTGAACACATATTGTATTAAGCCGCTACAGACTCTAGCCTACTCCAAATTACCTTCGGTCTGGACTGTAGTTGAACCCCAATCAAGCTGACACTGATCCAAGGTACAGTTATGTTCCTATGCCTCTGATCCCAGCAGGATGCTACGTACTTGATTCCTTTAGCTGATCTCACCCACAACTAAGAGTTCCTACGACCCAAAGTCGAAGACTTTAATAAACAAATCTGTATCACACAGAAAAGTCTATAGTAATAGATAAATCCGTCTCCCACGAATAAACCTATGAGTTGTGTTCCGTCTTTTGATAAATCAAGGTGAACATGAACCAATCAATAAATCGGACTTATATTCCCGAAGAACAACCTAGTATTATTGATCACCTCACAATAATATTAATCGACGCAACGAAAAAAGATATTGCGGAATCACAAACGATGAGACGAAGTGTTTGTGATTTCTTTTCTATCTTGCCTATCGGAGATATAAATATCAAGCCAATTATTTGAATTGTACTGGTATGATAGAAACAGCAAGATTAGATCACACAACTACAAGAAAAGTAGTACCGGTCTGGCTTCACAATTCCAATGAAGTCTTTAAGTCGTTAACCTGGTTTTAGAAGAAGAAAACCAAAGGTTAAAGGAGAATCGACTCTAGCTTAGCAAACTAGTATCACACGTAAAGTGTGGGGATTAGGTTTCCCAGTTGCTAGAGTTCTCCCTTATATAGTCTTTCAAATCGGGGTTTGCAATCAATGTTAGCTTAGTAACAAAGCATTCAATATTCACCGTTAGATGAAAACCTGATTAGATTCAAGCTAATATTTCTCAACCGTTGGATCGAAAACTTAGCTTGTTACACACAAACGAAATGTTCAATTTTTGGTTTATGAACCGTACCCAAACATTAACATTTTTTGGTTCAACAATAGTCAACCAAATGGTTAGCCATTAGAACACTCTCATATCAACCATATTCTTCTTCACCATAACTGGTTCAAATGACTCAAATGAACTAGTTAGAGAGTTGTTCAATTGCTTAGATCTTATGTAACTACACAAGACACAATTGAAGCAAAAACGGTTTGATTCACTCGAATCGGTTCATGAACTTTATAGCCACGGTTTGCAAAAGCATTCCTTAGTTTATATAAACATGAGTTCAATAACAACCGGTTTTAGATATAACCTACTCAAGTTCCGTGACTGGGTTCGCGGGCTTAAGCTCATGGAAGGAGTACACAAACTCCAGCAGAAATTCTCGGGTGAGAACTTCCGCCAGTTCGCGAACTGAGATTGCGGACTTGGCTTGCGCCACTTCCATTTCTCTTGATCAACAAAGTTCGCAAACTTTGGTTCAAGGAATAAGGACTTATACATATATGTGTTTCCACAATAATGCTTATATCCTACCAATGGTTATGTAATCTAAACTCTCATTTCAATCATTGAAACATTCTTAGAGAACGTTATATAGACGTTATTCACAGACTATTTTTCGTCAGAGCAATTTCCAAAGTGATTGAAACATATCATAACTTTCGTCACTAGATAAAGATGAATTCGGTTAAAGCGAAAGCTTACCAACACATATTTCGAGAAATAGATACGCGAGTTAAACTCGGCTCGAAATAGCAAAGTGTATAATGAAAGTCTATACGTCTAAACGACTTTTGTCTCAAGAGTAGGAGATAAAGTAAATAGACTTTTGAGTGACAGATAAGTTCAAGTCTCCACATACCTTTTAGTCGATGAAGTTCCACCGGTTCCTCGAGTAGTCCTTCGTCTTGTATGATGATTGCCATGGAGTTCTTGAGCTCAACTACACTTTCTATCCTAGTCCGAGACCTTTAGCTACATAGGCTAGAAATCAAGACTAATAGTTTTGATCACTAACATTGACACACATGCTTGAGATAGCAACGCATGCGAGTTCGACCGAGGAATGCTCTAACAATCTCCCCCTTTGTCAATTTTAGTGGCAAAACTATTAATACATATGAAATACAAAAAATAAATAAATTAACTTTTGTAGCTCCTATTCCACATGTCTAATCTTCAACATTACTCGAAATCTTCGTCACTTCCAAGTACTCCAATGATCCCAAAGGTTGTAAGTTTAGCATCATCGTTGTTGAAAATCCGTAGCTATAAAAATAAGAAAACAAGAGTTCTCAATCACTGTTATACAGTGTCACAGTATCATTACACAACGTCAAAGTTCAATTGTATCACAACTTTAACAACAATACTATGGTGATATGTATCACTCCCCCTTAGTCAATACTCCATCTCACATGGAAACCACTCCCCCTTACATAATGATCCGAAAACCATATGTATTTGTAGTGTGAACTACATATTAATTCTCCCCCTTTTTGTCAATAAAATTGGCAAAGGTACAAGAACGGGATCCTAATGAAATTTCTGAAAGAGACGTTTCATGACCAAAAGAAAGAAACACACATCATCTTATTTAGATGCAATCATAAAACCGAAGCTAAATGCATTCATCAAGGAGTTTTAAAGATACAAGATAACCCCTATAATATTCCACAGCCGCACTCCCCATAAAGATATGACAATTAAGCGCAAGTTCAAAAAGAACTCTCCCCCATAATATGTCATTCCCGAAAGAACAACACGAGCGACCTTAATTTCGAAGGAAAAGAAGGATTTCTTTGGACATAAAAAATCACATACAAGTATGAATTTGAATCCAAAATACTCAATTAAATTAACCACAAGAGAACCCATGATTAATTTAATCGAAATACACAATCAAACTAATCACAAAGAGTAATCAATTTAATTGGCCATACTCACATAAGAGAATTTATGGAGCAATGACTAAGTTAATTATGAAAATAACCAACCCAATCAAAAGTGCTCAAACACAAGAAAACTTATGGAGTCATAACTAAATAACCAAACAAGATGATTAATTTAGTTCAATATGCTCGTCATAAAGTACCTTATGGAACAACAACAAAGCTAATCATGAAAATAATCAACTTTGATTGTTTTAGTACTCAACATAAGACACATTACGGAGCCTCACAGTAATACACAAAAAATATGGATCAGGGAAGATCAATTACTGCGGAATACACAAGGATTCATTTTATTTTCCATCACAATTTGCATCATGACATACAATAGACATAATCCTTGAAAACAAAAGATTTTAACCTATCTTCCATCAATAATTGACAATATAGGCTTAACTTTTGTATTTGTCAAAAGTCCATTCATTCTTTTATCAATATAAGAATATCGACTTACGAAAGACTTTACTTTTGACAAGATATGGGAAAATTATAGTTCACGGATGCAAACACACATATCCCATAAACAATTTGCAATATATAAAACCATAAAGATTAATACTGCAAAAATCATCTTCCAAGCAAGTTTAGAATTTAAACCAATAAATCTAAAAACATGAAGATGAGAACGTTGGACATAGCTATGTGTAATCGCAAAAATGGCTATTCCAAACTCTAGTTATTCTTCTAACAAAAACAGAAAAATAGAAGATTTACTAGATAACCACAATTTACTCATCTTCTTCTTCCTCATCGGAGAGACACCAAGATGCTTGAATTGTGTTCAATTCTTCCTTGAGCTCGGGAAACTTCGTTGCAACTAAAGACAATTGTTCTTGGACACACTTCACCCTTGAATCGAACTTACAAACACCTTTGTCAATTTTTTGAAGAAGACTCAAAGTGGTAGGGTCACAATCGTTGAGTGAAGCATCTCTTTGTCTTTTGCACACATTCTCCCTTATGCGTCTAAAAGTACACGGACGAACCGGTTTGGGGACCCCAAGAGAGTTTCCAATCGAATCAAGACCACGATCACGGAAAATTTGTCCAATCAAGCAAGGGTAACCTAACATCTTGATGGGTGAAGTCATCGAAGTCATTTGATAAATGATGAAACTACAAATATCGAGACTTTGAACACCCGATTCAAGGAAATAGACTAATTCCGCAAACTCATGACTCCACCAAGAATTCTCAATTGTGGAGGGACAAAGATTTGGGATACCAAGTTTCCCAAAAGCCAACAACGGGATACTAAGATCATTAGTAGGAAAGTTTCCTTGATTCCAAGCTACCTTCTTGCCACAAAGCCCGAGAGAGATTTCATCACATGATGGACGTTCATCACTTGGTCTAGGAAGACGCACGCTCCCCAACGGAATGTTAGTAATCTTTGAAATCAATTCTCTATCAACAAGAAATCTTTCTCTATTTATCATGGATTTGAATTCCATCTTATTAAGATCAACATCATGAATGTTGGCATAGAAAATTCTTGTGAGAGAATCAAAACCTTGACCATGACCATCAAAGATATTTCCAAGCTTGAATTTTTTAAAGCAAGTTAAATCCTCTTCATGCCCACTAGAGAGATCCAATTTCTTTTCAAGGATGAAACCTTTAGATGAAATCTTTTCAAAAATTCTAGCACAAGAATCATCCACAAACCTAATCCTAAGAGAATTTTCGTCACATGGAAGATCAATGCTAGAGGTAATTGAGCTCTTGGAGCTTCTTTTTGATCCCTTAGAATTCATCATGAGATCTAGGAAATTGAAAGGAACAAGAGGAAATTACTTACTTGGAGTGAAACTTGAACACCCTTTCTTTCAATTTCTCCAAGGAGGCTTCAATGGAGGAAATACACAAAACCCTAGAGGTTCACGTACGCGGACGGGTGATAAAGAAGAGAGTGCGCGAACTTCTTCTTTATAAGTCCAAATATGGGCTTGGACCCGTTTGTGAACCGCGACCCATACAAGAAAAGTGGGATTTTTCTAAACCTTTTGAACATCAAAGGTTATGCATCCCGTGAAAACTCACTTTGTCAGAGACAATGGATGCTAGAAGAAAGCTTTAATTGGTATTCTAAAAGAGAATAACAAACCTATACACAATTCAAACCATTTCTTGCCCCATTCCAAGATATATACACATGGGGTAGTGCCAAGCTTGTTACCAAGAGTCATAATGTGCAGAGGAATTCTCATGCAATATTTCTGGTTGATATGTGTGAACTGTCCCCGTTGTGTAATAACGATGATAATCAGGGCAGTCAAAGCTTTCTCTCCTTTGTTGAACCTGGTTAGGAGGAAGATTCTTCCAAATCCTAGGTTGCACAATATTATTTGGTTTAACATGTACAAAACCTTTTTCGGAATGATTCTTAGACTTAACAGACTTAAGTTTTTCTAATAATTTAAAAACGCCTTCGAACGCTCTGAATAGATCTTTATCAATTGATCCATTACGGTAGTACTCTTCAAAGAGATCAAGAGTTAATCTATTGAGAGTCCATATCCTGGAGCGTGACGAAAGTTTTCTTAATCTTTCCTTCCTTTCATTTTTTCCTTTAGATTGATTCTTATCATCTAAATCTTCCTCTTTAGATGAAGAGAGACTATCATGAGAAACCAGAGGTTTTAACCATAATAATCTTTGAGCAATCCTTAAGGAATTCTAGCGTGCGTTACAGATGCCAAGAGCAAGTTTTCCAAAGAAATTTCCCATGGGACAATTTTTAAGGAACGAACAAACACAAACTTGTTAGGTTTAATGTGTTTGCCTGCTCTGATACCAACTGAAAAAGCGGGGGTCTAACAACAACACCCAATATTTCGCTTAGCAATCAGTATGGACAAACTCCAATATACTTTCTAGAGAATCAACTAGACAGTCAGACTCAATCTAGATAAAAAGTATATCAACGAGTTTATATCTCAATCTCTCGATTTGATCTTTACTCAAGCAAATAGAAATCTGCAAGTCTTTATCAAATAGAGATAATTTGGATGGTACCAAAGACCAATATCCAAGTGTCAATCAATTTAAATCAACAACCAAAAGGTCGGATATTCTAATTGATTAAACAATGCAGAACATGTGATATTTTAATTATATAAACAAATATAATGCGGAATAGAAATAACACAGATACCAGAATTTTGTTAACGAGGAAACCGCAAATGCAGAAAACCCCTGGGACCTAGTCCAGATTGAACACACATTGTATTAAGCCGCTACAGACTCTATCCTACTCCAAATTAACTTCGGTCTGGACTGTACTTGAACCCTAATCAATCTCACACTGATCCAAGGTACAGTTATGCTCCTACGCCTCTGATCCTAGCAGGATGCTACGTACTTGATTCCCTTAGCTGATCTCACCCACAACTAAGAGTTGCTACGACCCAAAGTCGAAGACTTTAATAAACAAATATGTATCACACAGAAAAGTCTATAGTAATAGATAAATCCGTCTCCCACGAATAAACCTATGAGTTTTGTTCTGTATTTTGATAAATCAAGGTGAACAAGAACCAATCAATAACCCGGACTTATATTCCCGAAGAACATCCTAGTATTATTGATCACCTCAAAATAATCTTAATCGACGCAGCGAAAAAAGATATTGCGGAATCACAAATGATGAGGCGAAGTGTTTGTGATTTCTTTTATATCTTGCCTATTGGAGAAATAAATCTCAAGCCAATTATTTCAATTGTACTCATACGATATAAACTAAGATCACACAACTACAAGAAAACTAGTATCGGTCTGGCTTCACAATTCCAATGAAATCTTTAAGTCGTTAACCTGGTTTTAGAAGAAGAAAACCAAAGGTTAAAGGAGAATCGACTCTAGCTTAGGAAACTAGTATCACACGTAAAGTGTGGGGATTAGGTTTCCCAGTTACTAGAGTTCTCCCTTATATAGTCTTTCAAATCAGGGTTTGCAATCAATGTTAGCTTAGTAACAAAGCATTCAATGTTCACCGTTAGATGAAAACCTGAGTAGATTCAAGCTAATATTTCTCAACCGTTGGATCGAAAACTTAGCTTGTTACATACAAACGAAATGTTCAATTTTGGGTTTATGAACCGTACCCAAATATTAACATTTGTTGGTTCAACAATAGTCAACCAAATGGTTAGCCATATGAACACTCTCATATCAACCATATTCTTCTTCACCATAACTAGTTCAAATGACTCAAATGAACTAGTTAGAGAGTTGTTCAATTGCTTAGATCTTATGTAACTACACAAGACACAATTGAAGAAAAAACGGTTTGATTCACTCGAATCGGTTCATGAACTTTATAGCCACGGTTTGCAAAAGCATTCCTTAGTTTATATAAACATGAGTTCAATAACAACCGGTTTTAGATATAACCTACTCAAGTTCCGTGACTGGGTTCGCGGACTTAAGCTCATGGAAGGAGTACACAAACTCCAGCAGAAATTCTCGGGTGAGAACTTCCGCCAGTTCGCGAACTGAGATTGCGGACTTGGCTTGCGCCACTTCCATTTCTCTTGATCAACAAAGTTCGCAAACTTTGGTTCAAGGAATAAGGACTTATACATATATGTGTTTCCACATCAATGCATATATCCTACCAATGGTTATGTAATCTAAACTCTCATTTCAATCATTGAAACATTCTTAGAGAACGTTATATAGCCGTTATTCACAGACTATTTTTCGTCAGAGCAATTTCCAAAGTGATTGAAACATATCATGACTTTCGTCACTAGATAAAGATGAATTCGGTTAAAGCGAAAGCTTACCAACATATATTTCGAGAAATAGATATGCGAGTTAAACTCGGCTCGAAATAGCAAATGTGTATAATGAAAGTCTATACGTCTAAACGACTTTTGTCTCAAGAGTATGAGATAAAGTAAATAGAATTTTGAGTGACAGATAAGTTCAAGTCTCCACATACCTTTTAGTCGATGAAGTTCCACCGGTTCCTCGAGTATTCCTTCGTCTTGTATGATGATTTCCATGGAGTTCTTGAGCTCAACTACACTTTCTATCCTAGTCCGAGACCTTTAGCTACATAGGCTAGAAATCAAGACTTATAGTTTTGATCACTAACATTGAAAAACATGCTTGAGATAGCAACGCATGCGAGTTCGACCGAGCAATGCTCTAACACTAATAATGTTTGAAAACGGCTATTATCATCCTCTAAGAATGTTTCAATGATTGAAATAAAGAGCTTAGAATCATGTAACCTTCTTTGGATTTAAGCATATAGTTTGTTCGCACATTTTTGTATAAGTCCAAAACCAGGAAACAAATGTATACATACTTGTGTGTGTACTAAATGGTTGATGGAGACTGGAAAATTATGCGTACACGTTCGCATACTGGCGAAAGTTCACGTCTGTGAATTTCTGCTGAGTTTGGAAATCAAAAACCAACTCAACTAGTTACCAAAGTATCCATACTCGTACGCATACGGGCGGAAAGTTCACGTCCGTGAATTTCTGCTGAGTTTGAAAACCAAAACAAACTCAAATCCGGTTACTTAAGTACGCATACTGTACGCATACTAAGTGGTTACTTTCTAAAATCGGTCATGTACATGAACCTAAACATTTATAAAATAAGGAATGCAATCTTTGAAAACCGTGGCTATAATGTTCATGTATTGATTCGAGTGAATCAAACCGATTTTGTTTCAATTGTGTTCTTGTATACTTGTATGAGAATATATCAATTGAACGATTCTACAACTAGTTTCATTTGAGTCATTTGAACTAGTTATGGTTAAGATGAATAAGGTTGATATGAGAGTGATCATATGGATAACCTCAGTTAACTATTTGTAAACCAACATGGTGTACACATTTAGGTACAGTTACATAAACCTAAATGAGGGTACATTTCATTTGTGCGTTACAAGCTAAGTTCGATCTAAAGGTTGAAAGATATTAGCTTGGTTGAATCAGGTTTTTCATCTAACGGTGAATATTGAATGCTTTGTTACCAAGGTAACTTAGATTTCAAACCTGATTTGAAAATTATATAAAGGAGAACTCTAGAAACTAGGAAACCTAATCCCCACACCTCCTGTGTGTTACTAGTTGCATAACTAGAGTCGATTCTCCTTTAACCTTAGGTTTCTAATCGAGACCCTGTAGGTTAACGACTTCAAAGACTTCATTGGGATTGTGAAGCCGGACCCAACTATTTTCTTTGTAGTTGCGTGTTCTGATCTTGCCCGATTATATCGTATTGAGTACAAAGAAATCACAAACATCTTCGTCTCATCGTTTGTGGTTCCACAATATCTAGTTTCGCCATCATACGATTTAGATTATTGTGAGGTGATTGATAATACTAGGCTTTTCTTCGGGAATATAAGACCGGTTTATCAATTGGTTCATGTTCACCTTGATTTATCAAAAGACGGAACAAAAACTCTTGGGTATTTCTGTGAGAGACAGATTTATTCAATCCTATAGACTTTTCTATGTGAGACAGATTTGTTTATCAAGTCTTCGACTTTGGGTCGTAGCACCTCTTAGTTGTGGGTGAGATCAGCTAGGGGAATCAAGTGCGTAGTATCCTGTTGGGATCAGATACGTAAGGAACGCAACTGTACCTTGAGTCAGTGTGAGATTGATTAGGGTTCAACTACAGTCCAGTCCGAAGTTAATTGGTAGTAGGCTAGAGTCTGTAGCGGCTTAATACAGTTTGGTGTTCAATCTGGACTAGGTCCCGGGGTTTTTCTGCATTTGCGGTTTCCTCATTAACAAAATTCTGGTGTCTGTGTTATTTCTTTTCCGCATTATATTTTGTTATATAATTGAAATATCACGGGTTGTGCATTAAGATCAATCAATTAGAATATCCAACCTTTGGTTGTTGATTTACATTGATTGACACTTGAACATTGGTCTTTGGTAACGTTCAAGTTGTTTCACATAATAATCAGGCTCACGGATTTCTATCTGTTTGATTTGCTGATTACATTGTGAAACAGAGATATTAAACTCTTTAATATACTTTACTCTAGATTGAATCTGACTGTCTAGTTGATTCTCTAGAAAGTGTGTTGGAGTAAGTCCTCTCAGATTGCCAAACGAATTGTTGGGTGTGGTTGTTAGACCCCCGCATTTTCACAAACTTCTCTTTGTGTGGCCTTAACCATTGTCTCTTGAAATATTCCACTACTTTGGGGTAATTCGTGCCCAAATCATCCTCGAACTCCTTCAAGTTTATCTCATATCTTGCCACACTCATCGACCAAACCAACCTATCTCACACTTTCATAAATAACCCAAATTTGATCTCACCTTCTTTCCATTCTTCGTCTTCTTTCTTTTTCTCTTCCTCTCTCTCCTCTTTAGTTAGTTTACTAAGACGTTCATCTTCCTCCTTTTCACGTTTAGTACCTTTATTTGCCTTTGGCTTTTGGATATGACTCCTACAATTCTTTCTAATATTGCATTGTATGTGCCATGTGCAAAGAAAATTTTGTGCCTTGGGTAAAACTATCCTCACGACGTTCATTATTGCTTGCTCATTGTCGGTTACTACAATCTCGGGAGTCTCGTCTTCGTGGTAGAGAAGCTTCAAAGTTTCCAATGCCCAAATACAACTATCATCCTTATCACGATCCATAAAACACCATGCTACCGTGAATGATTGCTTGTCCGATGTTTGTCCTACAATGTTCAACAAAGGCATGTTGTACCTATTCGTCTTATAAGTAAAATCCATGAACAAAACTTGGTAAAAGCACCGGGCCAATTGAATCATATCGGGATGCACAAGAAAATACGAAACACCCTCCCCTCCGATGACTTATGGTGTCTCACTGTGTAGTTGTATTTGAGGGCCAACCATTGTTATTCTTCCATTACCTTTCTTCCATCCCATTCAATTCTTTTGATAGTTGCTTTGGCCGCATAAAGTGTAGATAATGATGAAAGATTACGCGGGTCATCCCTCTTGAACTTACTAAGGTTACTTGTTCGAACTCGTGCGATTTCAACTTGGCAACTTGGGAGTGTCCAACAAGACTTTGTGGATCTTTATGGTTATGCCAACCAACATCAACTTTATTCATTCTCCACATGTTATCGGTGTCTTTGTTCCTCCAAAAAATAATCTTGAATGGGCATCCACACTTCTTTGACTTCGTCTTGTATACCCTAGTCGTCTTCTTATCATACACATAACCCTTTCTCTTTTGACTTGCGTCCAACCCACTACACTCGCATACCATTTCAAACCGAGAATCTTTTTGTTGAGTGTTTTTTACTAGAACGCACATCTTTTCTTTTGCTTTGTCAACAATCCAATTGACTGCGTCATCTTTTTCCTTCCATTCCAAATCATTAGCATAATGTGCTGAAGTATCAAGACCCCTAACCCTGTGAGCTTGAGACCGATCCTTCATCGGTACCAATGCAATCTACAAAACATCACAAGTTAGTTGATATATACTATAATAGTCGGCAAGGTCGATATATAAAACAACAACAACCAAAGCACAGCCGGCATGGTCGAAGAATACAACAGTGCCTACCAAAATGCAAAACAATGCCGGCTTAAGCATGTTTCACAACCCGTCTCCTGAGCTGCAAATGTCTTATAGTCGTCATGGTTCTTATTTATGACCTTGCCGACTAGAATACTGCTCATGAAAAGTCGTGGCATTTGGTAATATAAACCATGTCGATGCTAACAGTCTGCACGGTCGAGAATCGTCGACCTTGCCGATACTGGGCAGTAAAAGTGAAAAAAAAATCGATCATTTGCACGGAAAAATCACAATCTTCACCACGTAAGTTGTGTACCTGATTACTTGCATCTCTCTTTCTTCTTCTGGGTCATTGGATTCTACGTTTGACTCAAGACATTCATCACTTCCATATTCATCTTGAGTTTGAGGAAAATAAAAGTGAGGATCATGCATATAATCCATTTGATCATGGTTTGGTAGATCATCATACAAGTACTCATCTGTAGGAGGAAAATTAGAAGACTCCCCCACTTCAAAATCAGGATTAGAATCACTCATATCACAAATTTCTCAAAACCCTACCCCCCCAAAAAAAAAAAAAAAAAAAAAAAACTCATGTTTTACTTTAAAATGACCCAGGTTTTGTCTCACTAGGTATACCCCAATTAATCTGGGTATACCCCAATCTCGGCAGGTTCATTTAATAGTAAAAAATTCGTGGGCAACAATAGAAGACTAAAGCCAAATTTTGGTGTGCTAACTTCCTAATGTTATATCTTACGCGTATGGTATCCGAATGGTGCGTTCTAATAGCCTATTTTGCCTACTTTTTAGATCTATCTAGGGGCACTAACTCATACCCAAATCCCTTTATTATTATTTTTTAGTGAAGTATAAACTTGGTGTACAAATTATCTAATTATAAGTATTACACCGTATAAATTTTACTTGGCCATTCAAATGGGCTTGAGCTGCTTGGCGGATCCTTACATTTCACCCAACATTCTAGAAAATTTTTGAACTCAAAAATTAGGAACAACCTTCTTCTAAATGTAAGTACTGCTCATACTTACAAACGCACAAAATTCAATCCCAGTTCAAATGAGTTTGAAGCAAATATTAAATTCAATCAAAACTATAAGTCTTCCTATACTAGAAAACTAACAATTTTAGACTTTAACCTCCCTACACTTATTTCTATTTTGTGAGATGTTTATATTTAATTACAAGAGAGAATCCTACAAATTTTTTAAAGTGAAATTGGAATAGGTTTTCTAACAAAATTACATCTTCTTCTATGATTGATCATCTCTGTATGCAGTTGCCTTGTCAAGGTTGTCCAGTCCCAACAATGCCTTCCTACGAACAGAGAAAACATGAACTCACTATTCCATAGTGCTGGATTAACTAAGTATCGACTAATTAATCTTTAAATCCCTATTGTAACTGGTTTAACCTACAGTTTTTACTTCTTAAAATAGAAACACAGAATAAGCAATCAACATGTTATACAAAACAGTCAACTAATTAAATAAAAAAAAGGTTTTGATGATTTTTAGTAATTAAGATTTATTTCTCAAACCAACCAAGTTCTCGACTAATCTAGTTTACTAACTGGCACTGGCTATTTCTATTGTCGCCCATGTAAGACCTAATAGTGAGCTCTGATACCAACTTGTAGCGCCCCAAAATCCAGCTACTTAAAAATCTAAGCTAACATTCTGCAATCTCAGGCATTAGGGATCTAAATCGTCTATTTAAGTAATAAAAATAAATTCTAAAATAAGATTATCCCAAAACTAAACCCTCTCTGAAAAATATAGACTACATCTCCAATGATACATATACCATAATGTACTTGTTCTCAAACAATTAATGTATATACATAAAAGATAATTATTACAGAATCATCAAAACTTGATCATCTTCGCGAGCGCTACCATACGTGTTATCTGAAACTGGAGTGGGAGACGAATGAGCACATCATGCCCAAAGGGGTGATTAGAAGAAATATATAACAAACTTTCAAATATTCATCAAAACGGTTATGCATGTCGGATGAAAAACTCGGAAAACACATTCATCTCATATGTTAAAAGTTCCTCTAGATAATAAAAGTAATAAATACTACTAAAAAAACCCGGGCCTCGGCACTATTCCATACCAACAAACATGAGGAAGTCCCCATAGCATATAGGCCTATATATCGGGTTGTGCACACCCACAATATTGAGGAACTACAAACATAAAAGCGAATGACCATGGAAACGCATAATAATGAATAAAAGAGAGTTCGTTATCAATTTCCACCTCATTTTTTGACAAGAAACTCCTACCTCGTACGTCTCGGTTCATTTCTCGCTCGAAATAGTCATTCGTATAAGACTAATCACTAGATATTAAACACACATATTTAAGAATTTCAAAACACAAAAATCGTAAAAGAACTCATCCACAATTATTAATCTCACTACTACCAATTCTAAACTAGATCCTAACTGTCATTTTAACTTCCTACTTTCCAACAGACAGCTATCAAATTCTAAGCCAAATCATATCTACAATTTTTAAATAATATATCATCACCCCCATAAACAATTACTAACTAATTTATTTAGATAGATCTTAGTTAACAAATACGACACATAAAAATTAGAAGTCAATCTTAATTTCTAGTTTTCTGCTAAATAAATTACTAGTAAATGAAATTTTCTAAATTACTTTCTAAATTAAACAGATGAAACTCCATTTCTAATCCATCTATGAACCAGTATAATCCCATAATTATTATCTATCTAGAGAAATTCCATAATTGATAATCATAATTACCTGATTATATCTGATTTGAAATTCTACTAAACTCCTCCTACTTTCAACCCACGTACAACATTATCGTCTTCATGCATCACCACTACCAGCCGCCATTAATACTACCCACTCTCTCAAGTTCTGACAACACTCATAAATCCTATCTCTAGCGCTTATTCTTCTGAACTAAAGAACCCACATACTATGAAGATATATATTACCTAACAATTAATTAAAACTATTAGAAGATATTGTGTCGTTAGACAATCTTCATTAATGGTTTCTCACAGATTCAATTTTAGACTCATATTTCTCATTACAGACTCGATCCATTTTGTTGACTATTTAAGCACCTGAATTTAAGACTGGTACAGCTGGTTACTAACTGAATATAACTGTCACCTGCCGGTTGACACAAACTCACACACAACACATGATTTGAGAAGCACACGTACAGTTCACACAGATGTTTTCCTAACACCCCCCCGCAAGATCAGGGTCTATGCAGGAGCAGAGACACTGAGCTTGAGTATAAGAGTAGAGAAACATGTACTAGACAATCCCTTTGTAAAGATATCTGCTAGCTGGTCTTGAGTAGATAAGAAACGCACAAACAAAGCTTTAGAAGCAACCAGTTCTCTCACAAAATGGAAGGAAATCTCAATGTGTTTCATCCTGTTGTGAAATATCGGATTTGCTGTGAGATATGTAGCTCCCATATTGTCACACCACAACACAGGTACCCTTGGAGAAGGAAAATACAGTTCATTGAGGTCGTTATTCATTGCGTCGTTTATTTTAGCTCCCTGCGACTCCCTCGCGACACCGTCTGTTTATTAATCTCGCGAGCCTTGTTTGTTGCGATATTATGATCCTACATCTTGCCTCTTTTTCCTTGAATATTGCTTGAAGAGCGATTTGAAGGAAAAATTCATTGTTGTCATATTCTTTGGTTTATGATTGATGAAGGAACGAGCGAAAGAATACTTTTCTTAAAAAGTACGTACTTGCCTCTATTCTTTTGTGAAGTTCCGAAGCTTCTTTGAGATATATACAAAGTATCGTCTCCTATCTCTCCTCATACTTCTCCTGCGAGGGGAAGAGTATCATGAGATTTTTACAATATTGTTGCCGCGACTGCTTATCTTTATTTGTTTCAGTTTTGTACTTTTACACGGATTTTGATTATTAATGTCTTTTCTTGACACGTCTCTTTCAACCGCTTATTCTTGACCATTCATGTCTCTTCGCATTAAATGACCTCGTTTTTCTCGAGGATCTTTTTCCCTATATATAGTTTTCTTTTCCCCTCCTTTTCATTCTTTAGTTTCTCTCTGCAACTTTTCTTTGACTCTCTCCTTCCGCAATTTGCGCTCCTGCTACTGTAAATCTTTTCTTCATCCCTTCTAACGTTGATCCTAATCTTTAACCTCCCATCCATTCCCATACTGATAATGGCTTCCATTAGTCGTGCATACAAAGCTTCTTTTGATGAAGTTCAACAGAAGTTGCTCGAGAAGGGTTTCACTCTATCAACCATTCAAGAATCTTCATCTATTCTTTCTGCAAAGTTATTTTTGATCATCAATGTGATGATCAAAAGATTATAGTCTCGCTAGGTCAGCTTCTCGCGGGACTTCCCATTCCCTTGTACAATCCTGAGATGCCTTTATTTTACGAAATCTTGGCCCATGAAGAATTCTCTCGGGCTGTTTATCAATTGAGTGGCGATTGCATTCGCCTAATGCTTGAGTTCGCGAATCGTGGTGCTGGCAAAGGATCTTTATACCCTCCTACTGTTAGACACCCCGATTTCACGAGACTTGGGAAATAGTTCTGTTGAGAAGTACACTTTGTAAAGAGCTTTTTGAAAATTATTCGGTGATAAAGATGATTAATGCGAAATCTCATTTGGGGCATTCGCTTTGAAAAAGAAGGATAATGTCCCTGAGGATAAATTGCTCATGCAGGATATTGATTGGCACCCGGGCAATAACACTACTCCTAGCCACTCCAAAGATGAGAAGTGGTGGGTTGTACCCTTGATTTTAAATGGCCCTTATATCGCGGGCTCGCACGTTCTTCCTGCGAACCTCGCAGGGTATCATCCTTGGGAATTCAAATGGCCTGATGAGGCAAATGAGGTATGTTTCCCATTTTAAATCTTGCCTTTACAACTTTCTTTTTATATATGTTGAGTTTGTAAAATTTCTCAGATCGCCAAATTGAGAAGAAAGTACAAGGATAATCCGTTGGAGAGTACTCTGACCATACTTCGATCGCTTACGGGTGAAGTAAGAAACATTTCCTTTGTTATTTGAAACAATATTGTTGCCTCTGTTTCTTATCTTTAACCGTATGCGAAGGTTGAAGTTGAAGAAGCTATAGCCGCGAAGATTAAAAGTAAGGGTAAAACCGTCGTTCGCAAGGTAAATCTTCTCGCT
The DNA here is from genome assembly GCA_023531295.1 of Papaver armeniacum. Classification (NCBI taxonomy): domain Eukaryota; kingdom Viridiplantae; phylum Streptophyta; class Magnoliopsida; order Ranunculales; family Papaveraceae; genus Papaver; species Papaver armeniacum. Next base: position 538,446 of record JAJJWW010006377.1, on the reverse strand, counting down.
CCTTAACTAAGAAGCGAAAGGTCCAATCTTCTTCTCGCCTTAGCTCAAGCTCTGAATCTTCTGGCGAGGATAACCATGACTCGAATCCTTCTCTCGCCAAGAAGATTCCATCGACCAATTCTTCTATGGATCAATTATCTAGCATCTTCTCAGACTCTTTCCAAGGAATGGGGGATGCTCCCCTAGCTTCTCTTTGCGGGGTTCTCGCAAACGTGTGTAATGCTACTTTATTAGAGGGCAATAATTCTTTCAATGGAGCCTCTAGAACTGTGTCTCCCGACTTCTTGAACTCACTTGGGTCTTTGGTATGCATGTAGTCATATTTCCCTGTTAATTTTAAATTTTTAAATATATATATATATTAATGATTTTTCTATCTTCTTTTATAGGTTGGAAGAACTTCTTTTGTAGTTGCCTCAGATCTCGAGAGAAGACGCAACAATCTTGAAAAGAAGAATTCGCAATTGAACAAGAAGATTCGAGAATTAGAAATTGAAGCTGCGTCATCTCGCGATAAGGTTCAAAAATTAGAAGCCGATCTGGATTCCCAAAAGGATAGAGTGTCTACTCTTCGAACTCAAATCAAGGGAGAACTTTACGGTATAGTAATTTTCAATTCTCAAATCCTTGTCATGTTATCTTCTATCTTTCTTTGTCCGACTATTATTCTCGCGATGGTTGACGTATATAATCTCTCTCGAAGAATCCATTCTTCTCCATTCATTTCCCGAACCTATGAATGACGATGTCCTTCTTACTTACCTCAATCAATCTCTAAGTAGTTCCTCAAATAAAACTAACCTTCTTTCATTAAAGGATCTTCAATCCAAACATCATCTCTTAGAGATCGAACACAGATCTAGTTTAAATTTGACTAATCGCTTTAAACGAATGTACCATGATTCTGAGAAGAAAATCAAGACTTTAAGGAAGAAAATTAGTGATCTCATAGATGAGAACGATCGCATTACTAACAGAGGTGCACAGGCGTTAGCAGAATTCCACAAATCTCTTCTTGGTGTGCAAGTCGAACGAGATGAACTCCTTCATCAAAATACCATACTTAAGCGAATGAGAAGAGCAAGTTCGTTCTCTTCTCGTTATTAATAGTGATGATGAATTCGCCTGGCTGCGAAGGTTTTAGATAATGCCGAATAACCTAGGTGTTGATGTTAGTCTTCATGCCGAGCATACTTCCTTGATTAAAGATATGATATCTGATAGAGAAGGTTGCTTATTATACCTTACTGCTTCTTACTTCTGTAGTATTGCTTGTAAATTGTTAACTTGTTGTTTCTTATTTGCAGAATCTGAGAAGAGGCTTCAGGTTAGAATTAGAGAGCTTGAATCTGAAAAAGAACAACTCGCCAGGAATTTTCCAGCGAGAATTGAAGAACTCGAAACCGAAAAAGAACAGCTCGCAAAGAATCTCTCCCTTCGCGAGAATAAATATTCCAAGTTAAAGAAACAATTTCTAACGACAGTGGAGAACTTTAATAATGATGCTGTTCGTTTTCGCAATGGAGGAATGGAGTATGTTTGTAAGGGCCACAATATCCCTCTGCATTCATATCCTTGTCTCCTTGAAAAGGTTCCTGAGAATCTGCCTGTCTCAGACGTTTCTGATAGCGAGGCTAGCGAAGAAGAAAATTCTGGCGATGAGAATAATCGGGATCAAGAATCGAGATGAAGAAGAAGAATCACCAAAGAGATAACTCTTTTTGTTTTCTTTCTCTCGCTTGTAATATCTGTACATTTACGTATCCTTATTATAGTGTATTTCTTGGATTTTTCCCCCCTGAATTCAATCTTCACTCCCCCTTTTTTGGTAGTTCTTCCTTGTAATATAATCGGCTAACTAACATTATTGATGTATAGCTCTTTCATCTGAAGATAAATAACAATATTCCATCTTTTCCATTCCCATACTTGCCTCTGTTATTCATCTTCTGATGAAAGATTTTAGTTGTCATCATGTATTTTGCCTTTTATTGTTATTGAAACATATCGTTGCGACGAGGTCGCGGGTATCTTTATAAATCAAGAATCTACTTGTCTCGCCTTACCATTTTGATAGTCTTTGTTTTATTTTTCTTGTTGCGACAAGGTCGCAGCAGCCTTTACATTTTCATGCAATGGCCCATTGACCTTGCCTTATCATTTTTGTGTGGTCTTCCAAGTTAGACCTCCCTAATTAGAGGTCTTCCCCGCCACCTTTTATTGCGACAAAATCGCAGGACGTCTTTACACTTGTATGTAAAGACCCATTGATCTTGCCTTATCATTTTCCATGTATTTTTGCCTCTGCAGGATGTTTTAGTTGCGACAATATGACAGGCCTATATATCCTTGCGAACACATAGCCCCATGACATTGCCGTCGTGCGGCGAAATCGCGACGTCCGTACACTTTCGTGTAAAGACCCATTGATCTCGCCTTATCCTCGCGTTAGTATTATTGCCTCTCGCAGATCATTGCACAAATATGACAAGCCTAAATTCTCTTGCGAAAACAAAGCCTCATGACATTTGCGTCTGTTTTGACACTCCCCCCTAATGGAAAGCGTCGCCCTTATCATCTCCCTGGTTGCCCCTTCAAGGAGGCGAAACATCGGCCATACAAGACTAGCTCCTTCCATCCGGTCTTAACAACAACCCGATTGTTTTTCGCAGCCTCTTATCCCTTATACCTATAGGGTTTATGGTTACGAGGCTGCACCCTAAGTGGAGTTTTCTTCAGTAGAGTGCAACATATGCCAAGACTTGCCAAGAATGGCCAGGGTAGGTTCATCCATCCCGGGCACTCGGCTCAACCGTGTACCTCGCGCCTTGAGCATACACTCGACTCCTAAGAAGAGACCCTCGGTCGCCCAACCAGGGTATAACCTTATATATTTAGTTGGGAATCCAAGGTACCTCTTCCTGATAGGCTTTCATGGGCCCCAAGTTTTCATGACTCGAGGCTTCGGGAGCGGTGTAACCTTTCCCCGAGCCATGTTGAGAGATACCCCCTTATATGACGCACGTTAGGTCTTACATTTGCCTCTTACGAAATGTTATTCGCGAACTAGGTGTACGCCATAAAGGTTCGTCCCATTCATTTACTCATTCATTTTTGTTAAATCATTCAATCATTCATGTTTCATTACTTGTTAATATTTGTTTGCGAAGTATTCGCAAAATTCCATTTCATTTGTTGTGTCTTTATCTCTTTCTTAATCGAATTCTCATTTACCCTTGACTGCGAGATTCTCGCACATCATTATTTCAATTGCTACTTTTCTTCCTGCTTTTGTTGACTATTCACTTCTTATGCCTTTTGTTCCTCATATCCTTCGCTCCTTTGTTATCATAACATTCGCCTGTTTCTAGGCATTCACCTCGCGAGGTATGTTCATTCCTTATTTCTATAACATCTACCATCAGTTTTTCCTTTCTCTGCTCATCTCTCACATGTTGCTTCCATCCCTTTCTTTTGGCATTTCTTTCTTCGCAGCTTTCTACATCGACCTCATGACATTGCTGTGACTCCTTCCAATCTCCCTGTATAATACCAATGCCATTTGGATGTGGAAATTTTATACATTGATGATATGTTGATGCGACTCCCAAGATTTCATGAAGCCATGGCCTCCCAATCAGCGCATTATATGGAGATTCCACGTCAACCACACGATGAATAAGATATCGATTGATAATCCTTGTAGAGGTATTCTCATGTGAACCTCTCCCTTTGGTTTGTTTGCGGTGCCATTAAAGCCATATATCTTGTATGTCGAGGGGATCAAATCCTCATCTTTTCCTCCCATCGTCTTGTAAGTATGGTAAAAGAGAATATTCACCGAACTTCCTGTCGATTAGATTCGGTTGATCGCCCAAAAAGCTTCTCGCTTCATCATCTTCCCCATCAACTGGTTTCGGGTTAATCTCTAGTCTCACAACCAACGGGCTATCATGTGTTTCTCTTCCTTTTGGCACTTCATAGGCAGAGAAAGAAATAGTCTTCAGCTGCCACTTTTCTAACTGCGTCGTTCTCGCCAGACTCATTATTTCTTTATCATTAGCATCTCTCGCAAAGACTCTATTGAGCACGTTGTCATGAAAATCTTCGATTGTGCGATAAGAGTGGATGATAGAGTTGCAATTCAAATTTTTAGCTTTTGTTCCGACTTCTATCACAAATGTTTCCTTTCCTTTCGCTGACACTGTTCTGTGCATTTCTGGTGGTGGTGGCAATGTCTGGCCATTTTCTTCTCCCTTTAGAAAGTGATTCAGCTTCCCTTGATCAATCATCCTGAGAATAATTCTCTTTACGTTTCTGCAGTCGTTTGTTTGATGTCCATGGAAGCGATGGTAAGAACAAAACTCATGACTTAAATGCTTTGGTGGTGGTTCCATCCCCGCGTTCCAAGGTCTTGGTACATCTTCCATCACAAGTATAGCCTCCCGGATCTTTTCCACACTAGCATTCGGTGGAGGCATCTTAATTGGTTCCCATACTATTCTCGCGGCTTCTCTGCCCTCCATGGTTATATTGCCTTCGTCCACCGTAAGTTTCTTGCACATGATCTAGCCTTTGAATCTTATTATTGTCATTACGGTTGTAGTAATTCCTTTCTTGTTCAAACTCCTCCCGGTCATGGCTTCCCATGGCTACTATCTTCCGCTGTCCCTCATCAGCCTTCCCCGCTTCTTTGTCCTTGCGAAGTGCTCGCCACTTGTATTGATTAATTGAGGTAACAAGCTTGCGTTCGCAGCATTCGAGTTTGTGTTTGCGATTTGGATAAGAATTCATTTCATTCTCGTCTTTCTTCTAAAGCGATATATTCTTCCACGTAATTCTCGCAGCTTACGCCATCGTGATTGTATTTTTAACTCTAAAAATTTGAATGTATAACAAGTTAGTCGCGAAGAGAGCATTCACAAATGAGAGGATGAGATATCTTTCCTCAACCCGTCCTGCCATTTCGCTACACATGGTTCTCCATCTTATTGTCAACTGCCTTAAGCTCTCTCCAACCCTTTGTTTCAACCCAATACATCTTCAATTCCCCGGTCGTGAAGAGTTGTTACTTATGTATGCTCCCAAAGATGTGGCTTGTAAATGATTAAATGATGTGATTGTGTTCCTTGGTAGACCCTCAAACCATTTTAGTGCTTCTCCAATTAGGCTTGATGCGAAATATTTACACAGTATAGCATCATGATTCTCCCACTGCAACATACACCTCATATAGGCCTTGATATGTTGTATCGCACAGGTTGTTCCATCGAAGATGTTTGTTAATGCAGGGAGATTGCACTAGGAGGTATTCCTCCCATCTGTACTTCTAGCGTGAAGGGGTTCTTCGCAGCTTTCTGCGATGGCTTCGTCCAATTGTTTCCTTCCTCCTTCCCTTCTATTGTTCAAAGAATCCTCTCATTTCAAATGCCTCTCTTAAGATTTGTTCATTTGCCTCGTAATTTGACTCTACTGGTCTTTTTAGCTCGCTTCTCTCCTTCTTGCCTGTTGTTTTGACCTTCTTGCTCGTTATTTTCTTCTCTCCTTTCCCTGCGACACTCTTCTTCGTTTCTTTCTTCAATTCGCACGCCATTATATCGGTTGTTCTCTCTTCTTGGCTGTCTCTCAACTCTCACCTGCGCCCTCTCATATTCTTCATTAATATTTCTATTGGTACGATTTTGTTCCCTCCTTCTTTCTCGGTTATCATGGTTATTCTGCCGGATTGCCTCCTCCATCTCTTGATTTTCCATTTCTTCTCTTAGCCTTTCTCTCGCGAGCTAGCCGCGCTTGTTCAATGTAGTGTCTCTCAATGTCATCCTCGATCTCTCGGTTTCTTCTCAGTTCTTCTCTCCCGTGCAAGATTATTCTCCCTTCAGCAGCTGGGTCATTCGGTTCTTGGAGTTGCATGTTTTCTTGATTTTCCCTATTCCGCTCATTTTGAAGATTTTCGGGTTGAGGAATATAACGATCTTCTATTTCCCCTCTTCTCTCGCCATGCTCTGTACTCGGATTTTGTGTTTCTTCCTCGGTACTTTCTGTTGGTAAAACTCTCCTTCTCTCTTCTCTATTCGATCTTGAACTTGATCTCACGCTACTCCTAGATCTCCTATTTTGCAACCTCATATTTTCCATCCTCAATTCATGATTCTGTCTTGTCAAGTTTGCTCGTTCCTCTGCCTCTAGTCGTCTCTCTTCATGTATAGTTTGTCTCAATCTTTCTAACGCTGCGATCTCTTCGTTTCCTCCATTCATTCCTTGCTCTCCTTGTCCATTGTTCACCAGCTGCTGCTCCTCTTCTCTCTCGTCTTCAGAATCAGATCTCCAAGTATGTACACTTACTCTATCATAATCCTCAGCCGCGTTTGCTACTGGGGAGATTGGTGGCTGATTTTGATCTTCTCCATCATTTCTCCTATTCATCCTTGATGATTCTCCCCCGTTTCATTCCTCCTTTCTCCAAAGAAGTCTCCCACTTCTTCTTACAATCGTTGGTTGCCCTTGTACATTTCTTCTTCTAGCCATTTTTCTTTTTCAATGAATTCTTGAGTATCTTCTCCAAATCTTTTTTCTGTTAATCCAAATTCTTTCCAATTTCTACGTCAATCACTGCTCCATCCCTGTTTCTAGCGCATATGTAGTAGCAGGATTTCCCACACTACACCCCTTACTCGATTTTGCTTAATTAATCCATTGAAAGATGTAAGATCAAGAGTATTTATTGATTGAATTCATGAAGTGTTTACACAGGAAAATAGAATTACACTTAGAAGTTAAAACACTCTTAAACTTTCTCTCTCCTAATGACTTGCCACAACAATTTTACATTGAGAAGAGATTGAACCCAAACTAACTCAGAGGTTGCATCTGCTAATGCACGATACTCAGCTTCAATGCTTGATCTGGAGACAGTTTTCTGTTTTCTAGAGCACCAAGAGATTAAGTTTGGGCCAAGAAAAATTGCTAGGCCACCATTGGACCTCCTGTCAGTTATATCTCCTGCCCAATCAGCATCAGAGTATGCTTGTAACTGAAGAGAGATGGATCTTTTAAACTGCAAACCATAAGAGATTGTACCAACCAAGTATCTTAAAATTCTCTTAACAACAAACCAATCAGCAATGGAGGGAAGCTGCATTTTCTGACATGCTTTATTAACTGCAAAAGCAATGTCAGGTCTGGTGATGGTAGCATATTGCAATGCACCAACTGTGCTTCTGTAAAGAATTGGGTCTTCAAAAGGTCTTGAGTCAGCAGCAGTAGAAGAATTAAATGGAGTTGCAGAACTCTTGGCATTAAGCATTTTTGTTTTGGTGAGCAAATTAGTGATATATTATTCTTGAGATAAGAGCACACCTGTAGCATTTTAGTAGCTTGAATGCCAAGGAAAAAATGTAATATTCCTAAGTCTTTGATGGCAAATTCCTTGCTTAAAGCTGCAATCAGAGAATCCACAGCAGATGGAGAGCTTCCTGTGACTAAAATGTCATCAACATATATCAAAATGTAAATAGTTGAAGTGGATGTCACTCTGAAAAACAGAGAAGTGTCAGTCTTGGATGCAGAAAAGCCATTCTTGAATAAAAATTGACTTAATCTCTCAAACCAAGATCTTGGAGCTTGTTTTAAGCCATATAAGGATTTCTTCAGTTGACACACATGATTTGGAAGCAACTTATCAGCATAACCTGGTGGATGTACCATATACACATCCTCAGATAGATGGCCATGAAGAAAAGCATTCTTGACATCTAATTGTCTGATCTGCCAGTTCTTGTGAAGAGAAATAGAAAGAACAATTTTGACAGTTGTGGGCTTTACCACATGACTAAAAGTATCCTGATAATCAATTCCTTCCACCTGATTGTATCCCTTAGCCACCAGTCTGGCTTTGTACCTCTCAATGGAACCATCTGCTCTTCTTTTAATTCTAAATATCCATTTACAGCCTATGACATTGTATCCTGCAGTAGCAACAACCAATTTCCAAGTTCCATTCTGTATCAAAGTATTTATTTCTTCATCCATAGCAGCTCTCCAGTTAGGGTCTTTGCAAGCCTCTGTATAACATGTAGGTACTGTTATATCTTCACAGACTGATTGGACTTCAGAAGCATAAATTCTTGCTTTGGGTTTGATGATACCCATTTTGCCCCTGGTGTTCATTGGATGAGCATTAGTGACTGCAGAAGGAATAGGTTGTTGAACTTAAGTAGTGTTTGATGCAGGTATAGGAACATTGGCAATGTTGGATGAGTCATCTACCTCATTTGAAATAACAGGAACGCTGGACAATTCAGATGTAGGTGGAGGTGATGATGTAACTGACACTGTAGGTAAAACAGCTCCAACTGGCTCATTAGTAATGTAGGATCAGAATATCGCGACATCAATACTTCGCGAGATTAATAAATGACGACATTGCGAGGGAGTCGCAGGGAAGTAAAATAAATGACGCAATGAATGACGACAGCCAGAACACGAGGAAGATATGAAAATATGGCGAAGTTTAATAGTGTCGCGAGATTGTATACTTGTACGCTTGCGATATTTCGCAAGCCATTCCCGAAAATAAAGGACAAAACCTTTCATCATCCACTGTGTACTACCCTATATAAAGGGTTGAGTAAGTCTGCTGAAGGGAGAGTTCTTTTTTGAATTGTTAAGCAAGTCATTAGGAGAGAGAAAGTTTTAGAGTAATTGTAATTCTATAACTCATTTCTATTTCATATTGTAAAGATTCAAGTATTCAATCAATAGGAATCATAATCATTCATCTTAAAATGTCTTAATTGTGTATATTCTTGTGAGGGGTGTAGTGTAGGATTTCCTGCAACTACATAATGGCGCTAGAAACAGGGATTGATTGAAGATAAGAGATTGGATATTGTCACTAAAACGGTAAAAATCAAGAGTATGATGGATAAATTGAAGAAAATTAGAATCAGAGAGGGTAATGAAGAATTGGAATGTAATATGATTTCAAAATCAATGGTTAATGAATTTCATGAAAGTATTAAAGGGAGAATACATAAAAGAGATTTTGAAGGAAAGAAAATTATAACAGCAAAGGAGGTGTTACCCTTGAAAGAATGGGAAAAACAGAGAATTATATTCACAGCAACAGAGATGTCAGGAGAGAACTTAAATCACACATCTCCACTAGTAATTACGATAAGTGCCAGCAAAGAAGAAGGAAAATTAACAAAAACAATGGAAGAATGGGCAATAAGTAGAACATTAGTGGATACATGGAGTTCAGTGAATATAATGTTTTATCATGCATATAAAAAATTGGGGTACAAAGATGAAGAAATGACCTCCGCAACATGTCATATCTATGGTTTCGGCAAATCAATAACAAAACCTAAAGGGGAAATAAAAATACGAATTTTGTTGGGAGAAATTGAAACAAATGTGACGTTATGCGTAGTAGATATGGAATCACCATATAACATGTTGTTGGGAAGGCCATGGATACACGCAATAAAAGCTGTAGCATCAACATTTCATCAATGTGTCAGATTTCCTATGCCGAGTGGAATTGGCGAAATTAGAGGAGATACCGATAAAGGAAGAATGTATCATCAAATCGAAGTAAAACATTATGAAGAACGGGTGAAGAGGCGAAAAGATCGCAAGAAGATGGCAAAAGCAAGAAAAAGGAAGAAGAATTTAGAACATATATGATAAGAGCGGAAGAAGGAAAGGAATATGTAGTGAAGAGAGTGACCTCGCAAAGGAAATAAGAGGACCAACGCCCATGGGAGAAACGAAGGCTAGCTACATTGCAGCAAAACCAACAAAGGAAGTGAATATTGGAACCGAAGAAGAACCCAAGATGTTAAAAATTGGAACTAAAATGGAGGCAGATGAAGAAGAAAGAAAGACCGTTGATTTGTTGCGAGATTATAAAGATATCTTCGCATGGGATATGGATGAGATGCCCGGAATAGATCCATCTCGTAGCGTGTCATAAATTAGAGATTGATAAAAATGCCGGACCATTCAAACAAAGAATTAGAAAAATCGCAACAACATATCATCCTCAAATAGAAGAAGAGTTGCAGAAGATGCTTGATGCTGGCATTATTAGGCAAGCAAAATACCCCGAATGGATAGCGAATATGGTCGAATTTCCGAAGAAGAAAAAAGGAATAAGAATTTGCATAGATTTCACCGATTTAAACAAAGCTTGTCCAAAAGATAGTTTTCCCTTGCCAGATATTCCGCAGATGGTCGAATCAGCAGCAGGAAATGAAAGGATATCTTCCCTGGATGGATATAAGGGATACAATCAAATCCCTCTCGCTGAAGAAGACCAAGAACATACTGCCTTTTTCGCTCCAAGAGGATTATACTGTTACACAAAAATGTCATTCGGACTGCGAAATGCCGGTGCAACGTATCAAAGGATGGTGGAGAAAGTGTTCGAACAATGGATACATAAAACATTAGAGGTATATGTGGATGACATGTTAATAAAAAGCAAAGAAGCAAAAGATCATGTGCGAGATTTGAAGGAAATTTTCGAACAAATGAGACATTTCAACATCAAAGTAAATCCAGAAAAATGTACCTTTGGAGTGGCATCTGGAAAAAATTTAGGATACATTGTATCAAAAGAAGGAATACAAGTTGATCCGGAGAAGGTACAAGCAATTCGAGACATGCCAACGCCAAAGAATGAAATGAAAGATGTGCAAAAGTTAAATGGATTATTAGCTTCACTAGGAAGATTCATCTCGAGATCATCTGATAAGTGCAAACATTTTTTCAACATACTTAAAAAGGGAACGAAATTTAGGTGGACGGATGAGTGTGAAAAGGCATTGCAAGGAATAAAAGAACATCTAATGGATATATCAATATTACAAAAAGCAGAAGACGGGGAGGAATTACTAATTTACCTCGCGACAACCTCGCATGCACTAAGCGCGGTATTATTGCGAATGGACGCAGGGTGGAAAAACCAATCTATTACATCAGCAAAACATTCAATGCTGCAGAGATAAACTATTCAAAAATTGAAAAATTAATTTTGGCATTAGTTTACGCGACGTTTAAACTTCGCATCTATTTTGAAGCACACACGATAAAGGTAATGACAAAAGTACCAATTGAGTCAGTAATGAAAAATTCAAAAAGATCAGGAAGGGTTGAAAGGTGGAATGCTCAAGTAAGTCATTGCAAACTCAAGTATGAAGTGTTATCCTCACCAAAATCGCAAGTTCTAGCAGACTTTTTAGCAGAATTTCCATTGGAAGAAGATGAGGCAGTGGAAGAAATGATGGATATAGAAGAAGAACATGGAAATCCAAGGGATTTATTAACAGAGCCAAATAGATGGGAAATATTGGTAGATGGATCGTCAAATGGAGAAGGTAACGGAATTGGGATCATTATAATTTCGCCGAAGGCAATAAAATGGATTTCTCTTTCAGATTGGAGTTTGCATCTACTAACAATGAAACGGAGTATGAAGCTATAATACATGCTTTGCGATTTGCAATAGAAATGAAGTTGGAGAATGTAAGAATTACCGGTGATTCTCGATTAGCTATTCGCCGATATAAAGAAGAGTATACTACAAATGAAGCATCCTTGAAAAAGTACAAAAAGCTTGTTGACGAATTGTCGTGAAGATACCAAAAATAAAGTGGAGACACATATCAAGAAAAGACAATAGACTCGCGGATGCTTTTGCTTTTATATCAAGTATGATGACAGATCCATCTGCGAGATGCATAAAAATACGATACACTTCAATCACCATCAATCAACAAAGAGGAAGAGGAAGAAGCAGAAGTAATGCTCATAGAAGATGAAGCACAAAGATCCCATTGCGAGGATTGGAGGACAGAACTTCATGCTTATTTAATGAAAGGAGAAACACCAAGAAATAGATTAGAAATGCATAAATTAAAAAGCCGTGCAACAAATTATGAATTAAGAGACGGAGTATTGTACCGAAGATCCTTTAATGGACCCTCGCTCAGATGTTTAACACGAAGGGAAGGAGAAGCAAAGTGTTAAAAATGCTACACAAAGTGGGGATGCTGGCAATCATAGTGGCGGAAGATCTTTAGCACATAAGGCGAAAATGCAAGGCTATTATTGGCCATATATGCATGAAGATGCGAAACAAATATCAAGACGTTGCGAAGATTGTCAAAGACACGGAAAGAAAATACATGCACCAAAGCGCCGTTAACCTCTTCAACAAGTGTATGGCCTTTTGGAAAGTGGGGATTAGACATTGTAGGACCATTTTTACCAGGTACAGGGCAAAGGAGATATTTGATTGTCGCAACAGATTATTTCACAAAGTGGGAAGAAGTAAAAGCGGTACAACACATTCGCGATAAAGATATTTTTACTTTCATATTCGAAAACATAATATGCAGATTTGGAATTCCAGCACAGTTGGTATCTGACAATGGGAAACAGTTTGAGGGACAAAATATAGAATTATTGCTTAATGCATTTCAAATAAAATGTGGGAAATCAACTCCTTTATACCCGCAGTCAACGGACAGCGCGAAGCAACAAATAAAACAATCGATATATTGAAGAAAAAACTAGAAGGGCATAATAAGGCATGGTGTGAGCAAGTGCATAATGCGGTATGGGCTTATAATACAACAAGGCGAGAAGCTACGGGGATGTCACCGTTTTGTCTAACCTATGGTGTTGAAGTTGTACTTCCGACAGAGGGTTATTATTCCAACAACAAAGAGAGAAGCTTGGGACAAAAATCTTAGTGCGGGTAACATTTTAGTTAAATTAGATGAGTTAGAAGAAAATAGAGAAAGAGCACTACAAAGATATGGAGAATTATCAAAGATTGGCCGGAGAATATAACAAACGTGTCGAACACGCGAGTTTCAACCAGGTGATATGGTGTTGCGAGAAACACCAATATATCAGCGAGAAAGTGGTGGCAAGTTAGCGAAAAGTGGGATGGACCTTATATCATCAAGGAGATAGTTGGAACAGGGGCATATAGATTAATGGATCCAGAAGGCAACGATGTGGGCCAGAGATTGGGTAGACCATGGAATAGATTATATCTCAAGAAATATTATCCATAGAAGATGGAAAGGAAAGAATAAATTCTGAAATTTTAAATGAATGAAATAATATGAAATGTTCCTGCGACAGGGATATTGCGAAATTAAGAAAGAATGTGCGAATATCTCGCAAATGAATTGACAAATATTAACCAAAAATGAATGATTGAACGAATTGACAGAAATGAATGAGTGAGTGAATGGGACGAACCTTTATGGCGTACACCCTAGTTCGCGAATGATATTTCGTAAGAGGCAAATGTAAGACCTAAAGTGCGTCATATAAGGGGTATCTCTCGACATGGCTCGGGAAAAGGTTACACCGCTCCCGGAACTGAGTCATGGAGATTTGGGGCCCATGAAAGCCTATCCGGGAGAGATACCTTGGATTTCCAACTATATATATAAGGTTATACCCTGGTTGGACTCCCGAGGGTCTCTTCCAAGGAGTCAGTGTATGCTCAAGGCGCCGAGGTACACGGTTGAGCCAAGAGTGCCTGGGACATTTGAAGTGTCTCGGCCATTCTTGGCAAGTCTTGGCACATGCTGCACTCATCCCGAAGAAAACTCCACTTAGGGTGCAGTCTCGTAACCATAAACCCTATATGTATAAGGGATAAGAGGCCACGAAAACAACTGGTTGTTGTTAAGACCGGATGGGAGGAGCTAGTCTTGTATGGCCGATGTACGCCTCCTTGAAGGGGCAACCAGGGAGATGATAAGGGCGGCACCCTCCATTAAGGAGCTGATAAGTGTCACAAGACGGCAATGTCATGGGGCTTTATATTCGCAAGAACATTTAGGCCTGTCATATTGTCGCAAATGAAATATCCTGCAGAGGCAAAAATACTAAAGAAATGATAAGACAAGATCAATGGGTCATTACATGAAAGTGTAAGGACGTCCTGCGATCTTGTCGCAAGACGTCAATGTCATGGGATTTTATGTTCGCAAGAATATTTAGACCTGTCATATTGATGCAAAATGAGGGGTGGCAAAATAAGACCTTTAACTAGGAAGGCAAAATAAGACCACACAAAAACAATGATAAGGCAAGATCAATGGGTCAATACATGAAAATGTAAAGACACCCTGCGATCTTGTCGCAACAGTGAATTTCAGCATAAATGAAGATAATAGAATATCAATCATTAAATACCAAAAATTATACTTGTTGAAAGAAAGAAGAGTAACGCAGACGAGTACATACATCAAAAAAGATGATTGAAGTACATAAAGAAACAATAGCACGAGAAGGAAGATTACAAGAGAAAATCATCTCTCAAATAGTAGCTTTTTCACCAGAAGGAGATGCTGGGTTTTCTTCGGCAACTTTATCTATATTTTCGCTAATTAATATATTTCCAGCAGATCCTTCTTCTTCATTTGCGACATCATCATTGACAGTTTTATTGGGAGAGACAGTTTCTTCATCTTCGAGTTCTTCGCCAGTATTATAATCATAATCGCTATCAGGAGGATTAGGAACATCATCATCACTTACTTCCGAGGTTCAACAGACACAGGATCAAGAGATTTAGATAGTAAAACATTATTCACAAGAACTTCGGCTCTAAGATGAAATTGACGAAGGAGTGATTTCTGCTGATTTTTACTCTCTATATCTTTACAGTCACGCATATAGTCGAATTTTCTTTCTGCCCTATCGCGAGAACGTGCAAGAGAAGTAGTGAGTATTCCATTCTCTTTGCGAATTTTTGAGTAGTCGATTTCAAAGCGATAATGGAGGAGTGAAGTTTTTCTCGGACTACTGCAAAACAAAAAGTAAAAGGAATTATACAAACAAAAAATATGAAGTCTTGATAAAGAAAGAATAGATGAGGCAATCAACTTCTATGACTACCTTCCTTCATGAGATAAGATGTTGGATTAGAGCCGAACAACTATTCTCCAAATGATCCATGGCATTGTCAAAATTATCTCCAATTAAACCTTTCAGGGCGTGATCGCCAACTTTTTCGTTGGAAACAAGTAAAGCATTCTCTTTTGTAAGGGAAGAATTGGACTTTTCTAGTTCGGAACATTGATCCTTGAATTGGTTTACTTTTACACTTAAGTTTATTCTACCCTGAATCAGTTTATCCTTCTCGAAGAACTTCTTCCAGTTGATTTCTCAAATAACAAAGAGATTGTTCTTGCTTTTTACATAATTTTTGACAAATATCATTTTGTTGCGAGTAAATCGCCACCTTGTTTAACATAGTTCGCTTCTCTCGAGAAAGAGTTCCATTCTCATCTGATAAAGTTTCCAACTCCAAATTAGCTTTAGTCAAAGAGTAAGACAAAGTAGATAAGTCATTACTTAATGAATCTTGTTTCGAGCTAAATCATCATTTTCTTTAGAAAGATTATCTATTTGATCAACAGAATATGTATGAAGATTATCTAATTGATTATATTGCTCCATCCAAGCATCTCTATCAACTCGAACTTCTTCAACAGTAGATTCCAACTGATATATCTCCATTTTTCGTTTCTGGTTTAAAGCTTGAAGGGCGAACAAGGGCTTGAGTTTAAAAAAAAAAAAAAAAAAAAAAAAAAAAAAAAAAAAAAAATGGACAATACAGAGGCAAGAGTTTACCTTTTAGTTCTTCATTCTACTTGCGAAGATTATCACGATCCAGCGAAATATTTTGAAGTTTTTGATTCTCAAGATGGAGAATATTACATTTTGCAGTCATGGCTTGGAGATCATTCTTCAAAGTGTTAATTTCTTGCTCCAAGGATGTTTGCGAAATTCTATCAGGACCAAGGTGTTTGCTCAAAATCTCGCAAATATCAGATTTGATAGGATCGACAGTCTTCTTAGCATCGTTCACAATATCTGATAGGACTTTGAAGGCCACATCTATTCCTTCTAAATTTTCTTTAGTAAGTGGGATTTGCTCAGAAAAGGAAGTAATAGTGATAGAAGAAGGGAGAGATGAATCATCTTTTGTTAAAGGAATATCACGAGAAGAATAAATCTCGTGAGGGTTAATGACTGGAAGAATGGTAGAGGCATTAACAATGGAAGAAGAAATAGGCTCATTCGCAATGGGGCTGTTATGAGGGAGTTGATCTATGAGAAATTCAGGCATAGAAATGTTATCTTTGGAAGAAACAGTAGGGATCTCTTGCGAAGATGTCGCAGTAGGAGTTGTAAGTTTGAATGTAGGAAAAGTGACAGAAGGCGCAACGGGTTTAGAATGGCGAGGATTCTTGGGGGACTTATCAGCATATTTGTCATCCTGCGAATTACAAGCTAAATAAGAAACAGAGGCAACAATATTGTTATTAAAAAATAAGTGTTTCTTAAATACCTTGTTACTCGCAGGCTTTCTTTTAGAAGCAGTGGACTTCGATTGCGAGCCTAGGGAGATATTGGGATTCACAATGGTGAACTTGGTGCTAGGTTTGTTCTTGCTAAAACAAAAATGGCAGAGGAGTCGTTAAAAGAAGAACAGTATCAAGATAAAACAACTTCAATAAGAGAGATCAATCATAAAATGATCAAATTCAACAAAATTAACAAACCTTGATGCCATAGAAACAGTAGCAGAAAAATAATAGCAGGAAAAAAATGAAGAAGATGATGAAGAAAAGCAGCAGAAAGTAGTTGCAGACAATGAAGAAGACGAAGTAAAAGAAAAGAAATGCTTTCACAAGGAATCCTCCTTTAAATAGACGAGAAAAGAGTAACCGGATAACACTAAATGTGCCGGTAAAAAGGGAAATTTTAGACACGTGTAAATAGTCATTCCTGAATTCACGGAATCTTGTCGGCAGAAAAATTGATGGAAAATCAACGATTGCGGCATCTCAAAATATTGGTTCTCATGACATTCTCTTCTTCGCAGAGAAGACATGAGAAGAGGCAAGATGTAGGATCGAATATCGCGACATCAATACTTCGCGAGATTAATAAATGACGACATTGCGAGGAGTCGCAGGAAGTAAAATAAATGACGCAATGAATGACAACAGCCAGAACACGGGGAAGATATGAAAATATGGCGAAGTTTAATAGTGTCGCGAGATTGTATACTTGTACGCTTGCGATATTTCGCAAGCCATTCCCGAAAATAAAGGACAGCTTAGCTGTCATCCACTGTGTACTACCCTATATAAAGGGTTGAGTAAGTCTGCTGAAGGGAGAGTTCTTTTTTGAATTGTTAAGAAAGTCATTAGGAGAGAGAAAGTTTTAGAGTAATTGTAATTCTATAACTCAATTCTATTTCATATTGTAAAGATTCAAGTATTCAATCAATAGGAATCATAATCATTCATCTTAAAATGTCTTAATTGTGTATATTCTTGTGAGGGGTGTAGTGTAGGATTTCCTGCAACTACAAGTAAAGAAAGAAGCATATGGAAATTTCCCTTCATCAAACCTTACATCTCTAGAAATTATAATCTTGTTGGTATTTGGATGAAGCATCGGTACCCTTTGTGCATTGCACTGTAGCCTAGAAAAATGCACTGTACTGATCTAGGTTCTAATTTATGATAATTAAAATTTCTTAAACAGGGATAACAAGCACAGCCAAATGTGTGTAAAAATGAGTAATCAGGTTTGAGTTGAAACAAGCATTCTAAAGGAGATAATTGATTAAGTGTAGAAGGTGGCAGTCTGTTAATCAAGAAATTAGTTGTTTCAAAAGCATATGACCAGAAAGATAATGGCAGTGAAGCATGATGGAGTAAAGCCAAGCCTGTTTAAACTATATGTTTGTGTTTCCTCTCTGCTGTGCCATTTTGAGCATGAGCATGAGGACAAGATACTCTATGTCCTATGCCACAAGAATCAAGAAAGGTAGAGACATTACTATATTCACCTCCCCAATCAGACTGGATAAATTTAATCTTTTTATTAAGCTGATTTTCAACAAGATTCTTAAACTTTATAAAAGTGGGAAGCACTTCAGATTTATAAGCAAGAGGATACAACCATGTGAATTTGCTGAAGTAATCAATAAATGACACATAATACTTGTATCCATTCACAGAACATAGTGGTGAAACCCATACATCAGAAAAGACTAAATCTAGAGGTCCATACATATGATTATTAGATGAACTAGAGGGATAAGGAAGTGCATGACTTTTAGCTGACTGACAAGAAGAACAAATTGTTGCATTTAAATGAAAATCAATAACCTCATTCACTGAAGATAGAACATGCTTCAAAGTCTTGTAAGCTGGATGTCCAAGTTTATTATGCCAACTAGTTGAAGAAGATATGCCAAAAGAGAAAGATTGCTTCAGTTGCTCCTTAGTAAACTCCATGTGATACAACCCATCTTTAACAGGACCAGTAAGAAGAATCTTGTTGGTGACCAAATCCTTGATAAGAAATTTGTCAGAGTAAAACTCAAAGTAAGAATTATTCTCCTTAGTAAATTGAAGCACATAGATTAAGTTCTTGGTAATAGATGGTACATGAAGAACATTTGAAATGGTAAACTTAACAGAGTCATTATGTAATGTAGAAGAGCCAACATGAGTTATAGTCAAACCTGAGCCATTTCCAACTTTCACTTGATCAGAACCTTGATACTCAGAATGTAGATTAAGATTAGACAAATCTGAAGTGATGTGATGTGTAGCTCCATAGTCAGGTACCCAACCAGATGAAGAAGAAAAAGAAGGACTAGAATCATCATGATAAGCAGCAAAAGCCTCAGGTTCAGGATACCAATAATCATCAAATGCATCACCATAAGAATCAGAAGAAGTATAGTAAGCCTGCATCATGGAGTTATTACTGGGTACATATCTGTACCTACATTCAGGAGCCTCATGACCAGGTTTCTTACAAAGTTGGCACTCAATGTAATTATTGTATCTTGATGGAGGAATGAAATTATTGTAATTGCTTTGATGACCAAATCTGGCACCATTCCTGCCACCTCAAAATCCTCCTCTGAATCTACCAGCATTTCTATTACCTCCTCTAAAACCATAATTACCACCTATACCATAGTTAGTAGGAGAAGAATGAGGCCATGATTGTTGGGGATAAGCATTGTATGCAGGAGTATGTAGGGGATAAGTAGGGGACCCTGAATATTGGTGTTCAAACTGATGTGAATTGGGTTGTGGTTTTTGTGGTTGTGTCACATTAGCAGAAGCAGTGGTAAGGTCAAGTTTGGACTCAGCAGTAACTCTAGCTTCTTCGGACAACAATAATCCTAGTAGTTCTGAGGAAGTGATAAGGTTGTCATTCTTGAGTTGTTGAGTACATATAAAGGTTTTAAAAGCATTAAACTCAGAAGGCAAACCTTGAAGAATATGAATTACTAAATCTTTATCAGAAACTGATCTATCAATTTGAGCTAATTGATGTGAAAGTGAACGTGCATTATTAAAATAGACTAACATTGAGTCTGAGCTCTTTTTTAAACCAATCAAATATATTTTCAGCTGTAATAGACGAGATTTAGTAGTTGAATTATAATTGTGCTCTAATCTATTCCAGATCTCATGAGAAAAAGTTCAATCAATAACCTGAGAGTGAATTTCTTCTGTGCAAGCAGAAAACAACCATGATAAAAGAGTGGAGTCTTGATTTACCCAATAATCATATGCCGGATTGAAGACAAATTCATTCTCAGGATCATTATCAACAAAATCAGAGGCACTTACAATGAGAATACCAGAAGCAGAAGTTCGGCGAACATACTTCACTGGACAATGAAAGGAGCCATCAACAAAGCGAAGAAGATTGTAACTCTGTAGTAACGGAGCAATCTGAGATATCTATAGAGGATAATTTATTGCAGATAATTTTGATGGGGGTTTGAATGTTAATGGGATATGTTTATCAGATTTTGCCATTGATGATGATTGTAGAGGATTTGTAATTTGAAAAATTAGGTTAAGAAGTCGGTATCTGATACCATGTTAGAAGATATTGTGTCGTTAGACAATCTTCATTAATGGTTTCTCATAGATTCAATTTTAGACTCATATTTCTCATTACAGACTCGATCCATTTTGTTGACTATTTAAGCACCTGAATTTAAGACTGGTACAACAGGTTACTAACTGAATATAATTGTCACCTGCCGGTTGACACAAACTCACACACAACACATGATTTGAGAAGCACACGTACAGTTCACACGGATGTTTTCCTAACAAAAACTATACAAATTACCATCTCACGACACCTAGTGACATAATCACACATACAACATAAAATATTGAATTAATCCATTAGATTGGATAAATGATAAGTTAGGTGGTCAACGGGTCAAAAGGTTAACTTCATTTAATAGTAAAAAAATTGTGGTCAACACTAGAAGACTAAAGTCAAACTCGGTGTGCTAACTTCCTAATGTTGTATCTTACACGTACGGTATCCGAATGGTGTGTTCTAATAGCCTATTTTTCCTAACTTTTCGAGATCCATCCAGTGGCATTAAAATCATATCCAAATTCCATTACTATTATTATTATATTGGTTAATTATAAACTTGGTATACAAATAATCTAATTATGAGTATTACGCCGCGCAAATTTTACTTGGCCATTCAAATGGGCTTGAGCTGCCATTCAAAGATGTAACCAAGATGTGAGAGTCCATAACGAGGGTTTTATGGTATCCACTACCACTTCTGTTCAATTACTGAAACGAAACATAATTATGAATATATGTTTATCCTCTGTTCTATTGACATCACCTATTATCAGCATAGAGTCGCAAATATCACTGGTATACCTTAAGCACAACGCATCAAAATAATAAATCCAAACATGCACCATCAAATTGCATCAGCGAGAAAATTTTAGAGAAAATGGGTCATTTGTCCAAAAAAATTTAAAACACGGTTCAAATGGACAAGTAAAAAAAAGTACGGGTTAAATAGCCAAAAAAAATAATAGAAAGGATGAAACTGGATTCATCCTGGCTTATACTTAAAAAATAGCAAGGATGAAACTGGATGCATCCTGTGCAAAATAAAAATAAGAAAAAAATATTTGAAAATGGACAGGATGAAACTGGTTACATCCTGCCTATTTTTAAATTTTTGTCCATTTAAACAGTATCTTTTTAATTTTTGGCTATTTAAACAGTATCAAAACCTAAGTGTCTTTTTCACCCATGAATTGTTGATTTTGGTCTTTTTGACCAATTTTGTGAAAATTTTAAGAAACTAAATATTAGCTCACAAATATTATTTGACTATTGTAAGCATAACCCATCAAAGAATTCAACCCAAGCATGGACTATCAAATAATGAGACCAAAAATATTTATAAGACTACCAATTACGTGCAAGGATTCTAGAACCGGAAATCCAACGACTCATTTTTTAATTAATCGATAAACAATAATAAAAAATTAATCAATTCAAATCATAATGGTATATTGCTTCATAATTCAATTCAATTCAATTAAAAGTAGCCTAAACCCAAGTAGTTTCAACCATAAAAACCCTAGTTACAAAAACCTATCAAGAGAGGACTTTCTCAAAAGCCAAAACAAACCAAAACGAAATCGAAAGCAAAATCAAAAACCTTCTTTCTCCCGTAAACGGCGTCTGTCGACGGACTCCCCCCTCTTTGTTCTTCTCGTCCAGTATATATGGGAGTTGTAAAGAAATCCCATAAAGACCTAGCAGAACAGCCAAGGCTCAGTCCATAAAACACCTGCCCAAGATCCAACTTCCAATCTCGGCCACTGGGTGTACAAGTTCAGGCAAATACTTCCGAGGATTAGATCCAATCATCCAACGTCAACCACATTCTATTCCCTGTTCTGTATAGCCATTATCACCAGTTCTTTCTTCACTGACTTTCAACATCCGTTTTTTCAAACTGAATTTACTGTTGAGGTGAACCCAATTTCAGTCTGTGCAAAGAACCCCTAAATCTTCTTCACTTACTAGACTCGAGCCAATATCCAACTTCCATTAAGCCACAACACTGTGTCTTGTTGCTGCCAATCATTCTCCATCTCTCCTTCAAATCACCAGCTACAACCGTACCTGGCACTAGTTCAGCCAACCCATCTTCCATTCGATCAAAACACTCAGCACCAGACCCTTTAATTTCCAAGTGTAATTCTTGGCATTTCATGCCATCTTCTTCCATTTAAGTACCGATCATTTGTAGTTCATAGGATGAAAAGATATGGCAGATTATAATAACGACCACCACTGCTAACAAGATTTCACAGATTAAATCCAAAACATGGGTCCATACCATGTTCTATCATGCCGATGGGATATCAAGGACCCTCAATCGATCTCGTCTTCATTCCCATCATGCTGTCATCGATGAAATGAATCCCTTTGTAGCTGGCTTCATTTCTCAATCGAAAATAGATTTCAAACCAATTTGAAGAGAAAAGAACTGCGAACCACATCCAGAGATCACTCAAACACTGTCACTAAACCCATCACAGCCACCAACTGTCTTCAACCTCTGGTGTTTCTGTATAAAGCCATGTATCTCCATTTCGATCCATTGCTGCAGTTAAATCCGTACATAGCCAAAATATTTTTCATTTATCGAGAATCACCTAGTTGAATAGGAAATGTAATTCCCTTCAGTTCTGTAAAGAAAACTTTTAATGCCGCAGAAGAAATTATTCAAGATCGAAAAATTAATCTTCCATTCGCGAGGAGGACCGGAGAGTAGAACTTCACGCGTACTTAATGAAGGGAGAGGTAAAAAATAGATTGGAGGCACACAAGTTAAAGAGCCGGGCAACAAATTATGAATTACGAGATGGCGGCTTTATCGGCGATCATTTGATGGGCCTTCGCGATGTCAACAAGGAAAGAAGGAGAAACCATATTGAAGATGTCTGCATAGTGGGGATGCCGAAATCATAGCGGCGGGAGATCAAAATTATATCCAAGCTAACGTCAACAAACAAAACAATTGCCGACAAGTACCCAATGCGGTATGGGCTTATAATACAACTAGAAGAGAAGCCACAAATGTCCCCCTTTTTTCAGCCATGGAATAGATTATATCTAAAGAAATATTACCCATAAAAATGGGGGAGGAAAAATGAATTAAGATGAAGTACTTCTACGCAAAATATTTGAAATTCAACTTGGCTGCCATCTTCTTCCATTTAAGTACCGCCAGTTCATAGCACAGATTATAATAACGACCACCACTGCTACAAGATTTCAGATTAAATCCAATTCCATACCGTGCCGAGGACCCTCCAATCGATCTCGTCTTCATTCCCATCACTGTCATCGATGAAATGAATCCCTTTGTAGCTGCTTCATTTCTCAATCGAAAATAGATTTCCAAACCAATTTCGAACCACATCCAGAGATCACTCAAACACTGTCACTAAACCCATCACAGCCACCAACTGTCTTCAACCTCTGGTGTTTCTGTATAAAGCCATGTATCTCCATTTCGATCCATTGCTGCAGTTAAATCCGTACATAGCCAAAATATTTTTCATTTATCGAGAATCACCTAGTTGAATAGGAAATGTAATTCCCTTCAGTTCTGTAAAGAAACAAGATGTGGTGTGAATGATGCTACTTCATTCTGTTTAGCCACTAGTGGACCTTAATTGTTCTGCTTGACGTGATGCAGTAAGTTGGTGCGGCAACATTAGATTGTTGACTTGACATCCCACGGCAACATTACTTCATTCTGTTTAGCCACTAGTGGCTCTTGTGTAATGACATGGAGCAGCGGTGGTTTTAGCCGCGAACGCCATTCTAACTTGTAATTTAGTTTTGTTTTCCTTCGGATGATCAAATTCGCTTGTACTTTCTACAAAAACACTAAAATTTTAATATTAGCCAAAATATCAAGTCCTAGCTAATAATGTGGATGACTTACGTGCTTATTAGCTCATGGATACCATACAGTGTTTCTAGTTCCAGGAGTTTATCATATAGTCTTTTTTGAGTATATCCTGTTATTCTAAAGGATTTTAGTCTTTCTATTAATAGTTTGGAAATTTTCCTAGTTAGCTGACCAAAAAAATTCATTTTCCATTCCAAGAGATTTATTCCCAACTCTTTGAGGTTAGTAACCAAGGCTGAAGCAGGGTCTACTTACGAATTGTTATTCCAAAATTCTTTAATAATCTGAACACATGAGGAGTCCTTTTGCCATGTATCATAAAACTTGAAGATCCATTCCCTTCTTGACGCTTGGTTATCTAAAGAAAGGAGGATTGGGCTATGGTCAAAACCAATGATAGCTAAATGGGACAAGGATATATTTGGGAATTGAAGATTTCATTCCGCATTTTGAACTGATCTATCTAATAAGTTTCCTCAAAAATACAGAGTTTCGTTTTATCTGACAGGGAAAAAACTTGCTTGCATGCATACATGTATGTGTGGGTTGTGAATGGAGAGGCAAATAGGTTAGGAGTTAGCCATTCTGTATGTATATCCACTAGAGGATGATCCATGCCGTAACGTCCCGGGATGTCTTGTCTTTTTTTATTTTTATGGAGACATACGTTTTTGTCGTCAATTGTAAATATGGATATATGATGTAGGGCATCCTACTCATAAGTTCCATATTTCCTAGTTGTAGCTTATTTCTTAATTTAGGATTTCTTTCCTAATTCTAGCTTATTTCCTAGTTTGGTTTGATTTCCTTTTTCTAGTCCTAATTATATTTATAACCATGGATGCCTATATAAAAAGGCATATATTGTAGAGAAGATATACAATTCTACAACCAATATTATTATTTGATTAATATCAAAATTATCTTTTATTATTTATCTTTGTTATCTTCTTACTTTTGTGAATCTATTGATTTACACTAGTTTTTATTTTTTATTGGATCTTTAATCCAAATCATGCGCTCATGATACGTCAAGTGGCATCAGAGCCACGGTTGAGATTCTCTATTGAGTTTCTTGGCTTTGTTTCTATCCACGGTTAAGAGCCTCCATTGAGGGCCTTAATTTTCAGGTTCTTCATTATGGAAAAGGAATTTCGTATTACTTTCAGAGCAGGTGGAAAGATCCATGACTTTATTCTTGATCCATCGAGTCTGAAAAACTATGTATCTATTGCTGCAGTAAATTACTTCAACAAAAACAATTTGTGGCGAATGGAATTTTTTTGGCGGTCTTCTTGAATTTAGTTTCAACGAAGGTAAGTATCGTAGTACTGTTTATTATGAACTATATTTTAGGGATAATTATCATGTGTTATTGGGTAAACCCTGGCTTTCGAGTTTAGGTGTTGTTTATAATGAAAGTATGCGTAGTTTTGAGTTTCGTCAAGGCAACACATTGCATCGTTTAATGGGATTACATGAACCAACACCATTACAACGTAGGATTGAAAACGAAAAAGTCAGATTTATGGAAAGAATTCTATGAGATATTTGCTCGTTTCCAAGACAAATATATGGAAAAGTTTATTGATCTATATATTGAAGCTTTTATAACATCGTCAACTTCACAAGTACCTACCTTAAAAGAAGAAGAAAATAAGGGAAATGAAGAGAATTTCCGTGTTTCTTAAATCCAACATCCACAAACCCTTGATTCTGTTGTTTCAATCACTTCTGCTTCTATTCCTAAGAATGTGCATAATCAAGAGAAACCCGATATTTTCGTTGTGAATCCACTTCAATGTTTAAAAATTATTGATATTGGTACTCCTCATATAGAGTTTGTTACGCCAAAGTTAAGCTTCAATAATATCACTTGTTATATTGAGTTTTAAATTTTCCTATATTATGGCATAAACAATTGAAGTTAGAAAAGCAATAATAAAAGTACATCGTTCGTTGGGATGGACGCTCGCAGTACTTACAAGATTTGAAGGCGAGTCCTTCAAAAGATGGCGGGCATGTTCCTTCTTATAAATCACTTGAACTGATTCCAAAACGAAAGTCTATCTCCAAGATGATTTCACAAGTTGCCATGACAATGGAACAAGAGTCAGGCACACTTACTTTGAGAGATGAACTTGTTAATATATGTAGAAAATTGCAGGAACACCTAGTGGTTGAGGGCTTGAAATTGCAAGGGAGAAAAGATAATGATCTGATACGAAGGAATTTTTCTGCCAGTATAGAGGTGCTGATATATTTAATTAGGCAATCTAGTTATCAGGATTCTCCATGGGTCAGCTATGATTATTTGGCAAAGGTACATAGAAATTCCATTTTGCTGACTAAACATTCAGGTGACGGTATTAAATGTCTAGGCATCAACAGTACTAGAAGAAGAAAAATTGAAAGAAAAATACCGGTGTATAACAATCGCTTGATTAAGAGAAAGAAAACTAAGAAAGGGTTTCAAATAGCTGATGATAACGACTTCACTGATCGTGCTCCTCCGACAAGTGATTTTGGTGATCTGGAGAAGTATGCTTCTTTATATTCATCGGATGATTTAACTATCTTCCAGAGTAGGGATTCAATATTTTTCGTCTCTATTAACAGGCTTATACAAGTAAAACCCTTCTCAGCTGGATACTTGCACTCGGTTACTGATTTAAAATCAGATTCGCGTTTGAACTCTTCAAACTGGATTGAAAACTATCACGCTTCATCCAAGGTATGTGTAATTCATAACGTATATGAAGAAGCTTTCATAAGATCGCATGGTGTTCCTAGCCAAGATTATGATATTTCATGAAAACCTCCTTGGGCTACTCGTGTTTCTTTTCGTAAGCTAAATCAAAGTTTTGCAGGAATTCTAAGACTTAATGGTTTATCTACTTGTTGATGGTGGATTTTTGACGAAGGTCATATTCGTAAATCATATCAGAAGTCGTACATCTCTGATCAGTATCAGAAGCATAAAAAGTTCATGTCTTCACTTGCTTTAAGAGAAGTGAATTGTAGCTCTGCAACTTCATCGAATGTAATAATATATGACAACAATATTAGGGTTTCTGAAGTAGAACTTTTAATATTTCATGTATTTTTATAGATAAGCTGAAAGATTCGGCATTTTTTATATGAATTCAGAATTCATCTCTGGTGTCTGAACTAACCCAGAATAATATATGATGCTGATCACATCATATCTAAATGCTTCTAGACATATTGCATGCTAGTATAGAGCAACGAGTTAATTAATTCTAGTGTTGTATTCATTAGTCGAATTCCTAGAGAAAATATGCTAATTAAACCCTAATATTCACTTACTCAGGATCCATGGCTTTTTTCGGTCGAATTCCATGAAAGTAATGGATATTTACCTTTCGGGCATTTGGGGCACCCCCGAGTAAGCCTTGAGCAAGAGGCATGGGTGTATTTAGTAATAATGCTCAAAAGAGCATCCATGGAAGAACTAGGATTGGAAGTCTGATCAAAGATGGAAAAGGAAGAGAGATAAATACACCATGTGGGTGGGCCCACTGGCCGGCCGGCTAGGCATGCCTCCGGTTTGGTCGGTCCCTTTCCCCTTTCCCTAATATTTTATTATTAAAACAATTATTATATTAGTGTTTCCTATTTCAAGGATTCCTTTTTCAACCAAAACTCTTATGCTTCCTTATTTTGTCAAATCTTGCTCCATGGATCATATGGATGACAAAGCAAGTGGTCCAGCAACCATCTTGTCTTTCCAACATTAGAATAATATTATTCTATTATTTTAATACTGATCATTCAAGCAAGAATTAAGAGTTTCAGTCAAACTCAAATTCTTTGAATTAGGAGTTTCAGTAAAACTCAAATTCTTCATAAAAGGATGAAAAAGTGCTCAATGGACCATCAGAAAATACCAAAATTCTCAGAATTGGTCCACGGATGACATGACAACATAAACATATCACCATGACCAGTCATTGTCGAAATTTTGCTTGCCAAAGGTCGGTCCCACCATTATCATTGATTAATGACCTAATTGATCATTCAGAGTCCATATTTGACTCAAACTCTCTCCAACCAAGTTGGATGATGATCCATCGACCATCAGTTGGTCTCACATCCACCTAGGGCCGGTTTTACACCCCTTGGTCGGTTCCTCATGCTTCCATAATTAGGTTTTACAACCTAATGCTCAAAAGAGCACTATTTTATTTATATTAAAACATTGATTAATCAGTCTTTCACCAATGCTCTACAAAGGAGTTTGGTAATTGCTCAGTCTAGCATCAGATGCTACATGGTCGGTCCATCACTCACTCATAGAGCGGTCCCTCTCTCACCCATTGGTTGTCTCTCAGTGGAGCATCCATTGATTATCTACTGATTATAATTAGGGTTTTAAACTAAATGCTCTGTCTAGCATAATTCTGAACATGTTCAAACACCAATATTCTAACATTGATTCAACAATAAATATTTTAATTAATTAATTAAATAATATTCGGTCAATATTTTTAGTTAATATTTATTCGGTCTTGCTACTAATTATTCATGGATTTAGCAGTATTTGCTCTGACTAGCAATACTTGCTCTAATTATCAATGCTTCATCTGGCAAAAACCCTAATTGCTTCAACTACCAGTGGGTCACGGTCAACAAGGTTCAGAACCACCAATAATGATTCAACTATTAATATTTAATTTCTTAGATCAATATTCCTCATATTGATTCAGCTATCAATATTCGAGTTTCAGTGTTTCTCATATTGATTCAGCTATCAGTATTTTATTGGTTCATCAACCAACATTTGGTTTGTCTATCACCATTATTTTAATATTATAATCTATCCTCGTCATTCGACTGAATCATGACACATGGATTGAGAAAGACCTTTTATGATCATTTAACAATGATTATTTTCGTAAGTGCTCAGTATACCAACATAATGGTTTATGATCGATCCAGCAATCTCATAAAACCATCACTAAGTTATTCGACTATCATTTCTGCTTCAACTAGCATAATGATAATGCAACATTCATGGTCTACAGAGCATGTTACCGTTTCAACATCTCATGCTTTATCTATCACAATATTGGACTTCGTCAGTTCAGTTCATAAGATTCATAGTCTTAGGTCAAAGATTAAATACTCACACATGAGACATCAATTCATGTCACATGGGGGGATATCACTAGGGTTTTGGTCTGGCGGCCTACATCATGTGTGATGTGAGGTACATCCACGATGAGAGTTGTGGCAAGTCATGATGGCAGTTAAAATGGAAAATGGAAAGTGGGAGGTTGATCGACCAAGTCATCCATGCAACGTGGAAGTGGTTTCGACACGATCTCCCACTTCTCCATCTTTCCACTACCTTCAACTGTTACCACTTACAGGAGATTGATGTACTACAATAAATAGGTTCTGAAACCTATATTTTGACAAGACTAACAAGATTCGTAAGCAAACCTACGAACAGTCAAGTTATCAAACACTTTCAGAGGATTTCTCTAGTCTACACACAGAATTCTCTTCACGGAAGTTCAACACATCACATCACCTACAGATCAATCTCCATTGATCTCCACACAATCTCATCTTCCCTCCCTACAGACCGACCCTTCTCCTCCTCTTGTGACCAAATTGAACCTGGAATGGCCATTGTCTTGGTTTAGGCCAGGGTCTTACAGATTAGTCTCTCGAACTCAAAGTACTCCCGTGCAGTACATTTGTTTAAAGGTTCATACGATTCATCACTTCGAGCACCTGCTTCAGCGAGCACTTGCTTCCTCCACCACTTTTTTATCAGAAAACCTATGAGTCGTTTTTACCCACAAATACTATTATGGCAGATTCCTGGAATGAGATATCGTTATCTAACACAATTAATACTCCATTTTCTTGTCTGCATAAGTTGGTTTGTATGGTCTGGATGACGAGATATTACAAAGAAAACTGGCAATCTTGGCATACCAGTACTGCGGCTTGTATTTCGAATGAAATCATAAATTGTACTCCCTCCGTTCTTTAATTATAGGCTGGTTTCATGAAATTTGAAATCATAAATTGTATGTCATACCAGTCAATTGATGTACATGCAAGAATGTTCTACAAGTCTAAGTTCAGGCATGAAGGATAAATATTAATTTGTCAGTCAGATAATTGGAGAATGGTGTAATCAGCAAAGCTATTTGGAGGACTTCCAAAGAAAAACGAAGAAGTGCGCATATTATTGATTGTGCTAGCAATATTCTACAGGAATGTATGCCTATGTGGAACCTTCCAACATATCGACCTTCCAACATATCGACCTTTATCTTGATGGAAAAAGTAGGAAAATGGTGTTCCTATTAGTTCAAACATATTACATGAGTGCTCGTGGGTGGTGGTGTTAATATTTTCCTCGGTAGGGTATAATTTTACGACATTGTATTTTATCCATGATACAATCCTCTTCAATTATGTCTACAAAGGCTTTCTTCTACGATATCATCAACTACTTCCATTTGTTAGAATTTATGTATTTTTGTGGGCGCGCTAGGTTTCTACACAAGGTTACGACCTTGATGGTCACATCACCGCACTACATCTTGTCCAAAAATGGTGCACATATCGGCTCATCTTCGGTGGTGGTGGGCCGGCAACAACGAAACCAGCCTGGTTAAAGTTTTCTTTCGAGAAGTGGACAGTGAAATTGAGGGTATAACGTTGTATTTTATCCATGATACAATAGTTGCTGCAAGGTTGAATGTCGTGTTTTGCAACAGGGAGAATTTATGTATTTTACACAAGTCAGCTGGCAAAAATACTACTGATCAAACCTACCCAAGAGATTTATGTTAAATTTATCTTGATGGAAAAAGTAGGAAAATGGTGTTCCTATTAGTTCAAACATATTACATGAGAGTTACTGATGCTCCTCAGTGGTGGTGTTATTATATTTGCCTCGGTAAGAAGAAGCTGATTGGTTTATAATTTTACCTCAAATCCATTCACAGTGATGACATCAAAAGGAAATGGTTCGAAACACAAAGTGCTCCTGAAACTGAACAACTGGGTGCAGTAGAATTTAAGGAGGTTATTCGACAAAAGGGGGCCCATTCCAGAGCTGAAGCTTTTGAAAGTATTGGTAACATTCCGAGTGCAGATATGAAACCTCCAGAAAATGTGTTATTCGTTTGTAAGAAGGATACAATCTATTCAAGATGTACCCTCAAATGGGAACACCCAACACGGTGGAAATGAGTATTATGAGATCGTATTTGATGGAGACACTACAGATGGCTTTGAACGAAAAATGAGATGAGGAGAATGTGACTCAGATATAGATTCGAAGAAACAGAAGGTAGACAAACAAAATAAGAATGATCTGAGATATAAAGCACATGATAGTAAAGACTCAAAATGTGATCTGTTAGAGCACTGCTCGGTCGAACTCGCAAGCGTTGCTATCTCAAGCTTGTTGTCAAGTTTAATTTCCAAAACTATATGTCATGATTTCTAGTTTACTTATAGCTAAGTCTCGGATTAGGATAGAAAGTGTAGTTGAGCATTAGACTTCACGGCGTTCATCGATTGAAGACGAAGAACTACTAAGGGGAGCTTGTGGAACTTCATCAACAAAAGGTATGTGGAGACCTGAACTCATCTATCACTCAAAAGTCTAACTACTCTATCTCCTATTTGAGACAAAAGTCGTACATCTATATACACTTCATTTATACACATTTGATATTTCGAGCTGAGCTTAACTCGCTTACATATTTATCTAAATATGTGTTAGTAAGCTTTCGCTTTAACCAAGTTCATCTTATATTTTTGACGAAAGTCAAAAGATGATCATGTGAAAATCGCCTGGTAACATCTTACATGATTTGTGTGATGAAAAAGCGGGGGTCTAACAACCACACCCAATATTTCGCTTAGCAATCTGTATGGACTAAACCTTAATAATATTCCGAGAGTGAAAAACTAAATCAAAGAATAATACTAAAGAGTTTATCTCTTACTCAACACAATCAATGGTTAAACAGAAGCAAGTCCGTAAACCTGATTTTAGTGTGAAGTTCTTGAACCAAAATCTTTTGTGTTAATCACAACCTATTCAATATCCACCGTGTATAAACCTCTTTAAGCAACAATCACTAAAGGAATATTTCAACACGGTATCCACTTGAAACAGGGTTAGTCCGGACTAGTCTAACAATGTGAAAATAACAAAATCAATTGTTCAAGATCAATCAAGTCTTATCCAACAAAGGTTGGATTTAACAACTATGATTGATTAACGTACAACCTGTATTATTTCAATTATATAAATAAAATATAATGCGGAAAAGAAATAACACAGACACCAGAAATTTTGTTAACGAGGAAACCGCAAATGCAGAAAAACCCCGGGACCTAGTCCAGAATAAACACACACTGATTATAAGCTGTTACACCAATTTCCTACTACCTATTCGGAATAGATGTAATAACTTCTTCAGCAAAAATAGAACTCCTAGCACAAAACCGATTGTCTTTAGGAATTCTTCTTGTTAATATTCTAGCAGAACCCAAGGCTCTCTTTAGAAGATATAACAACACGATTGATACGATTCGATATTTTGTTTGCACAGAACACCGGTTTGATTTCCCGTTAAATGTGAATCAAGGTTTTGGAAATCTTGTGTTTATTTTGATAAAAACAATTACTAGGTAAAAGTAATATCAAAACAAACTTGTAGATTAGGGATTATTATACTCTTCAATAAAGGAAGAGAAACCTAATTATTCTACAACAAGAACAACTAGAATAAATCTAGAGATATCTTGATTAAAACTTCTTAAGGATTTTTACGAGATGCCTTAATCGAAGTTTTCTTTCTAGCTTCCGATTTCGACTAACAAGTGTTGGTATACGATCGGAAACTGAAATCTATCAAAACCTAGGGTTTATGATCAACAACTCTTGAATGGTTTTATATCAGAAGAGAAAACCTTAGAATAGACAAGAGGTGAAAAACCTAAATTACAAGTTGTATAATCAATCACGAAGATTAATCCAACTCGGCTTTGTGATCCCCAATACAAAGACTTTTATCTCACTCTTTTTCAGGAAGAACAGAAGACATGGAAAACAACCTTACGAGCTTACACCAATTTTCCAAAGGGGATAAAAACGTGTAGCTCTCACGAACCCTTATTTATAGTGAAACATAGCTTGAAAACTAAGCAAAGCTATTTTCCTTTTTCAAGACTCTCCTAATTTTGGGAGTCTTCCTAAGTTACAACTCATGCCAAAATAATTAAATAAATAATTAATTAGCAAATATTGTATTTATGTGAATAAATCACATTTTAACTTAGGAAGGAATTTATCGTTATCACAAACACTTTAATATGGTAATCGAATATGTTTGGATTAATAGCCATCTTGCCTAGATAAGGAACATCACCAACTTGACCAAAATGCCTTTTAGTCACGTAATTGGGCCCAAGTCCGTGAACCATTACAAGCAGTCCATGGATTGTTTCCTACTAATGAACTGTAACAATTACAGCAACACTTATAATTGTTACTTTAATAAATCACTCATAACTTCATCGTTATAACTCGGAATTGAGTGATTCTTGGCTCGTTTAATTCGTAAGTTCATTCACTATAACATGAGATCCTCTATAGGGATAAAGGTTATTGTCACCAAAGTCATGAATCAAATAACCTCAAGTATATATACAGAAATGTACATTTACCGTCATAGGAATTGTTCCATAGAGTGAGCATTTATCTTGATAGATTAGAAAGGTAGAATTGAACAAGAATCCAAATGAAATCAATTAACTCATACCTTTGTTGATGAAGTCCTTGTTGATGTCTTCTTGTAATCTCAGTCTTCATCCTTCAAGAATAGCTCTTCTTAGACCTAATCTAGTCCGAAACTATATATAGTATACTAAATCAAGAATGCATTTTGGAAACTAAAATTGACAACTAACTTGACATACCAACGCTAGTGGGTTCAACCGAGCAGTGCTCTAATAATCTCCCCATTTGTCAATTTTAGTGACAAAACCATTTTACATATGGATTGTACTTGACAAAACCAAAAACCTACATGCTTGATTTCTTTGGTTCTTCAACTATGAGTGTGCTCATCATGTACTTGTTGAAGATCCATCATAGTATTATTATACAGCATCAAGGTTCAATTGTATCGCAACTTTGACAATAATACTACGGTGATATGTATCACTCCCCCTTAGTCAATACTTCATCTCGACATGAAAACCACTCCCCCTTACATAATGATCCGTAAACCATATGTATATGTAGTGTGAACTATAATAATTCTCCCCCTTTTTGTCAATATAAATTGGAAAAGGTACGAAAACTGGTAGGATCCTAATGAAATTTTCATAGAGGAACTTCTTGACCAAAAGAAAAACATATCAACTTATTTAGATGATATCACAGAGTCGAAACTTAGTGACATCATCAAGGAGTTTATTAAGATACAAGTTAACCCCTACATGTTCCACAACTGCTTCTCCCCTCAAAGATATAGCAATTAAGCACAACTTCAATTAAGAACTCTCCCTCATAAGATGTCATTCTCGAAAGAACAACAAGAGTGACCTTACTCCAGAGATAAGGATTTATTGGATTTTAGAAACCCTACAAGGAGATACGAGTTAAGAACCAACCATTGAAAGTCTCTCATGAGATCGTGTTACTAGAAACAATAGAACTATCTCATGGTAACAATACACAATATATAATCATGAAGATCATGTATTGTGATCATCTTTTCTAAGATACACAATTATATAAACAAGAATTGATATGTTTAGAAGAAAGAATAACCTTTTCCATAAGGATTGTAGATGGGGCAAAACGATTTGCTGGTTTTTACGAAATTGAGGAGACGACCGTACGGAGGAGACTCCTTGAACCGAGTGAAATGTTCAGCCTCACACAGATGCACTGCAAGAAGGGAGTGCTTTGAATTCGAGAGATCAATCTGTAGTACTCCGGCCTAAACCAAGACAATGGCCGTTCCAGAGTAAATTCGGTCACAAGAGAGGATGGGTCGGTCTGTAGGAGGGAAGCTGAGAAATGTGTGAGATCAATGGTGATCGAAGATTGTAGGTGTGTTGTGTATTCTGAAAATAAGATAAATTCTGAATGATTGAATTTACTCTGCTGAGAGTTGGATTGTTAATCTCGTGTTGTCTGTTTGAACTGAGATTATCCTTGTTTCAATCATGATTCAGAGAATTATTTATATTGTTGGAATTGAAAACACCATGATCTCATGAAGTGTGACAGTTGATGGAATCAAAGAATGGGGAAGTGAAAATCGTGTTAAAACCAGTTGCTCAACGTGCGGAGACTTGGTTGATTTTCCATCCACTACTTTGTTAACTCCTTCAACCGATTGCACGACTTGCTCACATTCTCACCGTGTGTATGAACACACGTGTCTTAGACCGCCATACCAACACCCTAGTTAATATCCCCCATGTGACACGATTGATGTCTCGTGTGATTGTGGAATCTACAAGGCAGACATGTATTTAGTTAGTCAGTTGCTGACTTCATGGGACGATAAGTCCTTGTATTGTTGAGTCGAACGTGGTTTGGAAATATTCTGAGACTCATGAATTGAACATGTCTGTTGAGACAGAGATACGATGTGTGAATAAGTTAACGTGAGCAAATATTGCTCATTTGATGAATTGTTGAATATTGATAATTGAACCAATATTCTTTGATTTGAGCAAGTATTGCTCGTCTGAGTAAATATTGCTCGTTTGGTAAATTATGGTAGCATGACCAAATAAAATATTAAATCAGAATACTGGCAATTGAACCGAGTATGATAAATAAAATGTTGATCACGGGATCAACGTAAAATTATTAGCGTTTGAATCTGGAATCATTAACCTTGGACTCAAAACCTTAATTTGATCAATTGATGATTCATTGATGGTTTATTGAGAATTAACCACAGAAAAGGAGGGACCGGCTACATGGGATTATGAGTCGACCATGTAGTGCCCAGATGCTCACGTGAGCAAATATCAAGATCTCCCCGAAGACCGCTTAATTTGTTGATGAAAGGATGATTAAATGCTGGTTTAATTAATCATTTATTAAAATAATCTTTGAACCTTAGGTGATAAAACCCAATTAATTATGAAGAGATGAGGGACCGACCAAGGGGTCATGAAACCGGCCCTGGGTGTTCACGGGATCGATTGATGATCGTTCCATCAAGTTCCAAGTTGTTTAGAAGAGTTTTGGACCTAATACGTGCAATTGTGCAAATTAGGTCAAATCATGAGAATACTTGGGACCTGCTTCTTGCAAGCCAAAGAGCCAACCTTGGTCGGTCAAGGTAACATGCTCACGTCACCAAAGTGTCCGTATGTTAATTCTGAGAATTTTGATATTTTCTGATGTGCATTTGAGCAATCATTTGAGAAAATATGAAGAAATCAGGGTTTTTTGACGAAATCATCAAAACTTCATGAGATGAAGGAAAAATAATAAAAAGTGAGGGAATCATGAAGTGTGGGACCGGCCATGGCCAAGGAGCTTGGTCCCACACGTTTTCCCCAATTTTTCATAATATTTTCATGATTTTAGGGAAATATGATAAAACCAAGGAATTTGTTAAAACCAAGGAGTTTTTGTTGAAATCAAGGAGTTTCCATGAGATGAAGGAAACAAAAATATTAATGATAATAAAATAAGGACGTGTGGGACCGGCTTGAGCATGGTTGGCCGGCTAGGGCCCAGTCCCGTGAGTTTTCCCTTATTTTATGTATTATTTCATGATTTGAAGGAGTTTTCATAATTTGAAAGAATTTTCATAATTTGAAGGAAATATCATGAAATCAAGGAATTTCATAAAATCAAGGAAATATAAAAATAATAATAATAGAATAAGGGGTTTGTGGGACCGGCTAGGGCATGACCGGCCAGCTTGGGCCCGGTCCCACAAGTTTCCTTAAATTTATGTATTTTTGTGTATTTTCCCATAATTTGAAGGAATTTCATAATTTGAAGGAAACATCATGAAATCAAGGAATTTCATGGGATTAAGGAAACATGAAAAATATAATAATAATAAAATAGGGCGTGTGGGGCCAGCTAGGGCATGACCGACCGGCTATGGCCCAGTCCCACGGGTTTCCCTAATTTTATATTATTTTTCATGGGATCAAGGAAATATCATGAGATTAAGGAGTTTTCATGAGATTAGGGAAATAATAATAAAATAATGAGGAACCATGAGGTGTGGGGCCGGCCGGGATCAAGGCATGGCCGGTTGGCCAATAATCACGCCCCCATAATATTTTCCCTAATTTTATATTATTTCCTTAGTGTGAAGGAAAAACCATGAAACTGAGGAGTTTCCTCAAAACGAAGGATATTTGTTCAAATGAAAGGATTTTCATGAGGTCAAGGAGAATAATAAAATATGATAAAATATATAATTTGGGCGCGGGACTGATCACGGCATGACTGTCCGGTCGGTGAGCCAGTCCCCTAGCGCCTTGACTATTATTTTATTATTTTCTTTCCTATTTGCATAGGTTCATCGTATCGTCGTATTTTGAAATACTTGTTTGTTCATTCAGGTGTTTGTTAATGCATTATTTGTCGAATACATTTACACCATTTGGTTGGGGCTTACTCGAAGGTAACTCAGATGCCCGTGTGTTGAATATTTATTACTAACCCATGGAATTCCGCTGGGAAGAACCATAAATTGAAGTAACGAAATATTATGAAAATATTGAATATTTTCCAGGGATTTGAATCTATTGATTTTGAGAATAATTAATTAATGGCTCTATACTAGTACGATCGTCTAGGAGCGTTAATTATTCAGGAATTGAGTGACATGAGCTTGTTGAAGCGTCATACTTCTTTCATATAGTCAGGGAAAACATTGTTACATCCTGAAGACGTTATTGCTCTATACTAGCAGGCAAGCGGTCTAGGAGCCGTCTAATCTTTCGATTCTATATAGAAGTAATTACTGAAATTGCTCGGTATTCATGAGATATGTCGTTGCCTCAGCGAGAGACTACATATCTATATATACTCGAGAGACAAGTATTCTCAAGCGAGAGATTCTCATAGCATGATCTTTCATGCTTTCAATAAGAGACATGAGCCTCGATATTCATCTGATTGCTGGATCAGGAATACATATAATTATGGGTTTACGATTTTAGCCTTTGTCGAAAATCCACCATTTACAAGGATTTATACCAAGAATGGTTACCATAAAAGTATGAAAAATATTCTTTGACA
This sequence comes from Papaver armeniacum, assembly GCA_023531295.1. Lineage (NCBI taxonomy): Eukaryota > Viridiplantae > Streptophyta > Magnoliopsida > Ranunculales > Papaveraceae > Papaver > Papaver armeniacum. Next base: position 500,257 of record JAJJWW010006377.1, on the reverse strand, counting down.
ATAAAAACCAACATCCAATGGCATTGATTATTGCTTCTAACCTGTTATACATAAGAATTTCAATCACACATCAAGTTAGGTAATTAAGAATCATACGCGTGGTATTCAACCATATTCTTCTTCACCATAACTAGTTCAAATGACTCAAATGAATTAGTTAGAGAGTTGTTCAATTGCTTAGATCTTTATGTAACTACACTAGACACAATCGAAGCGAAAACGATTTGATTCACTCGAATCGGTTCATGAACGTTATAGCCACGGTTTGCAAAAGCATTCCTTAGTTTATTTGAACATGAGTTCAAGAACAATCGTTTTTAGATATAACCAACTCAAGTTCGCGGACTGGGTTCGTGTACTTAAGTTCACGGAAGGAGTTCACAAACTCCAGCAGAAATTCTCGGGTCGAGAACTTCCGCCAGTTCGCGGACTTGGCTCACGCCACATTTTGTTTCTCTTGATCAACAAAGTTCGCAAACTTTGGTTCAAAGAATAAGGACTTATACATATATGTGTTTCCAAAATAATGCTTATATCCTACCAATGGTTATGTAATCTAAACTCTCATTTCAACCATTGAAACATTGTCAGAGGACGTTATATAGCCGTTATTCACAGACCATTTTTTGTCAGAGCAATTATCAAAGTGATTGAAACATAACATGACTTTTGTCACTAGGTAAAGATGAATTTGGCTAAAGCAAAAGCTTACCAACACATATTTCGAGAAATATGTAAGCGAGTTAGACATTTCCGATCTCGACCTTGCGGCTTAATACAGTGTGTGTTCAAGTCTTTAGTACACAAACTCCAGCAGAAATTCTCAGGTGAGAACTTCTGCCAGTTTGCGGACTGAGTTCGCAGACTTGGCTTGCACCACTTCCATTTCTCTTGATCAACACAATTCGAAAACTTTGGTTCAAGGAATAAGGACTTATACATATATGTGTTTCCACAATAATGCTTATATCCTACCAATGGTTATGTAATCTAAACTCTCATTTCAATCATTGAAACATTCTCAGAAAACATTATATAGCCGTTATTCATAGACCATTTTTCGTCAGAGCAATTTCCAAAGTGATTGAAACATATCATGACTTTCTTCACTAGGTAAAGATGAATTCGGTTAAAGCGAAAGCTTACCAACACATATTTCGAGAAATAGATAGGCGAGTTAAACTCGGCTCGAAATAACAAATATGTATAATGAAAGTCTATACGTCTAAACGACTTTTGTCTCAAGAGTAGGAGATATAGTAAATAGACTTTTGAGTGACAGATAAGTTCAAGTCTCCACATACCTTTTAGTCGATGAAGTTCCACCGGTTCCTCGAGTAGTCCTTCGTCTTGTATGATGATTGCCATGGAGTTCTTGAGCTCAACTACACTTTTTATCCTAGTACGAGACCTTTAGCTACATAGGCTAGAAATCAAGACTTATAGTTTTGATCACGAACATTGACAAACATGCTTGAGATAGCAACGCATGCGAGTTCGATCGAGCAATGCTCTAACATTTAGAATTGGTTCATCTGACTTCCAAGAACTATGTGATTGATCAAGAACACTCAATCACCAATCATGGGTTTCACGGTTCTACCAAAACAAGTTTCGGTTCTACCTCCATGTGAGTACTGGATTTAGTCACACTAGCTTTCCAAAAATTTGGTTGACTAGGTACTAGGATCGGTTCCCACATATATATGGTATCTAACTTGTATTTGTTGCACATGTCCATACGATCGGTTCCCAATATCTAAAAACGTGTTGCACATGTTCATAGGATTGATTCCCAATATTTAGAAACGTGTTGCACCTCTTACAAGGATCAATTCCCCTCTTGTTATTGGTTGAACCTCTTACTAGGATCGGTTCCCCTTTGCCTACAGTTGGACATACCAATAACACTAAATCGATCATACCATCTCAGGTGATTACTTAAGATCGGTTTCACTAATAAAAGTCATACCAATACAAAAGTCAGGCCTTGTGAATAGTTTTACCAAGAACATAAACAAGTCATGAGAGGTTATACTAATCACACATATTGGTAGTTCAAAAGATATACAATGAATAACAATACCAATAAGCCTAGCGATGTCCCTTTCGATTCACAAAACAAGTTCATGAATTTACTTCCTTTAAAAGAATGTAAAACATTGTTTCCTAGGATGAAATCTTCACCTTATACCCATACATAATCACAATAGCATTCAAACGATTATGTCGATGTCTTATATACGAAGTTCAAAAGATAAGCGTTATACTTCGTATTGTATTCCTTAATACTACGTCTAACTAGAATATAATCATTCATAGCTTCGCAGTTATGTTTTAAATATGCACGACTTGAAAGATACATTAGGGAATGAAACAGTTCAAGTCAAATATCACTAACCTTGAGTGGAAAGATGATGTTGTTGTTGTTGTAGATCCTTACTTCTTCACTTCTTCAAGTCTTCGTAATACTTGTAATGTCTCATATCCTAATATTTTCAAGCTAACCTATACGAAGTTGACTCTAGTACATAATCAAGCGACTCTTTAGATGAGTTTTGGTTTACTAAAATATGACAACCAAACTTGACATACCAACGCTTGGTGGGTTCGACCGAGCTATGCTCTAACAAGTCCGGTATATCAATTGGTTCCTGTTCACCTTGATTTATCAAAAGACGGAACAAAACTCATAGGTTTATCTGTGGGAGACAGATTTATCTATATAATAGATTTTTCTGTGTGAGACAAATTTGTTTATCAAGTCTTCGACTTTGGGTCGTAGTAACTCTTAGTTGTGGGTGAGATCAACTAAGGGAATCAAGTGTGTAGAGTCTTGCTGGGATTTAGAGACGTAAAGAGTGCAACTGTACCTTGATCAGTGCGAGATTGGTTAGGGCTCAACTACATTCCAGTCCGAAGTTAACTTGGAGTAGGCTAGTGTCTGTAGCGGCTTAATACAGTGCGGTGTTCAAATATGGACTAGGTCCCGGCATTTTTCTGCATTTGCGGTTTCCTCATCAACAAAATTTCTGGTGTCTGTGTTATTTCTTTTTCGCATTATATTTTGTTATATAATGAAAATATCACAGGTTGTGCGTGGTTCAATCAATTAGAGAATCCAACCTTTGGTTGTTGATTATATTGATTGACACTTGAGCATTGGTCTTTGGTACCGTTCAAGTTGTTTCACAAAATAATTGTAGTTGCAGGAAATCCCACACTACACCCCTCACAAGAATCCACACAATCAAATCATTTTAAGATGAACAATTATAAGTTTTATTGATCAAACTCCAGAAATGTTACAAGAGAAAAAGGAGATAAACCAAAGAATTACAATCACTCTAAACTTTCTCTCTCTTAATGACTTGCTCAACACTTCGAAAAAGATCCCTGTCTTCGTAAGCCTATTCGGCTCTTTATATAGGACATTACATAGTGGATGATAGCTAAGTTGTCCTTTATTTTCGGGTATGTCTTGCGAAGTATCGCAAATGTACAAATGTCAAATCTCGCGACACTCCTCGATCTCGCTATATCTTCACATCTTTCTCGTGTTTTGGCTGTCGCCATCCGTTACGTCGTTTTTACTTACATCCCACGATATCTTCGCAGTGTGTCGTTTATGGACTTCGCGAGAATCTTGGTGTTGCGATATTCTGATCCTACATCTTGCCTCTTCTCATGTCTTCTCTGCGAAGAAGAGAACGCCATGAGAACTAGTATTTTCAAAATGCCGCAGCTGTTCATTTCTTCATATTTTTCGGTATTTGTATGATTCCGTACTATTACACAGAATTTATTACACGTGTCTCTTCTTCCACCCATTTCTTGACACATCTCTTTCAACCGTTATTTCTCAACCGTTCACGTCCCTTCTCGCATTAAATGCGTTTATCTTCTCGAGAATTCTTCTCTATATATAGTTTTCTCATCCTCTTCTTCTTCTTTTTTACTTTCTCTCTGCAATTTTTCTTCAACTCTCCTCCGTAATTTCCGTTTCTGCTACTGTAAATCTTCTTCTTCTTCTTTCTTTCGATCTTCAGTTCTTCACTCATTCCCATACTGAAAATGGCTCCAACCGGTCGCAAATACGAAGCTTCTTTTAAAGAAATTCAAAAAAGAATCCACACAATCAAATCATTTTAAGATGAACAATTATTAGTTTTATTGATAAAACTCCAGAAATGTTACAAGAGAAAAAGGAGATAAACCAAAGAATTACAATCACTCTAAACTTTCTCTCTCTTAATGACTTGCTCAACACTTCGAAAAAGATCCCTCTCTTCGTAAGCCTATTCGGCTCTTTATATAGGACATTACATAGTGGATGACAGCTAAGCTGTCCTTTATTTTCGGGTATGTCTTGCGAAGTATCGCAAATGTACAAATGTCAAATCTCGCGACACTCCTCGATCTCGCTATCTCTTCACATCTTTCTCGTGTTTTGGCTGTCGTCATCTGTTACGTCGTTTTTACTTCCATCCCGCGATGTCTTCGCAGTGTGTCGTTGATGGACTTCGCGAGAATCTTTGTGTTGCGATATTCTGATCCTACATCGTGCCTCTTCTCATGTCTTCTCTGCGAAGAAGAGAACGTCATGAGAACTAGTATTTTCAAAATGCCGCAGCTGTTCATTTTTTCATATTTTTATGTATTTGTATGATTCCGTACTATTACACAAAATTTATTACACGTGTCTCTTCTTCCACCCATTTCTTGACACGTCTCTTTCAACCGTTATTTCTCAACCGTTCACGTCCCTTCTCGCATTAAATGCGTTTATCTTCTCGAGAATTCTTCTCTATATATAGTTTTCTCATCCTCCTCTTCTTCTTTTTTACTTTCTCTCTGCAATTTTTCTTCAACTCTCCTCCGTAATTTCCGTTTTTACCTCAGAAATCTTCTTCTTATTCTTTCTTTCGATCTTCAGTTCTTCACTCATTCCCATACTGAAAATGGCTCCAACCGGTCGCAAATACGAAGCTTCTTTTAAAGAAATTCAAAAAGATCTTCAAGGAAAAGGTTTTACTTTAACCACCATTCCCGGTCGGAATCTAAATCCATTCTTTACGCTTGTTGTTCACTTGATCATCATTGTGATGATCATGAAATCATAATTTCGCTTGGTCAAATTCTCGCCGGCCTTCCCATTCTTCTTTATAACCCTAACCTTCCGTTATTCTATGGAATTCTTGCTCATGCGAACTTCTCGCGAGCTGTCTATCAATTAAGCGGGGATTGCATCCGTTTAATACTTGAATTCGCCAATCGTGGGCGCTGGTAAGGGGTCTCTTTACCCAACGAGGTTAGGGACCCACAATTTAAGGAATTGGCGATACTCATTTGAAAGATACACAGTTGAGAGTTTCTACGAGAATTATGAATTCATTCCTATGAGGAGGGATAATACTGTTTGGGGTGTTCGTCGAAAAGAAAGGATGATGTTGCTAACGATAAGCTCCTTATGCAAGACATTGACTGGAATTCTGGTAAAAACAACGTCCCGCGTCACTCTAAAGACGATAAATGGTGTGTTTTTCCATTGGTGTTAAAGGGGCCTTATATCGTAGGCTCGAATGTACTTCCTGCGAACTTCGCTACTTATCAACCTTGGGTATTCAATTGGCCCGAGAAGAATAAAGAGGTATGTCTTCCAACTTCGCGTACTTCGTAATCTTTCATTGGTTGCTTATTCCCTTATCCTTTGATTCTCGTGAAAAAAAAATTTAGATTGAAAAGTTAAGATTGAGCTACAATCGGACCGGGAAGGTTAGCACTTTAGCTGCTCTTCGCTCCGCCATGGATGAAGTAAGAAACACTTTATATATATATATATTTTTAATAATATTGTTGCCTCTGTTTCTTATCTTCATTTGTGTGCGAAGGTTGGTGTTGAAGTTGTTGGAGAAGAAGAAAACCATGATGCTGCGAAAGCCAAAGGTAGAGGTACAAATCCTCTTCGCAAGGAGAAGTCTGTTGCTCCGCCTCTGAAGAAGCGAAAACTTCACCTCCCCTCTCCTTCGAATCTTCAGTCAGGTGAAAATTCTGGTGATGAGGAATATGATGATGTGAATATCCCTTCTTCAAATTCTCCATCTGGATCTTCTATGGCACAGCTATCTAGCATCTTCTCTGATTCCATGCAAGGGATGGGTGACGATCGCCTTTCTAATACATTCAAGGCTCTCGCGAGTATTTGCGATTCACCTTTGCTTGAGAGTGATAGTTCTCTTCATGGGGTCTCCAGATCAGTGACTCCAAGCTTCTTAAATTCACTTAGTGTTTTGGTATGTTTTCATTTTTTTTTTTATTTTTTTGATTTTAAATCATACCTTTTTAATTTCTTTGTTTTCTTTTGTAGTCCGAGAGAGCTTCCTTTGTTGTTTCCTTAGATCTTGAGAAGAGGCGCAGTATTCTCGAAAAGAAGAATCTTCAGTTTCGCAAGAAAAATGAAGAGTTGGGAGTTGAAGCTACTACTCTTCGCAAAAGAAATGAAGAATTAGAAACTGAAGCTGCCATTCTTCGCGAGAAGAACAAGCAATTAGAAGCTGACTCTGTCACTCAGAAGAATAAGATTTCTAGCCTTCAAAGCTCCAACCAACAACTTTATGGTATGAAACTTTTCCCTTTTCCTTTGTTTTGTTCTCTTGTTATCTTCCCTCATCTGACTTATCATTTTCGCAGACGTTTATAACCTTTCTGAGGAAGCCATTCTTCTACATTCATTTCCTGAACCTATGGATGATGATGCTCTTCTTGCTCATCTCAACGATTCTTTGGATAGTTTTTCAAATAACAAAATTAAATCTCTTCCTCTAAATGAACTTCAATCCAAATTTCGCCTCTTAGAACTTGATCATAGATCTAGCTTAAGCTTAGCCAACCAACTTAAACGTCTGTATCTTAGTTCTAAAGAGAAAATTAGTATTTTAAGGAAGAAAATTAGTGATCTCATAGATGATAAAGATCGCATTGCTAGACAAGGTGCTCAAGCATTAGCGAAATTCCAAAAGACTCTTCTTGATGTTCAAATTGAACGGGATGAATCCATCCGTCAAAATGCTATTCTTAGCGATCACTGTCGCGAATTTTAAGAACGATGCTATTCTTTTTCGCAATCAAACTATTGAGATGGTCTGCGATGACAATAACATCCCTCAGTCTAAATACCCTTGCCTTCTTGATGAAGTTCCCCAAAATATGCCTCCTCTGGATATTTCTGATAGCGATGCTAGTGAAGAAGAAGAGGAATCTAATGAAGATGAAGAAATTGAAGGATCTGATGAAGATAATGAAGGGGAAGGATCAAATGAGAAATATTTTTCTTTTTCTTTTTCTTCCTTTGTAATATTTGTACAATCATTTTTTCAATCCCCCATCTTCGGGTGTATTCTTTTGCTGCGAATTTCTTGAGTCTTTGAATACAATTTCTATCTTTCTTGTTTCTTCCTGCACATAAATAGCAATTCTTTTTTGCAATATGGTCAATCAATATATGCGCAAATATGTCATATGAAGATAAATAACACGTTCTTGTTCATTCCCATACTTGCCTCTGTTATTTGTTTTCGAATGGGAGATTAAGCATAGTTTCGCAGATATGTTCTGCTGAACTTTATCATTGCGACAAGATCGCAGGAAGTCCTTACATTTTCATGTAATGACCCATTGATCTTGCCTTATCATTTCTCTTGTGTGGTCTTATTTTGCCTTCCTAGTTAAAGGTCTTACTTTTCCACCTCTCATTTTTACGACAAGATCGCAAGACGTCTTTACACTTTCATGTAATGACCCATTGATCCTGTCTTATCATTTCTCTAGTATTATTGCCTTTGCAGGATATTTTCTTGCGACAATATGACAGGCCTAAATATCCTTGCGAACGTAAAGCCCCATGACATTGCCGTCTTTGCGACGAAATCGCAGGACGTCTTTACATTTGCATGTAAGGACCCATTGATCTCGTCTTATCTACTCTTTTGTATTTTTGCCTCTTGAGTTTGTTGCACAAATATGACAAGCCTAAATATTCTTGCGAACATAAAGTCTCATGACATTTGCGTCTTTTTTGACACTATCGGCTCCCTAATGGAGGGTGCCACCCTTATCTTCCCCCTGGTTTGCCCCTTCAAGGAGGCGTACTTCTGCCATACAAGGCTAGCTCCTCCCATCCGGTCCTAACCACAACCAGTTGTTTTCGCAGCCTCTTATCCCTTTTGCCTATAGGGCTTATGGTTACGAGACTACACCATAAGTGGAGTTTTCTTCGGGTCGAGTGCAGCATAAGCCGAGACTTGCCAAGAATGGCCGAGACACTTCAAATGCCCCAGGCACCCTTGGCTCAACCGTGTACCTCGGCGCCTTGGTCAAATGCTGACTCCTTAGAAGAGACCCCCGGTCGTCCAATCTAAGTCACTAGGTTAGATTGAAAATCCAAGGTACCTCTCCTGGATGGGTTTTATTACCCCCAATCTCCATGACTCAGGTTCCAGGGGCGGTGTAACCTTTTCCCTGAGCCACGTTACAGATACCCCCTTACATGACGCACTTTAGGTACTTTGCCTCTTACGAAATTTTATTCGCGAACTAGGGTGTACGCCATGAAGGTTCGTCCTATTCTGATATATATATATATTTTTTTTTTATGTAATAGGTATTCCCTACTATGACGCACTTTAGGTACTTTGCCTCTTGCGAAATTATGTTCGCGAACTAGGGTGTACGCCATAGTAAGTTCGCCTCTTTCTGATTATTTTGTTGATTCTTCTGCCTATATAAGCTCTTTTGTACTTTCGCAACGCGTTTGCCATTTGTAAAATATATTTTCTTCTTCTTCATATCAACTCTTACACGATTCCATTTTCACCACTCATGATTTTTTTTTTTTTTTTTTAACAACTTACATTTGTCGTCTCCCTCCCAGTTTTCTCGACAATCAACAATTACAGTTATTCTTTAAGTCTCTTACTTCTGCTACTTTCTGCCTCTGCATTTTTGTAGTTCCCTGTCATTTTCTTGTCCATTGCGAAACCTTCGCCACTATCTGTCTTCATCATTTTTTTATTTTGCAGCATTTCTTCCTCTCTTTGCTTTACTACATCTACCATTAATCTTTCACCTCTTTGTTTTTCTTTAATGTCATTTTTCCAACTCCTCTGTTTCGCAGCTCTTTCTTCACAGGATTCGATATCAACCTCATAACACTTCTTTCCTTCAACCCAATCTCCCTTTATGATACCAACACCAGTGGGATGAGGGAACTTGATACATTGATGGAAAGTTGATGCGACACCTAAGATCTCATGTAACCATGGTCGTCCAATCAGTGCGTTGTATGGTGATTCCATATCAACTACGCAAAATAAAATTCCAGAAGATAATCCTTTTAGTGGAATTCGCATATGAACTTCTCCTTTTGGCTTATTTGCGGTACCATTAAAACCATAAATTTTATAGGTTGAAGGTATCAAATATGCATCTTTTCCTCCCATAGTTTTGTAGGTATGATAAAAAAGGATATTCACAGAACTCCCGGTATCAATTAAAATTCTATTAATTGCCCAAGAGTTTTCCACTTCATCATCTTCATCATCATTAGGTTTTGGGTTAATCTCCAATCTCACCACCAATGGGTTATCATGCATTCCTCCACCTTCAGGTACTTCTTCCACGGTAAAAGAAATGATCTGCTTCTGCCATTCTTCCAGTTGCGACGTCTTCGCGGTGTTCATTATTTCTTTATCATTGGTATCCCTTGCGAAAACCCTGCTGAGAGTAATATCGTGGAAATCTTCAATTGTCTTGTACGAATGTACAATAGAGTTACAAAACAGATTTTTTGCTTTTGCCCCAACTTCTATCACAAATGTTTCACGTTCTTTTGTTGTGTTCGCCACAGGAATTTAAGGAGGTGGTAATGCTTGAGGTTGAGCTTTCCTTACTAGAAAATGATTTAACTTTCCCTGATCTATCATCCTGAGAATGATTCTCTTTATATTTCTGCAATCATTTGTTGTATGTCCATGGAAATGGTGATAAGAACAAAATTCATGGCTTCTCTCGCTTGGAGGTGGCTCCTTTCCCATGTTCCATGGTGTTGGTATATTTTCCATCAAGATTATAGCTTCCCATATTTTCTCCACGCTAGCATTCAGAGGTGGCATCTCAATTTCTTCCCATACTATCCTGCGGCTTCCTTGTCCCCTATGATAATTTTGCCTTTGACCTCCATAATTTTCTTGCGGCTGATCAAGTCTTTGAATTATGTTATTTCCACCGCGGTTATAGAAATTTCTTTCTCTCTCATATTCTTCTTGGTCACGACTCCCCATGGCTACTAGCTTCTGCTGATTATCACCCATTATCAACTCTGGTTGCCCTTGCGAAGTGCTCGCCACTGTATTTATCAACTTAGGTAACAAGCTTGCATTCGCTGCATTTGAACTCGTGTTCTCAACTGGGTATGATTCCATCTCATTTTGTTTTTCCTCGAGAGCAATATATTCCTCCTGTAATTCTCGCAGCTCTGTCATTGTGATTGTGTTCTTAACTCTGAAAATTTGAATGTATAACAGATTGGTTGCGAACATAGCATTAATGAATGATAAAATGAGATATCTCTCATCAACGCGACCCGCCATGTCGCTACACATTGTCTTCCATCTCATGGTCAAATGTTTCAAACTTTCACCAACCCTTTGCTTTAATCCAAATACATCTTCAATGCCGGGTCGCGAGAAATTGTTACTTATGTATGCCCCTAAAAATATATCCTGCAAATGATTGAAGGATGCTATAGTATTTTTTGGCAGGCCTTCAAACCATTTCAGAGCTTCTCCTGTTAAACTTGATACAAATTATTTGCACAATATAGCGTCATGATTTTCCCATTGTAACATACATCTCAAATAAGCTTTGATATGTTGTATTGCACAAGTTGATCCATCAAAAATGCTTTGGTTAATGTAGGCAAATTGCATTTTGGGGTATTCCTTCTAATTGTATTTCCGTGTGAATGGGGTTTTCGCAGCTTCTTCTATAGCTTCATCCAATTGTCTCCTACCTCCTTCTTTCTTATTATTTAACATTCCTCTCATTTCCGCTAGCTCTTTCAAAATTTGTTCGTTTATACTAGAATTATCTTCCATTGGCCTTTTTAAGTCCACCTCTCTTCTTCTGCGTTCATATTCATTTTGATTCTCTTGATCATCATTTTCTTCTTGTCTTTCTCTGCGATCTTCTCTTTCATTCCTTTTATGGATTCGCACACCATTATATCTCTCATTTTCTCCTCTTTGCCGTCTTTCAGCTCTTCTTATTACTCTATCGTATTCTTCATTGATATTAACATTATTGCGATTTCGCTCACGCCTCCTTTCTCGATTATCATGATTGTTCTGGCGAATTGCCTCTTGTAATTCTTGTTCTTCCATTTCTGCTCTTAATATTTCCCTCTCGCGAGCTAGATGTGCTTGTTCAGTATAATGCCTTTTAATTTCATCCTGAATTGCCTAGTGATTTCTTTGTACTTCTCTCCCATGTAATATTCTCCTTCCTTCTTCCTGATTTTCTCCATTCTCTTGATTATTTCGCCTCTGTCGCGTCTATCTCTCTGATTTCCATCGTTTTTCCCATCTTGGAGAGTTTCCCCATGTTGGATATAATGATCTTCCCTTACTTCTCTTCTTTCGCGGCGTTCCTCATCTGAATTTTGTATTTCTTCTTGAATTTCTTCATTAGCATATTCTACAGGCATATTTCGTCTTACTTCTTCCCTTACTGATCTTGATCTTGTAGTGCTTCTTGACCTTCTGTTCTGTAACCTTATGTTTTCCATCCTTAGCTCATGATTTTGCCTTGTCAAATTTGCACGTTCTTCTGTTTCTAATCGCCTTTCTTCGCGTATTGTTTGTCTCAATGCCTCTAACGCTGTAATCTCTTCGTTTCCATGAATTATTCCTCCAATCATTTCTTGATCTCCCTCTTCTTGTACATTACCTCCTAATTGCTGGTCTTCCCCTATTTCATTACAGAATCCGATCGCCAAGTGTGTACGCTCACTCTGTCATAATCCTCAGTTCTATTTTGTATTGGTACATGCTGAATTGGCGATTGAACTCGATTTTCTCCATTATTTCTTGTGTTTGCTCTTGAAGATTCTCCCATTTTATTTCTTTCTTCTCCAGCAAGTCTCCTACTTCTTCTAACAGTCGTTGGTTGTTCTGATGTATGTCTTCTTCTTGCCATTCCTTAATCTTAGTTAATTGTTGAAAATTATATGAAATTCTTTATCTACTACTTCAAATCCTTCCAAATCACAATATCAACCTTCACTCATCCCTGTTTCTAGCGCCATTATGTAGTTGCAGGAAATCCCACACTACACCCCTCACAAGAATCCACACAATCAAATAATTTTAAGATGAACAATTATAAGTTTTATTGATCAAACTCCAGAAATGTTACAAGAGAAAAAGGAGATAAACCAAATAATTACAGTCACTCTAAACTTTCTCTCTCTTAATGACTTGCTCAACACTTCGAAAAAGATCCCTCTCTTCGTAAGCCTATTCGGCTCTTTATATAGGACATTACATAGTGGATGACAATGTAAGTCATCCTTTATTTTCGGGTATGTCTTGCGAAGTATTGCAAATTTACAAATGTCAAATCTCGCGACACTCCTCGATCTCGCTATATCTTCACATCTTTCTCGTGTTTTGGCTGTCGTCATCCGTTACGTCGTTTTTACTTCCATCCCGCGATGTCTTCGCAGTGTGTCGTTTATGGACTTCGCGAGAATCTTGGTGTTGCGATATTCTGATCCTACAATAATCAGGCTCGCGGATTTCTATCTGTTTGATTTGCTGATTACATTGTGAAACAAAAATACAAACTCTTGGATATATTTCCATTGATTAAGTCTAACTGTCTATTTGATTCTCTTGGAATTATATTGGAGTTTGTCCATACATATTGCTAAGCGAAATATTGGGTGTGGTTGTTGTACCCCCGCTTTTTCATGATCAAACTAAGCATGGAGAACTTGGTCATCGTTTTCAACCTTACGACCCTGTCGTGACTATGTTTATATGTTGAAAGGGTGCGAAAACTTGGGTCAAGATGAGCGTCTTATGATGAATTACATTAGTAACCAACCACCCAAGTTATTGGACCCTCGCGATTCGATTTATCAAGGATGGAAATTTCCAGCAACGAGTAATGTGGAGTATTTAACATACAATAGTCTTCGTTGTAGTTTTCGACCTTATGATCGTGGCAAAGGTGTTTTTCTTTTAACACCGAACTCAAGCTATCTTGGTTTTCGTTTTCGTTTTCGTTTCCGACCCTATGACCCTGGCAAGGGCGTTCGTCTCTCTATACTGAACTCGATGTCGAGCTCTTTTCAAGAAGGGAGGCCTGATGTAGGACATCCTACTCATAAGTTCCATATTTCTTAATTTTAGCTTATTTCTTAATTTAGTATTTCTTTCTTAATTCTAGTTTATTTCCTAGTTTGGTTTGATTTCCTTTTTCTAGTCCTAATTATATTTAGAACCATGGAAGCCTATATAAAAAGGCATATTATTGTAGAGAAACTGAGATACAACTCTTGGATATATTTGCATTGATTTAGTCTAAATGTCTAGTTGATTCTCTTGGAATTATATTGGAGTTTGTCCATACAGATTGTTATGCGAAATATTGGGTGTGGTTGTTGTATCCCCGCTTTTTCAATTGGTGTCAGAGCAGGCAAACACTATAAACCTAATAAGTTTGTGTTTGACTGATCCCTAAAGTCTGTTCCTATGGGAAATTTCATTGGGAAACTTGCTCTTGGCATCTGGAACGCACGCCAGAATTACTTAAAGACTGTTCAGAGCTTATTATCCATTAGACCTCTGGTTGTAGGATCAGAATATCGCGACATCAATACCTTGCGAGATCAATAAACGACAGTATTGCGAAGGTGTCGCAGGGAAATAATATAAATGACGCAATGAATGACGACAGTCAGAACATGAGAAAATTGTGAAGATTTGGCGAGATTTAGGAGTGTCGCGAAGACGAACATTTATACACTTGCGATACTTCGCGAGTCATTCCCGAAAATAAAGGACAACTTAGCTGTCATCCACTATGTAATACCCTATATAAAGGGTTGAGTAAATCTGTTGTAGGGAGGTCTTTTTGAATTGTTAAGCAAGTTATTAGGAGAGAGAAAATCTAGAGTGATTGTAATTCCCTTAATTCTGTTCTATCTTTCTTTGTAAACATTTCAAGAAAATAATCAATCAAATTCATAGTTATTCATCTTCAAATGGATTAATTGTGTTGAATCTAATGAGGGGTGTAGTGTAGGAAATCCTGCTACTACATATGCGCTAGAAACAGGGACTGAGGAGAAGATCAACCTTGTGAATTGAAAGAATCTGGAGTAACGAGAAAGAAATTTTGAATAATTTTCAACAATTTACTAAAATTGAGAAATGGCTAGAAGAAGGAATGCATCAGAACAACCAACAATTGTGAGGAGAAGCGGGAGATTAGGCTGGAGAAAGGAGAAATGAAGTAGGTGAACCATCGAGAATAAACGCAAGAGATAGAGAAGAAGGTCAAATTCAACCACCAATTTAACCACCAATTCAACCAAAGACCGAATAGAGTAATAGATTATGATAGGGTGAGTGTGCATACATGGAGATCAGATTCTATGGAAGGAAGAAAGAGAAGAAGTGCAACAATTGATAAATAATGGACAAGAGGAGAGAAATCGAGAAGAAATGGGAGAAACAACTCATAGAAATGAAGAAATCGTAGCATTAGAAACGTTGAGACAAACAATACATGAAGAAAGACGATTAGAAGCGGAAGAACGCGCAAATTTAACAAGGCAAAACCATGAGTTAAGAATGGAAAATATGAGGTTGCGAGAATAGGAGGTCGAGAAGTAATACCATATCAAGACCAGGATCGGTTAGAGATGATAGGAGGAGAATGTTACCCGTAGAAAATGTTAATGAAGAAAATTTAGAAAGAGAGCTAAATCTCGGTGAAGGATCTTTGCGAAAGAAGGGAAGTGGTGTGTATTCCACGTCCGGAGATTTTACTGAGAATGACCAAAATAATGGAAATCAAGGAAATAGGCGTGAGAATAATCCAATTGATGAAGAAAATCGGGAAGAAGGAAGAAGAATACCGCATGGAAGAGAAAACACGGAGGAAACAAAAGGAGATTGAAGATGACATCAAAAAGCATTATATTGAACAAGCGCGTCTAGCTCGCGAAAGGGAAAGATTAAGAGTAGAAATGGAAGAACGAGAATTGGAGGAAGCAATCCTAAGCGAGAATAATCATGACAATCGAGAAAGAAGGCGCGAAGCAAAATCGCAACAATGGAAATATCAATGAAGAGTATGAAAGAATACAAAGGAGAACGATAGACAACCAAGAAGAGAAAATGATGGATACAATGGTGTGCGAATTCGAGAACGAGATGGAGGAGAAAGTCGCGAGAGAAAGAAGAGAAGAAAATGTTTGAACAAGAAAATCAAGATAGACATGAACGCATAAGGAGAGAAACGGAACTAAAAAGACCAATAAATTCGAACCACGATGTAAATGAACAAATCTTAAGAGAGTTGGCGAGAGATGAGAGGAATGTTGAATAATAGAAGAGGAGGAGGAAGAAGACAATTGGATGAGGCCATCGAAGAAGCCTGCGAAAACTCCCTTTACACTAGAGGTGCGATTAGGAGGAATACCCCCAAAGTGCAATTTACCCGCATTAACCAGCATTTTTGATGGAACAACTTGCGCAATTCAACACATCAAAGCGTATGTAAGATGTATGTTACAGTGGGAAAATCATGACGCTATATTGTGCAAATATTTCACATCAAGTTTAACAGGAGAAGCACTGAAATGGTTTGAGGGTTTACCAAGAAACACCATCACGTCATTCAACCATTTACAAGCTATATTTTTAGGGGCATACATAAGTAACAACTCCTCGCGACCAGGAATTGAAGATGTATTTGGGCTGAAACAAAGAGTTGGCGAAAGTTTAAGACACCTAACTGTGAGGTGGAAGACGATGTGTAGCGAGATGGCTGGAAGAGTGGATGAAAGATATCTCATTTTATCATTTATAAACGCTATGTTCGCAACCAATGTGCTATATATTCAAATTTTTAGAGTCAAGAATACAATCACGATGACGGAGCTGCGAGAACTTCAAGAGGAGTATATTTCTTTAGAGGAAAGGCAAAATGAGATGGAATCATATCCAATTGCGAATACAAGTTCAAATGCTGCGAATGCAAGTTTATTACCAAAAATGACAAACACGGTGGCGAGTACTTCGCAAGGTCAACAAGAAAGGGTAACAGATGATGGACAGCCGAAGATAGTAGCCATGGGAAGCCGTGATCAAGAAGAATTTGAGAGAGAAAGGAACTACTACAACCGTGGTGGCAATAACAAAATTCAAAGACTTGATCATCCGCAGGAGACTTATAGAAGTCAAAGGCAGAATTATCATGGAGGACAGCGATGTCACAGAGTAGTATGGGAAGAAATCAAGATGCCACCACTAAATACTAGTGTGGAAAAAATATGGGAAGCTATACTCTTGATGGAAAACATACCTGCACCATGGAACATGGGAAATGAACCGCCACCAGGTGATAGAAGTCACGAATTCTGCTCTTACCACCGTTTTCATGGACATCTGACAAATGACCGCGAAACATAAAAAGAATCATCCTTAGAATGATTGATCAAGGAAAGCTGAATCACTTTCTAAAAAGTGAAGAGAAAGTTCAACCATTGCCGCCACCACCATCGAAGGGGAAAGAAACGTTCGTAATAGAAGTTGGAGAGAAAGCTAAAAATTTATTTTGCAACTCCATTGTTCACTCATATCGTACAATTGAAGATTTTCATGATTACATACTTAGTAGAGTTTTTGCGAGGGATGTTGATGATAAAGAAGTGTTGAACATTGCGAGGACATCGCAATTAAAAGAGTGGCAATTGCAAATTATTTCTTTCTCTGCAGAAGAAATACCCAAAGGTAGAGAAATACATGATAGCCCATTGGTTATAAAACTGAAATTAATCCAAAACCCGTTGATGGCGAAGATGATGAAGCGAGAAAATTGCTTTGGGCAATCAATAGAATATTAATTGATACTGGAAGCTCGGTAAACATCCTTTTTTACCATACTTACAAGACTATGGGGGGAAAGGATGAAGAATTGATACCTTCAGCATACAAAATATATGGTTTCAATGGCACAACGAACAAGCCTAAAGGAGAAGTTCATATGAGAATACCTTTGCAAGGATTATCTACTGATATTTTGTTCTGTGTAGTTGATGTGGAGTCCCCTTATAATGCATTGATCGGAAGGCCATGGTTGCATGAAATTCTGGATGTAGCGTCAACATATCATCAGTGTATAAAGTTTCCTCATCCTAGTGGTGTTGGAATTATAAAGGGAGACTGGATGAAAGGGCAAAAATGTTATGAGATCGACGTGGAGAGTTGCGAAGAGAGAGCTGCGAAAGGAAAGGGTTGGAAGCAACATGCAAAAGATGAACAAAGAATAGAAAGATTGATGGTGGATGCCATTGATGTAAGAGGAGAAGATACATTGCGAAACAGATGCATGGAAACAGTTGAAAATTATGATGGAAAGGAATCATTAAGAGATTTGAATGGTGAAGAAGCAGAGAGCAGCAGGAGAAAAAAGTGTAAGAAGTGAGTAATCATTAAAAGGCAGTAACAAAAGTTTGTTAAGGGTAAGAGGAAGAAAAAATAATTGAAGAAGAAATATGCGAAGATCTCGCCATCAAGAATGTATGACAATTTGATTGAAGAATTGAAAAACAAAAATGATTAAACAATGTAAGATTGCGCGATAGCTTCGCAAACAAAATGAATGATTGAATGAATTAACAAAAATGAAAGAGTGAGTGAATGGGACGAACCTTTATGGCGTACACCCTAGTTCGCGAATGATATTTCGCAAGAGGCAAATGTAAGACCTAAAGTGCGTCATATAAGGGGGTATCTCTTGACATGACTCAGGGAAAAGGTTACACCGCTCCTGGAACCTGAGTCATGGAGATTTGGGGCCCATGAAAGCCTATCCAGGAGAGATACCTTGGATTTCCAACTATATATATATGGTTATACCCTGGTTGGACGCCCGAGGGTCTCTTCCAAGGAGTCAGTGTATGCTCAAGGCGCCGGGGTACACGGTTGAGCCAAGAGTGCACAGGGCATTTGAAGTGTCTCGGCCATTCTTGGCAAGTCTTGGTATATCTTTTCGGCCCGAAGAAAACTCCACTTAGGGTGCAGTCTCGTAACCATAAGCCATATAGGTATAAGGGATAAGAGGCTGCGAAAACAACTGGTTGTTGTTAAGACCGGATGGGAGGAGCTAGTCTTGTATGGCCGATGTACGCCTCCTTGAAGGGGCAACCAGGGAGAAGATAAGGGCGGCACCCTCCATTAGGGAGCTGATAAGTGTCAAAAGACGCAAATGTCATGAGGCTTTATTTTCGCAAGGAAATTTAGGCTTGTCATATTTGTGCGATGATCCTGTAGAGGCAATAATACTGACGCAAGGATAAGGCGAGATCAATGGGTTCTTGCATGAAAATGCAAAGACGTCCTGCGATTTCGTCGCAAAGACGGCAATGTCATGGGATTTTACATTCGCAAGAATATTTAAGCCTGTCACATTGTCGCGAATAAAATATCCTGCAGAGGCAAAAATACTTAACAAATGATAAGACAAGGTCAATGGGTCATTACATGAAAATGTAAAGACGTCCTGCGATTTTGTCGCAACGAGGAGTGGCGAAATAAGACCTTTAATTAGGAAGGCAAAATAAGACCACACAAGAATGATAAGGCAAGATCAATAGATTTCTTCATTTGTGAAGACATCCTGCGATCTTGTCGCAATGATGAACTTCAACATAACTAAAGATATAGACATACATAAAATTGAGGAAGCAAATAAGCTTGCGAAAACGATTATGTTCCATCATAAAATTACAAATAATAAGGGCCAAAGTCAGAGATTTCATTACTCAGAGATAATTGATCAAATCTCTCATTTGAAAATGCATAACAGAGGCAAGTATGGGAATGAATAGGATAAAATCTTGTTATTCATTTCCACATGATGGATTTATGTATTCATAATGCTGGCCAGTTGAATTATAAAGGACAATTGCTTGATTAATATGCGCAAGTAAAGAAAACAAAGATTGAATTCATATTTAGCAATGTAAGAAGATTAAAATAGTACATATACAGATATTACAAGAAGCGAAAGAAGAAAAAGAAGTTATTTCTTTGAGGATTCTTCTTCTTGGTCAGATTCTTCAATTCCATCATTCTTTTCGCCAGATTCTTCTTCTTCGCTAGCTTCACTATCAAAGACATCCGAGAAAGGTATATCTTCGGGAATATCATCGCGAAGACAAGGATATGAACTAAGAGGAATGCGGTGATCATTGCAAACCGTTTCAATAGTTTGATTGCGAAAACGAACAACATTATTGTTGAAATTCGCCACTGTAGCTTGCGATTGTTTCTTCAACTTAGAATACTTGTTATTGCGAAGAGAAAGGTCTTCTGCGAGTTCCCCTTTTCGACTCAAGTTCTTCAATCCTTGTTTGAAATCTCTTCTCGGATTCTCGCAAAACATATGACAATGAATTAACAACACAATAACATTACTACGAGAGATAAGGAGCGGTAAAGTATAATAAACAACCTTCTCATCGGATATCATGTCTTTAACCAAGGCAGTATGCTCGGCATGAAGACTAACATCAACGCCTAAGTTATTCCCGGCATTATCTAGAACCTTCGCAGCCCAAGCGAATTCATCATCATTATTTATAACAAGAAGCGAACGAATTTGATCTTCTCGCTCATTAAGTATGGCATTCTGACGAAGAGATTCGTCTCGTTCAATTTGTACTTCGAGAAGAGATTTTTGAAATTTTGCTAATGCCTGTGCACCTTTATTAGCAATACGGTCTTTGTCATCTATGAGACCACTAATTTTCTTCCTTAAAGTTTCGGTTTTCTTATGGGAATCAAGGTACATTTGTTTAAATCGGTTGGCTAAACCTAAACTAGATCTATGCTCAATCTCTAAGAGACGATATTTGGTTTGAAGTTCATTTAACGGAAGGGAATCAATTTTGTTTGACGAACTGCTTAAAGATTCATTGAGATGAGTGAGAAGAACATCATTGTCCATAGGCTCGGGAAATGAATGGAGAAGAATGGCTTCTTCAGAGAGATTATATATGTCTGCGAAAATAATAAATCAGGCAAAGAAAAGCAGATGATAAAATAAAGACGACTTGAAGAGTAAAAGTTTTATACCATAAAGTTGTTGATTCGCACTTTGAAGAGTAGACATTTTAGTCTTTTGAGAAGCAGACTCAACTTCCAACTGTTGAATTCTTTCATCTTTCTTGCGAGACATCGCAACTTCAGTTTCTAGTTCTTGGATCTTCTTTTTGAGTTGGAGATTTTTCTTTTCAAGGTTGTCGCGTCTTTTCTCGAGATCTGAGGCAACAACAAAGGAAGCTCTCCCAGACTATAAAGGAAAATAAAGAAATTGTTAAGAGAAAGCTTATAATCGAAATTACGAGAGAAGCAAAGGAATATGAACATACCAAAGCGGTGAGAGCATTTAAGTGACTTGGAAGTCAATGTTCGGGAAACTCCGCGAAAAGATTCATTATCCTCTAACAGCGGGCATCGCAAATTTTAGCGAAAGCTTCGCAGCTTCATCTCCTAAGTAGCGATTAAATGATCATCTCCTAATCCTTGCATAGAATCGGAGAAGACACTAGACAATTGCGCCATAGCGAAATAGTCGAGTGATTCTCCCTCGGATCTTTAGAAGAAGTACCAATCTCATTTTCATCCTCGTCGAGCTTTCGACACTTCGGTTTGAGAACTAGAATGAGAAGAGGGTTGGGTTTTTTCCGTTTTTTAGAAAATGGAGCGAAGACTTGTCCTTGCGAAGAGTGATTTTATTCTTGCCCTTAACCTTCGCAGTTATCCGTTTCTTGCCTATTTATAGGGATGTTTGTTTCTTCAATAGCCTTCGCACACGAATGAAGATAAGAAATAGAGGCAACAATATTGTTAAAAATAACAAAAGAAAATATTTCTTACTTCATCCGTGATCGATCGGAGTATCGCGAAATCATCACAGTACTCGCCTTTGGGTTTCTTTCATAACTTTTCCTCAGTTTGTCAACCTGTAAACTTTGCAAATTCAATAAATGCTTGTCATTGGGAATATCGCAAAAGCAAAACCTGAAAAAAGGAAATATACCTCTTTTGCCTTCTCGGGCCACTTAAATTCCCAAGGATGATAGTTTGAGAGATTCGCAGGGAGTACGTGTGAACCTGCGATATAGGGTCCATTCAAAAATAAAGGAACAACCCACCATTTTTCATCTTTGGAATGACGAGGAGTACTATTGTTGCCCGAGTGCCAGTCAATATCTTGCATAAGTAGCTTGTCATCGGAAATATTATCTTTTCTTTTTAACCGAGCACCCCAACGAGATTTATCATTTCTCATATTTATTACTTTATAATTTTCAAAAAAGTTGTCCACGGTATACTTCTCAGTGACTATTTGTAAATTTGCGAATTTAGGATCTCTGACATCATCAGGATATAAAGATCCTTTACCAGCGCCACGATTGGCGAATTCAAGCATTAGACGGATGCAGTCGCCGCTCAATTGATAAATAGCTCGCGAGAATTTCTCGTGAGCAAGAATTTCATAGAATAATGGTATCTCGGGATTGTATAGAGGAATGGGAAGGCCCGCGAGGAGTTGACCTAATGAGACTATGATTTTCTGATCATCACACTGATGATCAGAAAACAGTTTTGCAGAGAGAATAGACGAAGATTCTTGATCAGGAATGGTTGATAAAGTGAAACCCTTCTCCTGCAAATTCTTTTGAGTTTCTTCAAAAATGGGTTTATATGTACGACCAAGTGAAGCCATTAATATAGTATGGGAATGAATGAAGAATTGAAGATTGAGATAATTGAAGGGGAGGATTACAGTAGCAGAAGCGCAAATTGCGGAGGAAGAAAGTTGAAGGGAAGTTGCAGAGGGAAAATAAAAGAGAAAAAGAGAAAGGTAAGAAAACTATATATAGAGAAGAGAATCCTCGAGAAAACAAATACATTTAATGCGAGATGGGACGTGAATGGTCAAGAATAAGCGGTTGAAAGAGACGTGTCAAGAAAAGAGTGAAAGAAGAAACACCTGTAATAAATTCCGTACATGAATAAAACGGATAAAAGTGAACAATCGCGAGATAAAGATGAGCAATTGCGGCATTTTAAAATATAAATTCTCATGACATTTTCTCCTTCGCAGAAAAGACATGAGAAGAGGCAAGATGTAGGATCAGAATATCGCGACATCAATACCTTGCGAGATCAATAAACGACAGTATTGCGAAGGTGTCGCAGGGAAATAATATAAATGACGCAATGAATGACGACAGTCAGAACATGAGAAAAGTGTGAAGATTTGGCGAGATTTAGGAGTGTCGCGAAGACGAACATTTATACACTTGCGATACTTCGCGAGTCATTCCCGAAAATAAAGGACAACTTAGCTGTCATCCACTATGTAATACCCTATATAAAGGGTTGAGTAAATCTGTTATAGGGAGGTCTTTTTGAATTGTTAAGCAAGTTATTAGGAGAGAGAAAATCTAGAGTGATTGTAATTCCCTTAATTCTGTTCTATCTTTCTTTGTAAACATTTCAAGAAAATAATCAATCAAATTCATAGTTATTCATCTTCAAATGGATTAATTGTGTTGAATCTAATGAGGGGTGTAGTGTAGGAAATCCTGCTACTACACTGGTCTCTCATGATAATCTCGTTCCCTCTAAGACTTTGGAAAACTTAGATGAAGATAAACAGTCTAAAGGAAAAATTAAAAGTTCTTCTAAGAAAAATCGTTGGAAAAAACCTAGTCAACACTCAAAGATATGGAATCTCACTAGATCAACTCTTAATCTCTTTGAGGAATACTATCGTGATGGATCAATTGACGAAGATCTATTTAGAGCTTTTGAAAGCGTTTTTAAATTCTTAGAAAAGCTTAATTTGATTGAGGAAAAGATTCCTTCTGATAAAATTTCCGTACCTGTCAAATCATGCATTCAGGAAGTACGAACTATGCTTACTACCAACTCTTGTGAAATTGATAAAAATATTTCTAGAAAGTTTGGTGTAGGTTCTTATCGTCGGAAAACGTCATTCCTTGGTCATAAGAAAAAGGATTAAAAAATTCTATTAACCCTGAGTATCATCATTACTATGATTATACTTCTGGTACATTTCACAAATATCAACCGGAAAAGTTGCATGACAATCTCTCTTCACATCTTGCCTCTTGGTAACAAGCTTGGCTCTACCCCATCTGTGTATAACTTGAGATGGCGCAAGTAACGGTTGGGTATTTTTGTGTTTGGGTTAATTTATTATTTTTTTATCTCTTTTTGTCTGAGAAAAAAAATTCCTTAAAGAGTTTTTTTCTTCTCTACCTAAGGTTAATTAAGGTGATGAAGGTTCTTTCCACTATCCCTTTACTGCACGGTCCTGATCCTTTCAGTGTGCGAACCTTGGTTGTTGAATGGTATAAGAAATCCTGCCTTCCTTTTGCGGGTTGCGGTTCATGAACGGGCCAAGCCCATTATTTGGTATATAAGAAGTATGGTACGTGTACCTCTCTTCTTCCCTCTCTAGTCCGCGTATGTGAACTATTCTAGGGATCATGTATTATCTCCAATAAAAATTCTTTGGAGATTCAAAAGAGACTAAAAGTTTTCCTCATCTTCAAGGAGCATGCCAAGTAAGTTTTTCCTTCTTCTTGTACTCTTCTTTTCTAGATCTTATGGGAAATTTCAAGGTTTCAAAGAAGGTTTCAAAAAACTTGGATTCATCATCTTCTAGTATGACTATGCCTCGGAATCAAGATTTTATTAGAATTAGATTTATCAATGATTATGGTGGTAAGATCTTTGAAAGAATTTCTTCTAGTGGGTTCATTCTAAAGAAGAAATTGGATAAGGTTAGTGGTCATAAAGAAGACTTGGTTTGTTTTGAAAAATTTAATCTTGGAAACATTTTTAATGGTCTTGGTGAAGGTTTTGACACTCTAACAAGAGTTTTCTATGCTAACATCCATGATGTTGATCTTGTTGACATGGAATTCAAGACCATGAACGGATTCTTGTTAATAGAGAGTTAATTTCAAAGATTACCAAAATTCCCTTGGGTAATTTTCGCTTTCCTAGACCAAGAGAAGATAGACCATCACGTGAAACCATTTCTAATGGTCTACGCGGTAAAAGTGTTGATTGGATTAATGGAAAATTTCCTACTAATTATCTTAGTCTTTCCTTGATGGCCTTTTGAAAACTTGGTATATCTAATCTTTGTCCCTCCACAATTGAGAATTCTCGGTGGAGTCATGAGTTTGCGGAGTTGGTTTATTTCCTTGAATTGGGTACTCTAAGTCTCGACATTTGTGGATTTATCCTTTTTCAAATGGTTCCGATGACGTCTTCCAACAAGAAGTTAGCTTTCCATGTTTGATTAAGCAAATTTGTCACAATTGCTTCATTGCTCCTATTGGCAACTCTATTGGAACTCCCAAGCTTGTTCGTCCGAGTACCTTCAAACGTATGAAAGAAAATGCTTGTAAGAGACAAAGATGTGATACCTTGACGGTTATTGTGATTCTTCCACCTTGAGTCTTCTTCATCAAATTCACAAGGGTGTGTGTAAGATCAATTACAAGGCAAAATGTGTGTAATAACAACTTTGTGTAATTGCCACCAAGTTTCCCTAAATCAAGGAAGACATGGATAAGATTCAAGCGACTTTGATGGTTTCCGATGATGAAGATGATGCCTAAAGTTCTGTTTTTCTTATTTTTGTTATGTCTAGGAAACTTCTTATGAAAATTTATTCTTGTGTTTTAAGAAGGATAACTAGGGTTTGCAATAGCCATTATTGTGAGTACACATAGCTATTTCCAACGATTTTCATCTTGCAATGTTTTTAGATTTATTTATTTAAATTCTAAAGTTTATTTGGAAGATGATTTTGCAGTATTAATCTTTATGGTTTCATATATTACAACTTGTTATGGGATATGTGTGTTTGCGTCCGTGAACAATGATTGTCCCATATATGTCAAAAGTTAAGTCTTTCATATGTCATTATGCAAATATTGATGGAAGATAGGATGGAATTTAGTTTACAAAGATTAAGTCTATTATATGTCTGTATGAAAATAGTGATGAAAGATAGAATGAATCTTTGTTTATTCCACAGTATTGGTCTTCCCTGATCCACATCTTTGTGTAAATACTGTGTGGCTCCGTAAGTTCTCTTATGCGAGCATTTCCGATTAAGTCAATCATGGGTTCTCTTGTGGTTAATTTAATTGAGTATTTTGGATACAAATTCATGTTTCATGTGATTTGTTAATGTCCAAAGATTCCTTCTTTTCTTGTGAAAGTAAGGTCGCTCTTGTTGTTCTTTCGGGAATGGCATTTTATGGGGGAGAGTTCTTAATTGAACTTGTGCTTAATTGTCAAATCTTTGTGGGGAGTGCGGCTGTGGAATATTATAGGGGTTATCTTGTATCTTTATAAACTTCTTGATGAATGCATTTAGTTTCGGCTATATGATGGCATCTAAACAAGTTGATATGTTGTTCTCTTTTGGTCATGAAGTATCTCTATGGAAATTTCATTAGGATCCCAATAGTTTTTGTACCTTTGCCAATTTTTATTGACAAAATGGGAGAGAATTAATATGTAGTTCACACTACAAATACATATGGTTTACGGATCATTATTTAAGGGGGAGTGGTTTTCATGTGAGATGAAGTATTGATTAAGGGGGAGTGATACATAGCACCATAGTATTGTTGTCAAAGTTGTGATACAATTGAACTTTGATGTTGTGTAATAATACTATGACATTGTATAACAATGATTGAAAGCAACTATTTTCTCATTGTTATAGCTATGGATCTTCAACAACATTGATCCTGAGTTGAACACGTTCAGAATCATTGGAGTACTTGGAAATGACGAAGATTTCGAGTAATGTTGAAGAACCAAGGAAATCAAGCATTTGGATTGAGAGATACAAAGTGTATCTATTTTGTATTCCATATGTATTGATAGTTTTGTCACTAAAATTGACAAAGGGGGAGATTGTTAAAGCACTGCTCGGTCGAACTCGCAAGTGTTGCTATCTCAAGCTTGTTGTCAAGTTTAGTTGCCAAAACTATAAGTCTTGATTTCTAGTCTACTTATAGCTAAGTCTCGGATTAGGATAAAAAGTGTAGTTGAGCATTAGACTTCACGGCGTTCATCGATTGAAGACGAAGGGTATGTGGAGACTTGAACTCATCTATCAGTCAAAAGTCTATCTACTCTATCTCCTATTTGAGACAAAAGTCATATAGCTATATAGACTTCATTTATACACATTTGATTTCGAGCTGAGTTTAACTCGCTTACATATATCTCGAAATATATGTTGGTAAGCTTTCGCTTTCACCAAGTTCATCTTATATTCTTGACGAAAGTCAAAAGATGATCATGTGAAAATCGCCTGGTAACATCTTACATGATTTGTGTGAGACGGTAATTTGATGTAGACTCTGAGTGTTTCGTATTGATCATTCGATCACTTGAAAATTGCTTTGAAGCTAATAGTTTGTATGAGACAGCTATTCCCGTCTTCCGAGAATGTTTTAATGATTGAAATGAGAGTTTAGAACAATTGGATTTAAGCATAGTATGCGTGCTTGCATATATGTAATCCATGTCCGGGAACCATGGTATGCATACCCGTATGCGTACTTGTTGGTTTTGAGAAAGTCCGGGTACCTGGTATGCAAACCTGTACGCGTACTGGCGTAAGGTTCAGGTCCGGGAATTTCTGCTGAGTTTGGATGTTATGAATACCAGTTCGTGTACTGCAAACCCAAACTTGGTCCGGCTACATATGTACGCATATCTGTACGCATACCTAAGTGGATGATGTTCTAAAATCGGTTTGTTCATGAACTAATACATTTATATAATAAGGAATGTAATCTTTTACAAACCGTGGCTATAATGTTCATGACTTGATTCATGTGAATCAAAATCGATTTTGCTTCAATTGTATCTTGTATACTTCTATGAGAATATAAATAATTGAACAACTCTACAACTAGTTTAATTTGAGTCATTTGAACTAGTTATGGTTAAGATGAATGAGGTTGATATGAAAGTGTTCATATGGCTAACTTAGGTTAACTATTGTTGAGCCAACAAGGTGTACACGTTTAGGTACGGTTGCTCATATCTAAATGAAGGTACATTTCATTTGTGTGTAGCAAGCTAAGTTCGATCTAACGGTTGAAAGATATTAGCTTAAGTCTAATCAGGTTTTCATCTAACGGTGAATATTGAATGCTTTGTTAACAAAGTAGCAGTGATTGCAAACCCTGATTTGAAGACTATATAAAGGAGAACTCTAGCAACTGGGAAACCTAATACCCATACCTCCTGTGTGTTACTAGTTGCGACTAGAGTCGATTCTCCTTTAACCTTAGGTTTTTAACGAAACCATGTAGGTTAATGACTTGAAGACTTTATTGGGATTGTGAAGCCAGACCCAACTATTTTCTTTGCAGTTGTGTGATCTGATCTTGTTGTTTCTATCGTGATTGAGTACTATCTTCTTTAAGATTGGCTCGAGATTTATTCTCCGATAGGCAAGATAAAAAGTAATCACAAACATCTTCGTCTCATCGTTTGTGATTCCACAATATCTTGTTTCGCTACCATACGATTAAGATTATTATTAGGTGATTGATATTTCTAGGTTGTTCTTCGGGAATATAAGTCTGGTATATCAATTGGTTCATGTTCACCTTGATTTATCAAATGACGGAACAAAACTCATAGGTTTATCTGTGGGAGATAGATTTATCTATACAATAGACTTTTCTGTGTGAGACAAATTTGTTTATCAAGTCTTCAACTTTGGGTCGTTGTAACTCTTAGTTGTGGATGAGATCAGCTAAGGGAATCAAGTGCGTAGAGTCCTGCTGGGATTCAGAGATGTAAGGAGCGCAAACTGTACCTTGATCAGTGTGAGATTGGTTAGGGCTCAACTACATTCCAGTCTGAAGTTAATTTGGAGTAGGCTAGTGTCTGTAACGTATTAATACAGTATGGTGTTCAAATCTGGACTAGGTCCGGGCGTTTTTCTGCATTTGCGGTTTCCTCGTTAACAAAATTTCCATGTCTGTGTTATTTCTTTTTCGCATTATATTTTGTTATATAATAGAAATATCACAGGTTGTGCGTAGTTCAATCAAATAGAGAATCCAACCTTTGGTTTTGGTTGTTGATTATATTGATTAACACTTGAATATTGGTCTTTGGTACCATTCAAGTTGTTTTACATAATAATCAGGCTCACGGATTTCTATCTGTTTGATTTGTTGATTACATTGTGAAACAGAGATACGAACTCTTGGATATATTTCCATTGATTGAGTCTAACTGTCTAGTTGATTCTCTTGGAATTATATTGGAGTTTGTCCATACAGATTGCTAAGTGAAATATTGGGTGTGGTTGTTGTACCCCCTCTTTTTCATGATCAAACTAAGCATGAAGATCTTGGTCGTCGTTTTCAACTTTACGACCCTGCCGTGACTATGTGTATATGTTGAAAGGGTGCGAAAACTTGGGTCAAGATGAGCGTCTTATGTTGAATTACATTAGTCTTCGTTTTCGTTTTCGACCTTATGATCGTGGCAAAGGTGTTTTTCTTTTAACACCGGACTCAAGCTATCTTGGTTTTCGTTTTCGTTTCCGACCCTATGACCCTGGTAAGGACGTTCGTCTCTCTATACTGAACTCGATGTCGAGCTATTTTCAAGAAGGGAGGCCTGATGCAGGACATCCTACTTATAAGTTCCATATTTCCTAGTTTTAGCTTATTTCTTAATTTAGTATTTCTTTCCTAATTCTAGCTTATTTCCTAGTTTGGTTTGATTTCCTTTTTTTAATCCTAATTATATTTAGAACCCTGGAAACCTACATAAGAAGACATATTATTGTAGAGAAGATATACAATTCTACAATAATATCAAAATTATGTTTTATTATTTATCTTTGTTATCTTCTTACTTTTGTGAATCTATTGATTTCCCAATAGTTTTTATCTTTTATCGGATCTTTGATCCAAATCATACGCTTCTGCTACGTCAATATATTTTCAAGACCTTAACAATGAGAGTTGCCTTAAAATTATGGTAACATATAATAACATGCCTTAAAATCGAATAAAATCATACAATCTGGCTCGGAAAAAAAAATCTTACAATTTGGCACTTGAGATGTCATGGCACATATTCTGGTCTATGCTGGAAATTAAAAATCTACTATGATTGTTTCTTCTTGTACACCGGTAGCACCCATGTATTTTCTTTCTTGTTGCTAAATGCAATAACCATAACTCCTATTGTACGAAGCAACCCATATTTTATTGATAAATGCAACTGAAAGATTTTTGTACTCATACTCGATTATTTAATAAATGATTGTTTCTTCTTGTACACCGGTAGCACCCATGTATTTTCTTTCTTGATGCTAAATGTAACCACAACTCCTATTGTATGATGCAACCCATATTTTATTAATAAATGAAGTAGAAACTCCACTAATCAATACTCAATCATTTTAATAAACTCTCTTACATAATATTTTTAGCCGGTCCTGAGTTGGGGATAACATGACAAGCTGGGATTCTACTACTTTCTGGATAACAATCCCTAATCTGTGGAAAAACAAATTACATTAACATCAAACCTAGATAAATGGTTATGCAACCTATTTAATAAATCCAACAGTCGTCCACCAAATCGCCGAGCGTCGAAAAATTTAAGGTGCCAAAACCATAACCTTGAGTTAAGCATTTATCCAAGTATTTTTTTGTTTTTACGAGTAATAGCATTTCTTAAATCCAAACCCGTGTGAAAGGCACGAACCCCACCACCAGTGAACGGCGAAACCCGGTGACATCTTAACACACATCACGACCATTATCCCAATTATCAACAAGAATGTCCGCCGGACGCAAACCGCTCCCTTCATTGGACATGAACCCCAGCACAACTTCCTTCCTGGTAGGGATCCGTGTACGGAAACACTTATCGGAAATGGTGTCACGAACAAGATCATCTCGATATTTGAGACCTACCTCATTCACACATTGCAAGGCATGGTCTCCATAAAAATCCATGTCTCTATTACATGAAGTACACATGCTATTTCTAGAGAATAAAGGGATACTTACTTAACCGATAACTCAAAACATCACTAAATTATCTCGCACCCTCCGATTAAGTCCTATAATAGGCAGCGCCTTGAGAAAATCTTGAGCATGACTAGTCTTGTTGCATTGCCAAAGAGTACTATCGCATATAGACATGGCAAATTTGGTAGGCATCTCCCTCATCACAACGTCGAAATATTTAACTGCCACGATATTCATGGGATGAGGGGCAGTTAGATCAACGTTGATGTCAGGACCACAAAAACTCGAGAACAACTCAAGAGCACGCTGCAAGCCTATGTCAGTACCTTGAAGAGAGGTGTTACGAAGAATGACGGACTGGAGAGGTTGTGTTTGAATACGTGACGCTAAATAACAATAGTGCATAACGTCAGCCATGAAGTAAATCCCGAACCCACCATACCTGAGAGACAGGGAGTGTTAGAGCACTGCGCGTTCGAACTCACAAGTGTTGCTATCTCAAGCTTGTTTGTCAAATTTAGGTGATCAAAACTATAAGTCTTGATTTCTAGTCTACATATATCTATGTCTCAGATTAGGATAGAATGTGTAGTTGAGATTTAGACTTCACGGCATTCATCGATTGAAGACGAGGATCTCATAGTTGAGATTTGGAGGAACTTCATATATCAAAATGTCTGGGAGACTAAAAATTATCTATCACTCAGAAGTCTATTCTATTCTATCTCCTAATGATACTAAGTCGTATATCTATATAGACTTTCATATTATACACATTTGATATTTCGAGCCGATTTTATCTCGCATATATATTTCTCTATAGATGGTGGATTTTCAACAAAGGACAAAACCGTAAAATCATGACACTGCATGGTTCTGACACGGCTTTCAGTCATGTGATGATTCATATTTTACAAAGACATGATGAATATGTCTTTCGAAAAGCCTCCACTAGCTGAGCGTTCGATCCCTGGCATTTCATTGTGCCCTCTATGTAGAATAACGTAATTGGGCGGTTCTCCGTAAGATTGAGAGCAATAACGCCTTCAGGACGTCGGTGATACTCACTGTTCCCTGACTACATGAGAGAAACCCCCCTCTACATAGAAGAACGATTGGGCGGTTCTCCGTAAGATTGAGGGCAATAACGCCTTCAGGACGTCGGTGACACTCACTGTTCTATGACTATGTAAAGAGACCGTGTATAGATCCAGGCGGTTCTCCGTAAGATTGAGAGCAATAACGCCTTCAGGTCGTAAGCAAACACCCGTGACTCCCTGACTATGCACCATTCAGAATGGATGTGACGCTAATATCCTTTCTGCAATAGATTAATTCTGTCGTGACATTCACCACTGAATTCCCAGAATGATCTATTTTTGCTCCTATTCCACGGTCGAATCCACGACCTGATCCCATAGAATGGCAATAAACAATTATCTTTTGCTCCGATTTCATGATCGAATCCACGGCTTGATCTCATGGGATGGCAATAAACAACTATATTATATTATCTCGTTACTCCGATTTCATGATCGAATCCACGGCTTATCTCATGGAATGGTAATAGGTAATTTTATTATTCCGAATTCATGGTCGAATCCACGGTTGATCCTATGGATTGATAATAAAAAAACTATTCACTTTTATTACTCAGATTCATGAATCATTCTCCACTGAATTTCATAAATTAGTAATAAATACTCAATAATCGGGCATCTGGACTACCACTGAGTAAGCCCCATAAAATGGTGCCAGTGTACTCAACAATGATGCACGAACGAGCACCCAAACGCACGAATGAGCATGCGAAAATATGGAAAAATGAGGAATCCTGCATAAAATAGGAGAGAGAAAATAATAACATTAAAATAATAAAGAAACGCCCATGGGCCGGGCCCACCGGCCGGCCGGCCGGCCGTACCTTAGCCGTGACGGTCCCATGCTTCCTCCATTATTTTTCCTTATTTTTGTTGCTTTCATGAACTCATGAAGACTCCTCCATTCTAACAACTTTCCTTGTTTGAGCAAAACTCATGGTTTCTCCATATTTTCATGGTTTCTCCATATTTTCGTGGTTTCATGAAAAATAATAATATAAAATAGGGAAAGGTGTTGCGGGACCGCGCAACTTAGCCGGACGGCCATACCCTAGCCGTGGCCGGTCCCACACCTTGCAATCCCTAATCTTTCATAAATTGTTATTTTTCTCATCTTGTGAAACTTCCCTGTTCCAGCAAAAATCATGGTTTCTCCATATTTTCTCAAATATTGCGCAAACCATGAAAAAGCCAAAAGTCAACATGGTCACATGACCGACTAGGTTACTCACGAAAATATATTAAAATATTATTATTTTAATATTCACAAAATATTGATCAAACGAGCAAACTTGCTCATTCGAGCAAAATCGAGGATTTCAGTCAAAGATCGAACTCTTCTGAAAATCCCAAATATTGCTCGAACGCACATAAAAAAATATTGAAACTCTCAGTATGGAAAGACGGATATCATGGTAACACGTGCATGCCTTCTTGACCGACCAAGGCCATCCCTAGGGCTTGCACAAAGCCGGTCCCACACGTTTTCACACTTTTGACCTAATTTGCGCAATCGCTCATATTTGGTCCAAACTCTTCACAACCAACTCATAGTTTGTGCAAACGCCCATCAGAGGTCCCACGACCACCAAAGGCGTGTCTCATGCCACCTTGGTCGGTCCCTCACTTTTCTATAATTAGGTTTTATCACCTAATGCTCAATCCAGCACTATTTCAATAAATGATGAAACCGGCATTTAATCGTCATTCCTTCACCAACTGGCCAACTCAGGACCCTGGTGTATGCTCGCTCGAGAAATTTGGCATCACATGGACGTCCATAGTCCCATGTGGTCGGTCCCTCCTTTGCTCATGACCTATTTTCAGCAATTCGTCGACTAATGAGCAATTGATCAAAAATTAGGGTTTTCGAACAAACGCTCAACAAATCATTATTCTGAGCAAGTTCAAACACTAAATAAATTTATGTTGATCCATCAAGAAACACGAGGATTAATTATATAATATTCGGTAGTCTACCAATATTTTAATTAATATTTTATTGGGTCACGTTACCAATAATTCGTCGAATCGAGCAATACTTGCTCAGTTGCTCGAATATTTTCGTCGAATTGAGCAATACTTGCTCAATTGCTCAAATATTGATCCAATTATCAATATTCAGTAACTTATCAATATTCAATAACTCGCCGAATTGGGCCACTCGAATATTGATCGCAACTCAATATTCAACAACTCATCGAATTTACAATATTTGTTCAGACGAGCAATATTAACATTCATGAATTGTTGAGCATTCGCCAATCATGCTCGATTCAACAAAACCTAGACTCACTGTCTAATCAGTCAACAAATGACTAATCAAATACACGTCTGTCTTGCAGACTCCACGATTCGTGAGACATCAATCACGTCACATATGGGGGGATATCACTTAGGGTTTTGGTCCATGCGCCTACGCACGTGTGTTCATCCATGACGAGAAATGTGAGTAAGTTGTGCAAACGGTTGTAGGAGTTAGCAAAGTGGTGGGTGCACGATCAGTCAAGCCTCCACACGACACGGAACTGACTTTACCACGATCTCCCACTTTTCCATTTTTTCACTCAAGAAATCGTCACACTTACAGGGATCAATGTGTTCATTACTGTGACAATATAAATAAGTCCTCGAATCCATGATTGAAACAATGAGAACAAACGCACAGAAAATCCACGAGATATTGAATAGACAATCCATCGTCTAACCAAGAATCATCGTGTGAGCAACACTCTCTCAATCATTCGAACTTATTCATCATTTGCAGAAACCCACAACACATCTAGAATCCTTGATCATCATTGATCCCATACAATTCTCAGCTTCCCTCCATAGATCAACCCATCTCCCTCTTTGTGACCGAATTGACTCTGGAACGGCCATTGACTTGGTTTAGGCCGGAGTCCTACAGATTGATCTCTCGAATCTAAGCACTCCCTTTGCAGTGCATCTTTGTGAGGTTCAGCAGTTTGCTCGGTCGAGGAGTCTCGTCCGCACGCTCGACTCTTCACTTCACTAAAAGCCAGCAAACCGTTTTTGCCCATCCACAGATTGGCGACCACAGTAGGAGATTAATCTCTCGATTGCAATCTCAAACTTTCACAAAATGGTTGATCTTAGGTCAGGCTCAGTTACAAATCTTAACACAAACAACGCTAGCACTAGCAACAATGGTGGCACTCCAGAAACTACCCATGATTCCAACATCAGTGCTGGTGATACCACTCCTCCTCAAACCAACATTGGAGACCATCCCCTGTTCGGACGCTCTCCCGAAGAAGTCAGAGAAAATCCACCGACCATCACCGATCTCATGAAGATTCAGGAAATCCTTGTCAAGAATCAAGTAGATATGGATGCAACACAAAAAGAGCTGTGCAATTATCTGAAAACTCTCACCGACAAGATGTCAGAGAAAACTCAAGGGAAAGGAAAATCCAAAGAAACATCTTCGGCTGCAGATCCTGAAGTCACTCTAATCCATGTAGTAGACGATGATGAAGTCCACAAGGCTGCAGATAACCCACCAACAAAGGAACCTGCAGGCTTCATTACTCGTGAGGACCTGGATCGCTCTATGGAGGATCGAGGAAAAGATAAAGCACCATCGGTTCACCGTCATAAATCTCCATATTTTGTTGCTACGCAAAGAATTCCTCTCCCGAAGGGTTACACCTCTCCAACGTTCATACTGTACAACGGAACAGGAAACGCTCGAGAACACGTTTCTCGATTCCCGGAGGCACTAGGAGAGCACGAACATAACCATGTTTTCTGTCTGAAGGAATTCTCTAAATCTCTGACCGGTCGAGCATACACCTGGTTATTCTCTGACTTAGGATGAATGTCTCAAAAGATCAATGAACATCCGAACGATTATGTGAAGAGGTTCAGAGTCCAAGCTTTGGATTGCCATGACCCGAATGTCACTGAACAACAACAGGGGACTTGTGCATCAACGGAATGATCCTGGTCTACAGAAGCCTTGCTGGAAAATCTCTGGTTCCATACTTTCTCAAAGCTTCATGAAGCATCCAAACGATCAGCGACTACTGTACCTATTTTACTGGAAAGAGCAAAGTCTGCAAGGTGGAGGAACCTCGAAGCAGCCGACGCCTAGTCAACAATCAGTACATCTCCAGCCTTTAACAAATGTTGTTGCCGAAAGGAATGAAAGGAAAGCCAAGACACAGCATAGCATCAGAGCGCTTCTCCAACATCCCAGGCTCCTATGAAGGCGCAAAGAAAAGATAACCAATCCTGAAATGCACAAACCTCAACCCGACATCAATGAACGGGCAAATGATCAGACAGACTCAAACTTCTCTCTTCCAATGAAGGGGTGATCGATTTACTGGAAGTCTGGGTTCAAGATGGTGCAATCAAATTGTCGTTCATCAAGAAAGAGCCAACTGAAGAAGAAATGGAGAATCCCAGGTACTGTCGCCTTCATAGGTTCATCGATCATCTAAGTAACTGCAATATTTTGAAGTACATCTTCAAAGAGATGGTTGATCCATAATAGCTTCAACTGGGGACTGAAGGAGTACACAAGAATCCTCTCCCAGTCAGAACCTCTACACTCTGAACAACCAGTCAAAGAAGCAGTTCAATCGTTGATCAAGCATATCTATGAAATTGCTCTATCTGTCTATAAGGCACAAAGGAAAGACATGTTCACAACATCGAATTACATTGTGTCAGACGTTTGTCCATCCCGGAAATACTCCCTGAACCTTCATCCACAGACAAGAAGACGCACGACCGCGGCGGGGACTGCTTACCACAATCCATCTCGGAAATGAGTTAGGAAGAATGTTGATCGATGCTAACACAGCCATCAACGTCGTTCCACTAAAAACACTCATAGCCACATGCATCACTCGACAAGAAGCTACTCGTGATCCCATCTCAATCAAATACCTTGAAAGAACGCTCGGAAATACTTATGGCTACATCACTCTCAAAGTGAACATAAGTTCAACCTGGACAGAAACCAAGTTTCACATAATCAGGAAGATCCGGGATATGACATGTTCTTCAGACAAGCGTGGATCCACGCTGAAAATATGGGTACTGACAAAGTGCCTTTGGTTGCACATCTCTCCAACAAAGAAAGTTCTGATCCAGAAGATTTGGCGGACATTCCATCATCAAAGCACTTGGAGGAATTTCTAACTTTGACGAAGTTGAAACAACAACCTGCAAAAGATGAATATACATTCGTCAAAAGGTCCTGCACTCAGGAAAGTATAATTCCTCTCATGTCTATGTCATTTGTTTCCTCACATGCTATTCTAGCATAGGGACTCGATTCTGCTAGCATCTCTGCTATTGCAAGACGCTATAAGTGGGTAATCTCACTTCAGCAATATTTTACCAAGTGGTTGAATCTGACATTTCTCCGAATCGAGCATTGGGACATTCATTACTGAGATGATGTCCAAACATGGCAAAGAACACTTTGGGCATTTTTCCATAGACTTGAAGGAGTGTCCATGTGTCCCACGAAGTCACAAACTCTGTGTCTGCACAAGTGTTGAATCCCACTACCGCAACTAAAGGAATGCTGAATCAACAGAAGATACTCGATCAAACCTAAGATGTTCGATGCTTAAAGGATGTGACGCTTCAACGCTCAAGCATCTATGAAGCCTTCAAATTGTACTCCCAATCAAAGAGTACACCTTCGATAATGATACCTCTGGATTCAGCACAAATATCTCGACAATGATTCAACACCAAGACGATCAAAGTGTAACTGAACTACAATCGATAAGTCTTCATTATCCCATGATAAGACTTCTGAAGTAGATACAACGTCATTCATCCATGGATGACGCAAACTCCTTCAACATACACTGGGGACTTGATCTTATTGGAATTTGCAACCTGATGTGATTCCATGAAACTTCATCGACGAGACTTCTTTACATTAAAAAATCACGACTGAGGAACTTCCTCTCTTCACCACAATGAAGACCGGTGCTGCCATCTTCCACAATAACGTCGATTCACTGATGAAGCCAGTTCAAAGTAAAGTCATATTATTCAAGAGAATTCCAGATATCAGTACACCTTAATCTTGGGAATGCTCAACCCACCAACTAGTTCGTGAATGTAAAGGCTCATTGGATGGAGGACCAAAGATTATGTTGATAATCATGGTTCTAGCCTTTTCGGTCTCTGGAGCAACTTCAACCACGGTGTCAGCATCAACAATAATCTCTAGAGGAACACCATACATGATATCAGCATCAACAAGGATCTCTTGAGCGTAATCAGTCGTGATCTCAGCATCAACAACTGTCTCAGAAGCAACATCCTCATGACAGGGCTTCATCAACTAACCATTCTCTGAAGTGTTACACATGAAGCAGACTTCCCCAAGAACTAATGATTCATATCAAGATGTGCAGACCTGATAACATGTTCACATTCCCAAAGCTTGCACGACTGGCGAACACAATCCGAAGTCTTCTACAATATGTTCTCATCGCCTTTGCAAATGAGATACAACACACTTCAGGCCATGGGTTTACAAAACGTACCAATGGGTGAGGAATGGGACAATTCTTCCTCAACGATGGATGTTCGTTTATGTCTCTTCTACAACATACCAAAAGGGCGCATCAATCGTACATACGATTTGAAAGATATGGCCTTTACCGTCAAGTCTACGAAATATGGAAAATTTGTACGGGATTACAAATTCCAAATGTACGTGCTTAGTTTGCTGACCCCTACAACTCCATATTGAGTGATTATTTTCTCATGTGATAACTCAGTCTCTTAGCTTCAAAAGTTGGGGTCAAGCATCTAATTCCGATGTTGTATGAGGTTCCTACAGCTTCCAGAGCATACAACATGCAAGCAACAATTCTTAGACGGGATTCATAACTTCCACAGTCGATCGGTGTCCACCACGTCTTCCCACTAAGTCCTTTATCAAGGTATCCCCAACTTTGACCATCTAGGTCTTTACATCAATTTCTCTACCTGGGTCCTCTATCTAGGTCTTGCCAGAAGAAAGGAAAACGAAAAGCAGAGATTTGACAAAATACTGGGGACTGACGGTCCACTGATCATGGCGATTAGTTTCACAATCCAAGACCCGTGGAACCAGTCTCTCATGTGCTGATCATTCATCATAAAAGTAATGCTACCACCGGGACATGAAACCATGGTCATTACATCACCCCCTCTCGAGAGCAACCTCAGTTATGGTCCCGTGACAAGGATTTCAGAAGTGATGTTTCTGCGACTAACAGAAACAAGATGACACTGGAAGCACCACACTCATGTATCAATCAAGGGGTCCTGATCTCAAATGAATCAATGACATTAAAATCCTTCACCAACCGTTCAAGACACAAGCGAATGGTCTAAAAACACAACATGAGTGTTTTACAACAAGCTCGTCTGAGATGATTTTACACTGTCCTGTACAAACCAACGAGCTGGGAGCAATTGGTGAATAATCTAGGGATGGGTCATATACCATTCTATTCGTATAGATGTTCTCTACAATATATCCAAAATTCAAAGTAATTGAAGAAACGAGCAAGTAGACGTGTCCGAAACATTGGACAACATACAATCTGAAAAAGTTCTGAAAGTCTCCTGGAAGTTTACTGTTTCGCCTTTTTCAGGCCATAAACATGCTCAAAACTCAAAAATATTCTTTGAAAACCTTGGAAATTTTCTGGGCTTGAAGATACATATGCAGATCACGAAAATCCGACTTCGAACGAAGATTCTACGGTGTTTTTGCTAAAAGGCTGAAGTCTGAAATTTTCTAAAGCGACGTATTTCAAAGAAAAATTACTCGTATACTCACATGGATTCTCATTCATTCATTCATTCACAAATCAGAAATTTCATACTTCTATGAAGAGATTACAGGATATATACTTACTAGGGGAGTTTCTAAATCATTTGAAGGCTCGGCAATGCCAGAATCTCCATTGGAAACGCCGCTATCTCCATTCGGTTCGGGAATTCTCCATATTCCCATATCCTAAAGAAGAGCACGCTTCATCAACATGCTGCTTATCTACAATGATTTCTTCCTGGATTCATCAACAACAATTATTATTATTTCATTCAAGGAGATGCCACGATCACCTGCACGAAAAAGATACTTACATCGACTTCTTCATCGGTCTTTGGATTTATGAATTGTTTGCCCGGGAACAAGTTGAAGACCGTCAATCGATGGAGCAAAAGTCTGAAAAGAAATAACAAACCTTGGTATCGTGATCCTAATTGCACGGGCAAAGTTATGACATAAGGAGCGCTAACAACTCACCAAAGAAACGGCTGGGGACTGCACGTCATTTGCTAACATCCTGTAGTCCTTCCTTCTGGGTTCTCCGCTCCCGTAGACTTTCTTCCATTTCCGTGGAGTCTACATTGATCCGGGATCTCACTACACGATCATCCTATGGTAAAGCTAATGAAATAACCAGGAGTACAACTCAGTATGAAGGATCTCTCACCATCACTCTGAGGTCCCAGAAGTACCATTTATTAAAGTTTTGTCCGTAGAGATGTTATCTCTGGAAACACCATCTTTGGAAGTGTCATCATGGGAGTCAGTCATTCTTGCAAAGTGGCTACTTGAGCACATCGTTCATACAAAGCGCAAGAGTCGACAGAACAATGAATCATTGAATAAAGGTGCTCACAACAGCGTCTACAAAATGGTAACCATCCAACTCTTACCTATTTACAATTTCACTAGCTGTAGTGATTACAATCTCAAGTTTTTTTCGCTCCTTCAAACCTGCAAATACGAACAAAATTCGTTATTCAAAACCATAACGTGATTTTCATAAAACTGTGAACAATTCACGAAACTTCCATCATGTGAGCAATTCATATTATTTTTCACCGTGTGAGCGACTCCCCACCGAGTGAACACTCATTGATTTTGTGCATACACTATCAGATCACAAAATCCATACAAACCGTATTTTATCAAAAATTGCTTACTTCTAGCAATTACTGAAAATCAAAATTTTAATTTCACATAAATTTCCACCGAGTGAACATTCATTGATTTTCGTGCATACCCTCTTAAAATCACGAAATTCACGAAAACATTATTGTTTGCTTTTAATAATTGTTTAAAATCAAAACTTGATTTTACAAAATCTTTAAAATCGTGAACAATCCACGTAAAATTTTTACTCTGTGAACATTCATTGGTTTCTCAAAATTGGACAGACGTCCATTCTACAATTGTGAAAACTTACACACAAATATTATTTCACTGTGAATAATTGTCTACTTTCAACAGTTGTTCAAAAATCAAAACATTGATTTTACAAAATATATATTTTAACGTGAAACTCACATAACTTCAAAAATATATGTATATATATTTTTGCTCCCTCTCGCGAGCATCCGTCTTTGAAACGAGAGCATATGAAAGCTCACATATCGAAAATAATTTTTTTTTCATGAAATCTCATAGACAAAAAATTTATTACTAACAGACGCACGTCTATTAAAAAAAAAAAAATTTTCTGTCGTTCGAGCATCCACCTTTGAAACAAGAGTTTATTCCATTTTTGTGAAATCTCACATATTTAAAAAAAAAAAAAAAATCTCTCTTATGATAGGGATTATTTTTTGTTTCTTAAACTAACGAACGAACGTCCGTTCCTAAGACAATGAGTTCTTTTTTGGTCTCGGGCCCATAAATCCTAAATTGACTAAAACTGGACTTTTGACCGACCAAATCAGCAATGCTTCATCTCTCCGTGCTCACGGAATCACACTCTATCACACTATCAGGGTCCTCACCCTAACATTTGCTCGAACATGACACCATTGGACCAAATCGAGGATTCTAAAAATGCCTTTGTAGACCGAGTTCAACCACTGTTCTCGTCGACTGAAAATAACCATTTAATGCTTACTGCATAACATGATTGTTCTCCACTAAGCAGGGGACTTAATGTAGATGGTGGATTTTCAACAAAGGAAAAATCCATAAAATCGCGATACTGCATGCTTCTGACATGGCTTTCAGGCATGTGATGATTCATATTTTACAAAGCCATGATGAATATGTCTTTCGAAAAGCCTACACTAGCTGAGCGTTAGATCCCTGGCATTTCATTGTGCCCTATATGTAGAATAACGTAATTGGGCGGTTCTCCGTAAGATTGAGAGCAATAACGCCTTAAAGATGTCGGTGATACTCATTGTTCCTTGACTACATGAGAGAGACCCCCCTCTACATAGAAGAACGATTGGGCGGTTCTCCGTAAGATTGAGAGCAATAACGCCTTCAGGACGTCGGTGACACTCACTGTTCCTTGACTATGTAGAGAGACCGTGTACCAGGAGGTTCTCCGTAAGATTGAGAGCAATAACGCCTTCAGGTCGTAAGCAAACACCCGTGACTCCCTGACTATGCACCATTCAGAATGGATATGACGTTAATATCCTTTCTGCAATAGATTAATTCTGAAATGACATTCACCACTGAATTCCCAGAATGATCTATTTTTGCTCCTATTCCACGGTCGAATCCACGGCCTGATCCCATGGAATGGCAATAAACAATTATCCTTTTCTCCGATTTCATCATCGAATCCACGGATTGATC
Organism: Papaver armeniacum; assembly: GCA_023531295.1. NCBI lineage: Eukaryota > Viridiplantae > Streptophyta > Magnoliopsida > Ranunculales > Papaveraceae > Papaver > Papaver armeniacum. The sequence goes on along the minus strand of JAJJWW010006377.1, from coordinate 458,076 downwards.
TCACGGGATGGCAATAAACAACTATATTATATTATCTCGTTACTCTGATTTCATGATCGAATCCACGGCTGATCTCATGGAATGGTAATAGGTAATTTTATTATTCCGAATTCATGGTCGAATCCACGGCTGATCCTATGGATTGATAATAAAAAACTATTCGCTTTTATTACTCAGATTCATGAATCATTCTCCACTGAATTTCATAAATTAGTAATAAATACTCAATAATCGGGCATCTGGACTACCACTGAGTAAGCCCCATAAAATGGTGCCAGTGTACTCGACAATGATGCACGAACGAGCACCCAAATGCACGAATGAGCATGCGAAAATATGGAAAAATGAGGAATCCTACATAAAATAGGAGAGAGAAAATAATAACATTAAAATAATGGAGAAGCGCCCATGAGCCGGGCCCACCAGCCGGCCGGCCGTGCCTTAGCCGTGGACGGTCCCATGCTTCCTCCATTATTTTTCCTTATTTTTGTTGCTTTCATGAACTCATGAAGACTCCTCCATTCTAACAACTTTCCTTGTTTGAGCAAAACTCATGGTTTCTCCATATTTTCATGGTTTCTCCATATTTTCGTGGTTTCATGAAAAATAATAATATAAAATAGGGAAAGGTGTTGCGGGACCGCACAACTTAGCCGGCCGGCCATACCCTAGCCGTGGCCGGTCCCACACCTTGCAATCCCTAATCTTTCATAAATTGTTATTTTTCTCATCTTGTGAAACTTCCCTGTTCCAGCAAAAATCATGGTTTCTCCATATTTTCTCAAATATTGCGCAAACCATGAAAAAGCCAAAAGTCAACATGGTCACATGACCGACTAGGTTACTCACGAAAATATATTAAAATATTATTATTTTAATATTCATAAAATATTGATCAAACGAGCATACTTGCTCATTCGAGCAAAATCGAGGATTTCAGTCAAAGATCGAACACGTCTGAAAATCCCAAATATTGCTCGAACGCACATCAGAAAATACTGAAACTCTCAGTACGGAAACACGGACATCATGGTAACACGTGCATGCCTTCTTGACCGACCAAGGCCATCCCTAGGGCTTGCACAAATCCGGTCCCACACGTTTTTACACTTTTGACCTAATTTGCGCAATCGCTCATATTTGGTCCAAACTCTTCACAACCAACTCAGAGTTTGTGCAAACGCCCATCAGCGGTCCCACGACCACCAAAGGCGTGTCTCATGCCACCTTGGTCGGTCCCTCACTTTTCTATAATTAGGTTTTATCACCTAATGCTCAATCCAGCACTATTTCAATAAATGATGAAACCGGCATTTAATCGTCACCAACTGGCAATCTCAGGACCCTGGTGTACGCTCGCTCGAGAAATTTGGCATCACATGGACGTCCATAGTCCCATGTGGTCGGTCTCTCCTTCGCTCATGACCTATTTTCAGCAATTCGTCGACTAATGAGCAATTGATCAAAAATTAGGGTTTTCGAACAAACGCTCAACAAATCATTATTCTGAGCAAGTTCAAACACTAAATAAATTTATGTTGATCCATCAAGAAACATGCGGATTAATTATATAATATTCGGTAGTCTACCAATATTTTAATTAATATTTTATTGGGTTACGTTACCAATAATTCGTCGAATCGAGCAATACTTGCTCAGTTGCTCGAATATTGATCCAACTATCAATATTCAGTAATTTATCAGTAATTCGTCGAATTGAGCAATACTTGCTCAATTGCTCGAATATTAATCCAATTATCAATATTCAGTAACTCGCCGAATTGGGCCACTCGAATATTGATCGCAACTCAATATACAACAACTCATCGAATTTACAATATTTGTTCGTATTTGAGCAATATTAACATTCATGAATCGCCGAACAGCATTCGTCAATCATGCTCGATTCAACAAAACCTAGACTCACTGTCTAATCAGTCAACAACTGACTAATCAAATACACGTCTGTCTTGCAGACTCCACGATTCGTGAGACATCAATCACGTCACATATGGGGGGATATCACTTAGGGTTTTGGTCTGGCGGCCTACGACACGTGTGTTCATCCACGACGAGAAATGTGAGTAATTTGTGCAAATAGTTGAAGGAGTTAGCAAAGTAGTGGGTGCACGATCAGTCCAGCCTCCACACGACACGGAACTAACTTTACCACGATCTCCCACTTTCCCACTCTTTCACTCAAGAAACCGTCACACTTACAGGGATCAATGTGTTCATTACTCTGACAATATAAATAAGTCCTCGAAATCATGATTGAAACAATGAGAACAAACGCACAGAAAATCCACGAGATATTGAACATACAATCCAACGTCTAACCAAGAATCATCGTGTGAGCAACACTCTCTTCAATCATTCGAACTTATTCATCATTTGCAAAAACCCACAACACATCCACAATCCTTGATCATCATTGATCCCACACAATTCTCAACTTCCCTCCTACAGATCGACCCATCTCCCTCTTTGTGACCGAATTGACTTTGGAACGGCCATTAACTTGGTTTAGGCCGGAGTCCTACAGATTGATCTCTCGAATCTAAGCACTACCTTTGCAGTGCATCTGTGTGAGGTTCAGCAGTTTGCTCGGTCGAGGAGTCTCGTCCGCACGCTCGACTCTTCATTTCCCTAAAAGCCAGCTGTTTATGGGTAAAAATCGTTTCTGTCGATTTTCGGTAAATTCGGTAGGTGAGTGAGAAACTGGTTCAAACCCTAAACAAATGTGCTGCACGTGAGCACTTTATAGATTCGAGAGATCAATCTGTACAAGTCCGGCCTAAACCAAGAAATGGCCGTTCCAGACTTGCTTCGGTCACAAAGTGGAGGAGAAGGGTTGATTTGGGGAGGGAAGCAAAGAAAGGTGTTTAGGAGAGTAGTATCTCGACTTGTATCGTAAAGTGAAAGCTTAGGAAGCTTGCAAGAGATGAAAGCTTTTTGGGAGAGCTTGCAAAGTTGCCTTTCCGAGAGTGTAAGTGTAGTATATTTCTCCCGACCGAGACTTGTTGTCCGGTGGAAATAGGTAAGACCTATTTATACAAGTCGAGATTGAAACGTACTGCCTCATGAAGGAAGAGAGTAAAGGGTGAAATAATGGGAGGAGGTGGTAACCGCATGTTTTAATGGGCGAAAACGTTTTTCACCATTATTTCCTCTTTTATTTGACCGCTTTATTCCTTTTCACGCTTTCTTAATGTGAGCGTAGTGTACGTTGCATGCTGTGACCGCCAAACCAAAACCCTAAAGAAGCATCCCCTAGTTTGTGTCGATGTCTCGAGTGTTGGTTGCATCTTGAGTGCAAGTGGCGCTGCTAGTGGCGCATGTGGCATGTGCCAATGGCATGTGCGGAATGCCTTGGTGGTAGGTTGCACGGTTTGCAAGTTAGGTTACCAGCGTGTGTGTTTGGCATGTGCCAATGGCATGTGCGGAATGCCTTGGTGGTAGGTTGCACGGTTTGCAAGTTAGGCTACCAGCGTGTGTGTTTGGCATGTGCCAATGGCATGTGCGGAATGCCTTGGTGGTAGGTTGCACGGTTTGCAAGTTAGGCTACCAAATGTGTGTGTTTGGCATGTGCCAATGGCATGTGCGGAATGCCTTGGTGGTAGGTTGCACGATTTGCAAGTTAGGCTACCAGCGTGTGTGTTTGGCATGTGCCAATGGCATGTGCGGCCATGTTAACCTAGTTGCAAGTCTTGCAAGCCTAGGGCGCTATGTTTGGCGTGGGCCAAAGTCATAGCGGCTTGGAAGTATGGCTTGCGACACGTGTTGGCATGTGCCAATGGCACGTGCGGCCATGTTGACCTAGTTGCAAGTCTTGCAAGCCTAGGGCGCTATGTTTGGCGTGGGCCAAAGGCATAGCGGCTTGGAAGTATGGCTTGCGACACGTGTTGGCATGTGCCAATGGCACGTGCGGCCATGTTGACCTAGTTGCAAGTCTTGCAAGCCTAGGGCGCTATGTTTGGCGTGGGCCAAAGGCATAGCGGCTTGGAAATATGGCTTGCGACGCGTGTTGGCATGTGCCAATGGCACGTGCGGCTATGTTGACCTAGTTGCAAGTCTTGCAAGCCTAGGGCGCTATGTTTGGCGTGGGCCAAAGGCATAGCGGCTTAGAAATATGGCTTGCGGCACGTGTTGGCATGTGCCAATGGCACGTGCGGCCATGTTGACCTAGTTGCAAGTCTTGCAAACCTAGGGCGCTATGTTGGGCATGGGCCAAAGGCATAGCGGCTTAGAAATATGGCTTGCGGCACGTGTTGGCATGTGCCAATGGCACGTGCGGCCATGTTGACCTAGTTGCAAGTCTTGCAAGCCTAGGGCGCTATGTTTGGCGTGGGCCAAAGGCATAGCGGCTTGGAAATATGGCTTGCGGCACGTGTTGGCATGTGCCAATGGCACGTGCGGCCATGTTGACCTAGTTGCAAGTCTTGCAAGCCTAAGGCGCTATGTTTGGCGTGGGCCAAAGGCATAACGGCTTAGAAATATGGCTTGCGGCACGTGTTGGCATGTGCCAATGGCACGTGCGGCCATGTTGACCTAGTTGCAAGTCTTGCAAGCCTAGGGCGCTATGTTTGGCGTGGGCCAAAGGCATAGCGGCTTGGAAATATGGCTTGCGGCACGTGTTGGCATGTGCCAATGGCACGTGCGGGCATGTTGACCTAGTTGCAAGTCTTGCAAACCTAGGGCGCTATGTTGGGCGTGGGCCAAAGGCATAGCGGCTTAGAAATATGGCTTGCGGCACGTGTTGGCATGTGCCAATGGCACGTGCGGCCATGTTGACCTAGTTGCAAGTCTTGCAAGCCTAGGGCGCTATGTTTGGCGTGGGCCAAAGGCATAGCGGCTTGGAGATTTGGCATTGTTGCCATGGTGCGTGGTAGGAGCTTAAAAGTGATTTATCCTACGACTATGTCTAAACCGCAAGTGCACGGCGTCTATCGGAGACGCGGCAAGTACGGGTCGATCCACAGAGAACTGAGTGTGCTTAAGATGATCTAAAGGTTCTTCTTAACTGATTTTCTACACAAGTGGCAAAGTTGTAACACAAAGGAGATCTGTTTGGTGTCGAAACGACAAGTTTGAGTAGCTGTGATTGTTGTGACACTAAGCTAAGGTATTAATAATCAAAGAAGTTGTAACTGTGAATTGAGAGTACTAGGGTGACTGAATTCACCCCTAATCCTATACTAAGGTAACACACATCAAATTCTAATCATATGACTCCCCTTGGAAGTTTCAGGTGGAAAATTAAGCCAATTGAATTCACAAATCATCCCCTAGTATTGGTTGTCTTCTTACAGTACAACCAATCACAGGAGATTTGCTCAACAATTGGTTAATGAACCTTATGCAATTCAAACAATTTAGACTAAAACATGGATGTGAATTAACTTCATATATTCAATAGGGGTTTCATCAACACCCTAGTTAAGTTGTTTAGAACATCATGCTGAGCAAAATAAACTTCAAACTAAATTCAAAACTAAACCCTAACTAAGACTCGATCGCCCTTTTTCTCTTTCATCACAAACAACAATTTATACTCCAAAAAATATCAACTAACCACTATACTGATGACCCAAACCTGCTCTGATGCGCCATGACTTTCCTCTGACCTCTGAATCGACATGCAATGGGGGTTTGGTGAAAAACCCTAACCTAATTATCTCTAACCTAGCTTCTAGGTTGATAAGAAGCTACTGAACGAGATAATTGAGAGAGAGGGTGATGGAGTAGGATCTGGTGGTGATTGCGACATAAGGAGATGGAGGTGATGATGGAGGTGGCTCTGACAAGAGACATGGAAGAAGGAGGTGGAAGTATGGGTTTTCTCTGAGAACTCGTGGGAGAAGAAAGAGAAAGGTGAGGGAGAAATGAGGGTTAGCTCGAGTGGGTATAGGGTTAGGTGACTTTGCTGTGAGGCAGGTACATCGAATGATGATGAGACGAGCCGACCGAGCGTTGGATCTTGGAGGACAGATCTGAACGGCTGAGGAAGTGTTGGGATGTTTTGGTGTTGAGCGGAGACATCAAGGGTCGATGCGTATGATGCAAATGAGCGTAGGATGCGGATGAGTGAGATCTCAACGGCTTGGAGTGGACGGGTTCGGATTCGGGTCATGGATAGCTCTAGCCCATGTCTTCTTTGTTGGGTTGCAACTGATTCGCATGCGGGCTTTGGTTCTCTGCTCCATAGATGCTTGACTCCAATTCTTCGCTCTTTTGGCTCCTCAATTTCTCCGGACTTTATTCAGTACCTAAAAACACAAAATTAATTAGTACAAATATTTATTCTTGAAAACAAAGAAAATACAGAATCTGGGATAATATCTGATTCTTGAGCACAAAAGATGAGTAAAATGCCAATAAAAAGGTGTATAAATATGCAATATTTGGCACTCATCAAATACCCCCAAACCTCGAATTTTACTTGTCCTCAAGTGAAACAAATAAAGAAATCCTAACTATACCCCCGTCGCAGTCTCTCGAATGCATTTAGCGTATGCACTAAGCCTTTAAACCCCTAGGTGTCCCTAGTGGACGAGTTGTAGTCTCGTGAGGGTTTACCAGAGGTGTACCCACAAAACCTTCTCCAACTTCGTAGTGTAAAAGAGTCTCAAGCCTCCAAGAAGCTATGAGTATATAGAGTTTCTGCATGCTAGTAACAGTTTAGAACTACCAAAGAACGCATTCTCATCCTTAAGTGCTTTGAGAGAAGTAACCATACCATATGAAAGAATTCGGATTCGATTGTGATCATAAGTCTCAACTTCTGCCTCACCATTAGGGTTTTATGATAATTGCACTCAAAAAGATCGCTTTTTTAGTCTCTCATGTGTGCAGGTAGGAATAAAGAGAAATCCTGCACACGTTGTAGGTAAGAGGGATAACCTTCCGAAATAAAATCTGGAGACTCCACAGAAGTGTGGACAAAAAGAATCTTTTTCTGATGATCTCTAAGAAGGGAAATCAACCATTAGCAAGGGATGGGAGTACTCACTCACTTCTCACCCGATCGGCAATTAATATCACTCTCTCATAAGAAACCATAGAAACGTCTTCAATCTTCGGTCTTCGGTCTTCAATTGTTGATGACGAACTTCTAAACTTCACAAAAACTTGACAATTTTTAACTTTTCTACTCAATTTCCTTGTTACTTGGAATTTTCTTCTTGAACTCTTCTTTACCATGGTGGTATCAAAACTAAGAAAATAAACTACAATATTTTTTTGATTTTTGATTTTTGATATATATATATATATATATATATATATATTTTTTTTTTTTAACTTTACTATATACATTAATTGAAAATAATCAACAAAAACAATGAAACTACTAACTCCATGGATGAAGGACTATATCACACAATTTCCATAACTTGTATTGTCTTGATTTTAAAAAATTTCATTAATTCTCATCTTCTTTTTCTTTTCTTTGTTGCACGTAACCTTGGACTATATCAACTTTTCTTCATATATTCTGATGTTGCTCCGCTTGCTGACGATGATGTGTTTCTATGGGTCTGCTGATTGAGAGAGAGAGTGATGCTAACTACAAATCGATATTTAGAAGGAGTTTTCATCTTTAGACGTCACCCTCATGATTGACGGAATTAGCACTCAAGAGATCAAAAATAGTGCTGAAAGTGGTGCGAAGTTGGGTAGCTCACCATTCCTACCCGGAATTGACGTACGGTGACACACACACTCTAAAAGCTTTTCTAGAAAGTCACAAAGAGTGAAGGTCGGTACCTCGCTTGATGTAAAATGGGTAGTCTCCACTATGGTTGATCACAATTCTACTACCGAATATCTAAACAAAGACACCTAATTCGCCCTCCGGTATGGTTAAATCCAACTTTAACGCTCTAATCAACTAAGGAACCCGATTGCGTTCTCCAAAGACTTCCAAGTTCTCGTTATTTCGGTCGACTCTCTATGTAAACATAGCTAGAAGCATGCTAGTGACTCTAAAATCTCTAAAAGTTGGAGGTTTTTATGCAATTTTTTTTTTTTTTTTTTTTTTTTTTTTTTTTTTTTTTTTTTTTAAGTGAAGTGAGGTAAAACAAAAAGACTAAAAACTCTATATGCAAATCACACCCCCAAACCTAGATCAAACATTGCCCTCAATGTGTCGACATATACAAAGAATTTAAACAGTCACATACTGATGTGATTTTGAAAGTTGTTGTAGAAAGCGGTAAGAAAGATGTCGTTCCTCTCAGACTTGTAAAGGTTTGATTTAAGAATTAACTAAAAACAAAGAAAATATATACACAAGTTTGTCACAAAAATCGAGAGATACTGAGACTCGGGATTCCACCTTAAACTCATTCATGCGATTCATATATTTATTCCAAACAATTATAGCTCAAATAAAATATTGACTCTGTTTCTTTGCCAAGGTAGATTTTTGAAAGATTGACTGTAAATCACTAGCATGACGCATCAAAAGCACTTAGACCAAGCATACATCATCATACGACATCACAATCAATTAAGAAAAATCATAAAACGATTGATAATAGTGCAAGTAGTCATAAAAGAATTAAATATAATTACCACACGCATGAAATATGGCTTCCTCCGTCATCCCAGTGTTGGGGTTTAGCTCCTCATATTATTCACGTGCTCAAAATAGTTGTTCATAGCTCAAATAGGTGAAAAACAAGAGAAAACTAATAAAGAAGACAGTTTGCAACGATGTAGAGGTGTTACGAATAAAAGACTGCCTTTAAAGGCTGAATAAATAAGACTCATTACGGAGTAAATAAGTCTGCCCTTGAACGATACTTACTCACGAGATTTGCAATAAGTCCTCTGCGACAGACTTTGGAAGTCTGTTCTTCGTCTTCTTCTTCTTTTCCACCTGCTGCTGCTGATCGTCTCTGCAACTTGATTCGTGGCTCTGCAACCTCCCTTTTTGGCCCCCCAAAGTCTCCACTCGCTGTTGTGATTCCTAACAACCCTTTTATACACTCATCCCCCGTATAACTCAAGAAAATCCCTAAAATATCTATCCTTTCTTTTACCCAAAGTCACGGGATTTTTGATATCTCTCGTTTACGTGTATGATTTATCCTTCGTTCTTTCCAAACTCAAGTTTCCGTCTATATCTTCAAGTCAGCAGGAAGATATCCTCCCTGTTTTATCACGGAGCTTCCAAAAATAGCAGCTGCAAAAAACGGAAACCCGAGACCTAACTCACTCCTTGGATTGTCGACTACTCCTATTTTATTTCAATTCTGGCACACGTAGTAGTCTCGTTGTGTCGTAAAACTCATACCAAGTCAAACGACAAGAAAGTCCATCAAAACGCCGACCAAATCTGCCAAGAAAATCATCGCTGCTCACTCTGTTTTCCCGAGAAGAAATAGCACCATTTTTATCGGCCTGACTCACTCCCGTTGACGTGTTTCGACCTGTTTTGGTCTCTTCTTCCTTTGAATATTGAAACCGCTTCCTAAATTCCTTAAAACTCGGTTCTCCAATCATCCAGATAAGTTTCACACGCAAAGAAAATTTCCCGCCAAAATCAGTTTTCAAAATGGAGAAGAAGAACTCCCCTTATCCGTCCATGGGGTCCCTTTAGCAATCTGGGTGCCCCTTAGTAATTTGGTCACCCCTTATCCAAAATGAGAGTCCGAATAGTAATTTTCTCCCATGAGCGCAATACCACTTTTCGAGCCAATTTTCCCGCAAAAGCTTATTTCTCCAAAAACACCTACAAAGACATAAAACACCAAAATAAGCGCAAAATCGAGTACTAACATTACAGAGAATTGAGACTAAAATAGACACATAAATGCGTCCATCAAATACCCCCAAACTTATTATTTGCTAGTCCTCGAGCAAAAATAAAATAAAATCCTAACTCACTGTCGCAGGCATCGTCGATTGCATTTAGCGTATGCAATAAGCCTTTAAACCCCTAGGTGGCCCTAGTGGCCGAGTTATAGTCTCGGGAGGGTTTACAAGAGATATACCCACAAAACCTTTACTCCAGACCCTAACTATCTACGCAGAACCTTGGAAGGCACTAAAGAATCTCCTTGGTTGGCATACTTATCGACTACAGGAGGAAGTACCCCGATGCGAAATTCCAATTGATGTACACGAGTTTGCACTCAAGCATACTAAAATTCATATATAAGTCACAGAGCTCTACTCAGATAGTCACACTATGGACATCAATACCCGGAGTCAAAACTAATCACATGGATAGATTAAGAAGATGGATGTAGAGAAAAACATAGATGGTTTTGATGTTTACTAAGTGATCGATGTCTCCCATATCTGTCTGAAGGCCTCCGCCAAAATGAACCTATCCTAATGGACTGAGATACCGGTCTGACTAATATCAACACACCGGCATATACAAGGGAACCAAAGTGGTCGATAAACCTAACTCTAGGTCAACACAACTGGCATATACAAGGGTTCCAGTGGTCGACTTTATTGAATTTATTCCAGTTGGTCTGATGGTCTGGTCTCAATTCAATTTTATTTTTTTATTTATTTTTTTTTTTCAACTTCTCTTTTTTTTTTTTTTTTTTTTTTTTTTTTTATCTCAATCACTCTAATTCACTCTAGCATCGGTAACAACTTGATTCGTGGGCCCCACCTAATCACTTAGAGAAACATAGTTTAAAAACAAAATAAAAATAAAAATAGAAGTGAAAAGGACTCAACGAGATATGGTGAAACTATCATGTTATTTCTAACACCCGAGCTCTCCGTGCTTTTATGAATAGACTCTTTAGATGTTGCCATCTAATCAGATTGGTTCCTCAACTCCTACAACCAAAATGCTTCCATCCACTTAGATTGGTTAGTGCCATCCTTAATAAGCATAAATTTCTAGACTCTGGAGTTTATTAATGCAACTAAAAAGTTTATCCCATACCCCCAAACTTAAATCTAACATTGTCCTCAATGTTCTAAAGATAAAATTAAATGCATGAACAAGGAGAAACTGTTACCATTTGAAGTAAAAGAGATAAGGAAAGATATTACCGTGTCGCATGAATATTGGGTTACCTCCCAAGAAGTGCTAAGTTTAACGTCTTGACCCAGGACCAAGAAAGGATTAGTCACCTCATAAAATCATAAAGTAATAGCCGAAATTTCTGTGGGTCATCAAAACCAAATAGAGCTATCACAAATAAAAGGAATCTGCAACATGCCAAGAAAATGAACAAATAGAGCACACCCTTGTCTAGTTTCCTGGTTTAAGACAACTACATCTAGCCGTGGTTCTGTGTTCGTGTTCTATAACCGGGGTCCAAATAAAATATTTTCATGGGTTGGATTTCCTCGAGGCTAAGATCCGATTTAGGTATTAGAGTCCAAAATACTCAAGTAAAAACTTAGAAGCACATAATAATAACCTAAATAACTGTGGATCCTTAAAGTCAATCAGTTTTGACTCACACAATTGACCATGATGAAACTGGCGGTCAATCTTAAGCAAATGTGTCGATACTAATTTCCTAAAGTACTTAGGTTTAGTCTCAAAACTAAATAATGGACACATCTGAAACTTATACGTTCCCACCGGTTGAAAAATATCCGGTGGGAAAACAAAATCAACTGGGTATCATAGCCAGGCTAACCACATCAACCAGAGGATGGGTTTCTAACAACCGAACTTCCTTATGGACATCACTAGGTTCAGAAAACGTGTATGAAGATAATCTTTTAAAATAGTTGAGGCACATATGTCAAGTCCCAAGTGAGGGACTTTTCTAAGAGATTAAGGCACATGGAGAATGATAATCACCCCCAAACTTAGAGTTTTCAAAAGACTGTCTCTAGAAAGACTAGTCACAACTTCCCTAATTTCAAGGTCATCCGATTCCCGAAAATGGTCAATTGATTCATCTAAGTCGGGTTCATCCTCACTCATCTCTACGAGTTCATTTTCTTTTTCTAAGTCTCTAAGTCTGTTGTTTCTAAATCGCTAGACTCAAAATATACCCGTTCCTCTAAACCATAATCGGCTTCGTAATCATTAGGAAAAACTACATCGTCTAAAACGGTGGTCTCTCTAGTCAAATCCTCGTCCTTTTGAATAGGTGAATAATTATTAAAATTATTTGGATTCGAACTAGAAATAATATTATCGTTGTTAAGCTCAATTGGAGTAACAAATTCCTGATCACTATGCCTGCTCATTTCAAATTCTTCATCAACACTATCCTCATCATAATCATCATTGTAATAACATGAAAATGGTCGAACCTCATCTAAAGTAGTGTTACCAATTCTAACCTCGTCATCTTGATTATGCAAATAACTATCTTCATTTTCAAAGGTACTATTGGAAACACTATATTGGAAATTAAAACTATCTTGAGAATTTCTTTCCTGGGCCTCTATCAGCATTTTTTGAGTCGACTCACATGACTTCCTGATTTCATCTAGGAAAGAAGGTTCACACGTTGCATTGCTTTCGTCCAAAACTAAGTTATTCATCTCAGCTGAACTACGTGTTGACTCAAGTAACTTTTGTGTTGACTCAGCTAACTTACATGCGGACTCTAGTAGAGAGGAATTATAGGAATTTTGCTCGTATGACCCGTGCGTGTGTGGATAGTAATTGGGCTCATCATGGTATGAGCCATAACCTTGAAAAGGCTGATGTTCCCAACCACTATTCACATTATGGTCAAAGTAGTAACGTCCATTTTGAAACTCGGTCGGATATTCGTTGTATTGGCTATTGTAATACCAAATACATTCTATTCGCAGGGTGTGAGTTGTCACACAAAATATAACCCACCGACAGGGATTCGTGGGTGGATAGAGTCTTACCTCCCGCACTGACGGGCGATGAACCGTTGAAGTCGACTCGGGCCACCGACTCCGATGTCGGTAGTACGAACCCGAGGGGCCGAGACAAGATCGTAATCGTCGTCCTTCCCCGCAAAATGAGTTTATATTTAATTTCAACCCTTCCTTAGGGTTTTAAAATAATGTCCAAGTCCAAAAGAAAAAAATAAAGTCCAAAAAGTCCAAAAATAAAAGAAAAATTACAAAAATAAAAATACAACCCTATTTACAGTTTCTAAAAATAAAATAAAATAGCTATATACAAAAATCTTCTTCTTCACTCCTTTTGAATTCCTCTTTTCTTTCCTTCTTTGGCGATGCTTTCCTTTTATAGCACTTTTTCTTTCCTTGTAGCTTCGCTCCAAATCTGAAAAGAATCGAAAAATACCAAAACGCGTAAAAAAGAACAAAAAATAAAAAAGAAAAAGAAAAATAAACCTAAAACAAATCTAAATACAAGTCCGCGTCGGCGGCGCCAAAAATTGATGTGATTTTGAAAGTTGTTGTAGAAAGTGGTAAGAAAGATGTCGTTCCTCTCAGACTTGTAAAGGTTTGATTTAAGAATTAACTAAAAACAAAGAAAATATATACACAAGTTTGTCACAAAAATCGAGAGATACTGAGACTCGGGATTCCACCTTAAACTCATTCATGCGATTCATATATTTATTCCAAACAATTATAGCTCAAATAAAATATTGACTCTGTTTCTTTGCCAAGGTAGATTTTTGAAAGATTGACTGTAAATCACTAGCATGACGCATCAAAAGCACTTAGACCAAGCATACATCATCATACGACATCACAATCAATTAAGAAAAATCATAAAACGATTGATAATAGTGCAAGTAGTCATAAAAGAATTAAATATAATTACCACACGCATGAAATATGGCTTCCTCCGTCATCCCAGTGTTGGGGTTTAGCTCCTCATATTATTCACGTGCTCAAAATAGTTGTTCATAGCTCAAATAGGTGAAAAACAAGAGAAAACTAATAAAGAAGACAGTTTGCAACGATGTAGAGGTGTTACAGAATAAAAGACTGCCTTTAAAGGCTGAATAAATAAGACTATTACAGAGTAAATAAGTCTCGCCCTTGAACGATACTTCTGCTCGTTCATCTTTGTAGATTTGCAATGAGTCCTCTGCGACGACTTTGGAAGTCTGCTTCTTCTTCTTCTTCTTTTCCACCGCCGCGATCGTCTCTGCAACTTGATTCGTGGCTCTGCAACCTCCCTTTTTGGCCCCCCAAAGTCTCCACTCGCTGCTGTGATTCCTAACAACCCTTTTATACACTCATCCCCCGTATAACTCAAGAAAATCCCTAAAATATCTATCCTTTCTTTTACCCAAAGTCACGGGATTTTTGATATCTCTGTTTACGTGTATGATTTATCCTTCGTTCTTTCCAAACTGTTTCCGTCTATATCTTCAAGTCAGCAGGGAAGATATCCTCCCTGTTTTATCACGGAGCTTCCAAAAATAGCAACTGCAAAAAACGGAAACCCGAGACCTAACTCACTCCCTGGATTGTCGACTACTCCTATTTTATTTCAATTCTGGCACACGTAGTAGTCTCGTTGTGTCGTAAAACTCATACCAAGTCAAACGACAAGAAAGTCCATCAAAACGCCGACCAAATCTGCCAAGAAAATCATCGCTGCTCACTCTGTTTTCCCGAGAAGAAATAGCACCATTTTTATCGGCCTGACTCACTCCCGTTGACGTGTTTCGACCTGTTTTGGTCTCTTCTTCCTTTGAATATTGAAACCGCTTCCTAAATTCCTTAAAACTCGGTTCTCCAATCATCCAGATAAGTTTCACACGCAAAGAAAATTTCCCGCCAAAATCAGTTTTCAAAATGGAGAAGAAGAACTCCCCTTATCCGTCCATGGGGCCCCTTAGTAATTTGGTCACCCCTTATCCAAAATGAGAGTCCGAATAGTAATTTTCCCCCATGAGCGCAATACCACTTTTCGAGCCAATTTTCCCGCAAAAGCTTATTTCTCCAAAAACACCTACAAAGACATAAAACACCAAAATAAGCGCAAAATCGAGTACTAACATTACAGAGAATTGAAACTAAAATAGACACATAAATGCGTCCATCACATACCAAGAGAACTATGTTGAGAGGAGAAAAGGGAAGAGATTACCAGATGCAAGAGGGTGTTGCTAAACCATAGAAAAATGAATGCTTTGAAAGCAAACAATCACGAGCGCAAGACAAAAAGGTTGGTTAGCACACATCAAAATTATGCAAAAAGAAAAAGAAAAGGGAAATATGATGGATTTTTAGTCCATATGTATGTACAAAAGTGGACTAGATCAGTCCACATAGATGGGGTCTTCCAAGTCAACGGTCTCAACTTCTGGTGGAAGATGCTCCAGAAATGGTTTCAATCTCTGACCATTGACTTGGAAAATGTTCTTGTTTGCTGGGTTTTCAACTTCTACGGCTCCATGGGGAAAGACGGTGCACTACCACGAATGGTTCAGACCATCGGGAACGTAGCTTCCACGAAACAAGTGCAATCTAGTGTTGTACAAGAAAACTTTCTGTCCTGGGGTGAAAGACTTGCGCAGAATGCGCTTGTCGTGAAACACCTTCATTCTATGTTTGTACGTTTTGGCACTATCATATGCATCGTTTCTCAATTCTTCTAACTCATTGAGTTGAAGCTTCCTACGGGTACCAGCTTTATCAAGATCAAAATTCAGCTTTTTCACAGCCCAAAATGCACGGTGTTCTAACTCAACAGGTAAATGGCATGCTTTTCCGTACACAAGTCTGTAAGGCGACATCCCAATGGGAGTCTTGTAGGCAGTCCTATAGGCCCATAAAGCATCATTTAAGCGCAAAGACCAATCTTTCCTAGAAGGATTGACGGTCTTCTCAAGAATATGCTTAATTTCCCTATTAGAAACTTCTACTTGGCCACTGGTTTGAGGATGGTAAGGTGTTGCGACCTTGTGAGTGATTCCATACTTGCGCACTAGTGATTCAAAGGGTCTATTGCAGAAATGACTACCTCCATCACCGATTATCGCTCTCGGGGTTCCAAAACGGGAGAAAATGTTCTCCTTAAGAAAAGAAAGAACAACTTTATGGTCGTTGATTTTGGATGCAATGGCCTCTACCCACTTGGAGACATAATCGACAACTACAAGGATGTACAAATTACCTTCAGAATTCGGAAATGGACCCATGAAATCAATGCCCCAAACATCAAACAGTTCAACAATCAATATGGGTTGTAAGGGCATCATGTTTCTCCTAGATATACTTCCTAGTTTCTCGCATCGGTCACAAACAACACAAAATGCATGGCAATCCTTAAACAAGTGTTGGCCAATAGAAACCGCTTTGCAAGATCTTTGCAGCAGTTTTCTTGGCACTAAAGTGGCCTCCACATGCATGGTCATGACAGAAAGAGATGACGTCCCTTTGTTCGGGAATTGGGGACACATCTCCTAATGATTTGGTCTTGGCAAGTACTTAAACAAATATGGGTCATCCCAAAGGAAATGTTTAACTTCAGCCAAGAACTTAGCACGGTCTTGTTTAGACCAATGCAAGGGCATTCTACCCGTAGCAAGGTAGTTCACAATATCAAAACCAAGGCATCTCGAACACGAGCATCAATTGCTCATCGTGGAATGATTCCCTAATCAATACGACTCATCGAAGATTCAACATTCAACCTAGACAAGTGATCGGCAACAACATTCTCTCGACCCTTTCTTATCTCGAATTTCGAGGTTAAACTCTTGTAGCAAGAGTATCCATCGAATTAGACGAGCCTTAGCATCTTTCTTAGACAAAAGATATCTCAATGCAAAGATGATCGGAATAAATGATGACCTTAGACCCTATCAAATAAGATCTAAACTTGTCTAATGCAAACACAACAGCTAGCAACTCCTTCTCGGTAGTGGAATAATTCAATGAGCATCATTAAGTGTTTTACTAGTATAGTATATCACATAAGGGAGTTTGTCTACTCGTTGGCCCAAAACAGCTCCTACAAAGATAGTCGACGCATCACACATAATCTCAAATGGTAATGACCAATCAGGGGGTCTGACTATAGGGGCAGATGTAAGGAGAGCCTTCAGTTGCTCCCATGCTTCCTTACAAGCATCATCAAAGACAAATGCAACATCTTTTGCAAGGAGATTGCACAAAGGTCGTGAAATTTTACTAAAGTCTTTGATGAATCGGCGGTAAAAACCCGCATGGCCTAGAAATGATCTAATGTCCCTCACAGAACGAGGTTGAGGCAACTGTTGAATGAGATCTACCTTGGCTTTGTCGACTTCTATGCCTTTTTCCGAGATGATATGCCCTAGAACAATGCCTGAATTAACCATAAAATGGCATTTTTCCCAATTCAAGACCAAACTCTTCTCCTTACACCTAACTAGCACACATGTGAGGTGATGCAAACACTCATCAAATGAAGATCCAAACACAGAAAAATCATCCATAAAAATCTCAAGAAACTTATCTACCATGTCGGAAAAAATGCTCATCATGCAACGTTGAAAAGTAGCGGGTGCATTGCACAGCCCAAAAGGCATACGACGATAAGCAAATGTTCCATAAGGACAGGTAAATGTGGTCTTTTGTTGGTCTTCGGGTGCTATGTGAATTTGGTTGTAGCCAGAATATCCATCTAAGAAGCAAAGAGTACTTATGTTTGGCTAACCTTTCCAAAGATTTGGTCAATGAAGGGAAGGGGAAAATGGTCTTTCTTGGTTACCGTGTTCATTTTCTATAATCAATACATACTCGCCACCCAAAGTGGTCACACGGGTGGGAAGGAGCTCATTCATCTCGTTTTGAACAACAAGAATGCCGATTTCTTGGGTACTACCCGAATAGGACTCGACCCACTCATGCTATCAGGGACGGGGTAGATGATACCCGCGTCAAGCAGTTTCAGAATCTCACCCTTGACAACATCTCTCATGTTGGGGTTAAGCCTCCTTTGCATTTCTCTAGATGGTTTAGTGTTCTCTTCGAGGTTTATGTGATGCATGCAAATAGTGGGACTTATACCCTTAAGATCGGAGATGGTCCAACCTAAGGCACCTTTATGTTCTTGAAGTACCTCTAAGAGTCTACTTTCCTGTTCCGTGTCTAAACATGATGCAATAATCACAGGTAAAGTCTCAGAAGGACCTAAGAATGCATACTTCAAGGTATCAGGTAATGGTTTCAAATCAAGCTTAGGTGGTGTGTCAAGAGGTGGGGCAGATTTGGTATCAGAGAGTGGAAGTGGTTCCACTGCATTCTGCCATTTAGCAATATCCATGGGTGGGACCGATTCAAGCAAAGAGTTAATTTCACCAATGTACTTAGACTCAAAGAGATCTAAGTCAAAGTTATCTAAACAGGCTTGCAAAGGGTCCATTGACAAAATGTCGGGCAAAGAGTCTTGGATCAGACTCTCGATCATGTTAATCTCATGCAAATCGGTATCATCACAATCAATGGGTTGTTGACTAGTGTTAAAAACATTCAGCTCTACGGTCATGTTACCAAAAGACAATTTCAACACTCCATTACGACAGTTGATGATAGCATTGGACGTCGCCAGGAAAGGACGTCCTAAAATCACAGGGATGTGATTACTTGGATTTTGCACGGGTTGAGTGTCTAAGACGATGAAGTCTACAGGAAAGAAAAATTTATCAACCTTGATTAACACATCTTCAACAATACCACGGGGGATTCTCACGGATCTGTCCGCTAACTGTAGCGTAACAGGTGTGGGCTTCACTCCCAAGGCCCAATTGCACATACAGTATGGCAGTAGATTCACACTGGCTCCTAAGTCTAGTAACGCCTTTTCGACCACATGGTCACCTATGGTGCATGTAATTGTTGGACTACCTGGGTCTCTAAACTTAGTTGGAATCTTGTTTTGGATTATGGAGCTCACTTGCTCAGTGAGAAAGGCACGCTTATGCACGTGAAGCTTTCTCTTCTGTGTGCAAAGGTCCTTCAAAAACTTAGCATAGGTGGGTATTTGTCTAATTGCTTCGAGAAATGGAATGTTTATGTTAACTCTCTTGAACATTTCCAAAATCTCATTGTATTGGTTACCCCCTTCATTGTACCAACCGTTGTGGGAATGGAGCAACAGGAACATGACTTGGCACAGGAACATCTATATTGGTAGGACTCTTGGGTTCATCAATGGGCTCATTCTTTCTCTCTACAGAGATGTTTTTCTGCGGTGTTGTGTGTACTGGTGAGTCTGATGTAGACTCGCTTGACGGTGGTACACCTACATTGTTCTCAATAATTCTACCACTACGGAGAGCGGTGATAGCATTCACATGACTATGTGAAGTTTCATTGCAGGTAGAGGAGCCTGCTTGAAACACATTCTTTGGATTTTGTAGGGGTTGACTAGGGAACTTGCCTTTTTCTCTCTCATTCAATGCATCACAGATTTGACCAATCTTAAGATCTAGGTTGGTGAGACGTTGGTCGGTGGTTTTGCGGTTCAAGAAGATGTTGGTCGGTAGTTTTCTCAAGTTTTGAAAGACCTTGGGTTAACGTAACGACACGTCTTCCAAGCTAGTCTTTTTCTCCACAGAATGCTGAGGGGGTGGTTGTACTTGGGGGTTTCTAGGATATGAGTATCCTTGGTTGTTATGTGTTGGTCCCCTTTACAGGTCCCTTGGACCATGAGAAGTTAGGGTGATTCCTCCACCCCGGGTTGTAGGTTTGAGAATAAGGGTTGTTCTCTTGCCTATGGTATAATGCATTGGCTTGCTCGGTTTGGGACTCTTGAAATGCATGTAGATCTGGACAGTTTGTCCACTAAGTGGTCGAACTATGGCATGCGGCACAAGTGGCCATAGCAATTTGGTCACGGAGGAGTAGGGGCATTAGATTTTAATTTCTTTTCCAACTCAAGCTCTTCTATCTTCCGGGCCATAGCAGCCATTTTTGCCCTTCCCTCAAAGTCAGACTCGATTCTATGAACATTGTTTGTAGGGGTAGTCCGTTTTGGTTCTCGGATGGACTCCCACTGTTGAGTCTTTTCAGCGACTTCGATCAAGAAAGACCAACCGTCATCGGCACTCTTCTCAATAAATGCACCATTGCACATTGACTCGACTGTGATTCGGGTTCTAACATCTAGACCCTCATACAAGATTTGCACGAGTCTCCGTTTTTCAAAACCATGGTGGGGACATTGGAGTAGTAATTCATTGAATCTCTCCAAGTACCTTGCTAGAGTTTCGTCTTCTAATTGCATAAAACCATTTAGACTTTGGCGAATTGCCGCAGTCTTATGGTTTGGGAATTTTTTTTTGAAAAACTCCTTTGTGAGGTCATCCCAGTTCTAATGGACTGTGGTTGTAGAGCATGTAGCCAAGACTTGGCTTTGTCTTTCAGAGAAAAAGGAAACAGTCTCAATTTGAGGGACTCCTCTGGCATTTGGTTAAAACGCAGAGTCCCACAAATATCCTCAAAGTCTCTCACGTGATGGTAGGGGTTCTCATCATTGACCCCTCTAAACACGGGTAGCATATGAATGGTGCTTGCTTTCAGTTCAAACCGCCCAAAGACGGGTGGGCAGAATGATGCAAGAGGGCTGGGTTGCCCTAGTTGGGTACATGTAGTCCTTGAGACTACGGGGTTGGTTAAGTTCCTCACCCATGGTTTCTGATTCGGATGGGCTTTCTGATGGAATTGGGCTTTCTGTTGAAGAACTAGGTATGCTAACGATTTCGTCCGGGCGGATTCTAACTAATCGATTTGTTTGGTCTCTAAAAGACACAATCATAGCCTAGTACGCGCCTCTAGCATGTTAACAAACACTCAATCTCAACACAGGAAAGCAAAGACTCAAAATGACCCACCAAAACAAGATTCAAGCCCACAGGATAGCTTTCTGAAGTTGTGAAGCCCAACTGAATAGGTTAATCTCAGCCCAAAAGGTGTAGGTTTGATTGTTGCACGGCCCAGGTTGGGTTGAGAAATATATAGCCCAGTTGTTGTGGTGTTGGGCTCGGTTTTGTGCAAGCCCAGAAGTGGGTTGATATGGCACAGCCCAGAAGGTTGGCAGATTGCCAGGCCAGTGGTGGTGGACTCAGACTGAGTGACACTGGTTCTAGCTCTATTGATTTGGCACAGGGTCTATTGGTGCTAGGTTGGCAAACTCAGCCACTGGCTGTATGCACAGCCTGGTTAGGTGGTCTCAGCTCAGTTAGTGACTACACAGCTTGTTGGTCTTGCACAGATCAGATGGAGCAAGGAGAGCACAGCTTGAGTACGACTTGGCTCGAGTAATCACCAATGAGTAACAGCACAGCACAGGCAAAGAAGAAGAAGAAAAAAAAAAAAAAATTTGTGGATTGTGCACAGGGTAGAGGTTGTGCTCACTCAATGGTGCAGCATTGTGAAGGGTTGTGTTGTTTGAAAAACAAGATGTAACTCATCACAAATCTTGATTCTTAACAGATCATTCACACACCACATGTCACACAAATTCAGGGCATGCATAAAAATCAGCAGCAAATGAATATAGTTAGCTGCTCATAACATGCTCAACTCAGGCAGCAAGTCTCAGAGACCATACACAAACATACAGATATTGCCCAAGGTTGACAGATTTTACCAGGTCTGAGTTGATGTCAAACTCAGAGCTCAGGGTTGGTTGAAGAACACACAAGGCAAGGTAATACACAGCTACTGGGTCAGCAATACAGGCTTACAAGGAATGGTTATTCAAGTCAGCTCAGGGTTGATCACACCCTTGGCAGATGAGACTAACACTAAGTCTCAGGGTAGAGCCAGCATGCAGAAATAACAATCTGTGGGTCAACTCACTCGGGCGGATGAGACTAACAATCTTAGCAAGGTATTACAAACTCAACAAAGACAAAGACTTGAGCTTTCGGCCAACTAGGCTATCCGGTGGTGGCTTACGGCTTGCGGCTTCGGGGCTTGCAAGGTTGCAGAGGGCTCACAGGGGTCAAGTCACTGCAGCTACAGGGGCTTGCAGCCAATGCACAGATGCACAGAATTATACACAGGTGCAAAAGAACATGCTCAGGGAATACAAGGTTTATTCATTCATTCAAGGATTGAGATACATTACCACCAGTGTAACACTGGGTTTAGGCAATTCCACCTCAATTCTGCTCCTTTGATTTCCTTGAGTTTGCTCAGCTATACCACAAGTACCTGCTACTCAACAGCTCATTCTCAGTTCTCAATGTTGCACAGTTAAAGCAAGGAAGTACTAAAGTTATAGTGAGAAAGTTCAGAGTTTTTGAAAGAAAGTTTTAATGTAACTGAGGAAGTCAGTTGCAGTTTCTCAATCTCAGCCACAGCATGTGCAGATCAATGACTAAGAGAAGAACTAGATACAAACAAGAGATAATGAGCTGCAATCAGCACAAAAGGAAACTAGCACTGACAGATAGTTATATATATACAGGACAGTGATGCTACTAGACTATAGATGGACTAACTACAGTATAATAGCTAATTGGCAAGTGCAAGTGAACTGAATAATGAGACTAAACGATGATGCAGTTATGTATACGAGTTGAGCTAAATTCTGATTACAAGAGAACACAGATGCGAGGATTAACACATATGTACAAAACTAGAATGAGAATCAGTAAAGTAAAGTAATAAAAAATCAAACAGCACACTACCAGTTCCCCGGCAACGGCGCCAAAAACTTGGTAGGAGCTTAAAAGTGATTTATCCTACGACTATGTCTAAACCGCAAGTGCACGGCGTCTATCGGAGACGCGGCAAGTACGGGTCGATCCACAGAGAAACTGAGTGTGCTTAAGATGATCTAAAGGTTCTTCTTAACTGATTTTCTACACAAGTGGCAAGGTTGTAACACAAAGGAGATCTGTTTGGTGTCGAAACGACAAGTTTGAGTAGCTGTGATTGTTGTGACACTAAGCTAAGGTATTAATAATCAAAGAAGTTGTAACTGTGAATTGAGAGTACTAGGGTGACTGAATTCACCCCTAATCCTATACTAAGGTAACACACATCAAATTCTAATCATATGACTCCCCTTGGAAGTTTCAGGTGGAAAATTAAGCCAATTGAATTCACAAATCATCCCCTAGTATTGGTTGTCTTCTTACAGTACAACCAATCACAGGAGATTTGCTCAACAATTGGTTAATGAACCTTATGCAATTCAAACAATTTAGACTAAAACATGGATGTGAATTAACTTCATATATTCAATAGGGGTTTCATCAACACCCTAGTTAAGTTGTTTAGAACATCATCTTTGAGCAAAATAAACTTCAAACTAAATTCAAAACTAAACCCTAACTAAGATCGATCGCCCTTTTCTCTTTCATCACAAACAACAATTTATACTCCAAAAAATATCAACTAACCACTATACTGATGACCCAAACCTGCTCTGATGCGCCATGACTTTCCTCTGACCTCTGAATCGACATGCAATGGGGGTTTGGTGAAAAAACCCTAACCCTAATTATCTCTAACCTAGCTTCTAGGTTGATAAGAAGCTACGAACGAGATAATTGAGAGAGAGGGTGATGGAGTAGGATCTGGTGGTGATTGCGACATAAGGAGATGGAGGTGATGATGGAGGTGGCTCTGACAAGAGACATGGAAGAAGGAGGTGGAAGTATGGGTTTTCTCTGAGAACTCGTGGGAGAAGAAAGAGAAAGGTGAGGGAGAAATGAGGGTTAGCTCGAGTGGGTATAGGGTTAGGTGACTTTGCTGTGAGGCAGGTACATCGAATGATGATGAGACGAGCCGACCGAGCGTTGGATCTTGGAGGACAGATCTGAACGGCTGAGGAAGTGTTGGGATGTTTTGGTGTTGAGCGGAGACATCAAGGGTCGATGCGTATGATGCAGCGAGCGTAGGATGCGGATGAGTGAGATCTCAACGGCTTGGAGTGGACGGGTTCGGATTCGGGTCATGGATAGCTCTAGCCCATGTCTTCTTTGTTGGGTTGCAACTGATTCGCATGCGGATTTGGTTCTCTGCTCCATAGATGCTTGACTCCAATTCTTCGCTCTTTTGGCTCCTCAATTTCTCCGGACTTTATTCAGTACCTAAAAACACAAAATTAATTAGTACAAATATTTATTCTTGAAAACAAAGAAAATACAGAATCTGGGATAATATCTGATTCTTGAGCACAAAAGATGAGTAAAATGCCAATAAAAAGGTGTATAAATATGCAATATTTGGCACTCATCGATCTTGTCTGCGCTTGGTTTGGCATTGCGGCCATTGGTTTGGCATTTGGCATTGTTGCCATGGTGCGCAGATATGCGGCTTGGTTTGGCATTGTTGCCATGGTGCGCAGGGTGCGGCTTGATTTGGCATTGCTTCCATGGTGCGCAGTATGCGGCTTGGTTTGGCATTGTTGCCATGGTGCGCAGTATGCGGCTTGGTTTGGCATTGTTGCCATGGTGCGCAGGGTGCGGCTTGGTTTGGCATTGTTGCCATGGTGCGCATATGCGGCTTGGTTTGGCATTGTTGCCATGGTGCGCATGGTGCGGCTTGGTTTGGCATTGCTGCCATGGTGTGCAGTATGCGGCTTGGTTTGGCATTGTTGCCATGGTGCGCAGGGTGCGGCTTGATTTGGCGTTGTTGCCATGGTGCGCAAGGTGCGGCTTGATTTTGGAATTAGGGTTCTGTGTTGAAAACCCTAATCTGGTATTTTGAAAAAATACCCCTATTAATTATTTACACATGAGTTAAATGCTCTTAGTTAATGTGTTGTGGGTGACACTAGGTCATGGGGTTTTACGATTTTACCCTTGTCTAAAAACCACCATCAACATTAAGTCCCCCGCTAGCTCGGAGCAGGGGCTTTGTTGCGAGGTAAGCATAAGATGGTGACAAAACTTAATGACAAAACGTAAGGAAAATTGAAGGAGGCTTGTCTGACCTTTATAAATGGGATTTGAAATCCTTGCCTCTGGTAGTTTTGCACAAATCGGGAGGCTGGCACAATTGGTGGGCCCGGTGCAGCTTGGGCGACGTTGGGAAGTTGGCGTGAGTTGGGAAACTGAGTGTGCTAGCTGGTGGGACCGGCGCGAAGTGTAGAAGCCGTGCGTGCTTGCAGGCGTGACTTGGGCGGTATTGAGAAGTCGCAATTGGTGGGGCCGGTGCAGCTTGGGCGACGTTGGGAAGTTGGCGTGAACTGGGAAACTGAGTGTGCTAGCTGGTGGGACGGGCACAAAGTGTAGAAACCGTGCGTGCTTGTAGGCGTGACTTGTGCGGCCATTGGGAGGTCGGCGCAATTGGTGGGGCCGGTGCAACTTGGAAACCGTGCTTGCAGGCGTGACTTTGGGCGGCATTGGGAAGTCGCACCCTTTGTGGGCCCGTTTCTTACACGCGTGATTTTGGTGAAAAGGGAAATCCTTCCTTATTTCAAAGTCTTTCACGCCTATATATGTATATATATATATATAAAGCCCCTTTCTCCCCATCCTGCTTTATTCTTTCCTCTTTTCATACTAGCGGCAAAGAGAAACCAGCTTCCAGGTATGTCTTCGAGTACTCTTCTCTCTCTCTCTTTTTTTTTCACATAAGTATAAACCTTAAGAGTAGGCGCTTCCACAATCCTTGCATATGATTCCTTGGCGTGCCTCTTGTAGAAAATATTGTACGTATGCGACCAAGGGAATACTGTGCATATATTGTTTGAACCCGTGGGAAATATTGCATATATGAATTTTCGGTCTGAAAGAAATATTTGAACCACAGAAGAAAATCTCATGTGTGTATTTCGAACCCGTAGAGAACCCCGTATGAATCCCGAAGAAGAATACTGTGTATATGCTTCATATGACGTCGAACCCAGAAATATTGTATATATGATTTTTGCTTCTTGAGAGAAGTACCACGCGCGCATTTTGAACCAATAGAAAAATGCTCCATATATTTTTGAACCCGAAGAAGGATACGTGTAGACACACTTGTACCGTATAGAATATCGCGTATATAGTCTCGAACCCGAAGAAAATACTGCGTATATAGTCTTGAACTCGAATAAAATACGTCTTCCTACCCCTTTCTCTTTTTTTTTTTTTTTGGGTACGATTATGTGTCAGGGAGATAACTTCGCCTTTATTCGTTTGTTTTGTGCAGACATCTTATTACCAAATTGTTATGAAGGAATTCGATAATATGTTACTTGAACCAAATTTCACTTCGTCGAAGGATGCTCATAATTCCAAGCCGAACATAGATGATGAATTCTTCACTAGAGCCCTCGCCCCCGCTCGGAAGAATCACCCGGGTTTCGTGCGATTTTGCTAACCTAAGTGGTGAGGATGACGGGAAGACACGTTCGGTTCGCCCGAGAGCACCATTCGGTTCTCTTCATAAAGGGGTATATTCCTCTTCCAACATTGACTTCGGGATGTGTCAAAGTCCATTGCGTTCTTTTGACGAGATGGGTTGAGTTCATGGTGAGCGAGGAGCGTATAAATACCAACTTGACTCGAGCGCGGGTCATTGATGCTTTGTCAAGACTTCGATAAATCTCCAGTTAGGAAGGACATCCCGGGCTTGGTTGCTTTCATCTCCGGATGGTGTTCGGACACCCATACAATCATATGTAGATGGGGTGAGATAACTTTCTCCTTGGAGAGTGTGGCTCTCTTCTTTGAATCTTCCTAATCGGCAGGGAATCTTAGAATCCAATTATCCGAAAGTGAGGTGAAGATGCGGGATGACACTGGCCGCTAAGTTGGGGGATTTTGCTCGGAAAGACTCCATTGCGAAGTCGAAGGATTCTGCCGGAAAGAGGATGAAAGGTGCCCTTACGGTTGGTGGATATCTCAATGGTTTCGGACGAGTTGGAGCACGACAGAAAAGCGGTGATCTTCATGTCGCGGCATTTTTGGCTCTCTGGTTATCCGGAGACATTTTTGATGACGGTTCGGCAAGAAAGGAATAAGACCGGAGTCATTAGAGATTCTTTGTGAAGTTGGCAAAGGGTGAAGTTCTTCCCATTGGCAAGTTGTTCCTTGGTTCCCTGTATGTGCATCTGGATCACCTAGTTGCGAACATGCAAGTTTCGAATGGTTTCATGAAAGTGGATTCATATGTGCACGTTGCTTTTCGCAAGTCGGCTATGGGAGCACTTCGAGAAGTATGCTCAGAAACCGCCGCCTTCGCTTCCGTGAGTTGGGGGCTCTCGAATTCTTCGATGGGTGAACGGGCGTCCAAGAGTTGGCGTGAGCTTGGTTAGTTTTCTTGATAAGTTGCATGAAATCAATTTTCGTCCATGGGGCCGATCCATAAGTAAGTGATTCAAATGGACACCTTTGCTTCTGCTCCGCTCACGTCTTTGTCTTCGATGACGATTTGAGTCTTTGGTGAAAACTTTGTTCATTCGAGCTGCTCGCCCGGTTATATACCGTCTTTCTTCGTGGGATCTTTCCAGGATAGATGCTTATAATATTGACCGTCCTGCTCGTCACATGGGTTTCGATCAAGGGGTGCCTCTTGTTTACCGGCCAGTGATCCCTAAAGATTCATTGCGCGTCGCCCTTTGACGCTTGATGTCCTTAAAGCCGGGTATCCGTCTTCCTTCTTTCAAATGGGAAGAGTAACTTCGACGACCTTCGGCTATAATGAGTTTTGGTGCAACGAGTTTACTATGATCCGAGATTTTGTGAATAACGTGGTGGAAAACGTTCGTTGCAAACCTTCCCCGGCGAGTTACGAAGGAGTATCCAATGTTGAGAGATCCCAAGCGAAAGTTGCCTAGCAATTCGGAAAGCCCCGAGGCCAAGGAACGGAGAACGAAGAACCGTGTTGGCGGGTTCGGACGGTTTCACAAGATCCTCCCACGGCTCTTGTGTCTTTCGGTTCTTCCAATAACCGGGTATGTGTCGCCTCTTCATTGGTTTGTCTCAAAACACGTGAATTTCGGTGAGAATATGTGTCTTGTTTCCTCCGGGGCTTCGGTAGTGTTAATGCTTTCGCTGCCCTTGCACGTTGCCGGAGACGGCGGTTTCTTCAAGGAATTCCGGCGGCACCGAGCCTACTCATAGCGGTGATGAGTCGGAGAAAGAAGAAAGTTCAACAAGCGAGAGTGATTCCTCCGCGACCGGGTTCTTCTTCGGGAAGTGGTTCGGTGAGTTTCGCGCTTCTTTTCTTTCTTCCTCTTGTTTCTTCTTTTGAAAAATGTCTAACTCAAGTTTGCGGGAGGAATCCGGTTCGGAGGACGATTACGGGGTGGAGTCACACGAAAACTTGCCTTTGGTGACCACCGCCGGTGACTTGGAGATGGGAGTTAGCCAATTGCCGGGCACGTACGTGGTTCAAACGGTGGATGATTCTCTCGATGGTTGTTGCCGTAGACATGGAAGAAGACCCTTTGCGAGTCGTGAGGCCACTTGCATGCGCCATTTTTGATCCCCGTGCTTGGTTCCTTATCCAGGTCATGTCTTTGGTTGGCGGCTTCGAGCGTGCGGCTAAGCATGAGGAGTTGTACACGAGAATCTGGGAGAAGCACGGACATATGGCTACAAACAAGAAAGTTACTAGTCGATTTGCGCTGGTTAAGAATGTGGAAGAGGCTTTATCTTCCATTGAGGATATGCGTGAGGTAACTGGTCACACCGTTTCTGAAGACGTTATTGCCGACTTGGAGCACCATCGCGACGTGTGCGTAGAAAAGGAGTTTAATACTTCGTGGTTTGTCGAAGGCCTTGCCGAGATCCAAAAGTTGAAAGATGCAGCAATCGAAAGCCTTTCCGCCGAGGAGATTGCACGACAGGAGATGGAACTCGAAAAGCTTTCCAAGATGTTGACTATGAAGAGAGCGGCTCTTGAGGACGCAAAGTTGACTTTTTCCAAGAAGAAGCGGACTTACATTGGACGATTTTCCTTGAACGTTTTTATTAAACTTTCATTTAGGTTCTTTTTTTTTTTTTGAAAGACATATTGGATGTCTGGTTCAAAACTTGACCTTTGATAGACAGCTGGTAGCTTTTTAGGGTATTGGATTATTTCTGGGATGAATGGTTTTGGTAATATGACTCGATTATGTTTTGGGAAAAGAATATTGCTTTTATGAAAGTGTGTGCTAGCAATAGGCACAAGACTCGGTAGCATGACGGTTTTACTAAAAACCTAAAAATAGATTGTATATCTTGCCCGATCTGAATTTACTCACTTCATAGGTTTTGTGAACACGCCCCTCTCCATGTAAAAGGCGGTTCTTTCTTTGTGGCTTTCTTGGTAGCATCCCAGCAAGTCCCCAATTACTTGGTAGCTTCTTGGCGAGTCCCAGTTTTACGGTGTAGTTTTAACAACCGATAACCGGGTTGTCCGAGTCGGACCCATCGCAAGTCCCCAATCGCCGGTAGCATCTTCAACGAGTCCCAGGTTTTGGTGTAGTTTTACAACCGGTAACAAGATCGTCGCGATTGATTCGGATCGAGTCGCTTTCCCATACCATCTTGACATCTGGGTCGAAGAACGAGATCGACAGATCGACATTGTGGCCGATAGATCGATCCTCCCGCCGTGGTCGCCAATTGTTTATGGGTAAAAATCGTTTCGTCGATTTTCGGTAAATTCGGTAGGTGAGTGAGAAACTGGTTCAAACCCTAAACAAATGTCTTGCACATGAGCACTTTATAGATTCGAGAGATCAATCGTACAAGTCCGGCCTAAACCAAGAAATGGACGTTCCGGACTTGCTTCGGTCACAAAGTGGAGGAGAAGGGTTGATTTGGGGAGGGAAGCAAAGAAAGGTGTTGAGGAGAGTAGTATCTCGACTTGTATCGAGAAAGTGAAAGCTTAGGAAGCTTGCAAGAGATGAAAGCTTTTGGGAGAGCTTGCAAAGTTGCCTTTACGAGAGTGTAAGTGTAGTATATTTCTCCCGACCGAGACTTGTTGTCTGGTGGAAATAGGTAAGACCTATTTATACAAGTCGAGATTGAAACGTACCACTGGCCTCATGAAGGAAGAGAGTAAAGGGTGAAATAATGGGAGGAGGTGGTAACCGCATGTTTTAATGGGCGAAAACGTTTTTCACCATTATTTCCTCTTTTATTTGACCGCTTTATTCCTTTTCACGCTTTCTTAATGTGAGCGTAGTGTACGCATGCATCTTTGTGACCGCCAAACCAAAACCCTAAAGAAGCATCCCCGCCTTGTGTCGATGTCTCGAGTGTTGGTTGCATCTTGAGTGCAAGTGGCGCTGCTAGTGGCGTGTGTGGCATGTGCCAATGGCATGTGCGGAATGCCTTGGTGGTAGGTTGCATGGTTTGCAAGTTAGGTTACCAGCGTGTGTGTTTGGCATGTGCCAATGGCATGTGCGGAATGCCTTGGTGGTAGGTTGCACGGTTTTGCAAGTTAGGCTACCGGCGTGTGTGTTTGGCATGTGCCAATGGCATGTGCGGAATGCCTTGGTGGTAGGTTGCACGGTTTGCAAGTTAGGCTACCAGCGTGTGTGTTTGGCATGTGCCAATGGCATGTGCGGAATGCCTTGGTGGTAGGTTGCACGGTTTGCAAGTTAGGCTACCAGCGTGTGTGTTTGGCATGTGCCAATGGCATGTGCGGCCATGTTAACCTAGTTGCAAGTCTTGCAAGCCTAGGGCGCTATGTTTGGCGTGGGCCAAAGGCATAGCGGCTTGGAAGTATGGCTTGCGACACGTGTTGGCATGTGCCAATGGCACGTGCGGCCATGTTGACCTAGTTGCAAGTCTTGCAAGCCTAGGGCGCTATGTTTGGCGTGGGCCAAAGGCATAGCGGCTTGGAAGTATGGCTTGCGACACGTGTTGGCATGTGCCAATGGCACGTGCGGCCATGTTGACCTAGTTGCAAGTCTTGCAAGCCTAGGGCGCTATGTTTGGCATGGGCCAAAGGCATAGCGGCTTGGAAATATGGCTTGCGGCGCGTGTTGGCATGTGCCAATGGCACGTGCGGCTATGTTGTCCTAGTTGCAAGTCTTGCAAGCCTAGGGCGCTATGTTTGGCGTGGGCCAAAGGCATAGCGGCTTAGAAATATGGCTTGCGGCACGTGTTGGCATGTGCCAATGGCACGTGCGGCCATGTTGACCTAGTTGCAAGTCTTGCAAACCTAGGGCGCTATGTTAGGCGTGGGCCAAAGGCATAGCGGCTTAGAAATATGGCTTGCGGCACGTGTTGGCATGTGCCAATGGCACGTGCGGCCATGTTGACCTAGTTGCAAGTCTTGCAAGCCTAGGGCGCTATGTTTGGCGTGGGCCAAAGGCATAGCGGCTTGGAAATATGGCTTGCGGCACGTGTTGGCATGTGCCAATGGCACGTGCGGCCATGTTGACCCTAGTTGCAAGTCTTGCAAGCCTAGGGCGCTATGTTTGACCTGGGCCAAAGGCATAACGGCTTGGAAATATGGCTTGCGGCACGTGTTGGCATGTGCCAATGGCACGTGCGGCCATGTTGACCTAGTTGCAAGTCTTGCAAGCCTAGGGCGCTATGTTTGGCGTGGGCCAAAGGCATAACGGCTTAGAAATATGGCTTGCGGCACGTGTTGGCATGTGCCAATGGCACGTGTTGGCATGTGCCAATGGCACGTGCGGCCATGTTGACCTAGTTGCAAGTCTTGCAAGCCTAGGGCGCTATGTTTGGCGTGGGCCAAAGGCATAGCGGCTTGGAAATATGGCTTTGTTGGCATGTGCCAATGGCACGTATTGTTGACCTAGTTGCAAGTCTTGCAAACCTAGGGCGCTATGTTGGGCGTGGGCCAAAGGCATAGCGGCTTAGAAATATGGCTTGCGGCACGTGTTGGCATGTGCCAATGGCACGTGCGGCCATGTTGACCTAGTTGCAAGTCTTGCAAGCCTAGGGCGCTATGTTTGGCGTGGGCCAAAGGCATAGCGGCTTGGAGATTTGGTTTGGCATTGCTGCCATGGTGCGCAGTATGCGGCTTGGTTTGGCATTGTTGCCATGGTGCGCAGGGTGCGGCTTGATTTGGCATTGTTGCCATAGTGCGCGAGGGTGCGGCTTGGTTTGGCATTTACGCCATGGTGCGCGATATGCGGCTTGGTTTGGCATTGTTGCCATGGTGCGCGATATGCGGCTTGGTTTGGCATTGTTGCCATGGTGCGCGGGTGCGGCTTGGTTTGGCATTGCTTGCCATGGTGCGCGATATGCGGCTTGGTTTGGCATTGTTGCCATGGTGCGCGGGGTGCGGCTTGGTTTGGCATTGCTTGCCATGGTGCGCGATATGCGGCTTGGTTTGGCATTGTTGCCATGGTGCGCGAGGTGCGGCTTGGTTTGGCATTGCTGCCATGGTGCGCCTTATGCGGCTTGGTTTGGCATTGTTGCCATGGTGCGCAGGGTGCGGCTTGATTTGGTGTTGTTGCCATGGTGCGCAGGGTGCGGCTTGATTTTGGAATTAGGGTTCTGTGTTGAAAATCCTAATCTGGTATTTTGAAAAAATACCCCTATTAATTATTTACACCTGAGTTAAATGCTCTTAGTTAATGTGTTGCGGGTGACACTAGGTCATGGGGTTTTACGATTTTACCCCTTGTCTAAAAACCACCATCAACACCAGCAAACCGTTTTTCCCCATCCACATTCTCGAAATATGTGTTGGAAGTTTTTTTTCTTTATATACGTTCATCATTATTCTTGACGAGTTTAGTTGGAAACAATCTATTTGTTGGAAACTAAATAATAAGTCAAAAGATGATCATGTGAAAATTTCCTTGAAACATCTTACATGATTTGTGTGGGACAGTCATTTGATGTCGACTCGGAATGTTTCGTATTGATCATTCGATCACTTGAAAATTACTTATAAGCTATTAGTTTGTGTGACTGATGATGTGTCGAACTCGCAAAATATAAATTCCTTGCTTCTCTTAAACTAACTAGTAGTATACGGACAAGCAGGTTCGTTTCTAAGGGAGAGTTGAGTAAAAGTTGTCAATTTAATTTCCGAATAAGAGTAATGCAAATATGAGGATGAAAATGATCAAGGACTCTTTCTCATCCACGAAACGTGAATCTTATTGATATAGCTATATTCCTGCAAATTACCAATTATTAATAACCCTAGAATATTTAGTACGCTCAAATATCCCGCAATCTCATGAATTCACTGGACACGGAAGCGCTCGACTACCGGATTCTACTTGCAAAGTTTCCTAGAAGTACGCTCTCTAGGTGTGACTTAAAAAAGTGCATTAAGTTCTGATGAGATAGGCTATTCCTAGTGACAAATACATAGGCTCAACTCATCTACTAGTGTCAATCTCTACACATGGATATTTAAAAAAATCCCATCATCAATATCCATGTATCGCTACTTGTATTAAGATTCTCTAAACAATTACGGGTCGAAGAGGTCTTAGTTAGCAATAGAATCATCAAACAACCATTCAATTTGCAACTTAAACGATTGAGGAGTAATTCATAAACATTATTGGCACGGTAAAGAATAAGCAATAACAAATAAATTGCAAGAAAGCAGGCCCTTTAAATATCAACTTGAATTCATGTTCCGGACGTTGAAGTTGTCCCTAATCAAGATGCTTAGCTACTGGAGTTCATGGCAAAATAATAATAGCAAACAGAAAATTCTACTTTGAAACCAAATAAGCAAACCAAACAGCGGCAGGTGGAGAGTATGGTGTATGGGGGAGTGGACTGTAGTCGTTGGAATAGCAGCGTCGACGATGTAAACTGCGGCCTGGTGGTAGTGTAATGATGGCGGCGATGCTGCTGGCTTGCTGCTGTAGCTTGCGATGGAACTGGCACTGAATTGAAGCTGTAGTGGTGATATTCTGCTGCTATTGTTGTGCTCGCCAGATCCAGGTCCTGCTGCGAACAGGTGAAGGTGATTGATGGAGGCGAACTTGTGGTAACGTCGTAAGGCGAGGTGGACTGTGACAGGACCTGGTGTTGATGGTGTGGATGGTATGCAGGTGGAGATGCAAGTGCAGTGGTCGTATGCTGGTGGAGATGGATATACAGGTGGGCTGGTGAAGTGCAGAACTGGTGGATGCAGGTGCAGGTGGTGATGGGAAGTATGCAGATGGAATAGATGATGGAGGATGAAAGGAACTGGTGGTTTTCAGCGAGCAAAAGCTCGCCTAAGTTGGGGTTGTGAGCAGCTAGTAACGGGGTATAAGATTTTTGTTGTTGTAGCTTTAGGTCTTCTTATATAGCTCTTCAACTCTTGTAATTACGAATTGGATTGAGACCCAAGCTTCCTTATACAACATGGATTCTAAAATCTCACTGAATCCATCCATTAATCATTATAAACCAACGGATTTAACTCTTCTTCTTGGATGTTATATCGGCACAAAACAGACCCATGTATTTCTGACATGCTTCCTTGTTTATCCAATCCTAAATCAAGCTCCTACTTCTTCGAAGAAAGTAACACGGACCACGGCAGCAACATACTTAGGTTAACTCAATTCTAGGCTTGTAATTCGGCTACAAAACCAGCATACCTTGAACCACAGAATCCATGTTCTAACCCTTGGAGCAAAGCCAGCGAACCCATGGCTAATACTGCACATACTGGTGGCATTCCTTCTACTTGAATTAGACCAGACCCTAGCTCAACTCTGTGTCTCAATTTATGTCAAACATATCTTCTAGTCGCTGCAAAATATCCTTCTTGCACAGACGTCGAACCATGGCTCTTTCTATGCCTCGACTGCCAATGAACCTCCTATCTGCCATGTAACTTCCAAGTTCTTCCTTGTCTTTTAAAAACTTCCAAATACGCCCCCAAGATTCTCCTAGACTCGAGCACAAGAACTCCGTCAAACTTGGAGCAGCAGACTGGTCACGACTGAGCTTGAAGTGATGATTACTCGTTCAGGCATTTCTGCAAGCACTTTGTATGCCTGAAAATTTGGTGTTCTCTCTTGCAACTCAAGTTCGAATGAAACCTAACTCCAATTTCTTCTGAAACGCTGAAATACTCGTTCAATCTCTTCCATTGATCATCTCACTCAACAACTGTAAGTTCTTTGAACCCCGTTATTCCTGTTAAGCAATACACAGACTCAGTACCTCCTCCTTCATCTCGGCTTCAATGACTGACCTAAACCGTGGCTAGTGGTGACCAGAACTCTTGGCAATCTCTCGTCAATCCAGTGGCAACCTGAGGCAGAGCTTGGTGCAGCGCAAGTTGAGCATGAATGAGCCGGGTAGTGACTGAACTATGAAGAAAATCTCGACCTAGCCTGTAGTTTAGGCATTAAAGTCGAACCAGGTGTCCCTTAGTTAAGTAGCAGTTCTGTTTAGTAAACTGCAGCTGCAATTCAGGTGGCTGCCTTGAGACAAAAATGGCATCTGCTCCAGTAATTTCTTTATTGCGACGCATTCGAGCCTTGTACCTTTTATGCTTCGATTCCGTATAATATCCAATGTTTCCTAAGCATTGAATTGAGCCTCGTTCCTCTTTCTTGTCGCATGACTCCAAAGTACATATAAAATGCAAACGAAGCGTAATACACAAAAAATACAAGAGAAATAGTTTAGAAAAGCATAAGAAATTGATATTCAAATGATGTAATTTAGGCACTTATCAGTGAGACACCTATTGTCGTCTTTTAAGGATGTATCAATGATTGAAATGGGAGTTTAGAACAATTAACCATTATCTGGATATAGCACAGTATGCTTACTAGTATGCAAACTATTGTGGTATGATTTAGGTCCGGGATCCAAGTTTGCATACCAGTATGCGAACGGTTTTACCTGAGTTAAGATCTGGGACGGCAGTATGCATACCGGTTTGCGAACTGTCGGACAAGACCAAAGTCCGGAACTAAAGTTTACGTACCCGTTTGAAAACTTAGTTGGTTAAGTTCTAATATCGGTTAAGTATGATTCCATACTTATGAACAAATAAATTTATAAATTAAGGAATGCAATCTTTGCAAACCTTTGCTAAATGTTCATGAATTGATTCTCATGAATCAATCAGATTTTGCTTCAATTGTTTCATATATACTTTATGAGATGAGAAAATTAGGCTAAGGCCCAACCCATGGATAACCCATAATATGAGGCCCCTAGTTAAAAGAGTTTTAAAACCAGGCCCCGAATTAAAAAATAAATTTAATGAAAGCTAAAAGACTAAATTAACCTCAAGTATATAATAGACGTCACCTACCTTTCTCTCGTTCAGAAGCCATTATTTCATTTCCCAGGAGAGAGAAAACAAATCTCAATCATCTGAAAACAGAAACAAATCTAGAAAAAAACCCGAAAAAAATCAAGAAATCTTCCTGAAATCTGTTGCAAAACAAAGATCGAAACAGAGAAACATTTGCTGAATCTGCTAACCGCTAAATCAGAGAAACAGATCGAAACAGATTCAGTTTCATCATCTGTTGAATCTGCAAAACAAAGATCGAAACAGTTTCAGTTTCTGTTGATTCAAAACCTAAATATTCCGACGATGAATTGCTAGGTATGTTTTGATTTGGATCTGTTAGTTTTGATTCCTGTTGTTACTAATTTCATGTGTCAAAAATTGCTGAACTAGGGTTTGTAATGAGATTACAACGAACATAACTCATTCTGACTGATAATTTTACAGATCAGAGAAGGAGAATAATCGTTTGTGCATAAAATCCATAAAAAAACCGACTGAATAGAAACAAAGGTAAGTCATGGATGTGATATAACCGATTGTAGTTTGATTTAGTGGGTTTCATTTTACGAGATGTTACTGTTTGAAAACCCTAGAAACTCTAAGTTGAATTGCAATCAACTAACTTGATTTTATTACTTCATCAACTGCAGATTCAGAATCAATTTTCTTTTGAAATAAAAATGGTGAAAGGAAAAATGAATCCCCCTGGAAAAGATGATACAATTACAGGTACTAAGATGTGAAAACTATTGTTGTCATGGTCTCATGTTTGTTTCTCATGTAATACTTGTGAATATGTAACTACATAGACAAAGGACATGTGTAACTATAAGTTACACACTCAAAATACCACCACTGACTGTGTTGTGGTTTGTATATTGATTGTGTAACTTACACTTACACATACCAAATGAGCCTGTCACCACTGACTTGCCTTGGGATGTGTAACTAATAGTTGCACATAAAAAATTGGTTGTGTTTAGGATGTGTAACTAGTAGTGATTGACAATGTTTTGTACTTAGATGTGAAATTATTTGAGTATATGTGTTGTTATGGTATCATGCTAGTGAAAAAATGCCTTTGAATGTTTAAATATACAAACAAGGCCCTGTGTAACTTTAAGTTACACATTCAAAATCTAACCACTGACTGTATTGTGGTATGTATATTGAGTGTGTAACTTGAAGTTACACTTATAAATGAGCTGATATAACTGTAAGTTACACATTCAAGATGTCGCCTCTGAGTTGC
Source organism: Papaver armeniacum (assembly GCA_023531295.1). Classification (NCBI taxonomy): domain Eukaryota; kingdom Viridiplantae; phylum Streptophyta; class Magnoliopsida; order Ranunculales; family Papaveraceae; genus Papaver; species Papaver armeniacum. The sequence goes on along the minus strand of JAJJWW010006377.1, from coordinate 420,824 downwards.
CAAGGAGCCGTGTAACTATAATTTACACATTTGAAATCTCATGTCGGGGCCTCAATCATTCATTCCTTTATAATTTACACATGGAAAATCTCAACACTGACTTGCAAAGGGCATGGGTAACTATAAGTTACACTTTAAACAATCTCACCAATGACTCTACAATTGTTTATATATTGATTGACTGTGTATGTGTAACTATAATTTACACATTGAAAATCTCAACAATAACTTGCCAATTGACTGTGTAACTACAAGCTACACATTCAAAATCTCACCACTGACTTTCCTTGTGGTGTGACTAACTTATAGTTACACAGCAAATACAGATTCATATGCATGTGTAAATTGAGGTTACACAACACATAATAGAAATGATTCAGTTTGTGTACTTGGCAAATACACATAGTTTGTGACATGATTTTGATTTTGCAGTTATAAAGGAGTGTATTTGATAAGTACACAAAATACTGACTCATACTATTTTTGTGTGTGATGTGTACAGGAAAATTAAGGCAATCCTTGAATGCCGTTAAGGATTTGGTAAAGGTGATAAAACCTATAGGACTAACTGATAGGGCTCAGAGATATCTTTTGAGAGTTGCTTACGGTAAGCTCGTAATGATGTATTACGATGAGTATGATCCAGCTGTACCAAGTACAACAAAACAAATCACTACCAACAAAAGCGGCGTCTTGAAGCTTTTGAACTGCTTTGATATGGATTGTGACACACCTTGTTCTTTCAAGTTTGGTGATGATAAGTTTATAGAGTCTACACCGGCAAAGTTGGTGGTTTATTTTACATGCAAAGGATTGGAAGTAGAAAGGGTCAAAAGCTATTAAAGAACTTTTCTCATAAGGATTTGATTGACAATGTTTTGTACAAACAAGTTCTTCACCGATATTAAGTCTACAACACATCGAGACAACAAAGACTAAGACAAAAATTTTAGAGAAGATAAAACAACTTATGACCAAAAGGAGCAAAAGTGGGAAAAGAAAGAAAATTGATGAGAAGGATCTAGTTTGTTTGATAGGTTTTTATCTTTGTTGTGTATTATTTTTTGGCGACATAAATGCTAATGGAGTGAACGTCAAATATCTTAGTATCGTTGAAACATATGAGACGGTGCTCAAGGTGTCTTGGCCTGACTTAATACACGAGCACTTGTTTGAAGAAATTCATGATAATATTAATTGCTTGGCAAATGTGAAGGCTTGTGTGCAGTACTTACTGGTAAAGCTTGTGTGTAATTTCTATTCCAGCACTTTTAGTGTTACGTTCAGGATATTTTAATATTAATTGCTTGACTAATTAATATTTATATATGTTGCAGATATTGTTTGCTGAACACGCACCAGAAGGCTCAATCACGAAAGTTGCAAACCACGAAGAAGATATCCCGCGGGTTGGAAGGTGGGATCTATACCAGATTTCGGATTACATTTCTATAAATGACATGACACAGTTTTCGGTAAGTGTTAGTTGGTTTATGTTTTGTAAATTTATGGTAATATAAATATAATTTAGATATAACTTACACATTTAAATGTGCTTGTGTAACCTATAGTTACACATGCAAACATAACACCGGTGAATTAAATTTATATGTGCAACTATAGGTTACACATATAAAATCTGCTTATGTAACTTTAAGTTACACATACAACTGAATTTGTATATTTAGAAAGTTCAACTGTTTTTGCTATCTCTTTTTAACCTCTCCATCTTGTTAATTGCAGCCAACTCTTAGCTTTGTGGTGAGTTTTCCACAACTTGAGAAGCAGCTAGGTATATCAACCGTGGTACCCGGAAGGACGACTGCAAAAGCTAGGCGAAAGCGCAAACCATTGAGAATGGCCAATCGAAAGAGCAACGCAAGCAAACCAAGCAATGTTTAAAGCGGTGTATGGAATTGCCGGAGAAGGGATATCGAAGGGGACCTTTCGAGAATGCAGAAATTCAAGATTCACAATTTTAGTTGCCAAATTATGCAAGCAATGGGTATTGATCCTTACAAAGTGACCCGGGAAGAGTTTATGCAACATGAAGATCTTTGGACATGGAGGTACGATCGTGGAGCTGCGAGCATGAAGAAGTAGAGTTACTGCATGGAGCAACTGATCAACAAGGAGATGGAGCTACTGCGCATGGAGAACATGAAGAAGAAGAGTCCGAGAAAGAGACTGAGCAAGAGAAAGAGAAAGATAACACGGAAAAATCCTTCCATGAAGAATGTAAGTAGTTGTTCATTTTTAATATGCTTCTTTAACTTGATAGAGGTACCCAATTATTTGACACTAAGGTCTTTGAATCTTTTTAGGTTCATATTTTAGTTGTTCAGTTTTAATATGCTTGTTTAACTTGATTACACTTGATTATTGTTGAGTAAACTAATCATATGGATGTGTAATCCCTAGTTACACATGCTATATGCATGTGAAACTTCTGGTTACACTAGTTAGATGCATGTGTAACTGCATGTTACACTAGGTATCTATGACATATTCATGTGTAACATGAAGTTACACATGCTAGTTATCCAAGCCAGTCAATCACACATGATATATTCTTCTTGAAATTTTATTAAAAAAATTTAACATCATAATCATCATCCTAATTCTCATTTCAATGCTTGTGTAGTTCCATGTATGAGCACGGCAGTGGAAATACGCCAAAAATTCTGCAAGCTCAAACTTCAGCAGAGGGGGCGCAAGGCTCATCAAAAGAAGAAGCCCGCTAGTAAGAAAAAGCGCACTACTGCAGGTGTTGTTGATGAGGCGCGAGAAAGGCTGATGAAGAGACGCATGCTGCTGATGAGGCACAAAAGAAAGATGCGAAGGGTGGTGTTGTGGTTGAGCCGCGTGAGAAAGCCATAGGTGATGATGCAAATATCATTGAAGAGACACCGCAACTGTTGGTGACGGTTTGGTTCTTCTTCACAACTCGGCCAACATCGAAACTATTGAAGACAGTTTTGCTTCAACACGGTTTGAGGACTCCATGGTGATAACGGCTACAACACCGCAAACACACGGCTGACAATGCTCGGACCTACTGATTGGTGCAACTAGGAGCTAACCCTACGATATGACGGATGTTGAAGTGAGTAAAATGCTTGATGAGATTGTCGGTGACATTAACAAAAGTGAACATGGACTGCGGTGATGGAGAATGCGAGAACCTAGCTCAAGTGGTAACCACTCTTCCGTTTTATTTTTCCTTTATGTTTTGTTTGTAATGGAAGTGTAACTTCAAGTTACACATTGTAAAAGGCATGTGTAGCTTGAGGTTACATACATTACATTATTATTTTGGCTTATTTTGTTTGTAATGGAAGTGTAACTTCAAATTACACATTGTAAAAAGCATGTGTATCTTGAGGTTACACACAGTACATTATTATTTTGGCTTGTGTAACTTTAAGTTACATACATGTGCTAATTCTTTCGAGATTCTCGCCTATATTTGTTTGCGCAGCTACAACACAGGGGAACTTTTTTAGCCTTGGAATAGATAAAACTCCACTACCTGCAGGAGAGTTGCTGAAGAAAGTTGCGAATACAATAAGAGAAAACCAACTAGCATTCATACAACAACGTGTCTTTGAGGAATAGAAAAATTCCAACACAAGATCCGAAGCGGTATGAAAAGAGGGACGAAGAAGATTAAGAAGAGTGTTAATGAAGAAAGAATGACCACGGTTCGAGAAGTGGAAAAAGAAAGAATGGACGCAGTTCCGGGAGCGAAGAAGAAAGAATGGATGAGGTTGTTGAAGAAGATGACGGAACAATGAGAAAGGATGTGAAAGGTTACGAAGTTATCGAAAGGCTTGAAGGCGAGAAAAAGGAGAAAGTGCTTGAATATTTCCATACTCATCCGAAAACGTAAGTAGCTTGAATCCAAGTAGGCTTGATTCGTTATTGATTGTTGTATATTACTACTTGATTCTCGTTATGTTGATTAATAATAGTTTACTTCTTTGTAATGCGAGAGACATTACTTGGATTGAACGCGACGAAAATGGTACCCAAAGAAAGAATGTTTAATATATCCGGAGAACTAATGCTTTCTGACTTACCAAGAAAGAATCCTTCTTGGAGTCGGAATTCATCGACTTCTACATCGCCAGATTGAGGACAAAGATGAACTCTAACGTTAAAAGTATGACAAAGCGATATTCCCTGTTGCCACAAGCATACGTAAGTACTTGATACATTTGAAATCTTATTGCATTTATAATGTGTAGTGTGTGTTGTAAGATTATGATTTTTTTATGTCGGAAAACGAGTTATAATGTGTAATCAAGTTACAAATGCGGTTATAATGTGTAATCCGAAGTTACACAACCATTTATAATGTGTAATCTGAAGTTACACATTCTTATTTTTTTAGTGAAAAACCCAAGCCCCTATGTGTAACTTCATTTACATAATCACTTGTTCATTTGTAAAACTTTTGATTAAAAATGTGAGCTTGACATTCCAAATGGTTTTGCGAGATCACGTACTTGAACGATTACGGAGAATTCAAGAAATTTTGGATTCCAAAGCTTGCGAAGGAGTATGTCAAGTACAAGAACGATGCGATCGGACTTTTTCGCCCCAATGTGCAACAACAACACACACTACACACTTTCTGGAGTATGAGTTGAAGAGCTCTAATGCTTGGTCCTACATGAACTCATCAAACGTTAAGCAACTCGGGAGTGAACACCTTAATCAAGCCAAGAAATATGCATTTGCAATTACTACGTAATCGAGACTCTTGTGTCCTTATGCTCTTGGGATGAATGAAAACGCCAAGTATATGGCTTCGCCCCCACAAGGTACAATTCTGACTTGTCTTCCATGTGTATGCAATTACATGAAGATCAGGATGAAGAATAAACCACTTGACAAAAAATTAACCTCAAGTATGATGCTATGGTGGACTGAAAAGTTGAACCGCATGAGAGGAAGCATGCTATACAAGATTATTTCGGATCCATTCAGAGATGCGTAAAAGCAATCATTAGGATTAGAAAAAAATCTATACTAGCAAATATGTTGTTAGCCACAAGCAGATGTTAGACTTGGAAAATATGTTGTTAGAAACTTTTAAATTTCATCAGTTAGTAGATTTTAGCAGTTCTTGGTTTTGAAAATATTTTTGGATTGAAATTCTTTGAATTAAAAACTTTTATCTTGTTAGAACTTTTACAGCTGTGTGCACAGGTTTCATAAAGTATGCAACAGGGTAAGTAACTACACATCTTAACATGATGCTTTAGGTGTAACCTGAGTTTACATATGCATTTATCATGTGTAACCTAATATTACACATGCATTCACAGCAGTGTAACTTCTGGTTACACATCCATATATTTGAGTGTAAACTGAAGTTACACAAGCCATTGATCGGACTTGCCCAATAAATCAAAATAAAATAAATTTAAACCAGCATTTATCATGTGTAAGCTAATGTTACACATGCATTAACAATGATGTAACTTCTCGGTTACACATCTCGATCGAAGTTACACAAGCATTTGACCACCGATCAGACATACACAATAAATCAAAAAAATAGAATAAACCGCATTTCAACCGTTAACTCGACAAAATATAAAATATGAATGAATAGATCCTTGCACATAATCAACGTTGCGAAAAAATAAAACGTTTGGTCCATGCGAACCGAAATGAAGAAAACTAAAAAAGAAACAATCCAAGACAAAAAAAAAAGAATCCACACATAAAATCATTACTTGCAGAAATGAACTTTGGTAGGCTCAATCTAGTGAGGTGTGAACTTCCGAGGATTCCTGCAACCTGCCTTGTTGTGACCTGTTTCCTTGCGATTCTTTGCAACGAACTTTTCTCTTCACCTTTTTCTCACGTTTACTTATAATCCTATTTCCTGGGGGTCTACCTGGTGGCTTCTTCACGGTAGGCGGGATGACGGTGTTATCTGGATGATATTCAACAGGCCTGTTGTAGTTAGGAATCGACTGGATGGCATGCATATAAGTCTTCCTAAAATAATCGCTTGTAAAATATGGTGAAATGAAATCAATAGCCTCACGTTTAATCTTCCGTATGGCTGCAAGAGCATGAGCACAAGGAAAACCATATACGCGCCACCTTGAAAAAAACAAAAACAAACAAAAAATCGATTAGTTGCACATACAAATCATAAAACACTCAAAATTAGATAGTTACGGTGCATATACGGGATGTGTATCTTTAAGTTACACTTGCAAAATAGATGTGTAACTAGTATTTACACATGCATATATCTAATCTTAAAAGGAGAAAAAGAACATACGAGAGAGAAGAAAAAACATAAGAAACCAAACCTTTGACAGTGCAAGTCTCGTGTTCGAGGTCCACCATGTGAGACCTTTCGCTAATAACTTCAAACACGGTAGGACTAGCAACCAATACTTCCCAAGCCAAACCTTCATCTTGAAGAGCCACAAGCTTTTCTTCATACTCGGGGGTTAATGGAGTCATCATATTAGCACCAATTTCACGACGCTCTCGCCATCAAACACATTATTTTCCTCCTAATCCGAAAAGGAAAAAAATGATGAATACATAAAGTGACAAAACACGAAATAAAAAAGACAACAAACAACAAAACACACACACACACTTAATTAACTGATCAAGAAGAGCGAGATGCGAGGCATCTTCTTGTGAACCCGAACCCACTATTGAATGATTACGCTAGAGTACTAGATGTTCGTCCATACCGACAACCTTTGAAATAGGCATTCGCATATGATTCGGTGGTATGGTCTCGATGTAATCAGCCACCCAATTGCGCTTCAAGTCTCTAATCTTACGTATGGCTTTCGCATGGTTTTCGGGTGAGAGTGCGTATGTCGCCTCTCGGAAATGGTCCATCACAAGCGAGTACCTAGGATCTATTGCGGTGATGGGTATATTTTTCGTCAAATGATAGTAGCGAAAGGTTGTGGAACCCATCTCGGATAGACAAGTGGAACACCCTGCAAGAGTCCTTCATGGCGATCCGAAAGGAAGGTGATTGGCCTCCCATCACCAACAACTTCGACCAAATTCCTCAAAACCACTCCCGGTTGTCGATAGTCTCGTAATCGACTAGTGCAAAAGCAAGGGGGAAAAACCTACAAAAAAAAAATTGTGCATAATCGAAGAATAATAAGTTTCACACAAACATAAACAATGTGTAAATACAAGTTACACATGCTAAAACAAATGTGTAACTTAAGGGCTACGAGATGATATTTTCTTAGTTACACACTTTGGGTAAAGTAATGTGTATCGAGAGTTACACATGTGTAACTCTCGGTTATTTGTCAACCGAAGTTGTTAAAAAAGAAAAAAAAACATACCTTTACCACCATTGATCCCGATAGCTGCCATCAAGCAACCTTTGAATGTACCGATGGAAAGTAGTATCCAAGTATACCATTGCACGACAAAACCGGTACCCTTTGATGCATGCGAAGAAATGCGATGAAACTCCGTTGAACCTGTTTATTTTCACGTTCAAACTTTATCACGCTACCAGGGTTGGTTTCCCTTATAACATCAATATACCATACCAAATGCGAGTAGGACTTGACATCGTCGCCATAAATCGTCTCATAAACCTTTTCCCTAGCATTATATGCCTGATAGTACTCTATGTTAATCCCATAATTGGTCTGAAATCAGCGGCAATTTGGTTGGGCTTCTTGTGAGGATTTTTGCGAACTTCTTCCTCAATCAAACTAGACGAGAAGCCGGTGGAGTATGTTTGGTTCAAGTTGCGCCCACCAAGCACCACAAATGTGCTCGGGGTTATAAGACCTGACACGGAGATGTTAATACAAAATATAAAAAATTCAACCAAAAAACAATATGGTGCAAAAAAACATCATGTGTAAACCAAAGTTACACATACTTTGTAACAACACATAACATGTGCTAAGCATTAGATGACAGCAAATAAAACCTACCCGAAACATTTCGTTCCTCTCATCAATAGAAGCCGCATGGAATTTCCAAATGCATTTTCATCTCACACACTTAGCCGTGAACCTAGAACGCTCATTTTGAGTTACAATCATTTTGAAACCAGTGCGAAGACGATACTTTGCTTAACTCCTTCAACAAACACATGACCAATCTCACCAAGAACCTCCCTCACGGGCCGTTTATTGATCTCGCGAGCCCTACATTGCGATATTATGATCCTACATCTTGCCTCTTTTTCCTTGAATATTGCTTGAAGGGCGATCTTGAAGGAAAAAAATCCGTGTCATAGTAGTCTTTGATCTTTGTTGATGAAGGAACGAAAAAGAATATTGTACTTGAAAAGTACGTTTGCCTCTATTCTTTTGCGAAGTTCCGAGCTTCTTTGAATATATGAAGTATCGTCTCTATCTCTCCCCCGCGAGGAAGAGTACCATGAGATTTTTACAATGTTGTTGCCGCGATTTATCTTCATTTTGTTTTTACAGGGATTTTGATTATTAATGCCTTCTCTTGACACGTTTCTTCTAACCACTTTTTCTTGACCGTTCATGTCTCTTCGCACCTCGTTTTTCTCGAGGATCTTTTCCTATATATAGTTTTCTTTTCCCCTCCTTTCATTCTTTGGTTTCTCTCTCTTGCAATCTTTCTTTGACTCTCTCCTTCCGCAATTTGCGCTCCCCGCTACCGCAAAGCTTTTCTTCATCCTTTCTAGCCGAATCTCCGATCTTTCACTCCATTCCCATACCTTGATAGATGGCTTCCATCATCGTGATACAAAACTTTTTGAAGAAGTTCAACAGTAAGTTACCGAGAAGGGTTTTACTCACAACCATTCCCGATCAAGAACCCTCATCCATTCTTTCTCGTAAATCTTTTCCCGATCATCAATGTGATGATCGAAGATTATAGTCTCGCTCGTCAGCTTCTCGCGGACTTCCTATTCCCTTTGTACAATCGAAAGGTTTTTATTTTATGAAATTTTGGCCCATGAAAAATTCTCTCATTGTTTATCAATTATCACCTTGAATTCGCCCGATGCTTGAGTTCATCGCGAACAAGTGTGCAAAGGATCTTTATACCCTAATTCGCTTTAAATCCCAAATTCGCAGATTTGGAAATAGGCCTCATGCAAGACATTTGATTGGCATCCGAAATACCTCTCCCTCGCCATTCCAAAGATGAGAAATGGTGGGTCGTACCCTTGATCTTAAATGGTCCTTACATCGCGGCTCGGGATATTCTTCTCGCGATCTTATCATCCTTGGGAATTCAAATGGCTCGGCTTTCGTAATTTTCTTTCTATAATTCTTGAGTTTGTGAAATTTTTTCGATACCGAGATGGAAAAGAAGCTACTCTAACATTGCTTCGACGCTATGCAGTGAAGTAAGAATCACTTCCTTTCTTCTTATTTAAAACAATATTGTTGCCTCTCGTTTCTTATCTTTACGTGTATGCGAAGGTTGAAGTTGAAAACTATGTTTAAAAGTAAGGGTAAACCTGCCGCTTCCGCTCCCTTAACTACTCGAAAGATTCACCTTCTTCTCGCCTTAACTCAAACTCGAAGTCTTCGGTAAGGAGGATGACCATGATTCAATCGCTTCTCATAAGTATCTTCCGATTCTTTCCAAGGAATGGGAGATGCTCCCCAGCCTCTACTATGCGGAACTCCAAACGTGTGCAATGCCACTCTACTTTGGAGGGCAATAGTTCTTTCAATGGAGTCTCTAGAACTATGTCTCCCGACTTGCACTTGATCCTTGGTATGTATACAATCATATCTCCCCATTGACTTTATATTGTTGTATATGTATTAACAATTTTTCTTTTTCTTTTCATAGGTTGGAAGATCTTCCCTCGGATCTTGAGAGAAGACGCAACAATCTTGAGAAGAAGAATTTGCAATTGAGCAAGAAGATTCAAGATTGGTGTAAGCAACCCATCCCGAGAATAATTCTCTTTATGTTTCTACAATCGTTTGTTTGATGCCCATGGAATGGTAAGAACAAAACTCATGGCGACTTGCTTAACTCCTTCAACAAACACATGACCAATCTCACCAAGAACCTTGGGCCAACCATCCGATAACAAAGGTTTCGCAGGCTTGCTTTTATCTTCCAAATACATTCCAACAATAATCCTCAAATGCATTTGCTATTTGGGAGGCGAAGATTGTTTTACGGACGAACACATACTACTAGACCCGCTAGAAATAGAAGAATCGCCTTAGAATGTTTATTGATTGATTTCATGAGTTATCTACACGGAGGAAGAGGCCACACGAGGAACATTTTGCAAGAAAATATCAACACCGGTCTTTTGTTTACTATTTGTGATGGATATAAGAGCTTGCAACGAAAAATCACAACTCCAGTCAAGCGGAAATCTTTCCCACTTTCTCGAAAGAAGAGAGTAATACCAAGAGGAGAGTAAAGCGCTTCCATTCCGTTTACAAACTTGTTCCTTAAACTCTTCAAGTCGATATCGGTATTAAGTCCGATATCGCATACAGGGTAATAAAATCGAAAAGTAGAGAACAACGGCAATGCAACTAACAGCAGCAACTAACGGAATCCATGAAAACCTAAAAAATATCAATACACACAATAACAATATCAAAATTTTAAAACGAACGCAATTCACTCGGGCGTTGCCCCTCGTGAGAAGTATATTCTATGCGGCAAGCTAAATATGAGTAAAAGATACGGATGATACACCTATTTACACATAAACATGTTACAGACATATATATGTAACTTCAACTTACACATGCTTAAAATACAACAGGATACATATGTGTAAACTAAAATTACACATGCTACAACTAAAAAACATGTGCATCTTCCTCACACATGCTTAAAATACAAAACATGATATATGTGTGTAAACTAAAATTACACATCTTTATAACTAAATAACATCTCGCATCTTCCTTACACATGCTTAAAAATACAACAGGATATATATGTGTAACCTAAAGTTACACATCCCGTAACAAAAAAACAAAGATGTCCAACAAATCAAACTGAACTTGTTCTCTTGAAACAAAAATTTTCTTCATACTCCTCTCAGTATCAACAAAAATTAACAGATCAGACATGGAAGAAGAACAAATAATTCAAAAAAAATTTTGAAAACAGATCTAAAATAAAAACAAAATAAAATTATTACCTAGATTTGTTATTTTCTTACTTCTGAAACAATGTTCTTACTATCCCTCTTCTCGGTATCAACCAAACATGTGTAAGCATCAACAAAATCATACTCAGTATCAAAACCAAATAAAAAATGTGAAAAAAACTAGATCGCAATTGTAACAATCAAAAATCAGTTGAATTGAAAACTAGATCAAAAATCAGTTGAATCATTCGTACCTACGTTGATTTCTATATCTCTATTTATAATGTGATAAATCCAATGAATAACATCAATAAAAATTGAGAAAAAGCAACAATGAATCCTTGTTCTTCGTCTCGTCTTCAACACAACAAATGATTAACGACCTCTTGTTCTTCAATGCAACAATTCGTGTAGAAGAAATCAACCTAATTCGCTCTTTGTTATAATCGAGAGCTAATCGAGAGAAGAGAATAGAGAGCTAAAACCTAACCCGAGTTGGATTTCTTTTTCTGTTTCGTTTATAAAACGAATATAAATACCGAAGGTTATTTTGGATATTTTTACTTTTATTAATGAAAGTGCTTGACGTCGAAATCCGGGATAATTCAAAACCGGGCCCCAAAAATAAAAGTTACGGGCCTAGAAATATCAAAAATAGAAAGTGTGGAGTTGATAGTGGAGGATCCACTTTGAGGGGCTTGTATATGTTGAACCCATATAGTAGGGGGATTCAAGTATTTTTCACTTATGAGATATATACAATTGAACAACTCTACGAGTAACACAATTAGATTCATTTGATTATCATTCATGTTTGATTGATCATCATATTTGATCTAGAAGTGTTAGATGAATGTGGTTAATACAAAAGTGTTCATATGGATAACTTCGGTTAACTATTGTAGAGCCAACTCAATATACACGTTTACGTACGGTTACCCATATCTAAATGAAGGTATATTTCATTTGTGTGTAACAAGCTAAGACCATCTAATGGTGGAGAGAGATTTCTTTGGTTTTAAGCAAAATTAGCTTGAATCTTAAATCAGGTTTTCATCTAACGGTGAATATTGATTGCTTTGTTACTAAGCTAACTTAGAATACAAACCCTGATTTGAAAAACTATATAAGGGAGTACTCTAGCAACTGGAAAATATAATTCCGACACTTTCCTGTGTCCTAGTTGCGTACTAGAGTCGATTCTCTTTTAACCTAGGTTTTTCCAAAACCATTATAGGTTAATGACTTGAAGATCATTTGGGATTTGTGAAGCCAGACCCAACTATTTTCTTTGTAGTTGCGTGTTCTGATCTTACTTGTTTTATCGTATTGATTAATATCTTCTCTAAGATTTGCGCTAGATTTATCTCCGATAGGTAAGATATAAAAAGTAATCACAAAGATCTTTGTCTCATTCTTTGTGATTCCATAATAACTTCTTCTACAACCATATAGTTAAGTTATTGTGAGGTGATTAATATTTCTAGGCTGTTCTTCGGGAATATAAGACCGGATTATCAATTAGTTCCTGTTCACCCTGATTTATCAAAAGACGGAACAAAAACTTCGTAGGTATTTCTTTGGGAGACAGATTTATCTATTAGAATAGACATTTCTGTGGGATACAGATTTGTTTATAAAGTCTTCGACTTTGGGTCATAGCAACTCTTAGTTGTAGGTGACATCATCTAAGGGAATCAAATACGTAGAGTCATGCTAGGATTCAGAGGCGTAAGTGTTAGAGCACTGCTCGGTCGAACTCGCAGGCGTTGCTATCTCAAGCTTGTTGTCAAGTTTAGTTGCCAAAACTATAAGTCTTGATTTCTAGTCTACTTATACCTAAGTCTCGGACTAGGATAGAAAGCGTAGTTGAGCTCTAGACTCCATGGTGATCATCATACAAAGACGAAGAACTACTCAAGGAACTGGTGGAACTTCATCGACTAAAAGGTATGTGGAGACTTGAACTTATCTATCACTCAAAAGTCTATCTACTCTATCTCCTATCTTGACACAAAAGTCGTATTGCTATATAGACTTTGATTATACACATTTGCTATTTCGAGCCGAGTTTATCTCGCTTATCTATTTCTCGAAATATATGTTGGTAAGTTTTCGCTTTGGCCAAGTTCATCTTTACTAGAGACGAAAGTCATATTAAGTTTCAATTACTTGAAAATCGCTTTGACGAAAAATAGCTTGTGAACAACAACTATATAACGTTTTCTAAGAATGTTTCAATGATTGAAATGAGAGTTTAGAATATATAACCTTGAATGGATATAAACATTGTGTGATAACTCATACGTGTGTAAGTCCTTATTCCTTGAACCAAAGTATGCGTACTTTGCTACTCAGGAAAATCGGAACTGAAGTCCGCGTACCAGTACACGCACTATCGGAGGTTCACATCCCGTGAATTTCTGCTGGAGTTTGTGAACTGAAAACAAACTTAATTCCAGGTACTTAAGTCCGCGTACCAGTATGCGTACTTAAGTCGGTTATTTTCTAAAAACGATTATTTGTGAACTTAAACTTATATAAACTAAGGAATGCATATTTGCAAACTGTGGCTATAAAGTTCAAGAATTGATTCGAGTGAATCAAATCGTTTTTGCTTCAATTGTGTCTTGTATACTTCTATGAGATCTAAGCAATTGAACAACTCTCTAACTAGTTCTCTTGAGTCATTTGAACTAATTATGGTTAAGATGAATATGGTTGATATGAAAGTGCTCATATGGCTAACCATTTGGTTAAATACTGTTGAACCAACTAAGTGTACATGTTTAGGTATGATTACACAAACCTAAATAAACGTGCATTTCATTTGTGTGTAACAAGCTAAGTTCGATCTAACGGTTGAAAGATATTAGCTTGAATCTAATCAGGTTTTCATCTAACGGTGAATATTGATTGATTTGTTACCAAGGTAACTTAGATTGCAAACCCTGATTTGAAAGACTACATAAAGGAGAACTCTAGCAACTGGGAAACCTAATCCCCACACCTTATGTGTGATACTAGTTGTATTAGCTAGAGTCGATTCTCCTTTAACCTTAGGTTTCTATCGAGACCCTGTAGGTTAACGACTTGAAGACTTCATTGGGATTGTGAAGCCAGACCCAACTATTTTCTCTGTAGTTGCGTGATCTGATCTTGATGTTTCTATCGTACTAAGTACAATCGTAATATTGGCTTGAGATTGATTTCTCCGATAGGCAAGATATAAAAGAAGTCACTAACATCTTCGTCTCATCATTTGTGATTCCGCAATATATTCTTTCGCTAGTCGATTAAGATTATTGTGAGATGATTGATAATTCTAGGTTGTTCTTCGGGAATATAAGTCCAGGTTATCAATTGGTTCCTGTTCACCTTGATTTATAAAAAGACGTAACAAAAACTCGTAGGTATTTCTGTGGGAGACAGATTTATCTATTACTGTAAACTTTTCTGTGTGATACAGATTTGTTTATTAAAGTCTTCGACTTTGGGTTGTAGCAACTCTTAGTTGTGGGTGAGATCAGCTAAGGGAATCAAGTGCGTAGTATCCTGCTGGGATCAGAAACGTAAGGAGCGCAACTGTACCTTGGATCAGTGTGAGATTTATTGGGGTTCAACTACAGTCCAGACCGAAGTTAGTTTGTAGTAGGCTAGTATCTGTAGCGGCTTAATACAGTGTGTGTTCAATTTGGACTAGGTCCCGAGGTTTTTATGCATTTGCGGTTTCCTCGTTGACGAAACTTCTTGTGTCTGTGTTATTTTTTTTCCGCATTATATTTTGTTATATCATTGAAATATCACAGGTTGTACGTTGAATCGATCAATTGGGAATCCAACCTTTGGTTGTTGATTGAAATTGATTGATCCTTGAACATTGGTCTTTGGTACCGTTCAAGTGATTTCTCTTGTATTCAATTAGACTCGCAGATTTCTATTTGCTTGAGTAAGTATTTGTTTATGGGTTAAAACTATTTCTGCCGGTTTTGGTAATTTGGGGTGTGTGGATAAGAAATGAGTCTAAACCTTAAACAAATGCACTACACGGGAGTGCTTGTAGATTCGAGAAATCAATGCAGGCAAATCCGGCCTAAACCAAGAAATGGCCGTTCCAGACTTGTTTCGGTCACAAAGTGAAGGAGATGGGGTTGATCTTAGGGAGGAAAGCGAAGAAGGTGTTGATATTGTGAAAGTGTTGGCTATGTATGACTTGTATCGAGAAAGTCGAATCGGCTTGCAGGATGTAAGCTATCGGTTCGGTGTTTGAATACGATGGTATCAACACTTGCCTCTCGTTGTCCTGGACTTGTTCCTTGTTTTTGGAAATAGGGAGGAGAACCTATTTATACAAGTCATTTGAGCCTTATTCACGTCTCTCATGGGAAGTGGAGGAAGTGGAGTGATGGAGTAGTGGAGTTGTGTGTTAGTGTTACACGACCAGGCTTGCCCACTTCTCCTGTCATCTCTAACCGTCCATGACTTCCCGACACGTTCTTGTGATGGCGCGTTGCACGCCGCACGCCGTAAACCTCCGGACCAATACCCGGTATGTATCCCCCAGTTTGTGACATGATTGATGTCTCGAGTGTGTGGATCGTGGGACCCAGAGAAAGTAGCATGTAATGCTCGATTAAATAACTAAGTTATTTAGGAAGTCGATACCTGTGAAGTACCGTGTGTATTCTATGCAGGTAATGCATCATGATGTGGTAAAGTGACGGGTTGTAATCACCATGACGCCTCACTGACCAATTAACTCCCCGACCGTGGTTGTATAACCAAGTCGGTGAAGTTGGACGGACGAGATGATCTTTGAGACACTCATCTGCGACCGTTGATGGAATTAGGGTTTTTGAAGAGATGCGCAAGCATCACTCTTCAGCTTGGTCGAATCCAAGCTTGGGATATAATTTTGACAGGGCCGATCATGCATGTGTGTAGACGACATGACGGTGTAGGCGCCCATATCTCATTTTCTCGTGAAAGCGTGATCTAAGCCACTCAATTTGTCCGGCAAACTTGAGCGGTCGAGATCAGTTTGTGGTTGGGAAATGTGACCACTCCTAGCTTGGGCGCACGAATCAAGGTGTACAGCCATGTTTGGTCTTGGTCGATCGGGTGTGGAGATAGGTGGGCCCACAAAGGTGATCGTGTTGATACTTCAGGGACCTGCTTAGTCTATTCTGGACCCTTCATTCGTGCGGGAGAACATGGACGCTCGTGATCGCGACAAAAACCCTAATTAGGTTTTGCTTGGCCGTGTGTCCTACCCGGTTTGGGGCGCACGAATCAAGACGACCAACCATAGTTGGTCCCGACCGATCGATCTGGTATGTAGGCGGGCCCACGGTGTTTGTGTTGACATGCTCTGGGCTCTTTGAATCTACATCTACACCCTCCATCTATGCCTGTGAAGATGGATGGTTGAGACTGTTTTGCGATACATGTAATGTGCCGCAAACCCTAATTTAGGGTTTTTCGTCCATACTATTCTGGTTTGGACGGTTTGGCAAGCTATGCCACCCTTTTGGGGAGACCGACCATGCTGGGCCCGTATTGGGTCGGTAGTGAATATTCCAATACCTGCTTGGGGTCATGGATTCAATCTAAGCCATCCAATCATGCTGGTGAAGTTGGATGGTCGTGATCGTTTCTGTGACTGATATGGTCAGTTCAGGTTCAAATATGCTCAATCGGGTTAGTATAACACACCGAGAGTTGTATGCTCAATCGGGCTAGTATAACACACCGAGAGTTGTATGCTCAATCGGGCTAGTATAACACACCGAGAGTTGCAACCTGTACGGGTATTTCGTACATGCTTTATTATTAATGCTTGGAGGTTCATGTTGCTCTGCTGAGAACAACACTCAGTCGTCATGCCGCACCGGTAATGAGTACAGGAAATACAAGGCTGGATATACATTAATTAATAATGCTGTAAATTCACGGGGTATATGGGATTGTTGCCACATGATCCAACCTGGATGAATTTCGTGTATTTAATTCACAGAATACTGGGATTGTTGCCACATGCTCCATTCTAGGTGAATTAGTAAAGTGAAGAAGTATTCATCACTTTATCGGTGGCTATCCTTTGCGGGATGTCGGCGCATAAATTTGGTTTCATAATTTTAGCCCCGAACTAAAATCCACCATCAACATTAAGTCCCCCCTAGCACATAATGGTTACACTATTGTGGGGTAGGCATTAGACTATGACATATACGAGATAAAACTTATGAGACAAAGTTAGATGTTACCGGGAGAGACGAGTCGTCCCGTCCTTGGAGCATGTCACGTTCAAGAGGCGTTCGAGCGAGCGTTCCCCTAGCATGATGTCGGTCTTGCAACTTCGATCGACCTTGCTATGCCTCGCCGGTCGAGAGCCTTCTTCGTGATTGTTCTGCTCGAGCGTGGGGCTGATGTGCATGCTCAACGGGCTGTTGCGCCTGCTTTGCTCGATTGTGGGACTCATCATGCGCCTGCTTTGCTTGGGGCCGGCTATGCCTGCTTCGACCAATTTGGGGTTGGATGTGCCTGATCAAGTGAGAGATGCCGCGTGCCTGCTTTGCTTGGGGCTGGCTGTGCCTGCTTCGACCAATTTGGGGTTGGATGTGCCTGATCAAGTGGGAGATGTCGCGTGCCTGCTTTTCTTGGGGTCGGCTGCGCCTGTTTCGACCAATTACCAAACATGTTGCCTCACCCCAACACTAGACTTGCCCCTTGACCAACACCGGACTTGAAACTTGAGCAATACCGTACTTGTCACTTGATCAATACCAGACTTGAAACTTGAGAAATACCGGACTTGTCACTTGATCAATACCAGACTTGAAACTTGAGCAATACCGTACTTGTCACTTGATCAATACCAGACTTAAAGCTTGAGCAATACCGGACTTGTCACTTGATCAATACCAGACTTGCAACTTGAGCAATACCGGACTTGTCACTTGATCAATACCAGACTTGAAACTTGAGCAATACCGGACTTGTCACTTGATCAATACCAGACTTGAAGCTTGAGCAATACCGGACTTGTGACTTGAGCAGTAACGGCCTTGTGACTTAATCAACACCGGCCTTATTTTCTTTGCCCGTACAGTTTATGTGCTTGCTCGAGTGTCATCCTTGCTACTTCGACCAACACCGGTCTTGCCTTGACGAACACCGGTCTTGATAACCAACATCGGTCTTCCCTTTGCTCGAACGTGGGATGTAGGCGTGCTTGCTTTGCCCAAACGTGAACCTTGTATGTTCGATGGTGGTGTGGGTCCCTCTGAGAGCGTTGAAGCATCTTATGGAGCAAGCAGGTCCCGGAGAGCGTTTGATGCAACTTCTAGTGGGTGGAGCGTTGAAGAAGTTCTTGACTGACGGTAAAGGAATTTCATGCTGAACCTCAGTCCCCAAGCGTGGTCTACGTGGCTCTATCTTGTATGCCCGATGGGTCTTTTGTACGTAATGGTCGTTGATATGGTGAAGCTCGGATGGTATTAATCGACGAGCAATATAAGCGGTTCCATTTCCCACGTCACCATCTCTTTATAACTTGATAGGAAGTATGAGCATCCACTTACCGGCATGCAACTTCATCAAGTGATCGAAGAGACTCGGCGCGAGAGAGGCGTGATAGCTACGGGAACGAACTTGGCGCTCTTCCGGCTAAGCTATCTTCATATGGTCTACAAGTATGAAAAGGGGAGCGGAGTTGGAGTTGGCGATTTAGGACGCGCGCAGGATGTTGTATCTCGGTGGCTTTCCTCTTGCTGCTTCTCTTTTAGCATGCGCCATGCTAAAACACGGTGTTAAACCGCTTATGGAAGGTCAAGGTTGTATTGCCTGTTGGTGGGATGTATGCTTCCACGAACATCATGAGGCTCTTCATTACTGGAGGCCTGGTTCTTTCCAGCAGGGTATATGCGGTCGTAGATGAGCGTTCAACAGCTTCACGAAGTCCATAGGATGACCAATAGTGCAGATTCTCCAACATATCACGGTAGACATGCACCATCCTCTGATAGAGTGATTCTCCCGGATTCTTTCTCGACATGACACGCGGACATCGTTATCTTCTTGAGGATGCTCCCTTGAGGTGTTGGATCTGTCCCATGCTTTGTGATGATTCGAAATTTCAAATCGAGATGACATGACACTTGATCCTTTCTTCATCGGGGGTGAATGAAGCAAAAGTTCACCTTGCCCATGAAGTTTTGGAGCTCCTTCACGATTCACGATGGCCATTTTAATCTTTGGTCGAAAGTTGCTATCATAACTACTTATGACATTGTGAGGATAGCTTGAGTCTTGGACTACTATATCATCCACGTACATCCAAGAGGGGTTCGGAAGGTTGTCTTACTTGTTATCTTCTTGAGGATGCTCCCTTGAGGTGTCGGCTGTTTTAATTAAAAGATTGATCGAATAATTTGTTCAAAATGTCCTTAGTTCCTTATCGATAATCATAGGTGGATCATTTAATTTCTCTGAAGATGTCCCATGCTCGCTCTTATCACCAGGTCAATACTGTTAACTTCTAAAAACATGAATTTTATATTTCAGCCCATTATCTTTCCCTCGTCAAATCCTTTTCTTCCCTCCCATTAACAGTACTCTTTCATGGGATTGATTGGTGTTGATTTGGTGATATTCTTGAACTGGAAATAGGTGGTTGTATCAAAAGCCCAAAATCAGACAAGCAATGGGCTTACATAATAGGCTAACCCTTTGTGATGATTCGAGAGATGACAATATTTGTTGAATCCTCTGCAAACGCTTCTGTTGTAGTGTGATCCGGGCGAAACTTGATCCTTTCTTCATCGGGGGTGAATGAAGCAAAAGTTCACCTTGCCCATGAAGTTTTGGAGCTCCTTCACGATGTGTGAATCGTTCACGACAGCGACATTGTGAGGATAGCTTGAGTCTTGGATTTGACTACTATATCATCCACGTAGTCTTCGACTTTCTTATGCATCATGTCGTGGAAGATTGCCGTCATAGCACGTTGATACGTTACGCCGGCGTTCTTTAAACCGAATGGCATAACAGTATAGTAAAAATTGCCAAGAGGGGTTCGGAAGGTTGTCTTGCTCATACATCCTTATCTCGATTGTAGCCATTGTAACTATCCATGAAGGAGAACATGCCGTGTCCGCTGGTGGCGTCTACTAACATGTCGATGTTAGGCAGAGGAAAGTCGTCCTTGGGGCAGCACTTGTTCAAGTCTCTGAAATCTACGCAGCACCGAATCTATCCGTTTTTCTTCTTTACTGGGACCACATTACCTAACCAGGTCGGATGATGAATAGGTCTGATGAAGCCAGTTGCTAGATTCTTGTGAATTTCGTTCTTGATTTGTTCTTCCACTTCGTGTCTGAATTTCCTCGGAGATTGCTCGATTGGCTTGGATCCAGGTATGACATGTAGGTGATGGGTGACCAATTTTTCATCTAGACCAGGCATTTCCTCGTATGTCCAGGCAAACACATCTTGGTACTCCTTGAGTAGTTGGACAAGACTCGCACGTTCGTCCACGGACAGAGTCGAACTGATAGAGACAGGCCTGTGAGATTCTTCATTCCCGATGTTAACAGTCTCGAACTCGTCAATTGTGGAGTTGGTGCCAACTTGTAGCTGTAGCGGGGCGTCCAATACCTCCTCTTGTGTTCCGTCGTTCTTGCAGCATTCAATTGGGCGGAGAGACTGGGTGCCAGTCTCTCCTGCTAATTGCTAACAACGGCGCCGGTATATTGTCTTCCCTTTCTGATCACGGCTTGCCTCGAAAGTGCGTTCCCTTTTGGTGTGAGCATGGGTTGAATCTTCACCGGATAAAGATGGACGCCTCGTCAGAAAAGGTGTGTCATAGTGCTTAGCCCCAGTGATGCAAGTCGGTCTTCTTCCTGGATTGAAGCCCACGTGGGTAGTGGGGTGCACAGGACTTTGTCTGACCCTCCCTGCGGAGTTTCTCTTGGCTCGAACAGTTTCACTCCGCATATTGGTGCGTACGGAGACAATGATGCAGGAATACGGATGACTTCCTCATTTAGCATGGTCTTCAGGCACTGGTGATACGTTGAAGGGATGACCTTATTGTCATGAAGCCATGGTCTCCCTAGTATCATATGGTAGTCCGGCTCCTTTTCTATGACTTCAAATTTCACTTTCGACTGAACGGGTCCTACTGATAAATTCAGATTGACATACCCGCATGTGGTGGTCTGGTTTCCTTCGAAGTCCGTCATTGTGGTGGGCTGCCGTACAATCTTGCATGGGCTAACCTTGGTTGTCCTGAGAGTCTTGAGAGTAATCACATTCGAAGATGCTCATGTGTCGACGAGGGCCCTCCTGAACTCTGAACTCTTGATGCGTGCGGAAACATGTAGGGCCCGGTTGTGACCTTCCTCTGCCATCATGTCGTCTTCTGTAAATGTAACATTATTTATAGATATTTCCGATGCAGTTAAGACTTCTGGACGTGAAGGAGTCAGGTGTACGTCCAAAGCTATTTTATTAATTGCGACAAACGTCTCTGCCCATTGATTCTTCGAGAGGTACAAGAGTTCACACAAGCTTTCCACTAGAGATGCCGCTTCCTGATCCACCGGTCTCTGGTTCGTAGTAAAGCTGTTGATCTGAGGGGAACTAGTCCCCGGTGTAGAGGTCTCCGGAACGCTCATCTCTGATTTCATCTTGATGAGGAGATCAAGTATGCCGTTTACCGCTTCTTTGATTAGCTCCATGTTCTTCGTGTGAATCTCATGTACCCGTGCTAGTTCGCTTAATGTTGGAAATCTCCTGATCATGCCGTCAGATACGCCGTTAGGAGGAGGGGTATCTCCGTTGGAGGAACCATCAGGATTTGAGATTGTCGAGGCGGTCCTAAGACCAACCATCTTGAAATTGATTGAATGGTATTAAAGAAATTGACTTTACAACCGAGTGATTAATCTCCCGCTGTGGTCGCCAATTGTTTATGGGTGAAAACTATTTCTGCGGTTTTGGTAATTTGGGGTGTGTGCATGAGAAATGAGTCTAAACCTTAAACAAATGCACTACACAGGAGTGCTTGTAGATTCGAGAAATCAATCTGTGCAAATCCGGCCTAAACCAAGAAATGGCCGTTCCAGACTTTTTTCGGTCACAAAGTGAAGGAGATGGGGTTGATCTTAGGGAGGGAAGCGAAGAAGGTGTTGAGATTGTGAAGGTGTTGGCTATGTATGACTTGTATCGAAAAGTCGAATCGGCTTGGAGGATGTAAGCTATCAGTTCCGGTGTTTAAATACGATGGTATTAACACTTGCCTCTGTTGTCTGGACTTGTTCCTTGTTTTTTGGAAATAGGGAGGAGAACCTATTTATACAAGTCATTTGAGCCTTATTCACGTCTGTCATGGGAAGTGGAAGAAGTGGAGTGATGGAGTAGTGGAGTTGTGTGTTAGTGTTACACGACCAGTCTTGCCCACTTCTCCTATCATCTCTAACCGTCCATGACTTCCTGACACGTTCTTGTGATGGCGCGTTGCACTGCTGTAAACCGCCGGACCAATACCCCAAGATGTATCCTCCATTTGTGAAATGATTGATGTCTCGAGTGTGTGGATCGTGGGACCCACAGAAAGTAGCATGTAATGCTCGATTAAATAACTAAGTTATTTAGGAAGTCGATACCTGTGAAGTACCGTGTGTATTCTATGCAGGTACTGCATCATGATGTGGTAAAGTGACGGGTGGTAATCACCATGATGCCTCACGGACCAATTAACTCCTGACCAGGGTTGTATAACCAAGCCGGTGAAGTTGGACGGACGAGATGATCTTTGAGACACTCATCTGCGACCGTTGATGGAATTAGGGTTTTTGAAGAGGTGCGCAAGCATCACTCTTCAGCTTGGTCGAATCCAAGCTTGGGATACAATTTTGACAGGGCCGATCGTGCATGTGTGTAGACGATATGACGGTGTAGGCGCCCATATCTCATTTTCTCGTGAAAGCGTGATCTAAGCCACTCAATTTGTCCGGTAAACTTGAGCGGTCGAGATCAGTTTGTGGTTGGGAAGTGTGACCACTCCTAGCTTGGGCGCACGAATCAAGGTGTACAGCCAAGTTTGGTCTTGGTCGATCGGGTGTGGAGATAGGTGGGCCCACAGTGATCGTGTTAATACTTACCGGACCTGCTTAGTCTATTCCTGGACCCTTCATTCGTGCAGGAGAAAATGGACGCTCGTGATCACGACACAAACCCTAATTATATTTTGCCGGCCGTGTGTCATACCCAGTTGGGGCGCACGAATCAAGACGACCAACCATAGTTGGTCCTATCCGATCAGTCAGGTATGTAGGCGGGCCCACGGTGTTTGTGTTGACATGCTCTGGGCTCTTTGAATCTACATCTACACCCTCCATATATGCCTGTGAAGATGGATGGTTGAGACTGTTTTGCGATACATGTAATGTGCCGCAAACCCTAATTTAGGGTTTTTCGTTCATACTGTTCTGGTTTGGACGGTTTGGCAAGCTATGCCACCCTTTTGGGGAGACCGACCATGCTGGGCCCGTATTGGGTCGGTAGTTAATATTCCAATACCTGCTTGGGGTCATGGATTCAATCTAAGCCATCCAATCATTCTGGTGAAGTTGGATGGTCGTGATCGTTTCTGTGACTGATATGGTCAGTTCAGGTTCAAATATGCTCAATCGGGTTAGTATAACACACCGAGAGTTGTATGCTCAATCGGGCTAGTATAACACACCGAGAGTTGTATGCTCAATCGAGCAAGTAAAACACACCGAGAGTTGCAACCTGTACGGGTATTTCGTACATGCTTCATTATTAATGCTTGGAGGTTCATGTTGCTCTGCTGAAAAAAACACTCAGTCGTCATGCCGCACCGGTAATGAGTACAGGAAATACAAGGCTGGATATACATTAATTAATAATGCTGTAAATTCACAGGGTATATGGGATTGTTTCCACATGATCCAACCTCGGATGAATTTCGTGTATTTAATTCACGAGAATCATCGGGATTGTTGCCACATGCTCCATTCTAGGTGAATTAGTAAAGTGAAGAAGTATTCATCACTTTATCAGTGGCTATCCTTTGCAGGATGTCAGCGCATAAATTTGGTTTCATAATTTTAGCCCTGAACTAAAATCCACCATCAATATTAAGTCCCCCGCCTAGCACATAATGGTTACACTATTGTGGGGTAGGCATTAGACGGTGACATATACAGATAAAACTTATGAGACAAAGTTAGATGTTACCAGGAGAGACGAGTCGTCCTGTCCTTGGAACATGTCACGTTCAAGAGGCGTTCAGGCGAGCGTTCCCCTAGCATGATGTCGGTCTTGCCTGCTTTGATCGACCTTGATATGCCTGCTTCGGTCGAGAGCCTTCTTCGTGATTGTTCCGCTCAAGCGTGGGGCTGATGTGCCTGCTCAAAGGGTTGTTGCGCCTGCTTCGCTCGATCGTGGGACTCATCATGTGCCTGCTTTGCTTGGGGCCGGCTGTGCCTGCTTCGACCAATTTGGGGCTGGATGTGCCTGATCAAGTGGGAGATGCCGCGTGCCTGCTTTTCTTGGGGACGGCTGCGCCTGCTTCGACCAATTACCAAACATGTTGCCTCACCCCAACACCAGACTTGCCCCTTGACCAACACCGGACTTGAAACTTGAGCAATACCGGACTTGTCACTTGATCAATACCAGACTTGAAACTTGAGCAATACCGGACTTGTCACTTGATCAATACTAGACTTGAAACTTGATCAATACCGGACTTGTGACTTGATCAATACCAGACTTGAAACTTGAGCAATACCGGACTTGTCACTTTATCAATACCGGACTTGTCACTTGATCAATACCAGACTTGAAGCTTGAGCAATACCGTACTTGTCACTTGATCAATACCAAACTTGAAACTTGAGCAATACCGGACTTGTCACTTGATCAATACCAGACTTAAAGCTTGAGCAATACCGGACTTGTCACTTGATCAATACCAGACTTCAAACTTGAGCAATACCGTACTTGTCACTTGATCAATACCGGACTTAAAGCTTGAGCAATACCGGACTTGTCACTTGATCAATACCGGACTTGAAACTTGTGCAATACCGGACTTGTCACTTGATCAATACCAGACTTGAAACTTGAGCAATACCGGACTTGTCACTTGATCAATACCAGACTTGAAGCTTGAGCAATACCGGACTTGTGACTTGAGCAATACCGGACTTGTGACTTGAGCAGTATCGGCCTTGTGACTTGATCAACATCGGCCTTGTTTTCTTTGCCCGTACAATTTATGTGCTTGCTCGAGGGTCATCCTTGCTACTTCGACCAACACCGATCTTGCCTTGACGAACACCGGTCTTGCTAACCAACATCGGTCTTCCCTTTGCTCGAACGTGGGATCTAGGCGTGCTTGCTTTGCCCAAATGTGAGCCTTGTATGTTCGAACGTGGTGTGGGTCCCGCTGAGAACGTTGAAGCATCTTCTGGAGCAAGCAGGTCCTGGAGAGCGTTTGATGCAGCTTCTAGTGGGTGGAGCGTTGAAGAAGTTCTTGACTGACGGTAAAGGAATTTCATGCTGAACCTCAGTCCCCAAGCGTGGTCTACATGGCTCTATCTTGTATGCCCGATGGGTCTTTTGTACGTAATGTTCGTTGATATGGTGAAGCTCTGGATGGTATTAATCGACGAGCAACAACAGTTCCTGTCAGCAGTTGTGATCAGAAGAGACTGGCAGGGAGAGGCGTGATAGCTATGGGAACGAACTTGGCAGTCTTCATATGGTGCTGGAGTTGGAGTTGGAGATTTAGGACGTGCAGGATGTTGTATCTCGGTGGCTTTCCTCTTGCTGCTTCAGCGAAACTGATTATGGAAGGCTGAAGGTTGTATTACCTGTTGGTGGGATGTATGCTTCCACGAACATCATGAGGCTCTTCATTACTGGAGGCTTGGTTCTTTCCAGCAGGGTATATGCTGTCGTAGATGAGCGTTCAACAACTTCACGAAGTCCAGAGGATGACCAATAGTGCAGATTCTCCAACATAACACGGTAGACATGCACCATCCTCTGATAGAGTGATTCTCCCGGATTATTTCTCGACATGACACGCGGACATCGTTATCTTCTTGAGGATGCTCCCTTGAGGTGTCGGCTTCAGTGGATCTGAAGATGTCCCATGCTCGCTCTTGTCTGGTCTTACATAATAGGCTAACCCTTTGTGATGATTCAGAGATGACAATATTTGTTGAATCCTCTGAAACGCTTCCTGTTGTAGTGTGATCCAGACGAAACTTGATTCTTTCTTCAGCAGGGGGTGAATGAAGCAAAAGTTCACCTTGCCCATGAAGTTTTGGAGCTCCTTCACAGTTCACGACAGCGATATTGTGAGGATAGCTTGAGTCTTGGATTTGACTAATATATCATCCACGTAGTCTTTAACTTGCTTATGCATCATGTCGTGGAAGATTACCGTCATAGCACGTTGATACGTTGCGCTAGGGCGTTCTTTAAACCGAATGGCATAACAAGATAGTAAAAATTGCCAAGAGGGGTTCGGAAGGTTGTCTTACTTGCATCGTGCTCATACATCCTTATCTGATTGTAGCCGTTGTAACCATCCATGAAGGAGAACATGCCGTGTCCGCTGGTGGCGTCTACTAACATGTCGATGTTAGGCAGAAGAAAGTCGTCCTTGGGGCAGCACTTGTTCAAGTCTCTGAAATCCATGCAGCACCGAATCTGTCCGTTTTTCTTGTTTACTGGGACCACATTAGCTAACCAGGTCGGATGATGAATAGGTCTGATGAAGCCAGCAGCTAGAAACTTGTGAATTTCGTTCTTGATTTGTTCTTCCACTTCGTGTCTGAATTTCCTCGGAGATTGCTCGATTGGCTTGGATCCAGGTATGACATGTAGGTGATGGGTGACCAATTTTTCATCTAGACCAGGCATTTCCTCGTATGTCCAGGCAAACACATCTTGGTACTCCTTGAGTAGTTGGACAAGACTCGCACGTTCGTCCACGGACAGAGTCGAACTGATAGAGACAAGCCTGGGAGATTCTTCATTACCGATGTTAACAGTCTCGAGCTCGTCAATTGTGGAGTTGGTGCCATCTTATAGCTGTCGCGGGGCATCCAATACCTCCTTTTGTGTTCTGTCGTTCTTGCAGCATTCAATTGGGCGGAGAGACTGGGTGCCAGTCTCTCCTGCTAATTTCTAACAGCAGCGCCGGTATATTGTCTTCCCCTTCTGATCACGGATTGCCTCGAAAGTGCGTTCCCTTTTGATGTGAGCATGGGTTGAATCTTCACCGGATAAAGATGGACGCCTCGTCAGAAAAGGTGTGTCCTAGTGCTTAGCCCCAGTGATGCAAGTCGGTCTTCGTCCTGGATTGAAGCCCACGTGGGTAGTGGGGTGCACAAGACTTTGTCTGACCCTCCCTACGGAGTTTCTCTTGGCTCGAACAGTTTCACTCCGCATATTGGTGCGTACGGAGACAATGATGCAGGAATACAGATGACTTCCTCATTTAGCATGGTCTTCAGGCACTGGTGATACGTTGAAGGGATGACCTTATTGTCATGAAGCCACGGTCTCCCTAGTATCATATGGTAGTCCGGCTCCTTTTCTATGACTTCAAATTTCACTTTTGACCGAACAGTCCCTCCGATAAATTCAGATTGACATACCCATATGTGCTAGTCTGGTTTCCTTCAAGTCCGTCATTGTGGTGGGCTTCCGTACAATCTTGCATGGGCTAACCTTGGTTGTCCTGAGAGTCTTGAGAGTAATCACATTCGAAGATGCTCCTGTGTCGACGAGGGCCCTCCTGAACTCTGAACTCTTGATGCGTGCGGTAACATGTAGGGCCGGTTGTGACCTTCCTCTCGCCATCATGTCGTCTTAGAAATGTAACATTATTTACAGATGTTTCCGATGCAGTTAAGACTTCTAGACGTGAAGGAGTCAGGTGTACGTCCAAAGTTATTTTATTAATTGCAGCAAACGTCTCTGCCCGTTGATTCTTCGAGAGGTACAAGAGTTTACACAAGCTTTCCACTAGAGATGCCGCTTCCTGATCCACTGGTCTCTGGTTCGTAGTAAAGTTGTTGATCTGAGGGGAACTAGTCCCCGGTGTAGAGGTCTCCGGAACACTCATCTCTGATGTCATCTTGATGAGGATATCAAGTATGCCGTTTACCGCTTATTTGATTAGCTCCATGTTCTTCGTGTGAATCTCATGTACCCGTGCTAGTTCGCTTAATGTTGGAAATCTCCTGATCATGCCGTCAGATACGCCGTTAGGAGGAGGGGTATCTCTGTTGGAGGAACCATCAGGATTTGAGAATGTCGAGGCGGTCCTAAGACCAACCATCTTCAAATTAATTGAATGGTATTGAAGAAATTGACTTTACAACCGAGAGATTAATCTCCCGCTATGGTCGCCAATTGTTCATGGGTGAAAACTATTTCTGCCGGTTTTGGTAATTTGGGGTGTGTGGATGAGAAATGAGTCTAAACCTTAAACAAATGCACTACACGGGAGTGCTTGTAGATTCAAGAAATCAATCTGTGCAAATCCGGCCTAAACCAAGAAATGGCCGTTCCAGACTTTTTTCGGTCACAAAATGAAGAAGATGGGGTTGATCTTAGGGAGGGAAGCAAAGAAGGTGTTGAGATTATGAAGGTGTTTTCTATGTATGACTTGTATCAGAAAGCTGAACTGGCTTGCATGATGTAAGCTATCAGTTCCGATATTTAAATACGATGGTATTAACACTTGCCTCTGTTGTCTGGACTTGTTCCTTGTTTTTTGGAAATAGGTAGGAGAACCTATTTATACAAGTCATTTGAGCCTTATTCACGTCTCTCATGGGAAGTGGAGGAAGTGGAGTGATGGAGTAGTGGAGTTGTGTGTTAGTGTTACACGACCAGTCTTGCCCACTTCTCCTGTCATCTCTAACCGTCCATAACTTCCTGACACGTTCTTGTGATGGCGCGTTGCACGCTGCACGCTGTAAACCGCCAGACCAATACCCCAGTATGTATCCCCTAGTTTGTGGCATGATTGATGTCTCGAGTGTGTGGATCGTGGGACCCACAGAAAGTAGCATGTAATGCTCGATTAAATAACTAAGTTATTTAGGAAGTCGATACCTGTGAAGTACCGTGTGTATTCTATGCAGGTACTGCATCATGATGTGGTAAAGTGACGGGTGGTAATATCCATGACGCCTCACTGACCAATTAACTCCCGACCGTGGGTTGTATAACCAAGCCGGTGAAGTTGGACGGACGAGATGATCTTTGAGACACTCATCTGCGACCGTTGATGGAATTAGGGTTTTTGAAGAGGTGCGCAAGCATCACTCTTCAGCTTGGTCGAATCCAAGCTTGGGATACAATTTTGACAGGGCCGATCGTGCATGTGTGTAGATGACATGACGGTGTAGGCGCCCATATCTCATTTTCTCGTGAAAGCGTGATCTAAGCCACTCAATTTGTCCGGTAAACTTGAGCGGTCGAGATCAGTTTGTGGTTGGGAAGTGTGACCACGCCTAGCTTGGGCGCGCGAATCAAGGTGTACAGCCAAGTTTGGTCTTGGTCGATCGGGTGTGGATATAGGTGGGCCCACAGTGATCGTGTTGATACTTACCGGACCTGCTTAGTCTATTCCTAGACCATTCATTCGTGCAGGAGAAAATGGACGCTCGTGATCGCGACACAAACCCTAATTAGGTTTTGTCGGCCGTGTGTCATACCCAGTTTGGGGCGCACGAATCAAGACGACCAACCATAGTTGGTCATGACCGATCAGTCAGGTATGTAGGCGGGCCCACGGTGTTTGTGTTGACATGCTCTGGGCTCTTTGAATCTACATCTACACCCTCCATCTATGCCTGCGAAGATGGATGGTTGAGACTGTTTTGCGATACATGTAATGTGCCGCAAACCCTAATTTAGGGTTTTTCGTCCATACTGCTCTGGTTTGGACGGTTTGGCAAGCTATGCCACCCTTTTGGGGAGACCGACCATGCGGGGCCCGTATTGGGTCGGTAGTGAATATTCCAATACCTGCCTGGGGTCATGGATTCAATTTAAGCCATCCAATCATGCTGGTGAAGTTGGATGGTCGTGATCGTTTCTGTGACTGATATGGTCAGTTCAGGTTCAAATATGCTCAATCGGGTTAGTATAACACACCGAGAGTTGTATGCTCAATCGGGCTAGTATAACACACCGAGAGTTGTATGCTCAATCGGGCTAGTATAACACACCGAGGGTTGTATGCTCAATCGGGCTAGTATAACACACCGAGATTTGCAACCTGTACGGGTATTTCGTACATGCTTCATTATTAATGCTTGGAGGTTCGTGTTGCTCTGCTGAGAACAACACTCAGTCGTCATGCCGCACCGTAATGAGTACAGAAATACAAGGCTGGATATACATTAATTAATAATGTCAGTAAATTCACGGGTACATGGGATTGTTGCCACATGATCCAACCTGGATGAATTTCGTGTATTTAATTCACAGAATACTGGGATTGTTGCCACATGCTCCATTCTAGGTGAATTATTAAAGTGAAGAAGTATTCATCACTTTATCAATGGATATCCTTTGCAGGATTTCAGCGCATAAATTTGGTTTCACAATTTTAGCCCTGAACTAAAATCCACCATCAACAGTATTGAATCGAGAAAGTGAGATATAACTCTTTGATATAATTTTATTAAGACTGAGTCTGACTATCTAGTTGATTCTCTTAAAAGTATATTAGAGTTTGTCCATACAGATTGCTAAGCGAAATATTGGGTGTGATTGTTAGACCCCCGCTTTTTCAATTTGTATCAGAGCAGGCAAACACGTTTAACGACCTTATAAGTCTGTGTTTGTAGCAATCTGAGTCTATGGACAGAATCTCATCTCTGCCATTTACGCATACCAAGATGTCTTCCAAAGCTTTTAACTATGCCAAATGTCTTGGGATCACCTCAAAGGATTACTCCTTAGCTAATTCTTCCGAATCCCGAGGTAGAAATGTAGTTCTATCAAATGTTGATATCAGTCCCTCTAATGAGACATTTGACACTATCGCAAAATCTGAAATGAAGCTCACCAGAATCTCAAAAAATTCTGCTGAGGCTATTAATTTTCAGAATCATGCTCAGCTCATTGATGAATTTGAAAAGTCTCTTGGTCGATCGAGAACGGGAACTCTATAATATCATTGAGTCCTTCTCTAACAATATCGAAAAACTTATTCAAGAAACTACTCTATAGCGTGAAAAGATTAGTGTTCTTGAGGATATTATCAAGGAAGATTCAATTAGAGAAAAACGTTTGATCGAGGCGCATTCATCAGATCTAAACAGACTTCGTGTCGAAAAAGACAAACTAAGTGCATCCCTTATTCGGCTTTTGCGATAGTGTCAAGTGCATCCCTTATTCAATTTGAAAAGTCTCTTGGTAGAGAAACTAAGTGTATCCTTAGCTGATTCTTCCGAATCCCGAGGTAGAAATGTAGTTCTATCAAATGTTTATAGCCCATGAACAGTGCAACTCCTTGGAAAAGGAAAACTCTGTTTTAGGAGAAATTCTTGTGTACCAACTAATTCTTAGTCTGAATTACAGCACATGAAGAGATGTTCTCCAAAAGAAGTTTTGGTTAAGAAAGGATTACATGACTTGCAAACTTCTAATACGGCTATGAATTTAAAACAAGTTCCAGTTATTGTTTCTCCTCCACGAACCTGTTCATTCTATGGGAAAAAGAATCACTATGCTATTCATTGTTTTGCTAGGAGGAAACAAATCTCTAATCCATAATTTGCTTCTTTCTACTATCAATGGAGTAAATCGTCTGACGACATCTACAGTGAAACTCGTGCCCACAAAATACCAGAAACCTTATAAAAATGATCTCTCTTCTAGAAATCGTCAAGGGTTACAAGTTCATATCAATGGTATAAATTCTTGTGCCACTAATGAACACATTCCCTGTGTTTATAAGAATGAGTCTGGTAAATCTAAATCTAGGAAATGGATCTCTTTGTATCCTGATCCTTTTGAACCAATATCAAGAGGTCCTAGATTTTGTCCTCAGAGAAATCCTTCTGACAGAGATGTTAAACAGGTTGTGTACTACTCATCTGGGATGAAAGTCAACCGAAGAAATGCAAAGAACACAAAGGTCAAACGTTCAGATGATGTGTACAACTTCTTTCTCAATGATCATAGTGGGATTACTTCTCACTCTACCACCTGATTCCAGGTATACTTATCCTTGTTTCTAGCTTGAGAGGTGCAAGGATGATGATTGAGAAATGCTCAAGTGTGTTGTATAATATTTTGTGTTGTTTGTGTTTTTATTGTTGCCGGTCCACAAACGTCGTGTCCTCCTCTTGTGAGTTCATAGGGTTTCCGTATCAAGAGTTTCTTTCTCCTGTTTACAAACACACATATATATATATACTCTATATTGTGTTATTCCATCCCTAACAAAAAATTATATGGAGAACTCTGCAAAATCTCAAGATATTGTGCATCTTGATATTGAGAAAGACAATCAAGGACGTGAGTCAATTCAAGAGCTGGTTCTAAAGAAGATGCTTGCAAGAAAGGATCACAACTCCTGGATTGATGATTCTATCAAGGATTTAACTCGTTTTCATAACGATTCAAAGGTCGAGTTTGCAAATCTTCAACTGCAAATAAACCAACTCTTAGATGGTCAGGCCAGAATCTTTGCTAATCAAAATATTCTGATACAGAATCAAAAGAAGCTCATCGTGGACTGTGTCAAGGCTAGACAGCTTGCTCGGGTTGTTGATCAAAAGGTTAGTGTTCTAACTCACGAACATGGAGTGTCTACGGTCAAGAAAGTAAAGGAAATCAGTGATACCTTCTTTGATGGATTCATTGAAAGGTATGAGGTTCTCAATGAACTTTGATTTTATTATTTGTCTAGTAAATCTTTTTGATAAGAATTTTATTTCTTGTATTTTTAAAGAAGAATAACTAGAGTTTGGAATAGCCATTATTGTGATAAGAATAAGTACAACGTTTTTTCATCTTCATTGTTTTTAGGTTTAATTGTTTAAATTGTAAAGTTGTTTGGAAGATGATTATTGCAGTACTAATCTTTATGGTTTTATATATTGCAATGTGTTATGGGATATGTGTGTTTGCGTCCGTCAACTATGATTGTCCCATACTTTGTCAAAAGTTAAGTCTTTCATATGTCGATATGCAAGTATTGATAAAAGAATGAATGAACTTTTGATAATACAAAATTTTTAAGCCTATTATATGTCATTATGCAAATATTGATGGAAGATAGGATGAACTTTTGTTTACGAGGATTATGTCTATTGTATGTCATTGTGCAAATAGTGATGGAAAATAGAATGAATCCTTGTCTATTCCGCAGGAATTGATCTTCCCTGATACATATTTTTATGTATATACTCTGCGGCTCCGTAAGTTCTCTTATGTTGAGCATTTTCGATTAAATTAATCATGGGTTTTCTTGTGGTTAATTTAATTGAGTATTTTGGATTCAAATTCATATTCGTATGTGATTTGTTATGTCCAAAGAAATCTTTATAAACTCCTTGATGAATGCTTCTTTTCTTGTGAAAATAAGGATCGCTTTTATTGACTTGTTGTTCTTTATGTAAGGGGGAGTGGTTTCCATGTGAATGACATTTTATGGGGAGAGTTCATAATTGAACTTGTACTTAATTTCCATATATTTGTGGGGAGTGCGGAATGTCCACATGTGGAATATTATAGGGGTTATATTTTATCTTTATAAACTCCTTGATGAATGCATTTAGATTCTTTGATTTTTGTTGATGAAGGAACGTTAAGAATATATGATGGCATCTAAAAAGCATAAAAGTTTTATAATATTCTTGCCGACTGATCTTTATGTTTCGATTTTGTACTTTTACACGCTTTCTTTTGGTCATGAAATGTCTTTTCCCTCCTTTTCATTCTATGGAAATTTCATTAGGATCCCACTAGTTTTTCGTACCTTTGCCAATTTTATTGACAAAAAGGGGAGAATTAATGTTGCCTTTATTTTATGTTCACACTACAAACACATATGGTTTTATACTCTAATCACATATCATTATGTAAGGGGGAGTGGTTTCCATGTGAGATGGAGTATTGACTAAGGGGAGTGATACATATCACCATAGTATTGTTTTCTTTCGAAGTTGTGATACAATTGAACTTTGATGTTGTGTCGTTAACAAAGATAAATCTTGGCTCTCCATCATCTAAAAACGAAAGGCTCGGTCTTCGCCTTAATTCAAGTTTCGAATCTTCGTGAGGATGGCCCAGATAATCATTCTCGCTACAGGATTCCGTCGATTTGGTTCTCGGCGGATCGATTGTCCGACATCTTCTCGGACTCTCTTCCGGGGAATGGGAGCGCTCCCTAGCTTCCCTTTGGGGGCTCCGTAAACGTGTGCAATCCGTGCATTACTAGAGAGAAATAATTCTTTCAATGGAGTCTCTAAGGTTGGAAAGAACTTCTTTTGTAGTTGCCTCAGATCTCGAGAGAAGACGTAACAATCTTGAGAAGAAGAATTCGCAATTGAGCAAGAAGATTCGAGAATCGGAGATGAAGGCTGCGTCGTCTCGCGATAAAGGCGGGACGATTCAAAAGTTAAATACCGAACTTGACTCCCCAAAGGGATAAGTGTCCACTCTTCTAATCAGCAACTTTATGGTATAAAATTTTACCTCCTTTTACTATTTTATTTTAACGATTGCTACCTAACTTATTACTTTCGCAGATGTATATAATCTCTCCGATGATCCTATGGATAATAACCTTCTTCTCGCTCACCTCAACAACTCTTTAAGTAGTTCATCAAACAAAATTAACTCCCTTTCATTAAATGAACTTTTTTAGAAATTGAACATAGATCTGGTTTAAGTCTTTGCCAACCAATTTAAACGAATGTTTCTAGTCAAATAAAGAAATCAAAATTTTGAGGAAGAAAATTGGTGACCTTATAGATGATAAAAGATCGCATTGCTAACAATGGTGCACGGGCGTAGCAACATTTCAAAAATCTCTCCTTGAACTACAAATTGAATCGGGATGAATTGCTTCGCGGAATTCCTTGCTAGTGAGCGAGAAGATCAAATTCGTTCCTCCTGTTATAAATAGTGACGATGAATTAATTCGGGCACAATTTTTAGATAATGCAATAACCTAGGTGTTGATGTTAGTCTTCACGCGAGCATACTTCCTTGATTAAAGATATGATATCCCGAGAGAAGGTTATTTATTACACCTTACTTCTTATTAGTATTGAAATTATTAACTTGTTGTTACTTATTTAGTATTAGAATTAGAGAGCTTGAATAAAGGAGAAAGAACAACTAATTTTCAGCATTGAAGAACTCACCAAAAACTACTCGTAAAGAATCTCTCCCTTGCGAGAATAGATATTCCGAGTTGAAGAAACAATTTCTAACGACAGTGGAGAATTTTAGCAATGATGATACGTTTTTCGCAATGGAGCATGGAGTATGTTTGTAAGGATCACAATTCCCTCTGATTCATATCCCGTCTCCTTGAAAGGTTCCGAGAATCTTGTCTCGGAGCTTTCGATGGATGTGATTTGTTATGTCCAAAGAAATCCTTCTTTTCTTGTGAAAATAAGGTCGCTCTTGTTGTTCTTTCGGGAATGACATTTTATGGGGGAGAGTTCATAATTGAACTTGTACTTAATTTCCATATATTTGTGGGGAGTGCGGCTGTGGAATATTATAGGGGTTATATTTTATCTTTATAAACTCCTTGATGAATGCATTTAGATTCGGCTATATGATGGCATCTAAAAAGCTGATATGTGCTTTCTTTTGGTCATGAAATGTCTCTATGGAAATTTCATTAGGATCCCACTAGTTTTCGTACCTTTGCCAATTTTATTGACAAAAAGGGGGAGAATTAATGTGTAGTTCACACTACAAACACATATGGTTTTCGGATCATTATGTAAGGGGGAGTGGTTTCCATGTGAGATGGAGTATTGACTAAGGGGGAGTGATACATATCACCATAGTATTGTTTTCGAAGTTGTGATACAATTGAACTTTGATGTTGTGTAATAATACTATGACACTGTGTAACAATGATCGAGAACTCTTGTTTTCTCATTGTTATAGCTACGGATTTTCAACAACGATGATACTAAACTTACAACCTTTGGAATCATTTGAGTACTTGGAAGTGATGAAGATTTCGAGTAATGTTGAAGAACCAAGGAGATCATGCATGTGGAAGAGAAGCTACAAAAGTTTATTTATTTATTTTGTATTCCATATGTATTAATAGTTTTGCCACTAAAATTGACAAAGGGGGAGATTGTTAGAGCACTGATCGGTCGAACTCGCAAGCGTTCCTATCTCAAGCTTGTTGTCAAGTTTAGTTGCCAAAACTATAAGTCTTGATTTCTAGTCTACTTATAGCTAAGTCTCAGACTAGGATAGAAAGTGTAGTTGAGCTCTAGACTCCATGGCAATCATCATACAAAGACGAATAACTACTCAAGGAACTGGTGGAACTTCATCGACTAAAAGGTATGTGGAGACTTGAACTTATCTATCACTCAAAAGTCTATCTACTTTATCTCCTATCTTGAGACAAAAGTTGTATTGTTATATAGACTTTGATTATACACATTTGCTATTTCGAGCCGAGTTTATCTCGCTTATCTATTTCTCGAAATATTTGTTGGTAAGCTTTCGCTTTGGCCAAGTTCATCTTTACTAGTGACGAAAGTCATTTTAAGTTTCAATTACTTGAAAATCGCTTTGACGAAAAATAGCTTGTGAACAACAACTATATAACGTCTTCTAAGAATGTTTCAATGATTGAAATAAGAGTTTAGAATATATAACCTTGAATGGATATAAACATTGTGTGATAACTCATACGTGTGTAAGTCCTTATTCCTTGAACCCAAGTATGCGTACTTTGCTGCTCAGGAAAACCGGAACTGAAGTCCGCGTACCAGTACACGTACTGTCGAAGGTTCACATCCCGTGAATTTCTGCTGGAGTTTGTGAACTGAAAACAAACTTATTCCAGGTACTTAAGTCCGCGTACCAGTATGCGTACTTAAGTCGGTTATTTTCTAAAAACGATTATTTGTGAACTTAAACTTATATAAACTAAGGAATGCATATTTGTAAACTGTGGCTATAAAGTTCATGAATTGATTCGAGTGAATCAAATCGTTTTTGCTTCAATTGTGTCTTGTATACTTCTATGAGATCTAAGCAATTGAACAACTCTCTAACTAGTTCTCTTGAGTCATTTGAACTAGTTATGGTTAAGATGAATATGGTTGATATGAAAGTGCTCATATTTCTAACCATTTGGTTAACTACTGTTGAACCAACTAAGTGTACATGTTTAGGTACGGTCACACAAACCTAAATAAACGTGCATTTCATTTGTGTGTAACAAGCTAAGTTCGATCTAACGGTTGAAAGATATTAGCTTGAATCTAATCAGGTTTTCATCTAACGGTGAATATTGAATGCTTTGTTACCAAGGTAACTTAGATTACAAACCCTGATTTGAAAGACTATGTAAAGGAGAACTCTAGCAACTGGGAAACCTAATCCCCACACCTTATGTGTGATACTAGTTGTATTAGCTAGAGTCGATTCTCCTTTAACCTTAGGTTTCTATCGAGACCCTGAAGGTTAACGACTTGAAGACTTTATTGGGATTGTGAAGCCAGACCCAACTATTTTCTCTGTAGTTGCGTGATGTGATCTTGCTATTTCTATCGTACTAAGTACAATCGTAAGATTGGCTTGAGATTTATTTCTCCGATAGGCAAGATATAAAAGAAGTCACAAACATCTTCGTCTCATCGTTTGTGATTCTGCAATATCTTCTTTCGCTATTCGATTAAGATTATTGTGAGGTGATTAATAATTCTAGGCTGTTCTTCGGGAATATAATTCCGGGTGATCAATTGGTTCCTGTTCACCTTGATTTATCAAATGACGGAATAAAAAATCGTAGGTATTTCTGTGGGAGACAGATTTATATATTATCATATACTTTTCTGTGTGATACAGATTTGTTTATTAAAGTCTTCGACTTGGGGTCGTAGCAACTCTTAGTTGTGGGTGAGATCAGCTAAGGGAATCACGTGCGTAGTATCCTGCTGGGATCAGAGACGTAAGGAGTGCAACTGTACCTTGGATCAGTATGAGATAGATTGGGGTTCAACTACAGTCCAGACCTAAGTTAGTTTGTAGTAGGCTAGTGTATGTATCGGCTTAATACAGTGTGTGTTCAATCTGGACTAGGTCCCGTGGTTTTTCTGCATTTGTGGTTTCCTCGTTAACAAAACTTCCGGTGTCTGTGTTATTTCTTTTCCGCATTATCACAGGTTGTGCGTTGAATCGGTCAATTAGGAAATCCAACCTTTGGTTGTTGATTGAAATTGATTGATCCTTGAACATTGGTCTTTGGTACCGTTCAAGTGATTTCTCTTGTATTCAATTAGACTTGCAGATTTCTATTTGCTTGAGTAAGTATTGAATCGAGAAAGTGAGATATAACTCTTTGATATACTTTTATTATGATTGAGTCTGACTGTCTAGTTGATTCGCTTAAAAGTATATTGGAATTTGTCCATACAGATTGTTAAGCGAAATATTGGAACGCGATTGTACCTTAATCGGTGTGAGACTTGGTTAGGGCTCAACTACATCCAAG
The DNA here is from genome assembly GCA_023531295.1 of Papaver armeniacum. Lineage (NCBI taxonomy): Eukaryota > Viridiplantae > Streptophyta > Magnoliopsida > Ranunculales > Papaveraceae > Papaver > Papaver armeniacum. The sequence continues at coordinate 381,912 of JAJJWW010006377.1, read as the reverse complement.
TGTGAAGTTAACTTGTAGTAGGCTAGTGTCTGTAGCGGCTTAATACAATATGGTGTTCAAATATGGACTAGGTCTCGGGGTTTTTCTGCATTTGCGGTTTCCTCGTTAACAAAACTTCTGGTGTCTGTGTTATTTCTTTTCCGCATTATATTTGTTTATATAATTGAAATATCACAGGTTGTGCATAGTTCAATCAATTGGTAAATCCAACCTTTGGTTGTTGATATAAATTGATTGACACTTGAACATTGTTCTTTGGTAAAGTTCAAGTTATTCTCATACCCAATCAGTTCATGATAGGTGTCTAAAACACCTTGATATTTATCTATTGTTTATGCTTTCTTTGCTATTTTTCTTGTGAATTGTGTATCTTATGTTTGAGTTTGAGTTTATTAGGTGCAATGGAGTCATTTGGAGCGAAAGGATGAGAAATGAACCATTCAGAGCGTAAAGGGAAAAAGCGCAATTTCATGTGCAAGCGCAGGTGGAAGCACAATGGAGGTAAAGAAGACAACCATTGCGGCTTAGTCTAGAGAAGCAAGGGGAAGACCTTTATGGGCCTTAACTAATGAGAAGGGGTCTAGGGACATTATTGGTTGTCCCTTATCTACTTCATCAGGATGGCTATATCCACTTGCCTTATTCTTACACCCACCCTAAAATTCAGAGAAGGGTCGTTTCTCTTATTATTTATTCCACCTGTTGTCTGCAATTGAGAGAAATTATGGCGGCACCATGAAATTGAGAGAAGGAAAGATTTATAGGCGAAATTGGTGATAAAAAGAGCATACTGGTTGCAGATTAAGAAGAGGAGTTGAAGGATTCGATGGAAGAAATGTGTTGTTGTTATCGTGAATGGCTTTGGGTGTTCATCAGAAGAATTAGGGTTCAAAACTCTGAATTGATTGATGCCGTGAAAGAATGGTGGATTAAAGAAGTGATTAGAGTTCTTGTTTGATCAGGAAAAGTGGGTCATTTCAGATTTGAAGCTTCCAGCGAGTAGAAAGGGTCTTGGTTGAATCGAAGTCGGATAAGAGATTTGTTGGTTCTGTGAGATATTGCCGGTAGATGGAGATTGATTGAGTAGAAGACGAGATCAGGTGTTTTTGCCATGGTTCCGATTTGAACATGGAAGGAATATTTGAATCTGAATTTTAGAATTGTGATGAATTATTAATATGAAGCTGTAAAGGAAGAGATTCAGTCTTTAGTGAAGCAGAAATAATGGGGATTGATTAGGTGTTGCAGCTACAGATGATAGGGAATTGCAAGTGGTTTTGGTGATGTCATTGAACTGATAGTGAAAGCAGATAGATGAAGGAAGCAGCGTCATATGCCAATGGAGACAGTTCTGGTGCTCAGATTATGGTGATAGATGGGATTGGTTTGTGCTATAGCTGGAGATTGCAAAGATTGATTGCAGCTGCAGCTGAGTGCTTGAGAATTGAGCAAGAACTGCAGAGATGTTTCTGAGTTGAATGGTGCAGGGTTGGTTTTGAATTGTGGAAAGGTTGCAGGATTGAACTGTAATGGAGATGGTATTACTAGTATTGTTCTGTGAAGTGTTTGCGGAAATGAATGGAAGGCTTGAGATCGAAACAGGATGACTGTCTTGCTGGTGCAGGCGAAGCTGGGGAAGGAAAGAATTAGGTGCCAGAGATGGTGCCTATGGATGATGAGCTAAAATGGGACTGCAATTGGTAGTTGAACTGGTGCAGGGATGCAGGTTATGAAGTTGGCCTTGAGGTGATGGACTGATCTTGAATTGTAGGCCTGGTGGATGATAATGGAGATGGTTGTGATACAGGGAAGAAATGCCGCAGAATGAAGAGAAGGAGCTGAGTGATGCCTGAGTTTGAGCAGGAGGATACAGCTACAGATTTGTGAATGTATGCATTGCAGGGAAGCTACAATAGTAAAATTGAGTTGGTTATTGAAGTCTTGCTGTGATAATACATGGGCTCATGGCATTAGACCCAAGTTAAAGAAACTGGAACTGCAGGTGATGCTTCAATGAGGCTGTTGCAGGTGATTGTAAAGTTCCTGGTAATGTTCCGGTGATGTTGCTACAAGTGCTGCAAGAAAGAAATGGCAGTTTTGATGGTTTGCAGTGTGGTTTGTTTCTGCCATTGTAAAGAGCACAATGAGTTGAACTTGGCCTGAGAAATAGATTCGGCAACCAAAGTTGCAGAAATTGTGCGAAAACATAGCGAGAATGGCGATCCGGTAGTACTAGTTCCGGTTGCCGGATTTCAGAATGGAAAGTGGGAATTGCAAAGTTTCACTGAATCATGAAGGGGGTTCGAGTCGGATGCAATAGTTGGCCGCTGGACATATGAACTACAAGTCACGCTTTTGGGTACGTTTCCGCAAGAATCCAAGAATTGGTTAGATGGTTCATTTATGATGTATGGCTCTGAATTGTGAATGTTTGAACTGTAGAGAAGTAGAGTTGAGCTCCTGGAATTATACACTTGCCTGGTGACATCTTCCAATGACTCAGGTGGCCTGAGATAGTTATCCGGCCACCAGATTCTGGTGACAGTTACCGGATTCCGGTGATGACATCAGCAATTCCGTCGAACAATTTTGGACAGAGATTTTCACACGGGTATTTTCCACACATGGGCTTGGTGGACTAATTGGAGATTGGTTTTGAGAAAACTTGACCTAACTAAGGAAAGAGTATCCTTTTGAGAATTGGAGATGCATATAAATAAAAAAGTTTTTCTCAAACCTAGGGATGTCTCTCCATTAGGGAGACTTCTTCTACTTTTTGTTTCTAAGGTTTAAAACATGAAAGCTTTTCTTTTTCTTCTTGTGATGAAGAATATGAGTACCTAGTTTTCTTTTGGTTATGGATTAGTTGGATTTCATATAACATGGTTCTTTGATTCAATATATTAGTTTTGTCTCAAATTTATCGTTCATGATTCTCTGAAAATATAGTTGTATGATTGACGTATTACAACATGATTGATTATTTGTTTTGTCAAGTGGTAAATTGGTAAAACTCATATTCACATCTATAGCTAGTTTAGGATTTTTCATCGAGCGATAATCCTTGAACACAAGTAGCATAAATATAATTGTAGGTTATATTGATATATTCTTGTAATCATAAGTGAACCATGACCTTTGTTTGAATTGTTTGCACAATGTATTTCAATTGCATTGATTAGCCTAGTTTCATAAATCTTAATGCTCCATGGGAATTGAACTTGATTAGCGCAAGGCGTTAGGTTATTCTTTTGGTAGAATTCATACTTGCATCGTTTTACATGTATGTGTGATGAAATCAGGAATTTGCGAGATATTATTTCGACTAGATATCTTAGGCTTTTGATAATGAGAGATTAAATATCAATTCTAGTTATTAAGACAAGAACATGTTAGTGAATGAAAACGAAATCCTTAACCAATATTTCACCTTATTGATTTGCTTGATTTGTTTATTTCTTTGTTTGCTTTTATTTTACTTTTAGTTTATAAAAATCAGAAAATCCCCCCATTGTTTTATATAGGAAACCGAAACATATTGACAACCCAAGTCCTCTCTGTGGGAACGATCCTTTCTTGCCCTTGCTATATTATATATTTTGAGTAGTAAGAAAGTAATTTGTTTTTGACGCATACGACAGCGATCAAATTTTGGCGCCGCTGCCGGGGAGGCAGCGGGTTGTTATTTGTTTTTGGTTTCTTATTTTTGTTTTGTTTTCAGTTTTTGTTTTATATTCGTATTTCTGGTTTTTGACATAGTTTTGAGAATCTTATTTTAGGTACTTGTTTCTCATGGAAGGAGCGTACTTCATGAATGGATACGGTTTTCAACAACCTCAACAACAATACGGCTTTCAACCTCACCAACATGACAACTATCACCCTTATGGGGAGTACAATCAAAACCAATCCTTTGGTTATGATCAATACTCCACGTACCCTTTTAGTTATTCTCATACATTCCAACCTTCTTACGGTGGGTATGTAAGTGAGCAACCACAAAGAGGGGATGATACTTGTGCTCATATTAATATTTCTTCTAGTTTGGTAGATGAAATGCAACAATTTATGGACAACATGGAGTCATTTTGTAGACAACCAAGCATGGAACCAGTTTCATCGACCGAATGTGCTCATAGTATGTTTGGCCCAATTTCTGATCGTAATTATGATCATTCACCCATTCAAAGGGAAGATAATTGGCCTAGCAATACTGAAGTAAGCAATTCTACTTTTGCCTTGTCGAATGAGCTTTACAAACAAATGGAACACTATATCCAGAATTTGGATGGATCACTCCAAGAGCTCCAAAGAGGTGTTTCCGACGTAAGAAAGGGCATTGATGAATACATAGAGGAAATGAATAATTATGTTGAAAAAGGCGAACCTTTGGGTACTTTCGTTGATAATTGTGTAGTTAACTCAACTCTTGATCATAATAATGATCATTCACCTATTCAAAAGGATGAGTTCGAGATTAGCAACACTAAATTCAGCGACGAACAAGATTATGTCAACTATGAAAGTGACGGTGATTAGGATACATTGCTTGAACCAACTCATGGTGACATATCCGAGGAGTGTACAATGGAATCTTTTTGGGACCAAGATGAAGACGAAGAGGAATATGTCGACACTTGTGTAGATTACTCAAGCATTGATCTTTATAACGATCAAGAACCTATTCAAAAGGTAGAGCTTGAGGAAGATGCAATGAGTGTTCTAAAAAAGTTCCTTATGGTGAGACTTGAATCCGCAGTGGAGTATGTGCCTTAAAACAAAGAGGAGTATGTTGAGAATGAGACCGGTTTGACCAATATTGTGGAAGACCCAATTGAGCTTGCAAATGATTTTAATGATGATGTTTATGTCGAGACTTTGGTTAAGGCAGAAACGGATGAAGAATGGTTGCAAGAATTGATAGAGGACCACGATATACATGAGGTGAATAATTCACTTGAGTTTTTCAAGGATGAAGAGGATTCCGTAATACAAGAGATTGTGATAGGTTTGTCTAACCCTTTTGATAGGTGTGATAAACACCTAATTTTATATCTAGTATTTATGCTTTCTTTGCGAGTTTTCATGTAAAGTATGTATCTTATGTGTGAATTTGAGTTTGTTAGGTACTTTGGAGTCGTTTGAAGCAAAAGAAGAAGAAACAGGGCAAAAGGTGCAAATGTTATTGGAGGCGATTATTTCTCATATTTGCTTTTATTTCTTCATCCTTATCTGAAAAGTATGCCGGCTTTAGTGATGCGAATTTTGTCTGAAAAGCATGACTGCTTTAGTGATGAATGAATTGAAGGAAAGAAGTAAATATGAGGAGTAAAAGATGGTTGTGGTTGGCGAAAGAAGGTGCCCATTTGGAGCGTAAAAGGCAAAACGACCAGTTCACGGGCGAAAGATACTTGGAGCAGGCTAGGGCCGCACGAGAAGGAGTGAATAGGTCAGTCGGTTTGGCGAAACCGACAGTTAAACAGATCTGGGCATCCCTTATCCAAGTCGATGGGGTGTCTATAACAATTTCCTTTCCTACACCTAAAATTGAGAGAAAATATCTCCTCAATCATGTTTTGGGCACTGGCATGAACACGAAAATTCAGAGAAAAAAAAGATCGAGAGATGCACGAAGAATGGGCTCTAATGGGGATTGTGGAACGATAATTGAGAAGAATTTGTTGTTGCCAAAGAAGCTAGGGTTTTTGTTGTGTTTGATTTCTAAATTGAGAACTCGAGTTGAGAACAACCAAGAGAATAAATTGTTAGGGTTTGATGTAAATGAATTGATTCGAAGAATTGAGAGATTGGGGTTGATTTAGGTTACATCTTAACTCGAATCTGAGCCTCTTCTTGTTGAGATGAATCGGAGGAGTTCTGTGAAATTGGAGATGGGGTCATGGCGGAAGAGGATGAATGGTGCTTGAGGTGGAGCCGTGATTTGAAATGGCCTCGAGCACATTTGAGCCGAGTGGTCTCGGATGTGCAAATCGGTGTAGATGGATTTGCGGAGAAGAGAGGATGCAGCTTGCAGTGTTAGTTAAAGTAAATCCGAGATGAGAGTGAGAAGATGGTCTTGTTTGAGGGTTGTTGTATGCAAGCGAAATGGTGTTTGTGCAAATGATTTCACGGGGTTAGGAAATGGGTCTCTCATTGAATCATGTTAAGATAATGAAGAGTGGAATTGGCGAAAGTGGTGGTATTTGAAGCTCGGGACATTGCAAGTTATCATGAAGGAGCTTCGAAATGGGGATTGAGTCGAAACTCGATGTTGTTGCTGCTACGGATGGACCGAGTTCAAGAAGATGTTGCAGTTATTACACTGCTGCAATGAGATTACAGGTGCAGGCAGAGAATGGAAGTGGAGCTATTGAGCAAGGGATTAGCAAATCTGGTGCTGCTGGATATGGCGCGGTGATGTTGTTGCAGGTTGTATCACAGTGCTATAGAGGTAGCTGAATCATAAGAAGGAACTGGAATTTAGTCGAGGCAATGGAACAACGTTGATGCTGCCTGGGCTTATAATGAATTGATGCATATGGAGTTGTTATTGGTACTGCAGGGAAAGCTGTAACAGGGAAGGAGCTGGTGGCTGTGAGCTGTGCTGATATGATTTGGAAATATCAGCTGGAGTTGAATGGAGCTGAGCAGTTACAGGCAAGGAAGGACAAGTGCAACACAGGTGGTAAGCTGCAATTTAAGGTGTTGGTGGTGGCCGAGTAAAATCAGTGTTGCAGTGGGTAGATTGAAGCTACAATTGAGCCATGGATTGCAGGCAGTTTAGCTCAAGATTGGAGTTTTGTAGTGCAGGGTTTGTGCTTCTGGCGGTGACTGAGTTGGGTGCAACTGCAGGTGGAATTGCTGGAGCTAATGCTGCAGTTGAGATGAACTGAGCTACAGATGTATGAAATGATGTATAGATTGAAATGGTGGAGCACTGATTATGAGTTGATGGAGTTGGAGCTACAGATGAGGGAAGGTTCAGCTCTGGAATGAGGCTTAGTCGAAGTCTTGCGCTTAAAAGAGCAGAGAGTGTTGTCACTGTATTGAATGAAAGAAAGGAGGTGGTACCGAGATGCAGAGTGGCGGTGCGGTGTGGGTTTGGTAATTCTAGAGACACGAAGGCATTAGAAGACAGGGGTTGCTCTCAATTGCTTGTATTAATGGGTTTCTAATGAACACAAGGAGAAGTTCTGGTGTGATATTGATGATGCGGGTGGAATGAATGAACCAGATGGAGTAGAAAATGGAAGTTGGATTATGATGTTGCGTAAGCATTGCACCCCTCTTGGGCCGGGAATGAAGTGCAGGAAAGGCTACAGACTCTAGCCATCATGGCTGGAGTTGAATTGATGAAGTATAGCCATCATGGCTGGACTGATAAGGATGAAGCTACACATGGTGCAACACAGTGGCACAGCCATCTTGGTCGTGAAGTGACAGTGTAGTAGAACAGGGCCATTTTGGCCGTGACTGAAGACATCCATTTTGGCCGTGAACTGCAACAAATTCTGGCCTGGACTAACTCATGTCAACTGGCTTAGTTGACCCCGAGTTGACTCGCTGAGCTTGACCCGGTTGACCGTTTGACTTTTCATGTGGCCGGCGACGACTTTCTGGCGACGGATTCCGGTCAATTTCCGGCCAAATCCCCAGTTTTCCGACGACCACTTTTGGGACTGATTTTCTACACGGTTTTCTCTCACTCGTGGGCCGGGTGAATTTCCAACTAATGGACTTTGAAGACAAAACCTAGTTTTGGAAGGAGAAAAAGACTACAAAAGAAAGGTTTTCTACAACCTTTGCATAGAACGTATTCTTCTTGGAGTTTTGCAGAGAGCCGGAGCTAGGGTTTGCTTTCATTTAATATTTTAATCTTCTTTACTTTATTTCATTTATTGATTTGATAATGAACTCCAATATTATGAGTAACTAAAACTCTCTTTGATTAAGGGCGATTTCGAAGCCCGAAATATGAATCTATATTTGATATGAAATAACTTGTTCTCTTGCATTCATTAGTGTTATTGATTGATTTCTACCATGCTAATATTGTCTATGGATTATTTGTTAAGGGTTTAAGTTCGAAATTGAATCATTAATTCTTAATCTATTTGCTAGTTTAGATTTTCTTCGACCCGTAATTGTCTAGAGAAGATAAACGCGAGTAGCAATATATAGGTATTGATGATGGGACTTTGTTAAGTACCTATATGTAGAAATCGACACTAGTAGGTGATTCATGCTTTTGAGTTCATCACTAGGAGCAACCTTATCTCACAGAACTTAGAGCACTTGTTTAAGTCAAACCTAGTAAGCGTACCTCTAGGAAACTTGGCAAGTAGGAACCTAGAGTCGAGCGCTTCCGTATCCGGTGAGCTAGGAGATAATAACGGAATAGTTGAGCGTACTAATTATTCTAGGGTTGTTAGTAACATGATAATGTGAAGAACATAGCTATCTATCAATGTGGTTTGTATTCCGTGGTTTAGAATGAACCTTTAATCAATTACATCTCATATTTGAATACATTTTACAATTTTCAAAGATTTCTACAACAAAATCATCTTTGCTAAGAGTATTTGCATAACAACTTGAACTTCATACCTCCCTTGGGACGATCCTACTTACATTATACTACTTGCTAGTTAAAGAGAAGTAGAGAAATTTATTTTTGCGAGTTTGACACCTCGTCAAATTGGCGCCACTCACGGGAGGCAAAGTGGCAAGTTTAGTTGTTATTTTTATTCTTAGTTGTTACTTTTGCTTTTATTTTCAATTTCTATTTACTTATTCAACCTCTTAGAATCGATTTTCGTACTATTTCTTTGGTGAATGCGTGGAGAGGCGCGACCAAGTCCAATTGGTATACGTCTTCGTTCGTGCACTTTACTTAAGGATTTCATTCGAGCAATCAACACTCCACTTCCTCAAAGTTCTACACCAAGTGAATTCTCGGACTCGGACGAAGAGGAAGACAACACAATGGGAGGTCGACCACCGCTCCAAGAACACTCAAGGAGCTCACTTCTCCAAACCTAGATTAGTAGCCTTTATGTATTCAAATTGAATGGAACCATTGAGTTGAAACCACAATTGATTAACTTGTCGCCCAAATTCGTAGGTTTAGCGGAGAAGATCCTAATCGTCACTTGCAACAATTCCATCATGTTGTGACTAGTATGAAGCAAGCAAATCGCAGATGCGGATATGGCTATGATGATAGCTTTTCCTTTCTCTTTTAGATATCTGCAGAGAGTGGTTCTTTTGCTTACCCGCTGGAAGCATAACCACATGGAATGGGATGAAGAAATTGTTCCTTGAGAAGTATTTTCCAAGCATCAAAAGCAGTCGTGATTCGCAAGGAGATTTGTGGTATTAGGCAAGTATCGGGAGAGACTCTCCATGAGTATTGGGAGCGCTACAAGAAGCTTTTAGCTAGTTGTCCACACCACCAAATCAAAGGATCAACTTGTGATTCAATATTTCTACGAGGGGTTGCTTTCTAATGATAGAAATTTGATCGATGCCGCAAGTGGTGGTGCACTTACCAACAAGACCATTGCGGAAGCTACAAGTTTGTTGGAGAATATGGCTGCGAACACTCAACAATTCTACACTCGAGATGAATCAAAGCAGTAAGGAAGGTGAATGAAGTTGGCAATTCTTCACACATGGAACAAAGGATGGGCAACATGGAGAGAATGATGACTCAAATAGCTGCAGCTGGCCATACCATCATCATATACCGAAGATGTTGAGCAAGCAAGTGCTATGTACCAAAATCAAGCAAAGGCCGAGGTACGATCCGTACTCCAACACATACAACCCAGGTTGGCGTGATCATCCGAATTTCAGCTATGCCAACAAGCAAGCTGCTGCAAATCCTACTTTCAATCAACAAGGAGGATATCAATTCATGCAAAGACCACCACAAGAAACTCAAGGCACGAGTATAGATGACAAGTTGAATCTCATTCTCAACACAATGGTGCAAGATAAGCAAAAGACAAAGAATGGATATGAAGGACATCCGAACACAAATGGGTCAATTAGCTAATGCCGTGAGCAAATTGGAAGCACAAGCAGAGGGAAAACTTCCTTCGCAACTAATAAATCACAAGGAGAATGCCAATGCTATTGAGTTACGAAGTGGGAAGCAAGTAGAGAAACCGGAAACATCACCGGTGTCCCATGAACCTGACTTTGAGAAAGAAGAGGGTGAAACAGCCCCAAAAAGGCTGACCCGGAAAAAATTCTAACTCTAAAACTCATGTTTCTACTTATGTTACTTCTCCGCCTTTTCCTAGCAGGTTTGCAAAGTCGAACAAGGAGACATTGTACCAAGAGCTTTTGGAAATCTTTAAGAAGATTGAAGTGAACATTCCACTCATTGAGGCGATAAGGCAAGTTCCACGTTGGGCAAAGTTCTTGAAGGAATTGTGCACTAACAAGCACAAATTGACCGGTAACAAGGTAATGAGTGTGGGGGAGAATGCTTCAAGATATCTTCAAAAGAAACTCCCACCTAAGTTGAAAGACCCCTTTAGTTTCACCATACCATGTACTATTGGTAAAATCAGGTTTGAACGTGCTATGTTAGATTTAGGAGCATCCATTAATGTTATGCCCGCCTCCGTTTATGAATCATTGAATCTTGGACCTCTTAAGAATACCGTATTGTTATACAACTTGTCGATAGGTCTAATTCTTACCCGAAAGGGGTTATTGAAGATGTTTTGGTGCAGGTTAATCAACTCATATTTCCAAATGATTTCTATGTTCTTGACATGATGGATGAAGATTCACCATCGTCTACTCCTTTGTTGTTGGGTAGACCGCTCATGAGAACCGCTAGAACAAAAATAGATGTTTTTAAAGGCGCCTTAACTATGGAATTTGATGACGAAGTCATAAGTTTCAATATCTTTGAGGCTATGAGATATCCTAGTGATGTGCATTCCTGTTTTTCAATTGATATTATTGATTCTCTAGCTCAACATTTTTTGAATTGAATGGTGAAGATGCTTTAGAAAACACCATAGTGGAAGGTTTAGGTTATGGAAAATATAAAGACCTTGAAAGTGAATTGTCTATTTGTGATGAGCTTAAAGAGGTCTGTTTTAGCTCTTAACTCATTAAAAGAAGTTCCACAAAAGTATAATGCGTCTTATGTTTCTTTGCCGCTTACTAATGAGAAACTTTTACCATCGATTGTGCAGCACCTATTCTTGAGTTGAAACCTCTTTCCGGATCACCTCAAATATGTATATTTGGGTGATAAGGAAGAGTTGCTCAGTGATCATTGCCAAAGGCCTTACCAAGGTGCAAGAGGAGAAACTTGTTCGAGTGCTAAGAGAGTACAAGTCTGCCATTGGGTGGACCATTGCCGATATCAAAGGAATCAGTCCTTCCACATGTATGCACCGAATACTTCTTGAGGAGGGGGCAAAACCAACAAGAGAAGCTCAACGTCGCTTGAACCCTCCAATGATGGAAGTAGTCAAGAAGGAAATCCACGAAGTTGTTGGAAGTAGGGGTGATCTATCCCATATCCGATAGCAAATGGGTGAGCCCTACTCAAGTCGTTCCAAAGAAGTCCTAATCACGGTTGTGAAAAACGATGATAATGACTTGGTTCCAACTAGAATTCAGACCGGTTGAGAGTTTGCATTGATTACCGAAAGCTCAACTCCACCACCCGAAAGGACCGTTTTCCCTTACCATTCATTGATCAAATGCTTGAAAGGTTGGCTAGACATGCTTTTTACTGCTTCCTTGATGGTTTTTCAGGTTATAACCAGATTGTAATAGCTCCTAAGATCAAGAAAAGACGACGTTTACTTGCCCTTTTGGCACTTTTGCGTATAGACGTATGCCATTTGGCTTGTGCAATGCACCAGCCACTTTTCAACGTTGTATGGTAAGTATATTCTCGTATTATGTGGAAAGCATCATAGAAGTGTTTATGGATGATTTCAGCGTGTATGGTGATTCTTTTGACAAATGCTTAGATAACCTTGCACTTATTCTTAAACGATGCGTAGAAACTAATCTTGTGCTTAATTGGGAAAAATGTCACTTTATGGTCAATCATGGGATTGTGCTAGGTCATGTTGTATCCTCTAAGGGGTTAAAAGTTGACAAGGCTAAGATAGATTTGATTCGAACTTACAATACCCCACAAATGTGAGGGAGGTTCGCTCTTTTCTTGGTCATGCAGGGTTTTTATAGGAGATTCATCAAGGATTTCTCCAAGATTGCAATGCCCCTGTAGACTCTTGCAAAAAGATGTGGCCTTTGATTGTGACAAGGAATGCAAGGAAGCTTTCGACACCTTGAAAGAGTTGTTGACTACCGCACCAATCATCAAACCACCGGACCGGAGCAAGCCATTTGAGTTGATGTGCGATGCAAGTGATTATGCCGTTGGAGCCGTGTTGGGACAGCGAGATGGCAAAGTTCCATATGCCATTTATTATGCTTCTAGAACTCTCAACGGAGCACAAATCAACTACTCCACTACTGAAAAGGAGCTTTTGGCCATAGTGTTTGCACTCGAGAAGTTTAGATCTTATTTAGTGGGTACAAAGGTGGTTGTCTTCTCGACCATGCCGCACTTCGATACTTGCTAACAAAGAAGGATGCTAAGCCAAGGCTCATAAGGTGGATTCTTCTTCTTCAAGAGTTCAACTTGCAAATCAAGGACAAGAAGGGCAATGAGAATACTGTAGCGGATCATTTAAGCAGATTGGTTGTGTCCGAAGAAGCGATTCCTTTGCATGATAGCTTCCCGGATGAGCAACTCTTTGCGGTTGGTGGCACAACTCCATGGTACGCTGATATTGTTAACTTCTTGGTGACGGGACAAGTACCTAGTTCCATGTCTACATTCCAAAAACACAAGCTCAAGAAGATTGCTAAGCAATATATATGGGATGAACCTTATTTGTGGAAGCATTGCTCCGATCAAATGATCCGCAGGTTTGGAACACCTCGAGTGGTGATTAGTGATGGAGGTTCGCACTTCAAGAGATCCTTTCACGCTCTTCTAAAGAAGTATAACATTTCTCATAAAGTTGGCACACCGTATCATCCACAAACGAGTGGACAAGCTGAAATTTCCAACCGGGAGATTAAGTCCATCTTAGAGAAGACGGTGAATGTCACAAGGAAGGATTGGAGTTATAGACTCAATGACGCTTTGTGGGCGTATAGGACAGCTTATAAGACACCCATCGGTATGTCTCCTTTTAGGCTTGTCTATGGTAAACCTTGCCATCTTCCCGTCGAACTTGAACACAAAGCTTATTGGGCTATCAAGGTATGTAATATGGAATTAGATGCAGCTGGTGAACATAGGAAACTTCAACTCAATGAGTTAGAAGAGATACAAAATGATGCATATGAAAGTTCACGCATTTACAAAGAAAAGACCAAGGCTTTCCATGATAAAATGATTTCCCGAAAGAGTTTTGAAGTAGGGCAAGAAAGTTCTTTTATTCCATTCTCGTCTTAAATTGTTTCCGGGGTAAACTTAGGTCCGTATGGGTTGGACCATTTGTTGTTACTAATGTGTTTGCGCATGGTGCAAAGTGAGATAACTAGTCCCAAAACAGGGGCTGATTTCCAAGGTTAACGGCCATCGTTTGAAACCATACTATGAGCAGTTTGTGACGGAAAATCGGGATATGATCACATTGAGTGACCCACTCCCTCCGGAGGAGTAATTGGAGCCGAACGTCTGGCCGACGACGTTAAACCAAGCGCTAAGTGGGAGGCAACCCACCGGTTTTGTATCTTTACCTTTATCTCTTTATTTTTTTTTCAAAGATTTTATCTTTTATTTTTTTTTGTTTTTGCATTTCGTTTGCGGAACTTCCCACCTTGAACTTTCTTTGGACGATTCAATTTTACATTGAGGACAATGTAAAGTTTAAGTGTGGGGGAGCATTTATATGTTTGTATAGTTTGTTTTAGTTTGTTTTATGCCTTAAAAAAAATCAGAAAAATAGAAAAAACCAAGAAAAATTTGTGCTTTTTGAACTCCGAAATCTAGAAACTTGTGCCTTTAGGATGACACCATTAGTGGATGGAATCATTTTGATTGCAGGAGTTGAGGAACCCATTAATTAACAAGAATGAACATAGCTCAGGAATCACAAATAACATGATAGTCGTTACCACATCTCGGAATATCACCATATCACATTCTTTTTTTATTTTTTTATATTTATCTATTGTTCTCTAAGTGCTTTGGTGGGTCACTAAACATCGACGTGTTATTACCGCTAGGATGAAATAGAGTGATTGAGTTGCTAGAAAAAAAAAAAAAAAAAAAAAAGAGACCGACCAATTAGACCAAACGGAATAAGAATGACACTTGGGAATAGCAAGTATGTGTGAAACGTAGTCCCCGTCTCCGTCGCCTAAACAAGCGTGGAATGTAGGATCCAAGGCAACTATCATGTACTTGCTGACAAGAAGCATGCGCTTGGATCCAAAAGATCTAATCATGCCGTCTAAACAAAAAAAAAAAAAGAGAAAAAAAATTATCATTGTTGAATAAAGTCACTCCTGGTTCCCTTGTATATGCCAGTGAGTTGATGTAGAAATAAGTTTGTTGACCATTGGTTCCCTTGTATATGCCAGTGTGTTGACACTAGAATTGACCAAGTAGCTCAATCCAATAGGAATAGGTTCATCTTAGTAGTGACCTTCTTGACGGATATGGGAAACATCGAACACTTGTGAACATTCGCCAACATCTACATCTATATCCATCTTCTTTATCTTTTCATTGTGATTGTGGTTTGTTAGTTTCCGAGTATTGTGGCTTGTTCGACTATCTAATTTAAGCTTTATTTACTTAATTATGAACTGAATTTGCGCAAGGTACCTCCTCCTGTAGTCATTTTGGATTCATTCATTGATTTGTCACAAATAGACGGAGTTGTATGTATGTTTTAAAATTATTTTGTTTGATTTGCTCGAGGACTAGCAAAGTCTAAGTGTGGGGGAATTTGATAGGTGTGATAAACACCTAATTTTATATCTAGTATTTATGCTTTCTTTGCGAGTTTTCATGTAAAGTATGTATCTTATGTGTGAATTTGAGTTTGTTAGGTACTTTGGAGTCGTTTGAAGCAAAAGAAGAAGAAACAGGGCAAAAGGTGCAAATGTTATTGGAGGCGATTATTTCTCATATTTGCTTTTATTTCTTCATCCTTATCTGAAAAGTATGCCAGCTTTAGTGATGCGAATTTTGTCTGAAAAGCATGACTGCTTTAGTGATGAATGAATTGAAGGAAAGAAGTGAATATGAGGAGTAAAAGATGGTTGTGGTTGGCGAAAGAAGGTGCCCATTTGGAGCGTAAAAGGCAAAAGACCAGTTCACGGGCGAAAGATACTTGGAGCAAAGCTAGGCTGCACGAGAAGGAGTGAATAGGTCATCGGTTTGGCGAAACGACGGAGTTAAACAGATTTGGGCATCCCTTATCCAAGTCAGTGGGGTGTCTATAACAATTTCCTTTCCTACACCTAAAATTGAGAGAAAATATCTCCTCAATCATGTTTTGGGCGGCTGATGAACACAGAAATTCAGAGAAAAAAAGATCGAGAGATGCACAAAAGAATGGGCTCTAATGGGGATTGTGGAACGATAATTGAGAAGAATTTGTTGTTGCCAAAGAAGCTAGGGTTTTGTTGTGTTTGATTTCTAAATTGAGAACTCAGGTTGAGAACAACCAAGAGAATAAATTGTTAGGGTTTGATGTAAATGAATTGATTCAAGAATTGAGAGATTGGGGTTGATTTAAATTACATCTTAACTCGAACTGAAATCTTTGTTGAGATGAATCGAGAGGAGTTCAGTGAAATTGGAGATGGGGTCATGGTAGGAAGAGGATGGATGGTACTTGAGGTGGAGCCGTGATTTGAAATGGCCTCGAGCACATTTGAGCCGAGTGGTCTCGGATGTGCAACAATCGGTGTAGATGGATTTGCGAGAAGAGAGGATGCACTTGCAGTGTTAGTTAAAGTAAATCTGAGATGAGAGTGAGAAGATGGTCTTGTTTGAGGGTTGTTGTATGCAAGCGGAGAATGGTGTTTGTGCAAATGATTTCACAGGTTAGGAAATGGGTCTCACTGAATCGTGTTAAGATAATGAAGAGTGGAATTGGCGAAGTGGTGGTATTTGAAGCTCAGGACATTGCAAGTTATCATGAAGGAGCTTCTGAAATGGGGATTGAGCTGAAACTCAGATGTTGTTGCTGCTACGGATGGACCGAGTTCAAGAAGATGTTGCAGTTATTACACTGCTGCAATGAGATTGCAGGTGCAGGCAGAGAATGGAAGTGGAGCTATTGAGCAAGGGATTAGCAAATGCAGTCTTCTTTGGATATGGCGCGCGATGTTGTTGAAGGTTGTATCACAAAGCTATAGAGGTAGTCAATCATAAGAAGGAACTGAATTTAGTCGAGGCAATGGAACAACGTTGATGCTGCTGGGCTTATAATGAATTGATGCATATGGAGTTGTTATTGGTACCGCAGGGGAAAGTCAGAATGGGAAGGAGCCTGTGGTCGAGTCAGGCTTGATATGATTTGGAAATATCACCGAGTTGAATGGAGCCGAAAGATTCTGGGTAAGGAAGGACAAGTGCAACACAGGTGGTAAGCTGCAATTTAAGGTGTTGGTGGTGGCCGAGTAAAATCAGTGTTGCAGTGGGTAGATTGAAGCTACAAATTGAGCCATGGATTGCAGGCAGTTTAGCTCAAGATTGGAGTTTTGTAGTGCAGGTTTGTGCTTCAAGCGGTGATCGAGTTGGGTGCAACTCACAGGTGGAATTGTTGAGCTAATGCTGCAGCTTGAGATGAACCGAGCTACGAGATGTATGAAATGATGTATAGATTGAACTGGGTGGAGCACTGATTATGAGTTGATGGAGTTGGAGCTACAGATGAGGGAAGGTTCAGCTGAATGAGGCTTAGTCAAGTCTTGCGCTTAAAAGAGCAGAGAGTGTTGGTTGCACTGTATTGAATGAAAGAAAGGAGGTGGTACGAGATGCAGAGTGGCAGTGCAAAGTGTGGGTTTGGTAATTCTAGAGACCTGGAAGGCATTAGAAGACAGGGGTTGCTCTCAATTGCTTGTATTAATGGGTTTCTAATGAACACAAGGAGAAGTTCTGGTGTGATATTGATGATGCAGGTGGAATGAATGAACCAGATGGAGTAGAAAATGGAAGTTGGATTATGATGTTGCAGAAGCACGTATACGATCCTCTTGGGTCGGGAATGAAGTGCGGAAAGTCTCGAGACTCTAGCCATCATGGCTGGAGTTGAATTGATGAAGTATAGCCATCATGGCTGGACTGATAAGGATGAAGCTACACATGGTGCAACACAGTGGCACAGCCATCTTGGCTGTGAAGTGACAGTGTAGTAGAACAGGGCCATCTTGGCCGTGACTGAAGACATCCATTTTGGCCGTGAACTGCAACAAATTCTGGCCTGGACTAACTCATGTCAACTGGCTTAGTTGACCCCGAGTTGACTCGCTGAGCTTGACCCGGTTGACCGTTTGACTTTTCATGTGGCCGACGACGACTTTCCTGGCGACGATTCCGGGCCAATTTCCGGCCAAATCCCCAGCTTTCCGACGACCACTTTTGGGACTGATTTTCTACACGGTTTTCTCTCACTCGTGGGCCGGTGAATTTCCAACTAATGGACTTTGAAGACAAAACCTAGTTTTGGAAGGAGAAAAAGACTACAAAAGAAAGGTTTTCTACAACTTTTGCATAGAACGTATTCTTCTTGGAGTTTTGCAGAGAGCCGGAGCTAGGGTTTGCTTTCATTTAATATTTTAATCTTCTTTACTTTATTTCATTTATTGATTTGATAATGAACTCCAATATTATGAGTAACTAAAACTCTCTTTGATTAAGGGCGATTTGAAGCCCAAATATGAATCTATATTTGATATGAAATAACTTGTTCTCTTGCATTCATTAGTGTTATTGATTGATTTCTACCATGCTAATATTGTCTATGGATTATTTGTTAAGGGTTTAAGTTCGAAATTGAATCATTAATTCTTAATCTATTTGCTAGTTTATATTTTCTTCGACCCGTAATTGTCTAGAGAAGATAAACGCGAGTAGCAATATATAGGTATTGATGATGGGACTTTGTTAAGTACCTATATGTAGAAATCGACACTAGTAGGTGATTCATGCTTTTGAGTTCATCACTAGGAGCAACCTTATCTCACAGAACTTAGAGCACTTGTTTAAGTCAAACCTAGTAAGCGTACCTCTAGGAAACTTGGCAAGTAGGAACCTATAGTCGAGCGCTTCCGTATCCGGTGAGCTAGGAGATAATAACAGAATAGTTGAGCGTACTAATTATTCTAGGGTTGTTAGTAACATGATAATGTGAAGAACATAGCTATCTATCAATGTGGTTTGTATTCCGTGGTTTAGAATGAACCTTTAATCAATTACATCTCATATTTGAATACATTTTACAATTTTCAGCATTTCTACAACAAAATCATCTTTGCTAAGAGTATTTGCATAACAACTTGAACTTCATACCTCCCTTGGGACGATCCTACTTACATTATACTACTTGCTAGTTAAAGAGAAGTAGAGAAATTTATTTTTGCGAGTTTGACACCTCGTCACCTTTGCATATTGATTCTTCTCCTTTACCTCTTATTGGTTTGAATGTATGTGCTTCGAGAATATTGTTGAATGACTTTGTTTCTCGATATCATCCATTAGAGATACTTGATTCTCATACTATGCAGGTTTTGAAACAAGAAACCGTGGTAGTCCCTGACTTCTATATTCTTTATACACTTCCAAGTGTGGACAAGAATAAGTGTGGGGGAAACTTTTATCGGTTAATAGCTTCATTTTTGTTTTATATTACTAATATTTGTGTGAAGCTAGTGTTTGAAAAACAGGTTCTATGGAAGGATCCTCAACTTTTCAGGTTATTGGTGTATGGGGAATCGATCTTGCAAGTCGGGATGACGACTTTAAACCAAGCGCTGCATGGTAGGCAACCCATACGATGAGTATTTCTTGTCTTGTTTTTATCCTTTTCTTGTCTTGTATTTATTTTTTCTGATTTTTTGTCGCATATCATGTAGTATTTCCCACCTTGACTTTATTTGGACGATTCAATTTACATTGAGGACAATGTAAAGTTTAAGTGAGGGGGAGTGGTTAAGCATTTGCATTGTAAATTTTTCAAAATTTTCAACTTTTTTGTAAAATAGTGAATAAAAAACTCCAACTTGTAGTTAGTTTAGAGTCACATAGTATACATGTCGCTAAGATTACATCGAGATTCTCACAAGAGTGACCGAACTTTAAGATGACAGAGAACATGATCGGGTTTCTTACTTGTATGAGAGTTAAAGTTGGATTTAACCATGCCAGCGGCAAATGAGGTGCAGACTGAATTCGGTATTAGAGTAGTGGTCCCCTATAGTGGAGACTACCCATGTTACATAATGTGAGGCACCAACCTTCAATTCTTTGTACCTGTCTAAATATGTGCTTTTAGAGTGTGTGTCACCGTACGTAAACTCCGGGTAGAATGGTGAGCTACCCAACCTCCCACCAATAGAAGCACTATTTTGATCTCTTGAGTGCTATTTTATCAATCATGATGGTGACATCGAATTGCTAACTTACATACCACTTGTAATCTTGTTCGCAGTTAGCACCATCCACCATATCTCTCAACAAAAATAGGTCCATAGAAACACCATCATCATCAACAAGAGGAGCATCACAAATTCGAAGGAAAGTTGAAGACGTTCAAGGTTTACAAGCAACAATACAGAAATGAGCAGATTTCATATTCAAGTAAAGCAACAAGACAAGGAGCAGAATTTTTACAAGTTGAAGACTACTGTACAAGAGCGAAGATTATCAAGGATGAGAGTTCGAGAAGTTTATGACATCAAGACATACAAGTTGTGAAGAATCAAGAGGTAAAGTACTTACACCATGGCCTTTGTACTTGCATTGTTATTTTATCTTATTTGTATTTAATTTTCTCTAAAAATAATATTATAATTTAGTAAATAAAATATAAATATATATTAAAAACTCAAATTACAGAACCTTTGGTTGGCAGCCGAGCAACAAGCTGAGCACCAACCCCTTTCTGAATAACAACACCCAGTCTATGGAAAATAAAACTACCTAAACCACTACCAGCGTCATTGTTAACTAAACAATTCTTCAAACGCTTGAAAAAACAAATAAAATCTTCACTAAGCTCCCCTAATGTAGTGAAAGCTAAGATACCTAGACCATAACCATGAGAACCACATTCAGACAAATATTTAGTGCGTTTGCGCGAAATTGCTCTTGAGATAGCCTTGCCTGGGATGAAGGCACGAACTCCATCACCAGTAAAGGGTGAGACACCAGTGACA
Organism: Papaver armeniacum; assembly: GCA_023531295.1. Lineage (NCBI taxonomy): Eukaryota > Viridiplantae > Streptophyta > Magnoliopsida > Ranunculales > Papaveraceae > Papaver > Papaver armeniacum. Next base: position 361,449 of record JAJJWW010006377.1, on the reverse strand, counting down.
TCCATACACACATCTTGAGCGTTCTCCCAATTGAGCACAAGGATATCCGCTGGACGTAAATCCTTGTTATCATCTGATAAAATACCCAAAGCCGCTTCTTTGCGCGCAGGTACACTCGCTTTATAACATATATAAAAAGAGAAAAAAAAAAGACAAGAGAAAATTGTTTTGTTAGGTTCATTATTAGTTTTATTATTATTTTTTGGTCTCAAATTTTTTTTTTCTTCTTCTTCTTATTATTATTATTAAAAAAGAAAAAGTTATACATTTACAAGAAACTAGTTGGGAGCCTAGCAACAAGCTGGGCTCCAACTCCTTTTTGAATAGCTAGACCTATTCTAATAAAAAGAAAATTTCCAACATGAATATTAGCATCATGTCTAACTATGTAATTCTTCAATCTATGCAAAAACTCAATGGACTCAAAACCAAGTTCGCCTAAAGTAGTAAAAGCTAGGGTACCAAAATTAAAACCATTAGCTTTACAAACATCAAGGTACTTATTCCACTTACTCTCAACAGCCTTAGCCAAAGCAAGGCCAGGAGTAAAAGCCTGCACACCTCCACCATCAAACGGAGAAACCCCAGTCACATCAAAGCAAGTATCGCGGCCGTCTTCCCAATTGTAGACTAAAATGTCTATCGGCCTAGAATTACCACCATCTTTAGAAAGGAATCCCAAGGAAGCTTCAACCTTGGACTGCACACCAGCTCGAAAACAAATATCCACATATGTGTCTCTGAGAAGATCGTGTTGAAACTTAATACCGATCTCACTGGCACAATGAAGAGCATGGTCACCGTATACGTCCATATCTCTATTACAGCAAAAACAAGAACTGTTCACAGCAAATAATGGGATACCAAGTCTATAGCTAAGCACTGCACAAAATTGCCGCGGTCCAATCTTCTGTCCAAGCACGTCAGCAGGAATTGCAAAGAGGTAATCCTGTGCATGTTGAGTTCTATTACATTGCCATAGAACCAAATCTCGCTTGGACATGTTATAAAGGGAGGGCATTTCCTTAGTCACAATTGCAAAATACTGAACTGCCAATACATGCATAGGGTGGGGGGCAATAATGAGATTACAAAGTTGAGACGAATCAATACCACAAACCTGCATAAAAGTATCAAAAGCATCTTGATATGCTTGGCCTTTAACCTGAATACCAGAACAGCGTAAAATAGACTCCTGCTGTTGTAAAGTCTGAGAACAAGAAGCCAAATAACAATAATGCATAGTATCCATCATAGAATAAATTCCCAGTTCACCATCTCTAATGGGCAAAGAAACTAACCTCTGCTGCAGCAAACCAAACCCTAGTCCATCACCAATCACCAAATTCCTCATATAGGTGGAAAGATAAGCATCGAAAGTAACCTGTGCAGCTTTCATATAGTTAGGCGCAGTTGTACGCAGGGTAAAATACAGTTTAGAGATGCCTGCACAATATCGAAGCAAAAGTAATTCACTTTGAGGGTCACCTAATCTACGAACTGCATCCATTAACTAAGTAATCTTGTGTACTCTATCTAGAACAAGTTGACTGCAAAAAGAAGTGTCCAAACTCACAGGACCACCAACAAGTTTAACACCTATTGACGGCCTACCTATATCAGCTGGGAAAACACCGACTTGAGTACTCCTCACATCAAAGGAAGGCCAAAAAAGTTCAGTTTTCTGGATGTTTAGGTCAAGCCCTACAGCAGCACCTTCACTCTTGATGATGTGAAAGGCCTTAGAAACCATCATTGTATCTCCTATGATGGTACCATCATCTAAGTACCAAGCTTGCAGGTCAAGATTGCATTGCTGAGAAATTTTCAAAACAATGGGATGCAACGTCAAAGAGAAAAGGAGGGGACCCAACGGATCTCCTTGCTGTACACCCTGCGCAGAAGACAAAGTAGAAGCGCCGTAATACAATCTAGCAGGGGAAGCATAACATAATTCAACCCATCTAGATATGCTAGGGCACTTATTCCTTACAGCGTATAACATAGCTATTCGATCAACTAGATTAAAAGCATTCCTAAAATCAACCAAGAGCATGGACATGGAATTCAGATTACCTTTCTCAGTCAAGATGCGATTTACATAATGTAAAATAGCTTCCCCTCCGCATGGTACCCCAACACCGAACTGAAAATCACTTAAATAAACAGCCATGTCTTTACTTACAGATAAAGCCGCAACCTTAGATACTAAACGTCTCCAAATAGTACCAACAGTCCTAATCCCACCACCAGGTTTAAGCAACGGGGTAAGAGGGGCACTGGAAAAGAACATTCCAAGCTGCGGAGGGCAATTACCAGCTAAAAGCAGATTAACAATTGCAGTAACGGAAGCTAAAAGATCATCAGCAACAGCTGCGGCAGATCCACTAAGCGCATCAAGAAAATGTTGAGCATGGAGTCCATCTCTGCCACATGAAGTACCCTTGGGAAAACTTCTAATCCTGCTAAGAACAACGTCTGCGCTAACATGTGCTGCGACAACCTCATTAGAAATAGTAGGTAGAGTAGGCGGTAGTGCACAAGGATGTTTGAGCTGCAAATCTGCCAAAGTACTATCAGAAAAGGGAGCTACACCATTGGAAGTAAGAATCCTGATAGCAGCATTATAAGAACCCTGACTTAACTTCCTTTTACAAAGTCTAAGATTAATGTCTACCTGATTGTCTTTAGGGGTTAAAACCCTATGTTTAGTAGAGGAATCATGCTCCGCCAAAAGATCCAAAATCAAGGAAGAACAACCATCAGTATCATGCCACTTAGCTAAGGCCTGATTTATAGAAGCAATTTGTAACCTCTTACGCATACCCAACCTCTCTTCAGCTTTACACTTAGGAGTGTAATTCCTCAAAATACAAATGGGAAAAAGCAATAATTTAATCCAGCAAGAAATATCTTGAGGATTAAGAATAACATTGTCCATTGTTTGTCTGAAAGCCCTAGAAAAACTCAGCCTACACTTGATGGGTATGTGTCTAATAGTATGAAACTGAGCTTGAAAAACCTTATCTAGTAAGTCCACATCGAGACAGGGCATACTAGGAACAACAACATTTGTATCATCAGAACAATGACTTACCTCAACAAGTGGTTTTGTAATACAATGGATAAGGAAGTCTGCCTCCCTACCATTAAGAGGAGCAGGAATCACATCACCTACATGTGCTTTGCATGACTTACTCCAAGCTTGAAGGTGCATACACTTAGTACACATCCACATTTTAAGTTGCAAAAGAGCCTCTTCCCATAAGGCATAGACACTTCCATTCTGTACAATTCGGTCCCTGCATCTATCATGTTTTGCACCATGTACCAAATGCTTATCATTAACATGCTTGAAGAAAGAACTCCTTACCAAACCCCTACCTCTAACACCATTGCTGCAACCATCAAATCCCTGAAAGGACACTGGATGAAACGATTAACACCTTGTGAATCAAAACCATGGGATAAAGAGCTCAAGCATTGCTCTTGTCTAGACCTAGTACACCTAGACATAATTGAATTAAAGTTGCAAAAAGAAACTCAAATTACCCAGTAAAACTTGTTCTCAGGGCACAAGGCGAAGGGGGAAATTAGAGCTGAATGGATGGGAATATAAGATTTCAGAAAGAAAACTCAAATTACCATACAGTCAAACCACTAATTGAAACACAATCTTCTTCACAGAGCATAAACAATGAGGGAATGGAGAAACACACAATCCCTACACCTCTGCTGCCTCAAATTGAATCGATAAACAAATAAGGTAAAAAAGCAAATACCATACAACTTCTTATCTGAACTTTGGTAGGTGTTCATAGAAAAGAAGAAAAACAACAAACCAAAACCAAAATTCCAACAGCTGAAAAACCCCAGGAAGCAAACATAGAAAACCCTAGCAAAATCTCCAAAAAGCTGCACAAACACCTTCCTCAATTACCAATAGAATCAAACTCCAAAACCAAATTGAAGTAACACAGGAAGAGCTCCAATCTCTAAGAAGAAGATGAAGAATTGAAGAAACAGACCAAACCCACACAAATACCTGTGACAAACTACGAGAAGCACCCTCAAATCCCTTAATCTTCCTCGGAGCGACGAAACTCTCAGCTATCATTCACAAACCCAGTAACAATTTCCGGCAAATTCACACACAAAAGCTCAATTGAGAAAGAACCGGAAAGAAACAACAAAAGAAAACCCCAAACTCAGAGAAGAAGAAGTTGAAGAATTGAAGAATTGAAGAAAAAGAACAAACCCACGACTCCAAAATCTTCAAAAATTGTTCATGGAAACCCCTAAAACTGTTTCCTCAAAAAAACAGAAGAAAAACGAAATTCCTTACAGAGATTACTACAAAATAGAATCTCAATCAACAATCACACACGAATTCAAAACCCCCACTATCAATTGAGAAAAGCAGGATTTTCAAAATCCTAATTGAAAACAAAAACAGAACCCTAAATCTAATTGACAAAATCCCCTCTACAAACATCGAAAAAGAGAGGTCAAAAACCTAATTAGAGTTCAAACACAGAAGAATCAAAGAAAACTAACCTTGATTCAGTCACAACAATCACCACACAAAGGGAATCGGTAAACTGGAAGGGAATATCGCGAACTGGAAGGGAAGGGGAAGTAATTAATACAATATGATTGAGAGATGAAGAAAGAGGGTGAAACTCATCTTGATTTTGTTTAAATCCGACGCCCTTTGAATTTGTCTTCGATAAAAGATCACCCGGGTTGATCTTGTTTATTATTATTATTATTATTATTATTAATTTTTTTTTTCATTTTGCATTTGTTTTATTTTTCTTGTCTCAATCAAAAAAAAAAAAAAGTAGACAAGAAAAATGTGTTGTATCATATTTTGGTTTGTTTTTAGTTTTGTTCTTTCAATAAAGCCAATGGAAAGAAGGAATATTCATAATGAAGTTTCTAGCAACAAGGAATTAGAGGAAAGAATCACATTTTCAAGATTCTACGAAGTTCAAGAGTTATCATCAAGAGTTGAAGACCGAAGATGAAGATGAAGACACCGATTGAAGACCGAAGACGTTTCTATGGATGTTGTGAGAGTGGTGCTAACTGCACGTCGAACGGATAACGAGGTAAGTAAGCATATTCCCACCTTAATTAAGTGGTTGATTTCCTTTCTTAGAGATCGTCAGAAAAAAGGGTTTTCAAAATGAATAAAAGATGTGGGTTTTCAAAAAACGATTCAGAGGGTTTTGCCTTCATACCATTCAACGTGTCGCAGGATTCTCTCTTCATTCCTACCTGGACACATGTGTGACCCATAAAAAAGTTTTTTATTATTGAGAGCAACTTCATAAAACCCTTTCTTGTGAGGCAGAGTCAAGACTTTTGATCACTCCGAACCAGAATTTCTTTCGATAAGGGATGGTTATTTCTCTCTCAACTTTTAAGGATGAGATTGTGTTCATATATTTGTCTAACTTCTTATGACTAGTGTGCAGAATTTCTATGTCTTCTTAGCGCGTTGGATGCTATCATTACGGAGAACTTGTAAGTTGGAAAAATAGGTTTTGTGGGTATATCTCTAGTAAGCCCTCACGAGACTATAACTCGTCCACTAGGGACACCTAGGGATTTAAAGGCTTGTTATACGTGCTAAGTGTGACCGTATCCTCGACGAGATGGAGTTGTATGTATGTTTTAGAATTATTTTGTTTGATTTGATCGAGGACTAGCAAAGTATAAGTGTAGGGGAATTTGATAGGTGTCTAAAGTACATTGATATTTATCTATTGTTTATGCTTTCTTTGCTATTTTTCTTGTGAATTATGTATCTTATGTTTGAGTTTGAGTTTATTAGGTGCAATGGAGTCATTTGGAGTGAAAGGAGGAGAAATGAACCATTCAGAGCGTAAAGGGAAAAAGCGTCATTTCATGTGCAAGCGCAGGTGGAAGCAGAATGGAGGGAAAGAAGACAACCATTGCGGCTTAGTCTAGAGAAGCAAGGGGAAGACCTTTATGGGCCTTAACTAATGAGCGTGGGTCTAGGGACATTATTGGTTGTCCCTTATCTACTTCATCAGGATGGCTATATCCACTGGCCTTATTCTTACACCTAACCTAAAATTTAGAGAAGGGTCGTTTCTCTTATCATTTATTCCCCCTGTTGTCTGCAATTGAGAGAAATTATGGCGGCACCATGAAATTGAGAGAAGGAAAGATTCAGAGGCGAAATTGGTGATAAAAAGAGCATACTGGTTGCAGATTAAGAAGAGGAGTTGAAGGATTCGATGGAAGAAATGTGTTGTTGTTATCGTGAATGGCATTGGGTGTTCATCAGAAGAATTAGGGTTCAAAACTCTGAATTGATTAATGCCGTGAAAGAATGGTGGATTAAAGAAGTGATTAGAGTTCTTGTTTGATCAGGAAAAGTGGGTCATTTCAGATTTGAAGCTTCCAGTGAGTAGAAAGGGTCTTGGTTGAATCGAAGTCAGATAAGAGATTTGTTGGTTCTGTGAGTTGTTGTCGGTAGATGGAGATTGATTGAGTAGAAGACGAGATCAGGTGTTTTTGCCATGGTTCCGATTTGAACAGGGAAGGAAGATTTGAATCTGAATTTGAGAATTGTGATGAATTGTTAATATGAAGCTGTAAAGGAAGAGATTCAGTCTTTAGTGAAGCAGAAATAATGGGGATTGATTAGGTGTTGCAGCTACAGATGATGGGGAATTGCAAGTGGTTTTGGTGATGGCATTGAACTGATAGTGAAAGCAGATGGATGAAGGAAGCAGCGTCAGATGCCAATGGAGACAGAACTGGTGCTCAGATTATAGTGATAGATGGGATTGGTTTGTGCTATAGCTGGAGATTGCAGAGATTGATTGCAGCTGCAGCTGAGTGCTTGAGAATTGAGCAAGAACTGCAGAGATGTTTCTGAGCTGAATGGTGCATGGTTGGTTTTGAATTGTGGAAAGGTTGCAGGATTGAACTGTAATGGAGATGGTGTTACTAGTCTTGTTCTGTGAAGTGTTTACGGAAATGAATGGAAGGCTTGAGATCAAAACAGGATGACTGTCTTGCTGGTGCAGGCGAAGCTGGGGAAGGAAAGAATTAGGTGCCAGAGATGGTGCCTATGGATGATGAGCTGAAATGGGACTGCAATTGGAAGTTGAACTTGTATAGGGACGCAGGTTATGAAGTTGGACTTGAGGTGATGGACTGAGCTTGAATTGCAGGCCTGGTGGATGATAATGGAGATGTCTGTGATACAGGGAAGAAATGCCGCAGAATGAAGAGAAGGAGCTGAGTGATGCCTGACTTTGAGCAGGAGGATACATCTACAGATTTGTGAATGTATGCATTGCAGGGAATATACAACAGTAAAATTGAGTTGGTTATTGAAGTGTTGCTGTGATAATACATGGGCTCATGGCATTAGACCCAAGTTAAAGAAACTGGAACTGCAGGTGATGCTGCAATGAGGCTGTTGCAGGTGATTGTAAAGTTCCTGGTAATGTTCCGGTACTGTTGCTACAAGTGCTGCAAGAAAGAAATAGCAGTTTTGATGGTTTGCAGTGTGTTTTGTTGCTGCCATTGTGAAGAGCACAATGAGTTGAACTTGGCCTGAGAAATAGATTCGGCAACCAAAGCTGCAGAAATTGTGCGAAAACACAGCGAGAATGGCGAGCCGGTAGTACTAGTTCCGGTTGCCGTATTTTGGAATGGAAAGTGGGAATTGCAAAGTTTCACTGAATCATGAAGGGGGTTCGAGTCGGATGCAATAGTTGGCCGCTGGACATATGAGCTACGAGTCACGCTTTTGGGCACGTTTCCACAAAAATCCAAGAATTGGTTAGATGGTTCATTTATGATGTATGGCTCTGAATTGTGAATGTTTGAACTGCAGAGAAGTAGAGTTGAGCTCCTGGAATTATACACTTGCCTGGTGACATCTTCCAATGACTCAGGTGGCCTGAGATAGTTATCCGACGACCGGATTCCGGTGACAGTTACCGGATTCCGGCGATGACGTCAGCAATTCCGTCAAACAATTTTGGACAGAGATTTTCACACGGGTATTTTCCACACATGGGCTTGGTGGACTAATTGGAGATGGTTTTTGAGAAGACTTGACCTAACTAAGGAAAGAGTATCCTTTTGAGAATTGGAGATGCATATAAATAAAAAAGTCTTTCTCAAACCTAGGGATATCTCTCCATTAGGGAGACTTCTTCTACTTTTTGTTTCTAGGGTTTAAAACATGAAAGATTTTCTTTTTCTTCTTGTGATGAACTCCATGAATATGATTACCTAGTTTTCTTTTGGTTATGGATTAGTTGGATTTCATATAACATGGTTCTTTGATACAATATATTAGTTTTGTCTCAAATTTATCGTTCATGATTCTCTGAAAATATAGTTGTATGATTGACGTATTACAACATGATTGATTATTTGTTTTGTCAAGTTGTAAATTGGTAGAACTCATATTCACATCTATAGCTAGTTTAGGATTTTTCATCTAGCGATAATCCTTGAACACAAGTAGCATAAATATGATTGTAGGTTATAGTGATATATTCTTGTAATCATATGTGAACCATGACCTTTGTTCGAATTGTTTGTGCAATGTATTTCAATTGCATTGATTAGCCTAGTTTCATAAATCTTAATGCTCCATGGGAATTGAACTTGATTAGCGCAAGGCGTTAGGTTATTCTTTTGGTAGAATTCATACTTGCATCGTTTTACATGTATGTGTGATGAAATCAGGAATTGCGAGATATTCTTTCGACTAGATATCTTAGGGCTTTTGATAATGAGAGATTAAATATCAATTCTAGTTATTAAGACAAGAACATGTTAGTGAATGAAAACGAAATCCTTAACCAATATTTCACCTTATTGATTTGCTTGATTTGTTTATTTCTTTCTTTGCTTTTATTTTACTTTTAGTTTATAAAAATCAGAAAATCCCCCCATTGTTTTATATAGGAAACCGAAACATATTGACAACCCAAGTCCTCTCCGTGGGAACGATCCTTTCTTGCCCTTGCTATATTATATATTTTTAGTAGTAAGAAAGTAATTTATTTTTGACACATACGACAACGATCAGTTCACGGATTCATTCCTGTTGATTTACTGATTGATTTGAGAAAAAGATATAACTCTTGGATATCTTTCCTTGATTGAGTTTGACTGTCTAGTTGATTCTCTTGAAATTATATTGAAGTTAGTCTATACAGATTGCCGAACAAAATATTGGGTGTGGTTGTTGTACCCCCGCTTTTTCAATTGGTATCAGAGCAGTAAAACACGTTAAAGACCTCATAAGTCTGTATTTGTAGCAATCTGACTTTTGTGGATAGAAGTTTATCTCGCTAGACGCACGTTGAGATGTCATCTAAAGTTTTTTATTATGCCAAATATCTTGGGCTTACCTCAAAAGATAACTCCTTAGATGATTCTTCCGAATCCCGAAGTCGAAATTTTTTGCTATCAAATTCTGATAACATTACCTCTAAAGTGACAGTTGACACTATGTCAGAAGCTGAAATGGAACTCACCAGAAACTTAAAAAAATCTGCTGATATTATTGATATTCAAGTTTCTAAAATTAGTTTTCTTGAAGAAAAATATGCTCAGCTCATTGATGAACTTGAGAAGTCTCTTGATAGAGAACAAGAACTCTACAGTATCATTGAGTCTTTCTTTAACAATATCGAAAACCTTGTTCAAGAAACTACTCTAAAGCATGAAAATATTAGTGTTCTTAAAGATACTATTAAAGAAGATTCAATTATAGAAAACGTTTGATCGAGACTCATTCATCAGATCTGAACAGCCTTCGTGTTGAAAAATAGAAACTAGTTGCATCTCTTCTACTAGTCAAGGAACAATGCAAATCCTTGAAAAAGGAAAACTCTGTTTTAGTGAGTAAGCCTTCTTCTGTGCCTATCTCTAATACTCATTTGGTATTACCTTGCATGAATAAAATTACTTCAAAGGAAGTGTCTGTTGAGAAATGTTTACATAACTTGCATTCTTCCAAACGGGCTATGAGTCTAAAACAGAATCCTTCCGATGTCTCTCATCCACCAAACTGTTCCTTTTGCGGGAAAAGGAATCATAATATTCTATATTTTTTTACTAGAAAGAAACAGATTTCTGATCTTCAAAATCTACTTCTTTTTACTGTCGACAGAGTAAATTGCCTGACGACATCTACAATGGATTTCGTTCTCGCAGAATACCAGAATTCTCATAAAAGATGTTTTCAAGGTCACTCATCTAGAAATCCCTACAGGAATTATGTTCATCTTTATGGTGATAATTCTTACACTACATATGAACGCACTCCCAGTGTTTATGAGAATAAGTCTGGTAGATCGAAGCCTAGGAGATGAAATTCTCATAATTCTTATCCTCTGGAACCAATTTCAAGAGGTCCTAGACTTAATCCTCAGAAAAATCTTTCTGATGGATATTAAAAAATGCTTATGTCTAATTCTTCAGGAATAAGATATAACCGAAGGAAGGTAAGGAATACATGGCTCAAACACCCATAAGGTATTTAAATTCATGTCCCTAATCTTCATAGTGGGTTACATTTCACTCTGTTACCTAGTTCTAGGTATATTCATCCTTGAAACTAGCTTGAGGGTTGCAAGGATGATTTCTTTTTGTGGGATACTCAAGTTCGTTGTATAATACCATCTACTTTTGTATTTGATTATCTTTGAAATAAAACTGTTTTCTTCATAAGTGATGTATCTTGTTATTGTTTTTTCGTGCTCTATTTTTAGGAGTTTCTTCTAATTATCGAGCTATGAAAATATGTGAGATATCTGAAAACATAGTGTATTTCCTTATTTTGGATCGTTTCTGACCCATTAACTTTCTGAAACCGGTCCACGAACGTCCGTGTATTCTTCTTAAGAGTTTATAAGGGTTCCCATAACAAGGGTTTCCTTATCTTGTTCACGAACATATATTTTATATATTGTTTTCAATCCCTTTTAATAATATATATATATATATATGGAGAACTCTTCAAGATCTCAGGAAGTGATCAATCTTGATATGAAAGAAGACATCAAAGGATGCAGTTCGATTCAAGAACTTGTCTTGAAAAAGATGATTGCAAGGAAAGAGTACAACTCCTGGATTGGTTAATCTGTCAAGGATTTAATTTATTCTCAAAATAACTCAAAGGTCGAATTTGCAAATCTTCAATTGCAAATAAATCATCTCATTGATGGTCAGACCAAAATCCTTGGAAATTAAAAGGTCTTGATACGGAACCAGAAGAAGCTCATATCTGACTGCATTAAATCCAGGCAACTTGCTTGCATTATTGATCGAAAGGTGAATGTTCTAACTCATGAACATGGAGTTTCTACGGTCAAAAGGATCAAGGATATCGATAATACCTTTTATGATGGTGTCATGGAGAGGTATGAAGTTATCAAAGAAGCCTGATTTTATTTTGTCTTGGAAACTTCTTATGGGAATTTAATCTTGCGTTTTAATAAGGATAACTAGGGTTTGGAATAACAAATATTGGGATTACACATAGCTATTGCCAATGATTTTCATCTTGCAATGTTTTAGATTTATTTATTCAAATTCTAAGTTATTTGGAACATGATTTTGAAGTATTAATCTCTATGGTTTCATATATTGCAAAAATATGTTATGGGATATGTGTGTTAACGTCCGTGAACTATGATTATCTCATATATGTCAAAAAGTTAAGTCTATTATGTCTTTATGCAAATATTGATAAAAGATAGAATGAACTTTTGAATATTCCGCAGTATTGATCTTTCCCTGATCCACTTTTGTGTGAAAGTACTGTATGGCTCCGTAAGTTTTCTTATGTTGGGCATTTTCGATTAAATTAATCGTTAAGGTTCTCTTGGGTTAATTTATTCAAGTTTTCTATACAAATTCATGTTTCATGTGATTTGTTAATATCCAAAGAAATCCTTATTTTCTCGTAAAAGTAAGGTCGCTCTTGTTGTTCTTTTGGGAATGACATTTTATGGGGAGAGTTCTTAATTGAACTTGTGCTTAATTGCCAAATCTTTGTGGGGAGTGCGGCTGTGGAATATTATAAGAGTTATCTTGTATCCTTATAAACTCCTTGATGAATACACTAAGTTTCGACTATGTGAAATCATCGAAACCAAGTTGATATGTTCTCTTTTAGTCATTGTTAGAGCATTGCTCGGTCAAACTCGCATGCGTTGCTATCTCAAGCATGTTTGTCAATGTTAGTGATCAAAACTATAAGTCTTGATTTCTAGCCTATTTGTAGATGTCTCGGACTAGGACATATATAGTGTAGTGGAGCTTAAATCTCTCGACGTTCATCTCTTGAAGACGAAGAACTACTAAGCGGAGCTTGTGGAACTTCTTCGACAAAAGGTATGTGGAGACTTGAACTTATCTATCACTTGGAAAGTCTATTTCTACTATCTCCTATATTGAGACATAAGTCGTGTTACGATATAGTTTTCTTTATAAACATTTGAGATTTTGAGCTGAGTATATCTCGCTTACATATTTCTCGAAATATGTGTTGGTAAGCTTTCTCTTCGACCAATGTAGTTGTAGGAAATCCCACAACACACCCCATATAATATTTTGTAGATCTAAATCTATTTCACAATCAAAATAAAGATAAAATTGCTAAAATTGTAAAATGGACACAAGGATTTTTTACATGGTTCGATCAATGTGATCTACATCCATGGTTCTTCACTATGATTGTTGAGGATACATTAATATTACATTTACAATCTCCATAAATGAGTATTTTGTAGAGCTCTAGATCTAGTTTTTGGGGAAGAAGATGATAAAGAAATTAAAATCTCTCTCTCTAAAAATATCTCTCTCTCTCTTACCAAAATTATCTCCTCCTGTTCTCTTCCCTGCTCTCCTCTTTATATAGGTATTTACATAGTGGGTGACAAACTAATCTAATCTTTATTTTCAGATCTGGTTTGCGAGACTATCGCAAGCATACAAGTGTTTATTTCGCGACATTCTTAAATCTCGCAAGATCTTCACATCTTTCTTGTTTTTCTACCGACGCCATCATTCATGTCTTTTCTGTAATCAACCTGCGACGCCTTCGCAATGTGTTGTAAATAGTTCTGTTGTTGCGAGATTCTGGTCCTACATCTTGCCTCTTTTTTCTTGAATATTGCTTGAAGAACGATTTTTTAAGAAAAAAATCCGTTGTTGTAGTAATCTTTGATCTTTGTTGATGAAGGAACAAGCGAAAGAATACTGGACTTGAAAAGTACGTACTTGCCTCTATTCTTTTGTGAAGTTTCGAAACTTTGCGAAGTAAATAAGAAGTATCATCTCTTGAAGTATGCGAAGTATGAAGTATCCTTGAAGAAGTATAAGAAGTACTCAATCCTCGAAATACAAGAAGTATCCGTCCTTGAATGAGAATAAGAATAAGAAATATTGTCTCTATTCCTGCGAAATTATTACTCACTTATTGGTGAAGATTCTTGTTATTCATTAATGAACATCTTCTTTGAAAATGATTCTTGCCGAGAAGATAAAGAACATAAAATGTTTTCTTGGTTATCCATAGTTGCCTCTGTTCTTTATCTATGGGGGTAGAATCCTTGAGAAAATGTTAATTGAGTGAATTGTTTCTTCATTCTTATCTTGCCTCTGTCTCATGTTTTGTGCTCATGCGATAGTATAATCTCTTCAAGTTGCTTGTAATTTTTCTTATAATCGAGCGAAATAATTACATCCTGCGAAATAATCACATTCTGCGAAATCCTGAATAATCCTGCGAAATTCTGAATACTTGTGCTAATATAATGCTTATGTGATGATTATGTTATGATTATGTTATGAAATGTGTATGCGATGTGTATGCCATGAAATGCTTATGCGATGCTTTCATGATGCAAGTGTGATGCTTATATGATGAGAATGCTTATCTATTGCAATGTATAACTAATTTTTGTGTTACTTAGCTCATTTTGCCGCGTTAAAATCAATGTAGCTTTAAATCGTTTCCATTCTTCATTTCTCTGACTTTGTCTATATGCATTCCTCTTTGCGTATTTATTGTTCCTCGCGAGTTCTTACTTGTGCTTCATCTTTCCTTATTCCTGCACTATTAGTATCTCAGAATAATATGATCATAATATCAAGTATGCGGTATTTTCATTGCCTCAGTCTCATTATCATGTACATGTTCGCAAGTTTATCATGTAATCATTTTCTCAAGATCGCAAGCTTATCACGTGATCTCTTTCTCAATCTTATCATATAATCTTTTTCACAAGCTTATTTGCTTACTTTCTTATGTGGTCTTATTTTGCCTTCCTAGTTAAAGGTCTTATTTTGCCACCTCTTGTCATTGCGACAAAATCGCAGGCCGTCTTTACACTTTCATGTAATGACCCATTGATCTCGTCTTATCATCTAGTATTATTGCCTCTGCAGGATGTTTTTCATGCGACAATATGACATGCCTAAATATTCTTGCGAACGTAAAGCCCCATGACATTGCCGTCTTGCGACGAAATCGCAGGACGTCTTTACACTTTCATGTATTGACCCATTGATCTCGTCTTATCTTTCTCTTTTGTATTATTGCCTCTTTAGGATTGTCGCACAAATATGACAAGCCTAAATTTTCTTGCGAAAATAAAGCCTCATGACATTTGCGTCTTTTTTGACACTATCAGCTCCCTAATGGAGGTTGCTGCCCTTATCTTCCCCCTGGTTGCCCCTTCAAGGAGGCGTACTTCTGCCATACAAGGCTAGCTCCTCCTATCCGGTCTTAACAACAACCAGTTGTTTTCGCAGCCTCTTATCCCTTTTGCCTATAGGACTTATGGTTACGAGACTGCACCCTAAGTGGAGTTTTCTTCGGCCGAGTGCGGATAAGCCAAGACTTGCCAAGAATGGCCGAGACACTTCAAATGCCCCGGGCACTCTTGGCTCAACCGTGTACCTCGGCGCCTTGGTCAAATGCTGACTCCTTAGAAGAGACCCTCGGTCGCCCAATCTAAGTCATAAGCTTAGATTGAAAATCCAAGGTACCTCTCCTGGATGGGCTTTATTGACCCCAACTCTCCATGACTCAGGTTCCAGGGGCGGTGTAACCTTTTCGCTGAGCCATGCAACAGATACCCCCTTCTATGACGTACTTTAGGTCTTACATTTGCCTCTTGCGAAATTTTATTCGCGAACTAGGGTGTACGCCATAAAGGTTCGTCCCATTCTGATCTTAGGATTTTTATGGATCTAAGATCGTCTCTCGCGAAATTATCGCATTTCTTTATTCTTTCTTTCATTCTTTCATTTCTGTCATTTCTTTCATTTCTTGCGAGATACCTGTGCGAAATAATCATCAACTCTCTTCTTTGCGAAATAATCAAAGGCCAACTCTGCAAAATGAATATCTGCGAAGCAAAAATTATTTGGTAGTAGGGAGAATTGAACCCATGCCCTCTAGTTCGCAACACTTCTTCTCTGACCATCTGTATCACTTGTTGTGTGCGAAAGAAACACATAATGCTATGACTCTATTCCATTTCTTCACCTTTAGGATTTTAAAAATTTGCAAAAACCTAAACTTGATTAGGGATTCGAACCCGTGATATTGGTCTTGTTATCTTCGCTCATCACCAACTGTGATACATTCTGTTTGCGGCATAATGGAATAACGGTTTTCTTTGATTGATAACTTCATTCCTTTGCTTTTCAAAATCTGCGAAAAAAATACACTTGATGGGATTCGATCTTGCGTCTTCAAGCTCATTGGCTACACCCTGAACCATTTATACTGTCCTTTATTTGCGTTAGTTTGGTAAGCTTCATATCTGTTATTACTTCTTTATCGTCCTTTGTGATTTACGACTGGAAGCTTGCCTTCACGTGATAACTCTTATCAGTAAACTTCGCAAAACTTCTTTGCAGGTTGGCTTAACTTCTATAGAAATCACTTGTTAGTTAGGGTTCTTCTTCCTAACGATATAGTGAGATGGTTGAATTGTAATAACGAGATATCATCTTTGTTAATCTTCTTCTTCTTTCTTGACCTTGTTTTGCTCTGTCTTTGTCCCTTTCTTAGCTATACTTTCTTCCGCGGTTCGTCTTCTTCGATCATTTTTTCTCTAAACACGTATTCTCTTCGTCATCGATCATCAAATCTTGATAGTTATTATCAATGATTACATGAACTCCTTTTGTTTGTCCCGCTCAAGATGATAGGTCTTTGAAGATTCTTAGCGAAGCAATGTACTGTGAAGTAATTGTTAAGCTTGATATTGGCTGCGGCTGGATTAATGCTGGTGCTCTTCTTGGCTGGAACGACATTTCTTCGTCGGTGATGTAGTTAATTTGCATCGTTGGTTAGTTTAACTTCGTGTGGAAAGCTCTTTTGCTCACTGCGAATATCTCCCAAAGTTTCTCTTCTCCTTTCCCTTCTTTAACGTTTGAACTTCGTTGGAATTGTTGATAAAGCAACTTCGCCGTCGTATTAATCTTTGCATCTTTTCTCTTTGCGTAGAATTACGTGTTGGTTTGCTTCGTTTATCTAGAATTGTCAACCCGTTGGACTTGATCTGATCTATCCTCATTTGAATGATTGTTGCTTGATCGTCATTGGGTCTGATGACAAAGTATGTTGTATCTCTTTTAATGCTTCGCTGGTGATATGATTGTGCAGGTACCAAGTTGTCTAGTTTTTGCCAAATTACTTTGCTGCGAACAATTTGTGTGTGTCTTGTTCTTCGCTGGTGCTCCACTAGTTTTGCTGTTTGTAACTTTCCGTAAAATATCGCGAAGAAAATGCTTGAATTATCTGCGAAGGAAATATTTGCGAAGAAATATAAATGTATTTGCGAAATAAATAAGGTCCCATCTAACCATTAATGTGTTAACGAATGTGTTGTACTCATTTTTTGTTAATGTGCGAGATGATGAACTGGGATACTGTATGAGGAAAACTAATCTTGCGAAATTTTAGATGCTTGACGAAATTTTTAGATTGCGAATTCAGGGAAAAATAATTTAGAGATGAGAAGATGAGAATGCTTCCCTTTCAATGGTGTTTCTTATGGCCCTTGAACCTTTGTTGATTTGGAAGATATTTTCGCTGCTCGTAGCTCTTCTGGTCGTGATGGGTTGCTTTACTGGAGATGATGAACTGTGCCTGAGTTTGTTTGGCTGACGAAGTGATGATTGATGCTTAATTTTGTCATCTTTGCTATGAAGAGTACCAATGGAACTTGGGGTTGTCTTAACGATCAATAATATCTGCTTGCCTTCGCTGGAACAGCTACAACTTCGTTGGAATAACTGACGAAGTAATCTTTTTTATTCACCCGCTGAGGCTTATGTGAGCACATCATTATTCCTTCGTCAATTTATTGAACTGGGATGCTGTGTAGTTTTTTCATTTGTCTTTGTTGCAGTTATTAGCTTCGCTGGAGTTGGGAATATGTAGAGTTTTACTTCGTATTTCTGGAATGGAAATGTTGTTTGGTTTTTTCTTTGCTCTTGTTCGCCCAGGCGTAATTCATTTCTTCCTTTATCATTAACGAATCACATATTGCTCAAAAGCCGCAAAGTACCTAATGTCTTCCCATTTATTATTGACGAGAATAAAATTTCTTTCAATCTTCGCAAAACTTCTTAAAATCAGATCCAAAATTTTTCAAAAAGAAAATAAATGAGCTAGGGAGAAGGATTTCTCTTTTTGATCTATTGTTGATAAAGATCCTTTCAATCTTGCACTGTGGTGTTATTTTGAACGAGTATCCTGTATCTTTCTTCTCTCTGCCTTCTTCAAGTTTTGGTGATATTTATTGTCTGAAAATGTAAAATTCTTTCTGAAACTTTAAATTTTTCCCCGTAGCTTTTAGATGTAGCTAATTTCTTTGAATCTCCTTCAATTTATCAAGTAGTTGATCCCTGTTTCTAGCGCCAAAATGTAGTTGCAGGAAATCCCACAACACACCCCATATAATATTTTGTAGATCTAAATCTATTTCACAATCAAAATAAAGATAAAATTGTAAAATGGACACAAGGATTTTTTACATGGTTTGATCAATGTGATCTACATCCATGGTTCTTCACTATGATTGTTGAGGTTAGATTAATATTACATTTACAATCTCCATAAATGAGTATTTTGTAGAGCTCTAGATCTAGTTTTTGGGGAAGAAGATGATAAAGAAATTAAAATCTCTCTCTCTCTAAAAATCTCTATCTCTCTCTTACCAAAATTATCTCCTCCTTTTCTCTTCCCTTCTCTCCTCTTTATATAGGTATTGACATAGTGGGTGACAGCTAATCTAATCTTTATTTTCGGATCTGGCTTGCAAGACTATCACAAGCATACAAGTGTTTATTTCGCGACATTCTTAAATCTCGCAAGATCTTCACATCTTTCTTGTTTTTCTACCGACGCCATCATTCACGTCGTTTCTGTAATCAACCTGCGACGCCTTCGCAATGTGTTGTAAATGGTTTTGTTGTTGCGAGATTCTGGTCCTACAACCAAGTTCATCTTATATCATGAGAAAATTGCGAGTAACATCTTACATGGTTTGTGTGATACAATCATTTGGTGTAAGACTTGGAAGGTTTCAATAATGATTATTTCAATATCTTGAAAATTTCTTTGATGCTAATAGTGTGTGAAAACGGCTATTGACATTATAGAAGAATGTTTCAATGATTGAAATAAAGAGTTGATGATGTAACCATCTTTGGATATAAGCATATATAGTTTGTTCGCACATTAGTGTATAAGTCCATAAACCGGGAGCCAAGAGTAT
The DNA here is from genome assembly GCA_023531295.1 of Papaver armeniacum. Classification (NCBI taxonomy): domain Eukaryota; kingdom Viridiplantae; phylum Streptophyta; class Magnoliopsida; order Ranunculales; family Papaveraceae; genus Papaver; species Papaver armeniacum. Next base: position 342,622 of record JAJJWW010006377.1, on the reverse strand, counting down.
GCATATGTGTGTATACGAAATTGGTGAAGGAGACAGGTTAAGTATGTGTACACGTACGCATACTGGCGGAAGTTCTCAAACCGAGAATTTCTGCTGAGTTTGGTTTTGGCAAAACTCTTAACTTATCACCTTAAGTATGCGTACATGTACGCATACTGGCGGAAGTTTTTGAACCGAAAATTTCTGCTGAGTTTGGAAACTTTACAAACTCAAAAACCGATTGCTTAAGTACGCATACCTGTACGCATACTTAAGCTGATTACTTTGTCAAATCGGTCAAGTCCATGAACTTAAACATTTAAATCATAAGGAATGCAATCTTTGCAAACCGTGGCTATAATGTTCATGATTGATTCAAGTGAATCAAAACAATTTGATTTCAATTGTGTTTTCTAAACAATTGAACAACTCTTAACTAGTTTCATTTGAGTCATTTGAACTAGTTATGGTTAAGATGAATAAGGTTGATATGAGAGTAATCATATGGCTAACCTCGGTTCACTATTTGTGAACCAACCTGGTGTACACGTTTAGGTACGGCTACATAAACCTAAATGAGGGTACATTTCATTTGTGTGTAACAAGCTAAGTTCGATCTAACGGTTGAAAGATATTAGCTTGGTTGAATCACATTTTTCATCTAACGGTGAATATTGAATGCTTTGTTACCAAGGTAACTTGGATTGTAAACCCTGATTTGAAAACTATATAAAGGAGAACTCTAGCAACTGGGAAACCTAATCCCCACACCTCTTGTGTGTTACTAGTTGCATAACTAGAGTCGATTCTCCTTTAACCTTAGGTTTCTTCTCGAGACCCTATAGGTTAACGACTTGAAGACTTCATTGGGATTGTGAAGCCAGACCCAAATATTATCTTTGTAGTTGCATGATCTGATCTTGTTGTTTCTATCGTGTTGAGTGCAGTTGAAATGATTGGCTCGAGATTTTATATCTTATAGGCAAGATAGAAAAGTAATCACAAACAAACTTCGTCTCATCGTTTGTGATTCCACAATAACTTGTTTCGGTAGTCGATTAAGTTTATTGTGAGGTGATTGATAATACTAGGTTGTTCTTCGGGAATATAAGTTTGGTTTATCAATTGGTTCCTGTTCACATTGATTTATCAAAAGACGGAACAAAAACTCTTGGGTATTTATGTGGGAGACAGATTTATTCAATCCTATAGACTTTTCTGTGTGAGACAGATTTGTCTATCAAGTTTTCGACTTTGGGTCATAGCAACTCTTAGTTGTGGGTGGGATCAACTAAGGGAATCAAGTGCGTAGTATCTTGCTGGGATCAGAGACGTAAGAAGCGCAACTGTACCTTAAATCAGTGTGAGATTGATTAGGGTTCAACTACAGTCCAGTCCGAAGTTAATTGGTAGTAGGCTAGAGTCTGTAGCGGCTTAATATAGTGTGGTGTTCAATCTGGACTAGGTCCTGGGGTTTTTATGTATTTGCGGTTTCCTCGTTAACAAAATTCTAGTGTCTGTGTTATTTCTTTTCCGCATTATATTTTGTTATATAATTGAAATATCACAGGTTGTGCGTTAAGATCAATCAATTATAATATCCAACCTTTGGTTGTTGATTTACCTTGATTGACACTTGAACATTGGTCTTTGGTACCGTTCAAGTAACTCATCTTATATTCAATCAGGCTCGCAGATTTCTATTTGCTGATTGCGGATTGAATTAAGAGTTAGAGATATTAAACTCTTTGATATACTTTAATCTAGATAGAGTCTGACTGTCTAGTTAATTCTCTAGAAAGTGTATTGGAATAAGTCCTCTCAGATTGCCAAACGAATTGTTGGGTGTGGTTGTTAGACCCCCGCATTTTCAGTCATGAATAATCTCTTTGAGAATTTCATTATGATCCCGTTAGTTTTGTTAGAGCACTTCTCGGTCGAACTCGAAGCGTTGCTATCTCATGCTTGTTTGTCAAGTTTATTTGCCAAAACTATAAGTCTTGATTTCTAGTCTACTTATAGATATGTCTCGGATTAGGATATAATGTGTAGTTGAGATTTAGACTTCACGGCGTTCATCGATTGAAGACGAAGAACTACTAAGGGGAGCTTGTGAAACTTCATCAACAAAAGGTATGTGGAGACTTGAACTCATCTATCACTCAGAAGTCTATTCTATTCTATGTCCTATTGAGACAAAGTCGTATATCTATATAGACTCTACATTATACACATTTGATATTTCGAGATGAGTTTAACTCGCTTATATCTTTTTCGAAATATGTGTTGGAAAGCTTTTTGCTTTAACTACGTTCATCATTATTCTTGACGAAAGTAAAAATATGATTATGTGAAAATCACCTGGTAACATCTTACATGATTTGTGTGATACAGTCATTTGATGTAGACTCGCAATGTTTCGTATTGATCATTCGATCACTTGAAAATTACTTATAAGCTAATAGTTTGAGTGTAACATCTATTGTCGTATTCTAAGAATGTTTCAATGATTGAAATTGGAGTTAAGAGTTAAAACCCATGTCTGGATAAATTAAGGTTTGTGTACTTAGTGTACGAACTTTTTTATCAGAATTCAAGACCGGAAGTTAAGTTTGCATACCCGTTTGCAAACTTATTCAACTGTTAAAGTCAGGTACTTAAGTTTGCATACCCGTTCGCAGACTGATTTAACTGTTGAAGTCCCGGAACCAAGTTTGCGTACCCGTTCGGAAACAGTTTCAACTGAGTTCGGTCCGGAGCTAAAGTTTGCGTACCCGTTCGCAAACTGTCGGCTTGTGACCAATGTCCGGAACTTAAGTTTGTGTACCCGTTTGCAAGCTTAAGTGGTTCAAGTTATAAATCGGTTAAGTATGATTTCATACTCATGAACAAACACATTTATATATTAAGGAATGCAATTTTTGCAAACCGTGGCTAAATTGTTCATGAACTGATTCTTTTGAATCAATCCGATTTTACTTCAATTGTGTCTTGTATACTTCTATGAGAATATAAAAAATTGAACAACTCTATGAGTCACACAATTAGATTCATTTGATTATCAATTGTTCTAGAAGTGTTAAGATGAACATGGTTAATACAAAAGTGTTCATATGGCTAACTTCGGTTAACTGTTATTGGGCCAACTCAATATACATGTTTAGGTACGGTTATCCATATCTAAATGAAGGTATATTTCATTTGTGTGTAACAAGCTAAAACCATCTAACGGTGGAAAGATATTAGCTTGAATCTTAAACCAGGTTTCATCTAACATTGAATATTGATTACTTTGTTCCAAAGTTATCAAACCTTTATTTGAAGAATATATAAGGGAGAACTCTAGCAACTGGGAAACTTAATCCCCATACCTCCTGTGTGATACTATTTGCGACTAGAGTCGATTCTCCTTTAACCTAGGTTTTTCCTAAAACCATTTTGAAGACTTCATTGGGATTCCGAATCCATACCCAACTATTTTCTTTGTAGTTGTGTGTTCTGATCTTACTTTGTTCAATCGTATTGAGTATTATCTAATCTAATATTTGCTCGAGATTGATCTCCAATAGGTAAGATATAAAATGTAATCACAAAGCTCTTCGTCTCATTCTTTGTGATTCCACAATAACTTCTTCTACTACCATATAGTTAAGTTATTGTGAGTTGATTGATATTTCTAGGCCGTTCTTCGGGAATATAAGACCGGATTATCAATTGGTTCATGTTCACCTTGATTTATCAAAATAAGGAACAAAAACTTCGTAGGTATTTCTGTGGGAGATAGATTTTTCTATTCAAATAGACTTTTATGTGGGAGACAAATTTGTTTATCAAGTCTTCGACTTTGGATCGTAACAACTCTTAGTTGTGGGTGAGATCAGCTAAGGGAATCAAGTGCGTAGAGTCCTGCTGGGATTCAGAGGAGTAAGGAACGCAACTGTACCTTAATCAGTGTGAGATTGGTTAGGGCTCAACTACATTCCAATCCGAAGTTAACTTGTAGTAGGCTAAAGTCTGTAGCGGCTTAATACAATGTGGTGTTCAAATCTGGACTAGGTCCCGGGGTTTTTCTGCATTTGCGGTTTCCTCATTAACAAAACTTCTAGTGTATGTGTTCTTTCTTTTCCACATTATATTTGTTTATATAATTGAAATATCACAGGTTGCGCGTAGTTCAATCAATTGGTAAATCCAACCTTTGGTTGTTGATTGAAATTGATTGACACTTGAACATTGGTCTTTCGTACCGTTCAAGTTGTTTCTCATAATAACCAGGCTCACGGATTTCTATCTGTTTGATTTGCTGATTATATTGAGAAACATAGATATAAATCTTGGATATATTTTCCTTGATTGAGTCCGACTATCTAGTTGGTTCTCTTGGAATTATATTGGAGTTAGTCCATATAGATTGTGGAACGAAATATTGGGTGTGGTTGTTGTACCCCTGCTTTTTCAGAGACGCAATATGTTGCTGCAACAAGCCTAACCCAGGGTAATCATTCGTGATGATATGCCGCAAGTGCTGTGAAAGATGTGAGTCAAAAAAGACTTGAGAATCAGCTAAATACTCTGGCATAATGATCCTCATAGAAAAATACAGCTTAGACACCCCTGCACAACTTCTTAACAAGTGTAATTCGCTCTGCGGATCCTCCATTTTCATCACTGCATCCATAAAAGAAGTAGTGTTGACCACTCTATTCCGAACCAAATCACTATAGAAGTTATGGTCCAGACTAACCGACCCACCAAACATCTTAAACCCATGCACATGCCTGCTGACTTGAGAAGGGAAGGCACCATCACATCGACAATCCAGGGATGGCCATAAAACCTCCGTCTTGGAGACGTTTAGGTGAAGACCGAGCTTTCCTTGAATGATATGAAACGCTATGGAAACCATTAACGTTTCACCAATTAAGGTTCCGTCATCGAGATACCATACCCGAAGGTCCAATTGGCACCGCTCAGCAATTATTTTAACTAAAGGATGAAGAGTGAGAGCAAAGAGGAGTTGACCGAGAGGGTCACCCTGTTGAACCCCCTGAGCTGACAACAAAGATGATTCATTATAATATAGCTTACAGGGAGAATAACAGCAGAACTCTACCCATTTAGAAATGGACGGACAATGGGTTCTAACTTCTTGTATCATTGCAATCTGTTAACAATGTTGAAGGCGTTGCGAAAGTACACCAACAACATTAACATAGAGGAAGAGTTACCTTTTTCTTGGATAATCTTGTTGACAGAATGCAAGATCGCTTCTCCACCACAAGGAGCCCCAACCACGATCTGGAAATCCTCAAGATAGGTATACATTTGTTTACCAACAGCTTGCGTAGCTACCTCGGATACAAGAAGTCTCCATACCGTGCCAAGCGCAATAGACCGAATACCCCCGTCAAGTTCAGTAGGGAAGTGAAAGGTGCACTGGCCACGTATACCCCTAACTGTGGAGGGCATAAGCTTTCGAGCCACAGATTAACCACTCTATTAATGGATATCAGTAACTCATCCACTACAGCCTCCGCAGAGCCATTAAGAGCATCCAATAAATGTTGGACCCTTAAGCCATCTCTACCGCAAGATGTACCTCTCGGAAATCTCTTAATGCTACCATAATATATTCATTGGATGAAACTACACATCCTGTAATAACGGGCGAGGTGGGGATGATGGGAGGGGGGGGGGGGGGTAAGGGTGTTTGTTGATTAAGCCGTTCAAAGTGTCTTCCCCAACAGGAGCAACGCCACTAGATTTAAGAACTTTGATGGCAGCTGTAAACAAACCATTAATAATCTTCTTCCTGCACACCCTCAAATTGAGAGCCTCTTGTTTGCTCTTCTTACGTTGTGTCTTTTTGGGATGTTGATGTTCTGCCAGTAATTCTTGTATCAGCTTGAAACAAGCATTAGGTTCATACTGCAAGATGAAATGATTGATAGATGTTATCTGCAACTTCTTTCGTACACCTGATTTTTCCTCATGACTATTTTTAGGAATATATAAATGTAATATACAAACAGGTAAGAGCAGTAATTGAACCCAAGTAGCAACGTCTCTGGGGGTTTTCATTACCCTATCCAACGTGAACTTCAATACCCTAGAGAATTGTAGTTTACACTTTGGTGGAATATTCTTAACAGTTTGTAACTGTTTCTGAAAACCCCCAATCAAGCAGCTCCAAAGTAAAACTAGGAGGACAAGCAGAAAGCGCAACACAATCGTTATGGAGATCAGTGATAGACATATTGGATGAAGGTGAAAGTGGACAAATAATACCATGAATATGGAATTCTGCGTTATTGTCATTCCAAGGACCGTAGAGCATATCACCTGGATGAAAAATAATTCAATCATCTTATGTTTTTTTTTTTTGCTAAAATCCATATCACATTGAATTTTATCTCTAATATTCTTATCATCGTAAGAATTTCTGATGTTGTTTTCTCACAGTTAAGCAAGAAATTATTCAATGTGATAATAAAGTGGGATATTGAAGGGCTTTATAAATTGGGTACTGTTGATACATGAAAATAACCAATCCTAAAGTAGAGGGCCCCCTTAACCTATCAAGGTTCCCTTTTAGGATGAAGAAACTAGGGGACTAGTCCTAACCCACTACGATGGGATAGTTCTAGTCCGCCCAAGACCACATTAAGTTGGTTGGGCTTCGGCCCAAGCGGAAAGCCTCTTAGGGTTTGGTATTAACTTAAGGAAATGGAAATGGTAGTTGAGTAATATGTTAATCTTATGGTCATTTATTCATAAGATAGTCATTATAAAAGGGGAAAGGGGGCACACTTATTGAGATATCATTAACCCACTGTAGATGGGGAAAAAAAAATTACTGATTTTTTAGGGAAGTGAAGAGATGACAGTTCGGGCGAGACTCCTCAACCAAGCAAACTGCTTAACCTCACACAGATGCACTGTACGGGAGTGCTTGGGGTTCGAGAGATCAATCTGTATGATTCCGTCCTAAACCAAGTCAATGGTCGTTCCAAAGTCAATTCGGTCATAAAGAGGGAGATGGGTTGATCTGTAGGAGGAAAGCTGAGAATTGTGGGATCAATGATGATCAAGGATTGTGGATGTGTTGAAGGTTTCTGCAAGTATGTGTAAATAAGTTTGATCGAGAGAACTTGTGTGTAGACGATTTTTCATGTCTTCGTCATCAATTCAGAACTTATTTATATTGTTAGGATAGTAAAACACATTGATCCCAGTAAGTGTAACGGTTTCTTGGGTGAAAGAATGGGAAAGTGGGAGATCGTGGTAAAACCAGTTCTGTGTCGTGTGGAGACTTGGTTGATCGTCCACCCATTACTTTGCTAACTCCCTCAACCGCTTGCACGACTTACTCACATTTATCATCATGGATGAACACACATGTTGTAGGCCGCCAGACCAAACCCTAATTGATATCCCCCATGTGACGTGATTGATGTATCACGAACGTGGAGTCTGCAAAGCAGATGTGTATTTGACTAGTCAGTCGTTGACTTTATTAGACAATGAGTCTAGGTTTTGTTGAAATGAGCATGGGTGACGAATGCTCAGTGATTCATGGATTGAACATGTCAGACGTATAGTTCTTATGTTGATATTAATCGTCTGAGCAAATGTTGTAAATTCGAGCAACTGAGCAAGTATTGCTCGATTCGACGAATTACTGAATAATGATAGTTGGATCAATATTCGAGCAATTGGGCAAGTATTGCTCAATTCGACGACGAATTACCGAATATTGATAATTGGATCAATATTCGAGCAACTGGGAAAGTATTGCTCAATTCGACGACGAATTACTGAATATTGATAAATTACTGAATATGATAGTTGGATTAATATTCGAGCAACTGAGCAAGTATTGCTCAATTCGACGATGAATTACTGAATATTGATAATTGGATCAATATTCGAGTAGCTGAGCAAGTATTGCTCAATTCGATGAATTATTGGTAACGTGACCTAATAAAATATTAATTAAAATATTGGTATCCTAGCAAATATTATGTAATTAATCTGAATTTTGATTACCGGATCAACATAAATTTATTAGTGTTTGAACTTGCTCAGATTTGTGGAGCGTTTGTTCAAAAACCTAATTCTTGATCAATTGTTCGTCAATTGATGAATTGTTGAGAATAAGTCATGAGTGAGGGAGGGACCGACCACATGGGATGATGGACGACCACGTGGTTCCAAAGTGCTCGAGTGAGCGTGCACTAGGGTCCTTAGTTGACCGGTTGGTGAAAGAATGATAATTAAATGTCGGTTTCATAATTTATTAAAATAGTGCTCGTCTGAATATTAGGTAATAAAACCTAATTTATGGAGAAGTGAGGTACCGACCAAGAGGGCATGAAACCGGCCCTTGGTGGTCGTGGGACCAGGTGATGGTCGTTTGAGAAAATTCCAAGTTGTTGGAAAGAGTTTGGACCCAATACGAGCAATTGAGAAAATTAGGTCAAAATTATAAGAATGTGTGGGACCGGCTCCTTGCAAGCCTTAGGGCCGGCCTTGCTCGGTCAAGGAAGCATGCCCGTGTCACCATAATATCCGTGTCTCGATCCTGAGAGTTTCGGTATTTTCTGATGTGCGTTCGAGCAATATCTTGGATTTTCAAAAGAGTTTGATCTTTGACTTAAATTCTTGATTTTGCTCGAATGAGCAAGTAGAACTTTGCTCGTTTGATCAATATTTTGAGAATATTAAAATAACAATAATTTAATATATTTTTGTGAATAGCCTAGTCGATCTTCCGATCATTTGACCTTTTGGCTTTTTCATGGTTTGAGCAATATTTGAGAAAATATGAAGAAACCATGATTTTTTGCTCAAACGGAGGAGTTTCATGAGATGGGGGAAATAATAATTATGAAAACAAGGATTGCAAGGTATGGGACCGGCCACGGATAGGGCATGGCCGGCCGGCTAGTATCCCGGTCCTGCGACACCTTTCCCTATTTCATTATTTTTCATGAAACCATGAAAATATGGAGAAACCGTGAGTTTTGCTAAAACAAGGAAAGTTGCTCGAATGAAGGAGTTTTCATGAGTTCATGAAAATAGGAAAATAAGAAAAATAAAGGGAAGAGGCGTGGAGGACCGGCCACGACGACATGACCGGGCGGTCGGTGGGCCCGGTCCCCTGGGCGCCTCTTTTATTATTTTTTAATATTATTTTCTCTGTCCTATTTTGTGTAGGATTCCTCGTTTGTCCATATTTATGAATGCTCGTTTGCGCATTTGGGTGCTCGTTCGTGCATCATTGTTGAATACACTTGCACCATTTTATTGGGGCTTACTCGGTGATAGTCCAGATGCCCGATTGTTGAGTAATTATTACTAATCCATGAAATTCAGCGGAGAATGGTTCATGAAACGGAGCAATAATTATGAATTGTGCATCTATTACTAATCCATGAATTCAGCGGGGAATTCAGGGAACGGGGTAATGAGATGAATTAGTTATCTATTACTAATCCATGGAGTCAGCTTGGGATTCATGGAACGGAGTAATGAGATATAATAGATTATTTTCTAGGATTTCAGTGGCGAATGTCACGGTAGAATTAATCTATTGTAGAATCGAGATATGAGATAGTTGAAGCATCATACTCATTTTGAAAGGTGCATAGTCAGGGAACAACGTGCAGCGTTGTTAACATCCTGAAGGCGTTTAGCCCCCTCAACAAACAATTATGTAGGAGAGACGCCTGAATCTATACACAGTCTCTCTACATAGTCAGGGAACAACGAGTGTCGCCGACGTCCGGATGGCGTTAATCCCTCTCAACAAACAATTATGTAGGAGGACCGCCCAATCGTTCTTCTATGTAGAGGTGGGTTTCTCTATGTAGTCAGGGAACAACGAGTATCGCCGACGTCCCGAAGGCGTTAAGCCCTCCGACAAACAATTATGTTCAGAGGACCGCCCAATCATGTTATTCTACATAGAGGTCACGATGAAATGTGTAGCATCGAACGCTCAGCTAGTGGGAGGCCTTTCGAGAAACATATTTATCATGGATCTGAGAGGAACTCGATCAGAGATTGTGAAACGGTTCACGGATCATAAAATATGAATCGTCACATGCGTTCCTGAAACCTGTCAGAAACATGCAGTATCATGATTTTACGATTTTGACCTTTGTCGAAAATCCACCATCAACATTAAGTCCCTTTCTTAGTGAGGGAAAGTCATGTTCCGCAGTAAGCATTAGATGGTGATTTTCCGGTTGACGAGATAAGCAGTTAAACTCGGTCGTGCAAAGGTATTTTCAGAATCGTCGATTTGCTCCAATGGTGTCATGTACGAGCAAATACTTAGGTAAGGACCCTAACAGTAAGATAGAGTGTCATCTCGTGATCACGGAAAGATAAAGCACTGCTGATTTGGACGATCGGGCATCGTGTTTTGGTCGATTTTAATATTTACGGGCCCGAGCCCAAACAAAGGAAATCCATGTTTTATTATGTTTTGGAAATAAATTTGCTATAAAAGGGAAGAAGCCCTAAAAAAAAGTTTAATTTTTCTAAGCTTGACCGACCACCTTCCCCTTCATCTATTCACACCTGAACAGAGGAGGAGCTTTTTTTTCCGGATTTCAGTCGCCTCCGACTGTCACCAACCACCGTCAGGCCAAGTTCCGGCCGGCGGCGACCAGGTAAGTCCGATTTTTTTTTTTCATGAGTTTTCATAGGACAAAATTTCATATGTATGCATGAAGATGTTGGTTTCATGAAAAATCGTTTTTAGCAAACGATCGTCCGTCCGTCGGTTTAGGAAACGAACAATAATTCCTAACATGAAAGAGATGTGTATATTTTTAAATAGACATGGTCTAGTTGCAGTAGAGAAAATTTTGTTTATGAGGTTTCATGAAAATCAAAATTTTAACTTTAAAAGTGTGAACTTTCACACACATACCTTTAGGAACGTACGTACGTTCGTTCGTAGTTAAAGTAATAAACAATAATCCTAAGATATTTTTGAAATAGACATGTACTTCATGATAAAATTTTGTTTGTGCACTTTCAAAATTTTATTTGGAATATATGGACCTTTACAAAAATAGAAAAGACCCTCGTTTCATAGACGAATGCTCGTTTGAGCAAAACAAAAGAATTTTTTAACAATAACTCACGTAAAAAGAGAGATTTTTTTTTTTTCCGTGAGCTATTTACTCACGTCAATTTTTTTTTATGTATGTGAGTTTAAAAAAAAATTGTTAAAGAAATCAAATTTTGATTTTTGAGTAATTGTTGAAAGCAAACAATGTTTTCATGAATTTGTGATTTTATAGTGTGTGTACACACGATAGAAAATTAGTAAATGTTCACACGAAGAGCTTATGTGAATTATTCATAATTTCGTGAAAAGTAAGATGTCGACTTTAAATAATGGGTGTTGCTCGTCTTTGCAGGTTCGAAGAAGCGAGCAAAATTTTCGAAGTTTTACGTTATTATCACTAAGTTCGTGAAACCATAAATAGGTAAGAGTTGAGGATTACCATTTTTGTAGACGTTGATGTGAGCATCCTAATTATTCCGTTGTACTTTAATTCCATTGTGTTAATGAAATTTGTTGTATGGATGTCACAACAACTTTCTAGAGATGACTGATTCCCATAGTAGCACTGCTGAAGATGATGTTTCTAGGGATGAAGCTTCCAGTGAGGATGCTTGTACAGACGTATCTTCCAGAAATGATGATTCTGAGGCTTCCAGGGAATAAGAAACTCCTAAAACCAAGAACACTCCGAACACTGATCATGAATTCTTTGTATTTCTGTATAAGCCCGAAATACGTCCCTCAGGTTCCTCATTTCGGTTGCTCAAAAATCCAGAAGTACCATTCAGAACAAATTAGTATCTCCTCAGGCGATAATTCAGTTCTGCAAGGGAAAAACTATTCGCCTTCACATGTAGAATTCAATCTCTCCCGAAAGCCTTTGACAGATTTTTCAGGATGGGCAAGACATATGCTAGGTTATAGCCATGTAAGGGATATGTTGGATCGTGCACAGGTGACACAAGCTATTCAAGTAGCAGGAGAGTTAGTCATCCATCATGATATACCAGGTATGGTGGCCTTACTTTCTCGCTGGTGCATTTCTACTCATACTTTTTCATATGTAGATGGGGAGAGTTCGCCATCACCTTGGAAGATTTAGTCGTTTTATTGCATCTCCCAATTATTGGTAATTTCCCTGAAGAGCTTTCGGCCGAGGAAACTGCATGGTGTGACATATTGAAGGCTACAATGGATGAGTTCAACAAGTCAACCAAACTTTGATATACCCGATGGTTGAAGCACTGGTGGTCGAGAGATAGAACTCCTGAAGAACCTGTCGACAGTACATTAACCATTGCTGCTTTCTTATGCTTGTGGCTCTCCAGAGACGTTCTTTAGGATAGTGGACATTTGTTGAAGCCCTTTGTGATTCCTTTTGCTATTAAAATGGCTAAAGGTGAGAAACTTCCTATCGGTAGTCTGTTCTTGGGTTCGCTGTTTTCCAATTTGGATTCCTTAGTCATAGAATCCAGTGTTTCTAATGGCTTCATGAAAGTTGAAACATATGCTAACACGATGTTTCTCCAAGCTTTGGTATGGGAGCACTTTGAGAATTATGCTCCAATTCCTCGTAGTGTCTTGCAAGGACCAAATGTCGACACTCGTCATGCTTTCCTTGAGAAAAATGATGCTAGGATTATGCGTTGGTCCACTAAGCAACCACAACACAAGATACGCCTCACCAGTGTTTTAGACATTGAATATGAGTTTAATTTTCTCCCCTGGGTGTCGTTTCCTCCTATCTTCTTATAATTGATCACTTTCAATACCGCTGAAGAAAATGTCATGCTGAAATTCGGTGTCGGTTTGAATGATGGAGAGAAATCCTTTATACTGAGTTGTACTCCTGGTTATTTAGTGTTAGTGATGCATGGAGAATTCCAAGTGGAAGAATACAACATTGACAGAGCAGATCGACAAATAGGTCTTGATCAGTGTCCTCCGGGTCATCGAACAAATAAACCATCGGTTGAGCATCTGAAGGCTCATTTGGACTGTGCACACGTGAAAGGAAATGATTACATGTTTCCTTGCTCTAATCGAGCTACTTATGTAGGTTATATAGACTTCTGGCGCCAACAACTCGACCGCTTGTATAACTTTGCAATGGCTGCTAAGTCTTTGGTACGAGAGTTTCCTCCTGCCGACATGATCTCTGATCGACCAAGATTGAAGCATCTTTCTAGTGGTGATAAAATAAAAACGCCTCTAGAATGTTCACAGGTAAGTATTCTCCTTACGACTTCGGTAAGAGTCATGATAATCGCATCTTAACTATTTTATTAATTTTATTGCAGGGCGATCATGTTGTGAGATCTCGAATTCAGGTAGATTTCACAGAAGTGCAGGATAGTCCCCAGGGTGGAGAAGGCATAAGTAAAAGGGGTTATACGATGATACCGAATAATGTGCAGTCCCCAGCCCGCTTCTTTGGTGAGTTGTTAATATCCTTTCTACCACGACTTTTCTTTGTCCGCATAATTAGGATCGTGAAACCAATGTTTGTTGCTATTCCAGAATTTTTCTCCATCAAGTATTGGAGGTCTCTGTCTTGTTCAGCCAACAACCCATGAGTCCGGTGATGAAGATGGTGTTGATGTAAGTATTCATTTGTATAATTAATCATGATACTTCTTGAATAAAATAATAATGATTATCGCTGACATATCCAGGAGGAGATTTTTGTGGAAAACCAACACGGTCAGGCTGTTCATTCGTCTTTGAATGGTGGTGAGAAAGAGAACCTTCAAGAATCGGTACCGAATGATGATAATGGTGCTTCCAATGTTGGTGTCGACCACATTAATCCTTTGAATGACTTGGAAACCCCTCAAGTAAGTATCCATTTTATATTCTCTTCATAGAAGTATAATATTGCTTATTTTTGAATGAATGAATGAGAATCCATACGAATGAATGAAAATTTCTTGTGAAATACGTCATCAGAAAATTTCAGGACTCAACCTTTCAGCAAAAATGCCATAAAATCTTCATCTGATGTCGGAATTTCGCGATCTACCCATGTATTTTTATGCCCAGGAGATTTCCAAGCTGTAACAATGAAGATTTTAAGGTTTTAAGCACGTTTAGGGGCCGAAATCAGTGAAACAGTAAACTTCCAGGAGACCTTCAGAAAATTTTCAGCTGACATGTAGTCCAATGTTTTGGCTACAACTCTTTGATCGTTTATCCAATTACTATGAAATTTTTATATGTTGTAGAAAACATCCATACGAAGAGAATGGTATATGAATCAACCTTAGATTCCTTACCAATTGCTCCCAGTTCGTCGTCTTATACAGAGAAGTATAAAATCTCTTCAGACGAGCTTGTTGAAAAACGTGTTTTATGACTTCCACACTATTTGCTCATGTCTTGGATGTATAATAAAGAACTTAGATAGAGTTAGTTCACTTAAATGCTGGATTTTATGATTTCCTTTGGTTTCCATGCTTGAATTGCTCTAATCTCATGTAATCTACGTATTAGGTACCAAATGCCGAAGTTGAGAACAATGGAGCGAATGATGATTCAAACCATATGGTGAATCAGGTTTATGATGTTACCATCTCTGCACCTCAATTCCATGAGAATATTGCTACTGAAGTTGTCGAGGAGAATGAAGCTCAAATCATCGTTACTTCAGAGATAGAAGCAACCGGACCCATAATGGAAGAAACTGCCCAAGAAACTGCCCCCACAATTGCTGAAGATGCTCCAATAATTGAGAACCGCATAATATTACATGAATACCCTAATACAGGGATTATTTGTGATCCTCCATTCGGTGAGTCACTTCCATATCACACATTAGTTGGTGGATTTAGCGTTCCCATAAGGTATGCTGATATGTATGAGAAATTGTGGAAAATGTATGGTCACATTGTTGTCACCAAGGATCCGAAACGCAGTTACTTCTTGACAATGCAAGTAGGAACTATCTTGCGTGTCATAGATGATATACGGACCATGGCGAGAAGTACTGTTACTCAAGATGTACTCTTTGATTGGAAGTACAATTTGAAGAAATCTGAAGAACTCGGCTTTAACTTGAAGTGGCTTCGTTAGAGGATTAACATCATCAGGGATGCAGTGGAGAAAAATATACCCTTCACAAGTGATGCTGTGGTGGAGAAAATGGCTAAGATTGCTGAATTGACTGAAAAGCTGGAGTTGGAGAAAGCGGCCTTGCAAGTCTTGGAGAATCCAGAGAAGCAGAAATCTTACTTTACCGGCTTCCTTTAGTTTTCATTTCCATAATCTCTTGAACCTTGAACTTCTGAGAGATGTGAGGTTTTATTTTGGTTTTGATTTTTTGATTGGTTTTGAATAAGTGAGTGATTGAGGATTTTCTTTTTGGAATTGATAAAGATTTTCTTAAAAATAAAAGAACTTTGATAAATTGCTGAATTCAAATACTGAATGCAAGAACTGCAAACTCTTGGAAGAATTGAAAATACATGTGAAGAAAATCCTAAAATGAAAACGTTAGGTGTCTCGAGAGTTCATGCCTTGAACATAAAACACCTTAGGACGCTGGATGTTTCATGCGTCAAAAGCCTTTAGCCACTTCTCGTGAATCACTGGCACACTTGTCTTGCCTTTCATGTCAGCCAATTTGTAATATCCTCCGACCGCTAACTTAGCAATCATAAAAGGCCCTTCCCACTTAGAGCTCCTTGTGGAATGGAGATTACGCTTAGTTGCTGTGGATGGGGAAAAACAGTTCGCTGGTTTTTTAGGAAAGTGAAGAGTCGAGCGTGTTGTCGAGACTCCTCAACCAAGCAAACTGCTGAACCTCACACAGATGCACCGCTACAAAGGGGGTGCTTAGATTCGAGAGATCAATCTGTAGGACTCCGGCCTAAACCAAGACAATGGCCGTTCCAGAGTCAATTCGGTCGCAAAGAGGGAGATGGGTTGATCTGTAGGAGGGAAGCTGAGAATTGTGTGGGATCAATGATGATCAAGGATTGTGG
The DNA here is from genome assembly GCA_023531295.1 of Papaver armeniacum. Lineage (NCBI taxonomy): Eukaryota > Viridiplantae > Streptophyta > Magnoliopsida > Ranunculales > Papaveraceae > Papaver > Papaver armeniacum. The sequence goes on along the minus strand of JAJJWW010006377.1, from coordinate 326,572 downwards.
GTGTGTTGAAGGTTTCTGTAATATTGCTGAACTGCTAAAGTTGAGTTCTATGAATAAGTTTGTATCAAGTTGTTGACGGATAATAATGATGTTGATCATGATATTGTCCTCGATTTAGACTTATTTATATTGCAAGAATGATGAACCACTGATCCCTGTAAGTGTGACGGTTTCTTGAGTGAAAGAGTGGGAAAGTGGGAGATCGTGGTAAAGTCAGTTCCATGTCGTGTGGAGACTTGAATGATCGTGCACCCACTACTTTCCTAACTCCTTCAACCGTTGACACAACTTACGCACATTTCTCGTCGTGGATGAATCCACGTGCTGTAGGCCGCCAGACCAAAACCCTAGTTGTTATCCCCCAATTTGACGTGATTGATGCCTCACGAATCGTGGAGTCTTCATGACAGACGTGTATTTAGTTTGTCAATTGTTGACTGATTAGGCAATGAGCCTAGGTTTTGTTGAATCGAGCATGTTTGGCAAATGCTCGGCGATTCATGAATGTTAATGTTATTTGTCTGAGCAAATATTGTAAATTTGACGAGTTGTTGAATATTGATGAGTTACTGAATATATGTGGATTATTCGAGCAACTGAGCAAGTATTGCTCGATTCAACGAAATACTGATAAATTACTGAATATTGATAGTTGGATCAATATTTGAGCAACGAAAAGTAATGCTCAATTCGGCAATTATCAATATGACGAGCAACTGAGCAAGTATTTCTCAGTTCGACAAAATACTGAATGTTGATAATTTTGACGAGCAATTGAGCAAGTATTGCTCAATTCGACAAAATAATGAATGTTGATGATTTGACGCACAATTGAGCAATTATCGCTCAATTCGGCAAATTACTGAATGTTGATAATTTGTAGTGCAATTGAGCAAGTATTGCTCAATTCGACAAATTACTGATAAATTACCAAATATTGATAGATGGATCAATATTTGAACAACTGAGCAAATATTGCTCGATTCGATGAAACATTTATTGGTGACGTGACCCAATGAAATATTAAAATATTGGTAAGCTACCAAATATTATATGATTAATTCATTTGTTGGTTGCTGAATCCATCATAAATTCATTAGTGTTTGAATCGTGCTCAGAGTGATGATTCGTGGAGCATTTATTCAAAACCCTAATTTCAGATCATAGTTGATGAATCGCTGAAAATAGGTCATGAGCAAAGGAGGAACCGATCACATGAGCCCATGGACGTCCATGTGATGCACAATTGCTCGAGTGAGCGTGCACAAGGGTTCTCAGTTGGAGAGTTGGTGAAAGAATGATGATTATGTGCCGGTTTCATCCTTTATTGAAATATTGATGGGTTCAACATTAGACAAAACCTAAGTATGAAAGATGGGGACCGACCAAGAGAGCATGGGACCGGATCTTGGTAGTCACGAGACCAATTGTTGGTCATTTGAGCAATCTCCAGGTTGGTTGGAGAGAGTTCGGGCCCAGTATGAGCAATTGCGCAAATCAGGTCAGAATTATGAAAACGTGTGGGACCGGCTTTGTGCAAGCCTTAGGGATAACCCTGGTCAGTCATTAAGGCATGCACGTGTTGCCATGGTGTCCGTGTCCCCGTACTGAGAGTTTCAGTATTTTCTGATGTGCGTTCGAGCGATATTGTGGATTTTCAGAAGAGTTTCATCTTGACTGAAATTCTTGATTTTTGTTGGAATGAGCATGTATGCTCAATTGATCAATATTTTTTAAATATTAAAATAAGAGTATTTTAACATTTAAAATTGCTGTGAGAGGCTAGCCGGGTCATGTGACCATGTTGGCTTTTGAATTTTCATGATTTGAGCAAAATTTGAGAAATTATGAAGAAATCATGATTTTTGCTCAAACTAAGGAGTTTCATGAATTTGAGGAAAATAATAATTATAAAGACTAGGGATTGCAGGGTGTGGGACCGGCCACGGCTAGGGCATGGCCGGCCGGCTATGTTGCCCATCCGCACTCCTTTCCCTATTTTATAATATTATTTTTCATGAATCCGTGATGTTATGGAGAATCCATGAGTTTTTGTTGAAACGGAGAAGTTTCATGAGTTTAGGGAATAATAATTATAAAAAGCTAGGGATTGTGAGGTGTGGGACCGGCCACGGCTTGGGCATGGCCGGCCGGCTATGTTGCCCGGTCCCGCACTCCTTCCTCTATTTTATAATATTATTTTTTCATGAATCCATGAAGTTATGGAGAATTCATGAATTTTGCAAAAACAAGGAAAGTTGCTAAAATCAAGGAGTTTTTCATGAGTTTATGAAAATAACAAAATAGGGAAAAATAATGGAAGAAGCATGGGACCGGCCACGACTAGGGCATGGTCGGCCGGCCGGTGGGCCCGACCCCTGGGCGTTCCTTATTATTTTATTAATATTTGTTGTTTTCTCCTGTTTTGCGTAGGATTCCTCATCTATCCATATTTTTGGATGCTCGTTCGTGCATCCGAGTGCTCAGTCGTGCATCATTGTCGAGTACACTTACACTATTTTTGTGGGGCTTACTCAGTGATAATCCAGATGCCCGATGTTTGAGTATTTATTGTTAATTCATGAAATTCAGTGTAGAATAATTCATGAAACAGAACAATAAAACGAGTAGTTATTTATTATCAATTCATAGGATCAGCTGTGGATTCGACCATGAACTCGGAATAATAAAACAGGCATTACCATTCCATGGGATCGTGGATTCGACCATAAAATCGGAGTAATAAAATTATCTATTACCATTCCAGGAGATTAGCAGTGAATCCGATCATGAAATTGGAATAATGATAATATAAATTATTATTGCCATTCCATGGGATCAGGCCGTGGATTCGACCATGGAATAGGAGCAATAATATATCATTCTGGGAATTCAGTGGTGAATGTCAAGGCAGAATTAATCTATGTGCATAGTCAGGAGACGGCTAATATCCCGAAGGCATTTTCAAATCTTACAAGAATGCCTGAGTCTATACACGGTCGCCCTACATAGTTAGGATCAGTGAGTGTCACTATCCTGAAGGCGATGTTGCTCTCAATCTTACGGAGAACCTCCCAATCGTTCTTCTATGTAGAGGGGGGTCGCTCTCATGTAGTCAGGGAACAATGAGTATCACCGACGTCCTGAAGGCGTTAAGCCCTCTGAACAAACAATTATGTAGGAGGACCGCCCAATTCTATTATTCTACATAAAGGGCACAATGAAATGCCAGGGATCGAACACTCAGCTAGTGGAGGCTTTTCGAAAGACATGTTCATCATGGCTTCGTAAAATATGAATCGTCACATGCCTGAAGTCGTATCAGAAACATGCAGTATCATGATTTTACGGTTTTGAGTCCCCTGCTTAGTGAGGAACAGTCATGTTCCGCAGTAAGCATTAGATTGTGATTTTCAGTCGACGAGATCGTGGTTGAACTCAGTCTACAAAGGTAGTTTCAGAATCCTCGATTTGCTCCAATGGTGTCATGTACGAGCAAATGTTCGGGTGAGGACCCTGATAGTGTGATAGAGTGTTATTTTGTGGACATGGAGAGGTGAAGTGCTGCTGATTTGGTCGGTCAAAAGTCTAGTTTTTGGTCGATTTAGGATTTTCGGGCCCGAGCCCAAAAAAGGAAACCCGTGTTTTATTAGGTTTTGGAAATAGAATTAATATAAAAGGTAAGTAACCCTAATATTCTTATTGTTTTGATCGATTGAGCACCTTCATCTCTTCATCACCTTCACGTGTGCAGCAGCGAAGAAAAAAAAAAATTGCCGGAAAAATCAGCGCCGACGCCGCCTCCGATCACCGTCCGGTCAGTTTCCGGCCGACAACAGGTAAGTGCGATTTTTTTTTTGGTTTTTGCTGTGTATTTTGTGATTTCATGAGTTGGTCATAAAACAAAAATCCCATAGTTGCATGTATACGCAGGATTTATGAAGAATTTGTTTTTAGAGAACATATGAATGCCCGTTTTTCTCGTTAGTTTAGGAAACGAACAAAAATTCCTAATATGGAAGAGATAAAATTTTTTTACATAGACATGGTATAGTTGTAGTAGTAAAAGTTTTGTTTTTTAGGTTTCATGAAAACCCAAGTTTGTTTTCAAAGCATGGACTTTGCAAACACTTTTAAGAACGTAGGATTGTTCGTAATAAAAGTAGTAAATAATAATCCTTAGAATTAAAGGAAATTTTTGAAAAGACTTGGAGTTCATGATAAAGTTTATTTGTAAACTTTCAAAATTTTGTTTGGAACATGTGGACTTTTACAAAAATAGAAAAGACCCAGGTTTCGTAGACAAATGCTCGTTTGAGCAAAAAATCGGTTTTTTTTTTTTTTGCGTGAGTTATTAAACTCACGATTTTTTTTTTTAAAATACGTGACCTATTCACGATTTTGTTTTTTTAAAAAGAAAATCAGATTTTGATTTATGGTAAATTGTTGAAAGCAAACAATGTTTCCATGAGTTGATGAATTCGTAGTGTATGTGCAAGTTTGGTGATTTTATAGTGTATGAACACGTAAAAATCAGCGAATATTCACATGAAAGGTTGTGTGAATTATTCATAGTTTATGAAAAGCCAATGTTGACTTTAAATAATAAGTTTTTTGCTCGGCTTTGCAGATTTGAAAGAACGAACAAGTTTTTTGAGGTTTTACGTTGTTATCACTAAGTTCGTGAAATCGTAAACAGGTAAGAGTTAAGGATTACCATTTTTGCAGACGCTGATTGTGAGCATCGTAATTGTTTGATTGCTTTAATTCCATTGTACTGATGAAACTCGTGTGGAATGTTGCAGCTATTTGGCAGAGATGACTCGATTCCGTAATGATGCTGAAAGTGACGTTTCCAGAGACACTTCTGGAGATGATGTTTCCACAGATGCATCTTCTAGAGATGATGATTGCTCCAGGGATGGCAATTCTGGAACTTCTCAGGGGAAGAAGGAGATTCCCAAACCCAAGAACATTCCAAGCACTGAAGACAGGTTCTTTGAATATTTGTATAGGCCAGAAAAACGCCCTTTAGGTTCTTCGTTTCGGTTGCTCATAAATCCCAGGACTACTGCTCAGAATAAGTTGGTGTCTCCTTCAGCAATAATTCGGTTCTATTTAGAAGGGAAACATTATTCGACTTATCATGTGGAACTCAAACTTTATCGGAAGCCACGCGCATTTTTCTGGATGGGCAAGGCATATGCTAGGCCACAGCCGTGTGAGGGCCTTGCTGGATAGTGCACAGGTGACGCAAGCCATTCAAGCTGCTGGAGATTTGATCATTAATCATGATATACCAGGTATGGTGGCTTTGCTTGATCGTTGGTGTATTCCTACTCATACCTTCATATGCAGATGGGGAGAGTTCACAATTACTTTAGAAGACGTAGTCGCTTTGTTGCACGTTCCAGTCACCGGAAATTTCCCTGGAGAACTCTCGACAGAGGAGAAGCTGATATCTCGTACTTTGGAAACTAAGATGCACGAGTTCAATGAGTCTCCCAAATTTTGCTATGCTCATTGGTTGAGATACTGGTGGCCGAGAGATAGAATTCCTGAAGAACCTGTTGATGGTTGTAGTTGCAGGAAATCCCACAATACACCCCTCACTATATTTAGTTAAACTAATCCATTCAAAAGATAATAGATGAACAATTATGAATGTTTATTAATAATTTTCTTGAATCTTTACACAGGAAAATAGAATTACACTTAAGAACTTACAAAATTCTCTCTCTTTCTCTCTCCTAATGACTTACTCTCCAATCCAAAAAAAACCTCCCTTCTGTGATTCACTCATCCCTTTATATAGGGTAGTACATAGTGGATGACAGCTAAGTTGTCCCTTATTTTCGGAAGTGCCTTGCGAAGTGTCGCAGGCGTACGAATATTCATATTCGCGACACTTCTTAACTTTCGCCGATTTCATATCTTCCTATCGTCATCCGGTCGTCATTTACATTTAATCCTCTGCATGACCCGACTCGCAGGTGTTGTTATTCGTTGTCTTCGCGACTTGTTGTTGTGGCGATATTATGATCCTACATCTTGCCTCTTCTCATGTCTTCTGCGAAGGAGAGAATGTCATGAGAACCACTATTTTCAACCGCCGCAACTGTTTATTTGTACTTGTTTCGGCTTCGTCTTTCCATACGGACTTTATTGCAGATGTCTACTCCTCCATTCTATTCCCGACACGTCTCTTTCAATCGTTTATTCTTGACCATTCACGTCCCTTCTCACATTAAATGCTCGTTTCCCCAGGGATGTTTCTCTCTATATATATTTTTCATATCTTTCTCTTCTCTCTTTCGTCTTCTCTCTGCAATTCTTCTTTTATCTTCTTCTTCCGCAAACTGCGCTTCTATTTTTGCAAATCTTTGATCTTTTATCATATCTTAATCTTCGATTCTTTATCCACTCCCGTATTTGATAATGGCTTCACTTAGTCGTATGTACAAACCTCGCTTTATTGAGATCCAGAAAAAGTTGCAAGATGAAGGTTTCACCCTTTCTACTATTCCTAATCAAGGAGGTTCATCTATACTCACCGCTGCTTTTCTCTCATCATAAATGTGATGATCACAAGATTATTGTTTCGCTAGGTCAACTTCTCGCCGGGACTTCCCATTCCTTTGTATGATCCTGAGATGCCACTCTTTTATGAAATCCTTTCCCATCCGAACTTCTCGCGAGCTGTCTATCAACTATGCGGCGATTGTATTCGCCTAATGCTCGAGTTTGCCAGTCGTGGTGCTTGCAAAGGATCTCTATACCCTAACAATGTCAGAGATCCCGAATATGTAAATTTAGAAATAATCCCTGAGAAATACACCGTGGAAAACTTCTTTGAAAATTATGAAGTAATAGGCATGAGAAATAAGAAATCTCGCTGGGGCGCTCGGTTGAAGAGAAAAGATAATATCCCTGAGGATAAATTACTTATGCAAGATATCGACTGGCATTCGGGTAAGAACACTACTCTCGCCACTCTAAAGATGAGAGGTGGTGGGTTGTTCCTTTGCTCTTAAATGGACCTTACATAGCAGGTTCGCATGTACTCCCTGCAAATCTCGCAGGCTATCGTCCTTGGGAATTTAAGTGGCCCAAGAAGGCGAAAGAGGTATGTCTCCATAGTTTGCTTTTGCAATCCTCTTTCCTCTTGTATTCATTGAGTTTGTAAATTTTCCGGATTGCCAAACCGAGGAAAAGTTATAAGGCAAATCCACTTTGGCAAGTACCTTGGCAATACTTGATCGCTTACGGATGAAGTAAGAAATATCCTTTTGTATTACTTAACAATATTGTTGCCTCTATTTCTTATCTTCATTTGTATGCGAAGGTTGACGCCGAAGAAACGATAGGCTGCGAAGGTTAAAGGCAAAGCTAAAGCCAATGCACGCAAGGATAAGTCTTACCATTCCACCATCTAAGAAGCGAAAAGCTCAGGCTTCCTCTCATCTTAGCTCAAGTTCTGAGTCTTCCGATAAAGATGATAATGATAATGTTTTGGATTCAACTTTCCAAATGAAGCTCAATCATCCAATTCTCCTATGGATCAGTTGTTTAGCATCTTCTCGGATTCTTTTCAAGGAATTGGAGATACTCGCCCTGACTTCTATATGCGAGACCCTCGCCACATGTATGCAATGCTACACTCTTTGGAAGGCAATGACTCCTTCAAAGGAGTTTCTAGATCCGTATCCCCTAACTTCTTAAATGCACTTAATTCGCTGGTATGCTCGACCTCATGTTTCCCTTCCAACTTCATTTTTTAATCTATATCTTAATGTCCTTTTAATCTTTCTTCGCAGGCTGGAAAAACTTCTTTTGTGGTTGCTTCAGATCTTGAGAGGAGGTATAACATTCAATTGAAGAAGAATACCCAATCTTGCACAAGGATCAAAGAATTAGAAGTTGAGTCTGCGGGATATCGCGAAAAGATCCAACAATTGGAGACTGAGTTTTCTGCCCAGAAAGACAAAGTTACCACTCTCCAGAATGCTAATCAACAACTTTATGGTATAAAAAATTTTTTCCCTCTTATTATTTTATCTTATCAATTTCCTGTTGCTACCTGACTTCCCTTTTCAGACAGATGTATATAACCTCTCCGAAGAAGCTATTCTTCTCCATTCATTTCCTGAGCCTATGGATAATGATACTCTTCTCGCTCATCTCAACAACTCCTTAAGTAGTTCGTCGAGCAGAATTAATACTCTTTCATTAAGTGAACTCCAAACCAAGTACCGCCTCTTAGAAATTGAGCACAGATCTAGTTTAAGTACAGCCAACCAGTTTAAACAAATGTATCTCGAATCTCATGAGAAAACCAAAATTTTAAGGAAGAAAATTAGTGACCATATAGATGACAAAGATCGCATTGCTAATAATGGTGCCCAGGCATTAGCAACATTTCAAAAGTCCCTTCTCGAAGTGCAAATGGAGCGAGATGAATTGCTTAAATCGGAATTCTTTACTTATCGAGCGAGAAAACCAAATTCGTTCACTTCTTATTATAAATAATGATGATGAATTCGCTTGGGCACGAAAATCTTAGATAATGCCAGAAATAATTTAGGTGTTGATGTTAGTCTTCATACCGAGCATACTTCCTTGGTTAAAGATATAATATCCGACGAGAGAAGGTTACTTATTATACCTTCTTGTTTCTTACCTCTTGTAATATTCTTTGTTGAGTTATTAACTTATCGTTGTCTGTTTGCAGAGTCCGAAAAAAGATTTCAAGCAAGAATTGAAGAACTTGAATCTGAGAAAGCACAGCTCGCAAAGAATCTCAACCTTCGCGAGAATAAATATTCCAAATTGAAGAATCAATTTCAAACTACAAGTCGGCGAATTTTAATAATGATGCCGTTCGTTTTCAAATGAAGCCATGGAGTATGTTTGTAAAGATCATAAAATCCCTCTTTCTTCATATCCTTGGCTTTCCGAAGAAGTTCCCGAGAATTTGCCTGTCTCGAGACATTTCGATAGTGAAGCCAGCGAAGAAGAAAATTACGCGGCGAGAATAATAGAATTGAAGGATCGGACAAGAGGAGAGGAATCGCCAAAGAGATAATTCTTTTTGTTTCTTTCGCTTCGTGTAATATCTGTGCATTTCTGTGTCTTTTTTGTAAACTTCTTGGGTTTGTTGTCCATAAATTCCATCTTCATTCCCTTTTCTTGACAGTTTTTCCCTTGTAATATAGTTGGCTAACATTATTAATGTATAACTCTTTCATTGGAAGATGGATAACAATATTTCATCTTTTCTATCCCCATATTTGCCTCTGTTATGCATCTTCAGATGAAAGAATGAAATTTCTGAGATTCGCACTTTCTTCTTCTGATCAGGAATGATGTTTAACTTTATAATTGCGATGAAATCGCAAGAACTTTTCATTAAAGAAGAGATTTTTTGGTCTCGCCTTATCATTTTTGGTGGACTTCTAAGCTTGACCTTCCTAAGTAAAGGTCTTACTCTGCCACCCTTTATTGCGACAAGATCGCAGGACGTCTTTACACTTGCATGTAAAAACCCATTGACCTTGTCTTATCATTATTCAAGTATTTTTGCCTCTGCAGGATATTTGGCTTGCGACAATATGACAGGCCTAAATTCTCTTGCGAAAGTAAAGCCCCATGACATTGTCGTCTTGCGACGAAATCGCAGAGACGTCTTTACACTTTCATGTAAGGACCCATTGATCTCGTCTTACCCTCGCGTTAGTATTATTGCCTCTGCAGGGATCATTGCACAAATATGACAAGCCTAAGTTTCCTTGCGGAAACAAAGCCTCGTGACATTTGCGTCTTTGGCACTTATCGGCTCCCCTAATGGAGGGTGCCTCCCTTATCACCTCCCGGTTGCCCCTTCAAGGAGGCGTACATCGGCCATACAAGGCTAGCTCCTCCCATCCGGTCTTAACAACAACCGGTTGTTTTCGCAGCCTCTTATCCCTTATACCTATAGAGTTTATGGTTACAAGGCCGCACCCTAAGTGGAGTTTTCTTGGGCCGAGTGCGTGCGCCAAGACTTGTCAAGAGTGGTAAGGAAGTTCCATGCTCCCCGCACTCTTGACTCAACCGGGTACCTCGGCGCCTTGATCATACGACTCCTTGAAAGAGACCCTCGGTAGCCCAACCGAGGTATAACCTACATATATAGTTGGGAATCCAAGGTACCTCCTCCGAGATAGGCTTTCATGGGCCCCAAATCTGCATGACCTAGGTTCCGGGGCGGTGTAACCTTTTCCCCGAGCCATGTTAAGAGATACCCCTTATATGACGCACTTTAGATCTTACATTTGCCTCTTACGAAATGTAATTCGTGAACTAGGTGTACGCCATAAAGGTTCGTCCCATTCATTTATTCATTCATTGTTGTTAAATCATTCAATCATTCATATTTAATTGTCGTCTCGATATTTAATTTGCGAAGACATCGCACAATGTTGTTCATTCATTTTTTGCCTCGGATTCTTGTACATTCTCTTTGTCGAAATTCTCACATATCATTTCTTCTTAGTCTTGCCTTTGATATATCTTTGTCGATTACTTATCGCAGATCATTCAGCTTACTTTTTATGCCTTTTGTTCATTGTACTCTTTGCCTTAGTGTTATCCCAACCCTTGAAGGACTCCTTTCCATCGTAACGTTCGCCTGTTTCCATGCATTCATCTGCGGCATTTCGCGATGTTTCTACGGCACTTCGTGATGAACTACAACCAATTATCTTTGCAGCATCGTAACATTCGCCTATTACTGCGACACTTCGCAATGCTTCTTCACTTCTTATTTCTATAGTATCCACCATCAGCTTCTCTTTTCTCTGTTCATCTTTGATATTTTGTTTCCAATCTTTCCTTTTAGCATTTCTCTCTTCACAGCTCTCTACGTCAACCTCATAACATTTCTGACCTTCCTTCCAATCTCCCTTTATAATACCAATGCCATTTGGATGGGGAAATTTTATACATTGATGGTATGTTGATGCTACTCCCAAGATTTCGTGTAGCCACGGTCGCCCAATTAATGCGTTATAAGGAGATTCCACGTCAACTACGCAGAATAAAATGTTAGGCCGATAATCCTTGTAAAAGGTATCCTCATGTGAATCTCTCCTTTCGGTTTGTTCGCTGTGCCGTTAAAACCATAAATTTTGTATGTTGAAGGAATCAAATTTTTATCCTCTCCACCCATAGTCTTATAAGTATGGTAAAACAGAATATTCACCGAACTTCCAGTATCGATTAGGATTCTATTGATTGCCCAACAATTTTACCTTCGTCATCTTCTCCATCAATGGTCTTGGATTAATGTCCATCGCACCACCAACGGGCTATCATGTGCTTCTCTTCCTTTCGGTACTTCGTCTGCGAGAGAAAGAAATAGTTTTTAACCGCCAATCTTGCAATTGCGACTTTCTCGCCAAAGTTCATCACCTCTTTGTTATGAAAATCTCTTGCATATACTCTACTAAGCACGTTATCGTGAAAGTCTTGATTATGCGATATGAATGAACGATAGAATTGCAAAATAGATTTTTGGCCTTTGTTCCCACTTCTATTACAAGTGCTTCTTTTCCCTTCTTTGAAACTGTTCTTTGCACTTCTGATGGTGATGTTGTTAGTACTTGCTTCCCTTTCTCTTCATTTTTTAGAAAATGAGCCAACTTCCCCTGATCAATCATTCGGAGGATGATTCTCTTTATGTTTCTGCAATCATTTGTTAAATGTCCATGAAAGCGATGGTAAGAACAATATTCATGACTTCGTAAGCTTGGTGGTGGTTCACCGCTGCATTCCATGGTGGTGGTACGTCCTCCATTACAAGTATAGCTTCCCAAATTTTCTCAACACTAGCATTTAGTGGTGGCATTCTTATCTCTTCCCATACCACTCTACGATTTCTTGGCCTTCCATGGTGATCTGCCTTTGTCCTCCATGAGTTTCTTGCATATGATCTAATCTCTGAATTTTATTATTGTTGCCGCTTGTAGTAGTTCCTTTCTCTATCAAACTCCTCCGATCTCGGCTTCCCATAGCTACTATTTTCTCTCTGTCCATCATCATTTCCGTTTTCCGGTTGTCCTTGCGAAGTGGTCGCCACTGAGTTTAAAAATTTTGGTAGTAAACTTGCATTCGCAGCGTTTGAACTTGTATTCGCAACTGGGTATGATTCCATTTCATTTTGTCTTTCTTCCAAAGCAATGTATTCTTCTTGAAGTTCTCGCACTCGAGCCATCGTAATCGTATTTTTAATTATTAATATTTGAATGTATAACAAACTTGTTGCGAACAGAGTGAGCATTTACAAATGATAAAATGAGATATCTTTCCTCTACCCTTCCGGCCATTTCACTGCACATTGTTCTCCATCTCATTGTCAGATGTCTTAAACTCTCGCCAACTCTTTGTTTCAATCCGAATACATCCTCAATTCCTGGTCGCATGGAATTGTTACTTATATAAGCTCCCAAGAAAATAGTTTGTAAATGGTTGAATGATGAGATTGTGTTTCTTGGTAATCCTTCAAACCATTTCAGTGCTTCTCCAATTAAGCTTGATGCGAAGTATTTGCACAATATGGCATCATGATTCTCCCATTGTAACATACATCTCATATAAGCTTTGATGTGTTGTACCGCACAGGTTGTTCCATCGAAAATGTTGGTTAATGCAGGCAGATTGCACTTAGGTGGTATTCCTCCCATTTGTACTTCTATTGTGAAAGGAGTCTTCGCAGCTTCTGCGATGGCTTCATCCAACTGTCTTCTTCCTCCTTCCTTCTTACTGTTTAACAGTTTTCTCATTTCTGCTAGTTCTTTCAAGATTTGCTCATTTTCCTCAGGATTTGATTCTGCTGGTCTTTTTAGCTCTGTCTCTCGCCGCCTTCGTTCATGCCTGTTTTGACCTTCTTGTTCGCTATTTTCTTCTCTCCTTTCTCTGCGAGTTTCTCCTTCGTCTCTTTCATCAATTCGCACACCATTATATCTATTGTTCTCCTGTCTGGGTTCTCTATCAACTCTCCTCTGCATCCTTTCGTATTCTCCATTGGTATTCCTATTGATACGATCTTGTGCTCGCCTCCTCTCTCGGTTGTCGTGATTATTTTGCCGGATTGCTTCTTCCAATTCTTGGTTTTCCACTTCTGCTCTTACTCTCTCTCTCGCGGGCTAAGCGTGCTTGTTCAGCGTAATGTTTCTCAATGTCGTCCACGATCTCTTTTGCCTTCTCAATGCTTCTCTTCCATGTGGTATTGCTCTTCCTTCAAATTTGGATCATTTGGCCCCGGAAGTCGCCTAGTTCCTGATTTTCTTCATTCTCGCTCATCTTGGAAATTCTCGGGATGGGAATATAACGATTGTCTGCGTCCTCTCTTCTTTCATGATGTTAAGTGAGATTTTGTGCTTCCTGTTGATTTTCTACCTCTGTAATTTCTGTTGGTAAAGCTCCCTTCTTTCTTCCCTAGTCGATCTTGAACTCGATCTCGCAGTGCTTCTCGATCTTCTATTTTGCAATCTTATATTTTCCATTCTTAATTCATGATTCTCTTGTCTTGTCAAGTTTGCTCGTTCCTCTGCCTCTAGTCGCCTCTCTTCATGTATCGTTTGTCTCAATGTTTCCAATGCTTTGTGAGTTCTTCACTTCACTGGATTCATTTCTCCATTCGATCTTTGATCTTCTTCTCCTTGTCCATTGTTTACCAATTGTTGCTCTTCTTCCCTTTCATCCTCGTAATCCGTCCTCCAAGTGTGCACACTTACTCTATCGTAATCCACGGTTTCATTTGCTACCGTGGAATTAAAGCTTGGACATGATTCTCTTCATCATTCCTTATATTCATCCTTGACGATTCTCCTCTTTCATTTCTCGCTTTCTCCAAAGAAGTCTTCCGCTTCTTCTCACCGGTTGTTCAAGTACATTTCTTCTTCTAGCCATTTCTCTTTTGGTAAATTCTTTGAAAATTATCTCAAATTTCTTTCTTCTTAATTGTCTTCTTTTAATGCTGTTCAAAGCCTGTTTCTAGCGCCAATATGTAGTTGCAGGAAATCCCACAATACACCCCTCACTATATTTAGTTAAACTAATCCATTCAAAAGATAATAGATGAACAATTATGAATGTTTATTAATAATTTTCTTGAATCTTTACACAGGAAAATAGAATTACACTTAAGAACTTACAAAATTCTCTCTCTTTCTCTCTCCTAATGACTTACTCTCCAATCCAAAAAGACCCCCCATTCTGCAGATTCATTCATCCCTTTATATAGGGTAGTACATAGTGAATGACAGCTAAGTCATCCCTTATTTTCTAAGTGCCTTGCGAAGTGTCGCAGCGTACGAATATTCATATTCGCGACACTTCTTAACTTTCGCCAGATTTCATATCTTCCTATCGTCATCCAGTGCGTCATTTACATTTAATCCTCTGCGACTGACTCGCAGTGTTGTTATTCGTTGTCTTCGCGACTTGTTGTTGTGGCGATATTATGATCCTACAATGGTACCCTATCCATTGCCGCTTTCCTATTCTTATGGCTTTCCAGAGATGTTTTTGAGGACAGCGGACATTTGTTAAAACCGTTAGTGATACCCTTTGCTATTAGGATGGCTAAAGGTGAGAAACTTCCAATTGGTATCCTGTTTTTAGGTTCACTGTTCGCCAACTTGGACTCTTTGGTTATTGAATCCAGTGTTTCTAACGGTTTCATGAAAATTGAGACATATGATAATACCATGTTCCTCTAAGCTTTGATGTGGGAGCATCTTGAAAATTATGCTCCGATTCCTCGTAGCGTTTTGCAAGGGCCTAATGTCGACACTCGCCATGCTTTCCTTGAGAAAGACAATGCCAGGATCATGAGGTGATCTACAAACCAGCCGCAATACAAGATATGCATTACTGATATTCTGGATATTGAATCCGAGTTCAATTTTCGCCCTTGGGTGTCGGTCCCTGATCTCTTCTCACAATTGATCACCTTCAACACTGCTGAAAAAAATATCACATTGAAGACTGGTGCTGATTTGAATGATGGAGAGAGATCCTTTATATTAAGTTGCACTCCTGGCCACCTAGTATCAGTAATGCATGGAGAATTCAGAGTAGAGGAATACAATATTGACAGGGAAGCTCGGCAAATGGGCGTCGACCAATGTATCCCAGGTCACCGAATGAACAAACCATCAGTTGAGTATTTGAAGGCTAATCTGGACTGCACTCACGTGGAGGGGAATGAGTATTTATCCTCATGCTCTGATCGTGCTAGTTTCGTGACTCCGAGTTACTTAGACTTCTGGCGTCAGCAACTTGAGCTTCTGTATGCTTTCGTGATGGATGTTAAGTCCCCAGTGCAGGATTTTCCTTCCCTTGACTCCATTAATGCTCGACCAAGACTAAAGTACCTTTCTCGTGGTGATATGAGGAAGACATCTTCGGAATGTGCACAGGTAGGTCTCTTTTCTTCACGATTGGTGAGAGTAAGATAGACGTATTTTTAATCATTCGTTGATTTTGTGTAGGATGGTCGTGTTGTGAGGCCTCGAATCTGTGTAAACTTCTTAGACCTTCAAGAAATTCCCCAGGGTGGAGAAGGAAGGAGTAAAACAGCTCATAGAATGATACCGAATAAAGTGCAGTCCCCTGCCGCTTCTTTGGTGAGTTGTTAGCATTTCTCTTATCATTGCAGCTTTCTTGTCCATATAATCAGGATCTTAGAAAAGTATTACTAATTTGTTTCAGAATTTTGCTCTATCGGTTATTGACGGTCTTCATTTTTCCTCTATACGAACAACTCAGGAATCCAGCGTTGATGGAGAGGTTGATGTGAGTATCCTTTCATGTAAGTGATTTCGGCATTTCCTTGAATGAAATAATGATGATTAATATTGATAATTCCAGGAGGACATTGTTGTGGAAAGCCAGCATGGTCATGCTATTCATTCGTCTTCGAATAGTAGTGAGAAAGAGAGTCCTCAAGAATCGCGACTGAATGAAGATAATGGTACTTCCAATGTTGATGCCGACCCTGTTAACCCCTCGAATGAGTTGGAGACTCATCAAGTAAGTATCTACTTTGCATTATCTTCATAGAAGTATAATGTTGTTGACTTGTCGATGAATGCATGAGAATCCCAACAAATATATGAGAAATTTTGCCGAAATACTGTAGAATCTTCATTCGACATCAGATTTTCGCGATCTACCCATGTATCTTTAATCCCAGGAAATTTCCAAGCTTTTACACAGAAGCTTTTTAAGTTTTGAGCACTTTTAGGGGTCGAAATCAACGAAACAGTGAACTTCCAGGAGACCACCAGAAAATTTTCAGTTGGTATGAGGTCCAATGTTTTGGCCACAACTCCCTGCTCGTTCATCCGATTGCTATGAAATTTGGATATGTTGTAGATGACATCCATACGAAGAGAATGGTATATGACTCAACCTTAGATTCCTTACCAATTGCTCCCAGTTAATCGTCTTATACAGAGTAGTATAAAATTTTCATGATGGACTTATTGAAAAACGTGTCTTATGACTTTTATGCTATTTGCTCATGTCTTGGACGCATAGTAGAGAACTTAGATAATGTTAGTTCACTTACATGATGGAATTTATGATTGCTTTGAGTTCCCATGCTTGGACTGCTCTAATCCGGTGTAATTTTCTTATTAGGTGCCAAATGCCGATGAGAATAATGAGACCAATAATGATGATTCGAGCAATCCCGACGCTGTTGATAGTGAGACAACCATATCTGCACTTCAAGGCCGTGAGATGGTTGTTTCTGATATTGTTGAGGTGATTGAAACACCAACGGTGATTGCTCCAGGAACAGAAGAAGTTGTGCCGAAAGTAGACAATACTGTCCTAGAAGAAGCTGTGCCTATGATTGTTGAAGTTGCTCTTGAGATTGAGAACCGTATAATAGAACATGAATACTCTACTGAAGGGATTGTTTTTGAGCCTCCATTTGGTGCTTCACTCCCGTATCATGTATTTGTTGGTGGATTCAGCGTCCCCACAGGGTATGCCAGCATGTATGAGAAGTTGTGGAAGATGTATGGCCATATCGTCGTTACAAGAGATCCTGAACGTAGCTACTTCTTGACCATGCCATTAGGAAACATATTGCGTGTCATAGATGAAATCTGTACCAGGCCCAGAAGTATTGTTACTCGAGATGTACTCTTTGATTGGGAGTACAACTTGGAGAATTCTGAGAGACTTGGCTTTAACCTGAAGTGGCTTCGTCAGAAGATCAACACCATCAAGGATGCAGTGGTGAAGAATATACCTTTTACCAGTGATGCTATGGTGGAGAAAATGGCTAAGATTGTTGAGTTGACTCAAAAGCTGGAGTTGGATAAAACGGCTTTGCAAGCCTTGGAGGATGCTGAGAAGCAGAAATCGTACTTTGATGGCTTTCTTTAGTTTTCTTTCCATAATCTCTTGAACTTTGAACTTCTGAGAGATGTGAGATTTTGATTTTGAATTTCTGGATTGGTTTTGAATTTTGATAGGTTTTGAGTTTTTTGAGTGACTGAGGATTTTCTTTTGGATTTTGGATTTGATAGAGATTTTTCTTAAATAAAGAACTTTGATAAATTATTGAATTCAAATACTCGATGCAAGTATTGCAAACGTTTTGGAGGAATTGAAATTACATGTAAAAGAAAATCCTAAGATGCGAACGTCAGATGTCTTGAGCGTTTGTGTTGGACATAGAACACCCAATGTTGAATGCTTCACGCATCAAAAATCTTGAGCCAATTTTCATGGATCACTAGTATACTCGTCTTGCCTTTGATGTCGGCCAATTTGTAATATCCTCCAGCAACTGACTTAGCGATCATAAAAGGCCCTTCCCAGTTTGAGTTCTTTGTGGAATGCAAATTACGTCTGGTTGCCTTAAGAACCAAATCTCCTTCATGAAATTTGTTAGGCTTGGTTGCTCGTGCCTTGAATATCTTTTGCTGGTTCGGAATTCCTCGCATAGTGGGATTCCATGTTGTGGAGCTTTCCAATTCTGCGACACATGTGGACACTCGTGCAAAGGAGAATATTTAGGATACTGATTGTGAAACTCGGTCATTATTCTACCAATGACCGTGTTAGTGAGATACTGAATTTCGAGAGGTTCAGCATCTAGCCACTTAGTGAAGTATTGCTGAGGTGAGACTAAACACTCATAACGTTTAGTGACAGCTGAGTCATGAGTAAGATCAAGTCCCCTGACCATAGTTGCATATTTGGAAATTGGTAATATAGATGCATGAGGGGAAATGAGACTTGCCTGCGTGCGGAACCTTTTGACAAATTCATGTGCGCTTTCTTTAGGTTTCTGTGTGAGTTCCATCAAGGCTTCAAATCTTCCCAAATGATTAAATGGTGGAGTGTATTCCACTTCTTCTGAACTGGAGCTTTCCTCCGAGTCGGAGCTTTCTTTGACAGAAAAATGTGCAATTAAAGATGTTGTGACCTTTCCATCATGAATCCATGCTTGCCCAAGAACCATGTCATATCCTGGATCTTCTCTAATTATGAAAAACTTGGTTTCAGTCCAAGTCGAGTCAGTTTTCACTTTGAGAATGATGTAACCGTAAGCATCTCTAGGGATTCCTTCATGGTCTCTGACTGAGACAGGAGCGTGCGTTGCTTCTTGTCGAGTGATGCCAGCAGCCCTAAGAGTCTTTAGAGGGATGATGTTAACAGCAGTGCCAACATCGACCAGTGCTCGCTTGAACTGATTTCCTTTGAGATGGACTGTAGTGAGAAGTCCCCAGTCATACATCTCCTTGTCTGTTACTGGAGGTTCAGGGCGTATCTCCCGAATTTTTAATCGTTTTCCAGATACAATGTGGTTTAATACAACAAATATGTCGTTTCTTTGAGCTTTTGATAAGTACAGTAACTCACAGACATGCTCAATTAGGGATTGAACCGCTTCCTTGACCGGCTGATCAGAGGGTGTGAATGTCCTGATTGGGAGAGGGGTTTTGTGCACTCCTTCAGTTCTCAGTTCCCCTGAGTCAGCCTTTTCTTTGAATATACGCTTCAGGATTCTGCAATCACTTGTCGGATGACTGGTAGGCCTGAAAAGATGTTTATATTATGGCCTACGGTGATAACCGCAAGTGCACGGCGTCTATCGGAGACGTGGCAAGTACGGGTCGAACCACAGAGACTTGTGGTGCTCTGATTGATCTAAAGGCTTTCTTCTACTGAATTCCTAGAGGTGTAACACAATTATGATTTGAGTGTCGATACGACTGAGGTGTGATTGTGACAATGAACTGAAGTAAGATGAAACTAGTGACAATGGGGTGCTAGGGTTATCAATTCCACCACTAACTCCTATTATGTGTTTAACTAAGTTAAGTTCCTTGTTCCTATGGAAGTTAAGGATAAGGTGTCAATTTTATCACTCAACTAAGGAGTTTCACCTAATGATAACTCAATTATCAGCTAAGGCACTAACCTAGAGCACTAGTTGTCTAATTAAGCACAACTAGTCAAAAGAATTAGCATTTTAACTCTAAGGCTTGAGCTGAAGCATAACCAATGTAATTTTTGCCTAACTACAATGCATACTTGGCATGCATTGTGAGAGAAGAACAATGGAAAGCTAAAATTGAAGATTATCTGATAAAATTTAAGCACTCAAGACAACCCAACAGAGTTTAAACACACATTGAATTAGGGTTTCAGTGAAACCCTAGCACACTAAAAAAAACACAATTAAACTACAAATTAAACCTAAATTGACGCACTGGCTAGCCCAGGCATAACTTCTACACAACACCCTTCACTGCTATTTATACATGCACAGCAAACCCTAAAACCCTAATTCTCAAAAATCGAAATCAAAATTAAAATAAACTGCAACCACTCTCACCATACTCTGATTCGCCTCTCCTCTTGTCGTGCGGCTCTGAGAACACCATACTGATTTTCCTTTGATTTATCAATGAAACCCTAACCTAACTCTGTCTATTTCTCTCTTAGCTCCTAGGAAAGAAGCTACGAAAGAACTAGAAAGCGCTTAGGTAAGGTGGTGCGGCTGTTGGGTTGTCAGGAGATGATGGAGTTGGTGGCGAAGGAGGCTCTGGTGGTGGTATGGGTGAAGAAGGTGGAGGAGCAGAGCTCTGCTCTGTGATGGAGACGGGAGAGGAAGAAAGAGAAAGAAGAAGAAAGGAATGGGGTTGCTCGATAGGGGGTATAGGTGTATGGGTCGCTTCGTTGTGAGGCAGGGACATCAAAAGTTGATGAGAAGGCCTCAGCGAGCGTAGGATGTAGCAGCTATGATCTGAACGGCTGAGGGAAGGCTCAGAGTAAACTGGTGTTGAGCGGGAGCATCGATCGTTGATGTGCTAGGCGGAGCGACCGTTGGATGTAGCTGAGGGAGATCTCAATGGCTCGGAGTGAGCGGGCTCGGATCCGGGTCATGGGTAGCTCTAGCCCAAGTCTTCCTTGTTGGGTTGCAACTGATTTGCGCGCGGGCTTTGGCTATCTGCTCCATAGATGTTTGACTCCAATTCTTCGCTCTTTAGCTCCTCAGTTTCTCCGGACTTTATTTATTACCTAAAAACACAAAATTAATTAATACAAATATTTATTCTTGAAAACAAAGAAAACACGAATGCTGGAATAATATCTGATTTCTAAGCGCAAAAGATGAGTAAAATGCCAATAAAAAGGTGTATAAATATGCACTATTTGGCACTCATCAAATACCCCCAAACCTGAATTTTACTTGTCCTCAAGTGAAACAGAAAATAAGAAATCCTAACTATACCACTGTCGTAGGTCTCTCGAATGCATTTAGCGTATGCACTAAGCCTTTAAACCCCTAGGTGTCCCTAGTGGACGAGTTGTAGTCTTGTGAGGGTTTACCAGAGGTGTACCCACAAAACCTTCTCCAACTTCAGAGTGTAAAAGAGTCTCAAGCATCCAAGGAGATATGAGGACATAGAGTTTCGCATGCTAGTAACGAAGTTAGAACTATCGAAGAACGCATTCTCATCCTTAAGTCTTTGAGCGAGAAGTAACCATACCATATGAAAGAATTCGGATTCGATTGTGATCATAAGTCTCAACTTCTGCCTCACCATTAGGGTTTTATGATAATTGCACTCAAAAAGATCGCTTTTTAGTCTCTCATGTGTGCGAGGCGGGGAATAAAGAGAGAAATCCTGCACACGTTGTAGGTAAGAAGGATAACCTTCCGAAATAAAATCTGGAGACTCCACAGAAGTGTGGACAAAAAGAATCTTTTTCTGATGATCTCTAAGAAGGGAAATCAACCATTAGCAAGGGGTGGGAGTACTCACTCACTTCTCACCCGATCGGCAATTAATATCACTCTCTCATAAGAACCATAGAAACGTCTTCAATCTTCGGTCTTCGGTCTTCAAATGTTGATGACGAACTTCTAAACTTCACAAAACTTGACAATTTTTAACTTTTCTACTCAATTTCCTTGTTGTTTGGATTTTTCTTTTTCAATTCTTCTTTACCATGGTGGTATCAAAACTAAGAAAATAAACTACAATATTTTTTGATTTTTGATTTTTGATTTTTTTTTTTTTTTTTGACAATAAGTGAAAATAAAAATACAAATAATGAAACAACTAACTCCATGGACAAAGGACTTTATCACTCAATTTTTCCACACTTGTATTGTCTTGATTTTATATATTTTATTAATTCTCATCCTATTTTCTTTTCTTTGTTGCACATAAACCTTGGACTATATCAATTTTTCTTTCAATATTCCATGATGCTCCGCTTCTTTGACGATGATGTGTTTCTATGGGTCTTGCTGATTGAGAGAGAGAGTGATGCTAACTGCAAATCGGTATTTAGAAGAAGTTTTCATCTTTAGACGTCACCCTCATGATTGACAAAAACTAGCACTCAAGAGATCAAAAGTAGTGCTGAAAATGGTGCGAAGTTGGGTAGCTCACCATTCCTACCCGGAATTGACGTACGGTGACACACACTCTAACAGCTTTTCTAGAAAGTTGCAAAAAATTGAAGGTTGGTGCCTCACTTGATGTAAATTGGGTAGTCTCCACTATGGGTGATCACAATTCTACTACCGAATATCTAAACAACACCTAATTCGCCCTCCGATATGGTTAAATCCAACTTTAACGCTCTAATCAACTAAGAAACCCGATTGTGTTCTCCGAAGATTCCA
This sequence comes from Papaver armeniacum, assembly GCA_023531295.1. Classification (NCBI taxonomy): domain Eukaryota; kingdom Viridiplantae; phylum Streptophyta; class Magnoliopsida; order Ranunculales; family Papaveraceae; genus Papaver; species Papaver armeniacum. Next base: position 304,353 of record JAJJWW010006377.1, on the reverse strand, counting down.
AGTTCGTTATTTCGGTCAGATTCTCTATGTAAACATAGCTAGAAGCATGCTAGTGACTCTAAAATCTCTAAAAGTTGGAGGTTTTTACAAAAAGAGTTTTTGATTTTTTTTTTTTTTTTTTTTTTTTTTTTTTTTTTTAATGAAAATAAAAGGTAAAATAAAAGACTAAAAACTCTAAATGCAAATGCACCCCCAAACCTAAATCGAACATTGTCCTCAATGTGTCAACAAATAGAAAAAAATTTAAACAGTCACATACCGAGAGAACTATGCTGATAAGAGAAAAGGGAAGAGATTACCGGATGTCGGCGGAAGCAAGGTTGGAGCTTCACTAGTCAAGGCTAGAATCCAACATTCTCAACGGAGATCATATCGGATTAGCATAATATATGCGCATGAAGACTCAACCGATTCAAGAAAAGAAAATTTAACAAGTCCTACTTGGATATATACAATGAAAATTCACCATACACTAACAATCTAAAGAGTTGAGGATCAACCCAATAGAAAATATGTACACACATTAACAGCCTTACACAAATATAATATGATAGTGCAAGTAAGACTGTGTATGTGAATGAGCTTCCCCAAACCTAAACTTGTGAACAGGTGTGTTTGTGAGAACAAAATCTTGCAATTTTAAAGGTACATCATGCAAAAGGTCTAACTCGAAATGAGTTTTACTAATAACAGGCAGATATACACATTCCAACCGTGGTTCCCTAAAAGTGTTATACTTTGATGCAAAATAGTCCAAGAGGACTTGGGAAGCACAAAGCTCTAGGCCTAAGTTAGGCATTTTTAGAAAAGTTGGTTTTGCAATTTTGTGACAAACTACACCTAGGTTGGGTGAAGGAGTTTCAATTTGTGACTCAAGAGAGAGGTTAGGTACATCCAAGTTATTTTCATGTATAAAATCATTTGCACCATCACACACTTTCCTAAGATCAGAAGTGGGTAAATCATGTTCATTTTCACAGGATAATTCATCAATTTCCATGTCAAATTCATCAGAGGAAGCAACATATTGTGACATGGGCAGGGAATCAGACACAAAAATAATATTATGATCCAAAAGAACATTAGTGTCAACAGAAGATTCATCCTTTCTTAAGTCACAAACAAGTTGTGTAGCATGCTCACATTCACTGAAGAATTTCACAAAACTAAGCTCATAGTTAAGATCACATGTATGAATGTTAGAGGAAGTATCATTCATAGGGTTCACAGAAGAGACGCCTAACGTCTCTGAACCAAAAGATTCCATCATATTTTCAGCATGCACATGCTCTTCTAACATATCATATTCATCATCATCATCATAGAAATGCATTTCCTTATTAAAAATCATAGTATTTCTAGTCCCGTCATTTAAAAACAGGTTCATATGCAATATCAATTGCACGAGTAAGACTAGGCATACTATTTTCATTATGGGTGATAAACATTTCATTTTGAAAGTCCTCCCTTTCCTCATTTAGTGCATCACAGATTTGACTCAATTTGAGTTCTAAGCTCGCAACCCTTTGGTCAGTTGACTTTTGATATTGCTCAAGGTTTTGAATCAATTCTAGAATTTCATTATGTGGTTCAATGAAAGGAGAGTTTTCAACAGTAGGAAATTCATAATCAATGCTATATGGTTTATCATGCAATACACTCCTAGCATTATTTTGTTCGATGAGTCTAAGATTTTCCTCCACAGATTGAGAAGTACAAAATTGTTCATCTCCCCACTGTGGTGAATGATGTATGTGATCATAATGATTAGGGTATGTGAGATCAGGGCCCTGAGAAGGCTCATAAAAATCCCTAAAATAACTATGGTATGTGGGGAGTTCATCCTGTGAAGCGTGCCCGTAAGCAAGCTCTCTAAGGGATTTGTTTGTATCCCCAGTTGCAGACCAGAATCCTGACATGATTTAGTACTCAAATTGAACTCAAAGTCTAGTTTGGTTTATGTGGGTTTTGTTTGGTTTAAATGGGTTTCATTTGGTTTTGTTGGGAGCTTTGGTTTATGTGGGAAGCCCAGGTTGCTGTGGGCTCAATTTGGTTTTAGTGAGTTTTGGTTTGTTTGGGATTTGTTGTTTGAAGCCCAGGATTTGTGAAAACAGAACAGCCCGGAGTTTGTGTAAAGCCTAGTGGAACCGTGGGCTCGATTTCGTTTAAGCCCAGCGAGTGTGGCTTATGTGGTTGTGCAAAGCCTAGTGGACAAGGGGCTCGGTTTCGTGCGAGCCCGGTTCTTAGTGGTTCTCGCCCGATTGAAAGTGTAGGTTGTGATCAGTCCAGGTGATGGGGCTTAGTCTATTGCACTGAGTTAAGCCCAGGTTATGCAAAACTTAGTTTGTGCAGAGCCCAGCCTTGGGGTCAATCAACCCAGCTATGATTATGGGCTCCGGTTGTGCAGAGTGCAGGCCCAGTGGTTGGGCTTCAGTTGTTAAGCTTAGCTTGGCAGTTGCACAAGGAATACAAACTCACAGAAATTGATGCAGCTCAAGGTCAAGGTGCACTCCCAGCACAGCTCAGCAAGTCATCACAGGTTAAGCACAAAATAAGGCTTGCAATCAGCCAACGCAAAGCAAGGTATGTAAAATGGTTTATGCTCAACACACAGCAGCACAAAGCACAGGGTAGATTATAAAAATCAACACAGGGAGACACTGAGTCTCAAAAACTACACTGGCAGAGCACATTGCAGGCAAGCAACAACACGAAAATTGCGGCAGTCGGATGGCCTAGCAAGTGATCGGGGGTATGCAAGGGGTCCATCAAATACTTGGCTCAACAAGGTTGTCAAATTCAGGCCCAAAAGGTTCAGTGACAAGTTTATTCAACAAAACTAGTAGAGCATGCTCAAGGGTGCAGGGCAGGTGATAATGTTTACACAAGTTGCTCAATATTCATTCAGATGCTATGATATCACAAACAACAAGGTAGTTAATGCTCTTGGTTTTCACCTAGCCTGGCTACCTAAGTGTAACCTCAAAGCTACAGGGGCTTGAGGTCACTACTTCACAGGTTATGCTCAGGGTTTAACAACACTTGGTTCAACAAAGTGATGGCTCACAAGCAACAAATCTCAGCAATTTCATGCACAGATTACACAGCACAGCACAGAGCAAGACAAACAAGACCTGGGTTGTTGCTCAAGCTCACACTTCAGGGGATGGAGCTGAGGATGGCACTATGGTCACAGAACACACAACGGGGCATTACACAGACTTGCAGGCTTAACAGCACAAGAAATGCAAAGGCACAGGGTTGACAGGGTAGATGTTTGTACTTGTTGTGGCTCAAACTCATAGCAGCAGGGGCTGGAGTTGAACACAAGCCTTGTCAAGGCCAAGGGTTCTCAGGACAAAGAAGCACAGATCACTTAAACATACTGAGCTAACATGGTTCAGCTAACATGGTTCTCAAACACACTCAGCTATCATGCTTACAAATTGACTACCAAGAAGCCACTTACCTGAGTTGTAGTTTGCTCAGGGCTTGTGAACTCAGGTTCCTTGGCCTTACTCAAGAGTCTCAGCAAAGACACGTACTGTCAATCTCAGCGAGCAATCTCAGTTCAAGAAATGAGCCACGGGATAATAGTGTTGACACGGGGAAAGACAACAATTGTTGTGCTTATTGGGTCGACAGGAATGAGAGTTACGAGTGACAAGAAGCTACGAGGTTGTAATGACCAATGGATTATACCAACCTCGAGATCAAAACTAAAAACTGCAGAGTGTAAATGCAAATTGCTTTAAAACAAGGGTGCGATTTTCATGAGTGCAAGCTAATGCAAGTGAGATCAATTAAATAAGATGAGAGCTACCAACTCACTACAGATGAGATGCAAGAGATGCAAGCTACATCTACAGATGGTAATAATGGTGATGCAAAGATGTTAAACTATAACAAGTTACAGCTAGTTACGGATGCAGATTACAAAAATTTAAACTAAGTTATACTAATCAAGAGTTAAAAGCAAAAATGTAAAGTGAGTATGTACAGGGATGAAATGAACTCAGTAAAGGCAGCAATTGATTGACTCAGCACACGCCAAGTCCCCGGCAGCGGCGCCAAAAACTTGGTAGGCCTGAAAAGATGTTTATATTATGGCCTACGGTGATAACCGCAAGTGCACGGCGTCTATCGGAGACGTGGCAAGTACGGGTCGAACCACAGAGACTTGTGGTGCTCTGATTGATCTAAAGGCTTTCTTCTACTGAATTCCTAGAGGTGTAACACAATTATGATTTGAGTGTCGATACGACTGAGGTGTGATTGTGACAGTGAACTGAAGTAAGATGAAACTAGTGACAATGGGGTGCTAGGGTTATCAATTCCACCACTAACTCCTATTATGTGTTTAACTAAGTTAAGTTCCTTGTTCCTATGGAAGTTAAGGATAAGGTGTCAATTTTATCACTCAACTAAGGAGTTTCACCTAATGATAACTCAATTATCAGCTAAGGCACTAACCTAGAGCACTAGTTGTCTAATTAAGCACAACTAGTCAAAAGAATTAGCATTTTAACTCTAAGGCTTGAGCTGAAGCATAACCAATGTAATTTTTGCCTAACTACAATGCATACTTGGCATGCATTGTGAGAGAAGAACAATGGAAAGCTAAAATTGAAGATTATCTGATAAAATTTAAGCACTCAAGACAACCCAACAGAGTTTAAACACACATTGAATTAGGGTTTCAGTGAAACCCTAGCACACTAAAAAAACACAATTAAACTACAAATTAAACCTAAATTGACGCACTGGCTAGCCCAGGCATAACTTCTACACAACACCCTTCACTGCTATTTATACATGCACAACAAACCCTAAAACCCTAATTCTCAAAAATCGAAATCAAAATTAAAATAAACTGCAACCACTCTCACCATACTCTGATTCGCCTCTCCTCTTGTCGTGCGGCTCTGAGAACACCATATTGATTTTCCTTTGATTTATCAATGAAACCCTAACCTAACTCTGTCTATTTCTCTCTTAGCTCCTAGGAAAGAAGCTACGAAAGAACTAGAAAGCGCTTAGGTAAGGTGGTGCGGCTGTTGGGTTGTCAGGAGATGATGGAGTTGGTGGCGAAGGAGGCTCTGGTGGTGGTATGGGTGAAGAAGGTGGAGGAGCAGAGCTCTGCTCTGTGATGGAGACGGGAGAGGAAGAAAGAGAAAGAAGAAGAAAGGAATGGGGTTGCTCGATAGGGGGTATAGGTGTATGGGTCGCTTCGTTGTGAGGCAGGGACAACAAAAGTTGATGAGAAGGCCTCAGCGACGTAGGATGTGCGAGCTATGATCTGAACGGCTGAGGGAAGGCTCAGAGTAAACTGGTGTTGAGCGGGAGCATCGATCGTTGATGTGCTAGGCGGAGCGACCATTGGATGTAGCTGAGGGAGATCTCAATGGCTCAGAGTGAGCGGGCTCGGATCCGGGTCATGGGTAGCTCTAGCCCAAGTCTTCCTTGTTGGGTTGCAACTGATTTGCGCGCGGGCTTTGGCTATCTGCTCCATAGATGTTTGACTCCAATTCTTCGCTCTTTAGCTCCTCAGTTTCTCCGGACTTTATTTATTACCTAAAAACACAAAATTAATTAATACAAATATTTATTCTTGAAAACAAAGAAAACACGAATGCTGGATAATATCTGATTTCTAAGCGCAAAAGATGAGTAAAATGCCAATAAAAAGGTGTATAAATATGCACTATTTGGCACTCATCAATGACTGACATACCTATGGAAATGGCAGTAGCGTGCATTTTCCATCTGTTCCTCAGTCGGTTCCTTTTTGACAGGAGGCAATTTGATCGTACCGTCTTGGATCCAAACCTCCAATATTTCGATCACTTCTTCAATAGAAAAGGGGAAGTTAGGTGCATCTTGATCGTTCTGTTGATGTTGAGTAGGCGATTGTGCATTCCTGGCTTGACCATCTTTCCTTGGCGCTTTTGAGGGATTGGACGCTGGAGGAGCATTCTTACGTGGTTGTGCTTCAACTTTTATTTTGCTCCCTTCAACAACATTCATGGAGGTTTCGACACTGTAGTGCTTGTTGATTAGATGCCTGGCATTGCTGCTCCAAGTGTCTTTCGATTCCTCTAATTTGACAGTTTTCGTTCTTTCTATCAAGGCAGGAGCGGTAGTTGCTGATCGTTTGGCCGCTTCATGAAATCTGAGAAGGTCTGAAAATGAAGATTTTCCAGTAAAGCTCTGTAGACTGGGATCATCCTATTGATGCACAAATCTACTAGTTGTTGTTCAGTGACATTTGGATCGTGACAATCCAGGGCATGGAGTCTGAACCTCTTTACGTAGTCGTTCGGATGTTCATTATTCTTTTGAGACATCCTTCCCAAGTCGGAGAGAGTAACTTGCTCAGAGACAAAGAAGTATTTCCTGTAGAAAGCATTAATCATTTCTCCCCAATTGGCTTATGCTCCCTGGTGCGATGTTGTTGTACCAAGTGTAGGCTCGGCCGGTCAGAGACTTCGAGAACTCCTTCAAACGCACAACATGGTTATGTTCATGCTCTCCCAATGCTTCCAGGAATCGAGAGACGTGTTCTCAAGCATTCCCCGTTCTGTTGTGAACGTTGGAGAAGTGTAGCCCTTTGGAAGAGAGATTGTTTGCATAGTAGCAGGATATGGAGGCTGATGACGATGGACTGATGGTGCATGGCCCTTTCCCCGGCTCTCCATAAAACGTTCCAGATCTTCACGAATGATGAAACTAGCAGGTTCAGGTTCTGCAGCTTTGCGTGTTTCATCATCGTTAGGGACGGGAATAACTTCGGGATCTAGAGTTGATGTTTCATTGTCTTTTCCTTTCTCCCGAGTTTTGTCTGACATCTTGTCAGTGAGACTTTTGAGATGGTTACATAATTCCTTCTGAGTAGCAGCCATGTCAGTTTGATTTTTAGCTAGCACTTCCTGAATCTTCATGAGATCAACGATGGTGGGTGGATTTTCTTTGAGTTCCTCAGGATGTCGACCAAAGAGAGGATGATTTTCGACATTAGTGTGAGGAGGAGTAGTGTCACCACCACTGTTGGAAACAAGAACGGTTTCTGGAGTACCACCGCTATTGCTAGTGCTAGCATTGTTTGGGTTAGGATTGGTAACTGAACCTGATCTAAGATCAACCATTTTGTGAAAATGAGAGATTGCAACTGACAGATTAATCTCCCACTGTGGTCGCCAATATGTGGATGGGGAAAAACGGTTAGCTGGTTTTTTAGGAAAGTGAAGAGTCGAGCGTGTTGTCGAGACTCCTTAACCGAGCAACTGCTGAACCTCACACAGATGCACCGCTGTAAAGGGGTGCTTAAATTCGAGAGATCAATCTGTAGGACTCCGGCCTAAACCAAGACAATGGCCGTTCCAGAGTCGATTCGGTCGCAAAGAGGGAGATGGGTTGATCTGTAGGAGGGAAGCTGAGAATTGTGTGGGATAAGTGATGATCAAGGATTGTGGGTGTGTTGAAGGTTTCTGCAATATTGCTGAACTGCTAAAGTTGAGTTCTATGAATAAGTTTGTATCGAGTTGTTGACTGATAATAATGATGCTGATCATGATATTGTCCTCTATTTAAACTTATTTATATTGCAAGAATGATGAACCACTGATCCATATAAGTGTGACGGTTTCTTGAATGAAAGAGTGGGAAAGTGGGAGATCGTGGTAAAGTCAGTTCCATGTCGTGTGGAGACTTGACTGATCATGCACCCACTACTTTGGTAACTCCTTCAACCATTGACACAACTTACACATTTCTCGTCGTGGATGAATCCACGTGCTGTAGGCCGCCAGACCAAAACCCTAGTTGTTATCCCCCAATTTGACGTGATTGATGTCTCACAAATCGTGGAGTCTGCATGACAGATGTGTATTTAGTTTGTCAGTTGTTGACTGATTAGGCAATGAGCCTAGGTTTTGTTGAATCGAGCATGTTTGGAAAATGCTCAGCGATTCATGAATGTTAATGTTGTTTGTCTGAGCAAATATTGTAATTTCGACGAGTTGTTGAATATTGATGAGTTACTGAATATATGTGGATTATTCGAGCACCGAAAGCAAGTATTGTTGATTCGACAAATATCGATAAATTGATAGTTGGATCAATTTGAACGAAACAAGTATTAAATAATTTGACGAATTACTAAATATGACGAGCAACTGACAAAATACTGAATGTTGATAATTTTGATGAGCAATTGAGCAAGTATTGCTCAATTCGACAAAATAATGAATGTTGATGATTTGACGCACAATTGAGCAAGTATCGCTCAATTAGGCAAATTACTGAATGTTGATAACTTGTCGTGCAATTGAGCAAGTATTGCTCAATTCGACAAATTACTGATAAATTACCAAATATTGATAGTTGGACCAATATTTGAGCAACTGAGCAAGTATTGCTCGATTCGACGAAACATTTATTGGTGCTGTGACCCAATGAAATATTAAAATATTGGTAAGCTACCAAATATTATATGATTAATTCATATGTTGGTTGCTGAATCCATCATAAATTCATTAGTGTTTGAATTGTGCTCAATATTTGAGTGATGATTAGTTTATTGGAGCAAATATTATATGATTAATTCATATGTTGGTTCTTTGAATCCATCATAAATTCATTAGTGTTTGAATTGTGCTCAGAGTGATGATTCGTGGAGCATTTATTCAAAACCCTAATTTCAGATCATAGTTGATGAATCGCTGAAAATAGGTCATGAGCAAAGGAGGGACCGATCACATGAGCCCATGGACGTCCATGTGATGCCCAATTGCTCGAGTGAGCGTGCACAAGGGTTCTCAGTTGGAGAGTTGGTGAAAGAATGATGATTATGTTCCGGTTTCATCATTTATTGAAATATTGATGGGTTCAGCATTAGACAAAACCTAAGTATGAAAGATGGGGACCGACCAAGAGAGCATGGGACCGGCTCTTGGTAGTCACGGGACCAATTGTTGGTCGTTTGAGCAATCTCCGGGTTGGTTGGAGAGAGTTCGGGCCCAGTATGAGCAATTGCGCAAATCAGGTCAGAATTATGAAAACGTGTGGGACCAGCTTTGTGCAAGCCTTAGGGATAACCCTGGTCGGTCATTAAGGCATGCACGTGTTGCCATGGTGTCCGTGTCCCCGTACTGAGAGTTTCAGTATTTTCTGATGTGCGTTCGAGCGATATTGTGGATTTTCAGAAGAGTTTCATCTTGACTGAAATTCTTGATTTTTGTTGGAATGAGCATGTATGCTCAATTGATCAATATTTTGTAAATATTAAAATAAGAGTATTTTAACATTTAAAATTTCCGTGAGAGGCTAGCCGGTCATGTGACCATGTTGGCTTTTGAATTTTCATGATTTGAGCAAAATTTGGGAAATTATGAAGAAATCATGATTTTTGCTCAAACTAAGGAGTTTCATGAATTTGAGGAAAATAATAATTATAAAATACTAGGGATTGCAGGGTGTGGGACCGGCCACGGCTAGGGCATGGCAGGCCGGCTATGTTTCCCGGTTCCGCACTCCTTTCCATATTTTATAATATTATTTTTCATGAATCCGTGATGTTATGGAGAATCCATGAGTTTTGTTGAAACGGAGAAGTTTCATGAGTTTAGGGAATAATAATTATAAAAAGCTAGGGATTGTGAGGTGTGGGACTGGCCACGACTTGGGCATGGCCGGCCGGCTATGTTGCCCGGTCCCGCACTCCTTCCCCTATTTTATAATATTATTTTTTCATGAATTCATGAAGTTATGGAGAATTCATGAATTTTGCAAAAACAAGGAAAGTTGCTAAAATCAAGGAGTTTTTCATGAGTTCATGAAAATAACAAAATAGGGCAAAATAATGGAAGAAGCATGGGATCGGCCACGGCTAGGGCATGGCCGGCCGACCGGGGGGCGTAGGATTCCTCATCTGTCCATATTTTTGGATGCTCGTTCGTGCATCCGAGTGCTCAGTCGTTCATCATTGTCGAGTACACTTACACTATTTTTGTGGGGCTTACTCAGTGATGATCCATATGCCCGATGTTTGAGTATTTATTGCTAATTCATGAAATTCAATGTAGAATAATTCATGAAACAGAACAATAAAACGAGTAGTTATTTATTATCAATTCATAGGATCAGCAGTGGATTCGACCATGAACTCGGAATAATAAAACAGGCATTACCATTCCATGGGATCGTGGATTCGACCATAAAATCGGAGTAATAAAATTATCTATTACCATTCCATGAGATCAGCAGTGAATCCGATCATGAAATTGGAATAATGATAATATAAATTATTATTCCCATTCCATGGGATCAGGCCGTGGATTCGACCATGGATTAGGAGCAATTGTTATTGCCATTCCATGGGATCAGGCCGTGGATTCGACCATGGAATAGGAGCAATAATAGATCATTCTTGGAATTCAGTGGTGAATGTCACGGCATAATTAATCTATGTACATAGTCAGGAGACGGCTAATATCCCGAAGGCATTCTCAAATCTTACAAGAACGCCCGAGTCTATACACGGTCGCCCTACATAGTCAGGATCAGTGAGTGTCACTGTCCTGAAGGCGCTGTTGCTCTCAATCTTACGGAGAACCGCCCAATCGTTCTTCTAAGTAGAGGGGGGTCGCTCTCATGTACTCAGGTGTTTATGGGTGAAAACTACTCCTGCAGAATTTGGTAATTTGGGGTGTGGATGAGGAATGAATTTAAACCTTAAACAAATGCACTGCGGTGAGTGCTTGTAGATTCGAGAGATCAATCTGTGCAAGTCCGGCCTAAACCAAGAAATGGCCGTTCCAGACTTGTTTCGGTCACAAAGTGAAGGAGATGGGGTTGATCTTATGGAGGGAAGCGAAGAAGGTGTTGAGATTGTGAAGGTGTAGACTTGCTTATGACTTGCAACAGGAAAGTGAACAAGCTTACGATTGGTGTAAGCAGGCTCTGGGTGTTTTCTTGTTGTTTGTCTCTTGTTGTTTGGAAATAGGGCGGAGAACCTATTTATACAAGTCATTGAGTCTTATTCACGTCTCTCGTGGGAAGTGGAGGAAGTGGAGTTGTGCGTTGGTGATACACGACCAGCCTTGCCCACTTCTCCTGTTCATCTCTAACCGTCCATGACTTCCTAACAAGTTCTTGTGATGGCGCGTTGCACGCCGCCGCCGTAAACCGCCGAGACCAATACCCCAGTATGTATCCCCCGGTTTGTGACATGATTGATGTGGGAATGTGTGGATCGTGGATCCACGAAAGATAGCATGTAATCTTTGAATTGAATAACTTGGTTATTCGGAAGTCGATACTTGTGAAGTATCGTGTGTATTTTATGCGATCTTGCATCATGGTGTGGTAAAGTGAAGGGTAATGACACCTTACTAACCAATTAACTCCCGACTGTAGCTGTATAACCAAGTCTGGTGAAGTTGGACGGATGAGATGATCTTTGAGACACCCATCTGCGGCCGTTGATGAAGTTAGGGTTTTGAAGAGGTGCGCGGGCATCACTCTTGACTTGGTCGAAACCAAGCATGGGATACAACTTTGGCCTAACCGACCATACATGCGTGTAGATGGCATGATGGTGTAGGCGCCTATACCCCATTACCTCATGAAAGTATGATCTGGGTCACTCAATTCATCCGGTGAAATCGAGTGGTCGAGATCGATTTGCAACAAAAAAACTAGTGCCGCAAGGGCCGCACGTCACACCCTCTTCAGGCGCACGTTCCAAGACGACCAATCTTGGTCGGTCTTGGCCGATTGGCCTGGTGTGAAGGTGGTAGGCTGATGTTCACGCCTATACATGAATATCCCATGAAAACGTGATCTGAGCCATCCAAATCGTCCGGCGAAGTTGAGTGGTCGAGATCAGTTTGCGGTTTGGGAGGTGTGACCACGCTAGTTTGAGCGTGCGTTTTGGATTAGCCAGGCATGATATGCCTTGGCCGATCGGGTTAGGGAATAGATGGGTCCACGGTGGTCATCTTTGGTATGACCGGACTGCTTAATCTAATCTTGGACCCTCCATTCATGCCGGAGAAGATGGACGCTCGTGATGCTCAAAACCCTAATTTTGGGTTTCAAAGCCGTGCGTCATCTCTTGTTTGGGCGACGATTTTGTCACGACCAAACATGGTTGGTCTTGACCGATTGGTCAAGTGTGTAGGCGGGCCCGCGGTGATCGTGTTGACATGCTCTGGGCCCTTTGAATCTATATCTACACCCTCCATCTATACCTGCGAAGATGGATGGTTGAGACTGTTTTTGCGACACATGTAATATGCCGCAAACCCTAATTTAGGGTTTTCCGTCCATAATGCTTGGTATGAACGTTTTTTTGGCAAGCTAGGCCAATGGCCGACCGTGCGGGTTCCGCATTGGTTCGGCGGTGGATATTCCATACACAGCTTGGGGTGATGGAATTGATCCGGGTCATCCAATCATGCTTATGGAGTTGGATGATGCGATCATATCCGCGACCGATACGGTCAATCCGGATGCTCAATCGGGCTAGTATAACACACCGAGAGGGGCTCAATCGGGCTAGTATAACACACCGAGAATCAGCCTGTACGGGTATTTCGTACATGGTTTCATTATAGTGCTTGGAGGTTCGTGTTACTCTTACAGAGTAACACTCGTCGTCATGCCACACCGATAATGAGTACTGGAAATATAAGGCTGATTAGAAATTCAAAGGATGGGATTGTTGCCACATGCTCCAACCTGGAGGAATTTCATGTATTCACAGAATGGGATTGTTGCCACATGTTCCATTCTTGGTGAATTAAGTGAGGGAGTATCCAACACTTATTAATGGCTTTATCTTTTACAAGATGTCAGCGCATAATTTTTCCGATTTTACAATTTTAACCTCAAATGAAAATCCACCATCAACATTAAGTCCCCTGCCTAGCACATAATGGTTACACTATTGTGGGGTAGGCATGAGATGGTGACATACATATGTGAGAAAGACAGGATAAAGGAAGTTTACCCGATAGAGTATTGACCGACCGCTAGTTGCCCACGCCGTTGTGCTTGTATGGAATCCTTTGGTGGGACCGGTTTCCTTCTTTGGGTATTTGAATCAGAAAAGGAATCCAAAAGAGGTATCCTTGTTCTATTGGGATTCTTCTAATTTTTTGTCTATAAAAGAGACCAACCCCTTTGTTTTTCTCACGAATTTTTTTTTATTAGGCAGCTCCCGTCCGTGACCACCCGTTCCTGCCGACGCTGCCGTCTTTGCTGCTGGAGTTGCTGTCGGAGTTTTCCGGAGTTGCCGCCGTGCGCCGCCGTCCGTCCGTCCGAGGTAGGTTTTTTTTTTTTTTCAAAGGTAAAACCCTAGTTTGTTAGGTAAACACCTTTTATAAGACATGTATATGCTTAGTTTTTTCCACCAAGGTTGATACATCAATATTTTCTAGAATTGCTTAGTAAAACAACCCGTGAATCCATGATCATGTTGTTTTTGCTTCTTTCCACCATTGCATGCAAAACTAGCTTCTTAGATTGTAGCTTAGGAAGAGACTTTGGCTTGAATTTCGTAAACATAATTCCCACGATCATGAGAGAAACCGTGTTGTAATACGTGCCCGTGAATGTAGTCCCACCTTGTGTGTTTGATCCGAACGTGGGTCCCACCCACATATGCTTGACTGATTTGAAACCAATACCAGACTTGAAACTTGTACCGGACTTGAAACGACTACCAGAATGAAACTTGTACCGGACTTGAAACCAATACCAGACTGAACGAGCAATACTGGTGTTTGGACCCGTGTTTTGTCGTGCGTGACTACATGTTTTATGCGCTTTTCATACAAGTTCTAACTCCTGTCTTTTATTTCATTATGGAATGAAGAAAAGAATTCTTGTTGAGATGTCTTACGGAGATAATGCTTTGGTGCCAAGCCGGGAAGTGTTGACGGCTTCAAGGATATGCCGAACATCGATGATGAGTTGTTTACCTCGCCTTTTTCAAATATTAGAAAACATCATTCTCATAAGATAGTCACGTTTACGATTCGGAAATATGGATCTTGATCCATTTTCTTCTTCAAAGACTTGTGATGAGATTTTGTCTCGGAGAAACGAATATCCGCCTTCCCCTATTTACTTCAAGATTTGTCATACTCCACTGGGTTCTTATGAAGGATGGATGAGACGCATGTTGAGTAATAAGGGCATTAAAGACAATTTTCTTTCAGCGCAAATCCTCAATGCGGTCATGGCATCTGCTGCTCTTGAAATTAAGAAAGACGTTGCGGGTTTGATTACCTTCATTTCTCGGTGGCGCATTTCTACTCATACAGCCATATCTAGATGGGGAGAGATGACTATTACCCTGGAGAGTGTAGCTGCATTAATGAACTTGCCTTCTTTGGAAGTCTTTCTTACGATCTCTCGATACGGAGCAACGTAACTACGATGCTATACTTTAAAGGTGGAGGAATTCGGCAGTGCGGGATAAGGAGGAGAAAAGAGATACAAGATGCTTTTACACACGGTGGGTGTCGGAGTGGTCTCCTGCAGACCCGAGCCGGTCAAGAGTTGGAAAGTGAGCTCGGCGTGATTGCGTTCTGTCTTTATGGCTATCCGAGAGATATATTCGACGACGGTTACGGAAAGAAGACCATTAGAGGTGACCTTGTTAAGATCGCTATAAAGCCGGCAAAAGGTAAAGTTCTTCCCCCGGGTGCCTTGTTCCTTGGATCGATGTATTCTCATCCTGGACGCCTTAGCAATGGACATGCATGTTTCTAACGGGTACAAGAAGGTGGAATCGCACGTTCACTTCGCTTTTCTTCGAGCATTCTTATGGGAACACTTCAAAAGCTATGCTCCTACCCCCGCAAATTTGCTCACCAACTTGTATGGTGGCTCGAGAATACTCAGCTGGAATAAGAGGCGTCCCAGAGCCGGCGCGAGACTTGTGGACACATTTAACAATGTGTCTTCTATAGATTTCCGTCCATGGGGGCCAATCCACCCTTCCATTGTTCAGCCAAAGACTTTTGCTATTGCTTCTGATGGCCCTGATGTTGTGTTGCGTCATCGATGTTAAGACTATGAGATTTGGGGAAATTGTTTACCTACACAACCGCATCCCGAGGATATGTCTCGTCTTTATTCAACGAAGAATTTATTGTGACTCACTACAATATTGACATGTGAGGCTCGTCAAATGGGGTTTGATCGGGGTGTCCCATTTATCCGTCCACCAGGGGTTCCGAAAGAATTCCTCCCAAATATTCTTAATGCTTGACGTGTTTTTGGAACGGTGAGCCTTCCCTTCGGCCTATTGGGAGAAACCCGGTGGTACGATAAGTACAAGGAATTTTGGAGGAGGCAACCGTTAATTTTCCGGGAATTCTCGGAGAGTGTTGTGACGAGTTCTCGTGGTGAACCATCTTCGAGGTTTTGAAAAAGCATTTCCGGTTGAAGCCACTTCCGGCCAAACGGACCGGAGCGAGGATTGCGGTCCCCAGGAGAGAGAGATCCAAGAGGCGAGGCATGTGGTTCGGTGATCCTCAACTCCTCCAATATGCGGTATTTAAATCTCTTCCGTTGGTTCCTTTATTTCTCCAGGGTGAATCTTTCTAAGAGTAATTCTTGCTTGAAATCGGGGATTCCGAAAGAGAACGTCTTCACAAGGTTGGCGCGCATTCGAATGAGAAAGCTGGTAATGTTGGCCTTCATGCCGAGAAGTCCAGCGATGTCATGATCTTCATCTTTGAGAAGTCCACGATGACGACATTCATCTTTGAGAAGTCTGGAGAAACCGCTCCTTTTTCCGACCATGACAGAGATGATGCAAGTCTTGACCTTCATCTTTGAGAAGTCCTGAGAAACCGCTCCTTTTCCCGACCATGACAGAGATGATGCAAGCTCGGTTGGACAAGCCGCATCCCCGAGTGATCTTGTTGACGGGGTTGTGATGGAAATTAGTACCCGTAGCAAGGTAGATGCCGGAAGGAATATAAGAGAGGCGAGCGTGCGCTTTCTGATTGAGGCACTCCCCCCTGAAGTTCTTTACGAACAAGTTCCGAGTCAATAAGGCTATTGTGGTGACTCCTTCCGAAAGGCCTCTTGCAACCCGACCGGTGCTCCTGTGGTTGGTGGATTACCGGTGATGCAGCCTGGGGCTTTGTTCGATCCTCCTTTTACTATCCCTTATCCAAGTCATGTGTTGGTTGGTGGATTCAGCGTGCCTGTTCGGTTCGAAGAGTTGTACACAGCGATATGGGAGAAGCACGGCCACATTGCTACCACCACGAAACTCAAAAGTCATCTTGCATTGGTCAACCGCGTTCAAGAGGCTTTATTTTCTATCCATGGGATGAGCGTCGCGACTAATTCGAACGGTTTACGAGGAGATGATTGAAGACTGGAAGTGCCATCGTGATGTGTTTGTGCGAACGACTTCAATGCTCCTTGGTTCCTCAAAAGGTTCTCCGAGATTCAGAGCTCCCGAAATTACAAGGTGAAGCCCCTTCTCGCGAATGTGTCGCTCGCCAGGAAGAAGAGGTTGGAAAGTTGTCTGAGGAGTTGAAGCTGAAACAAGCTGTACTTCAAAGGATGAAAGTTGTTCTTGCCCAGAAAGACGAGTTGTTGCTGAAGGACTTTCCTTAAAGGATTCGTGCTATATACTTGCCTCTTCTTTTAGATGCTTTTCTTTTTTGAGTGATAGTGAGGATTTCCTTTCGTAATTTGACTTAGGTTTTGAATTAATAGGTAATTGAATTGGTATATTGAGATAGTTTTGTGAATAACTTTTTCCGAAAGAGGTTATTTTAAATGGAATTTGCATCTTGGTCGTGAATGATTGCACATATCATATGAAACTGCAAATGTCTCGTAAAAGGGAGATATGAAGGGAAATAAATGTGACGTTTGACCACTGAGCCTCTTTCTCCGCGTGCGGGATGTTAAGTCCCCCGTGAATTCTAAAACTATCCTTCTTGTAAAATTGTTGAGTAAAACTTACTTACTTTTGAAGCCTCACTTGTACCGGACCGGAGTAGTCTTTCTAAGAAAATCATCCGCACCAATCTCTCAGAGCTATCGCTCTGGACCAAGCTTTTCCTGAACAATGCGCTTCAAAGCGTTGCATTCACTGGTGGGGTGATGGAGGAACCGGTGGAAATGACAGTACCTCGGGTCCATTACTTCTTGATCGGTAGGCGAACGCCATACACGGGGTAGCTCCACCTCTCCATTTCGCACCCACGCCTCCCGGTAGCTCGAGAATCTTCTTCATTGGGAAGGGGAAATGTAAGTACCTTGAGTCTGGCTCTTCCTGCGTTAGTGGGCGTTGTGATGTCCCTACGAGGCTTTGATGTGGAGCACGTTCCGGAGATGAAGTTGGAAGGTTTGCGAGTGCCATCATATCCGCGGATTGCTTGCCTGAGTAAAGGGATATGGAAGGTGTCGTAATATCACTGCTGAGTGATCGAACTGAACGCTCCCATCCTCTGTATTCACGTATTTCCCCGATCGATCTCTCCTTCCTCAAGCATTTCTTCGCTTGGATGAAAGGCCGATCGGATTGGACAATCTTAGGGCTTCAACAAGAGTTTTGAGATATAAATCTTCTAACTGTGGGCTCCATAGGCTGCAGGCTCCCTTTCTTTATCTGGTAGACGTTGTAGTACTCCGGACAAGTCCTTTCCTCTGTGGAGTGTTGGAAAAAACGTGTTTAACCATGGACTTTGACTTGCCCACAAAATGTTTTTTCCTTGTGAATAGTTAAAACATTAGTCCCACATAGGTGAAAATCTAAACAATTTTAGACTTAAATACCATAGAATTGGGCTATAAGGGCGCGCAGGCCCTTTGGGCACTTAGCCTTTTGTGCGATTGGGAAGACTTAGACTATGGCTAGGGTCCCTTTCCCGTACGCGCGGTGCTTCGCACAGAAGCACGCACGCCGCCGTCCGTCCGGTCGGTCGGGTCGGGTCGGGTCCGGGTCCGGGTGTGGGTGTGGGTGTGGGTGTGGGTGTGGGTGTGGGTTCAATAAGACTTATCTTTTCTTGAAAATTTTACTCATGTTTTACGCACATGTGTCTTTTTGTTTGGACGTGCTTGTCACATATGTGAAGCAATATTCCCACTGTCCTTACGTGTTTGGTTTCTTGCTTTAAATAAAAGGCATTTTACAACCGATTAAAAGTGCTTTTCGGACAAAGTCGTTTAATGACGAAAACTACACCTTTGTTTGAAGTACGATTTCTTTGGCTTGTTTTGTTTGTTTGAAGAACAAAAAACATAACCAATAACCTTGTCATACGCATGGGTTTTCCTTGGCGTTTTTCTCTTGTCTTGCTTGCGATTTTTTATAAATAGTGAAGAGTTTCTCACTTCACAACACACACCAAGAAGCTTTCTCTTCTCTTCTTCTTCTCTTCCTCTCTTGTTTTCTTAACGAGTTCTTAAGGTTTTTGAGAAATAAAAACTTTCGGTTTTCTCTCTTGGAGTAACAACTTTTTCGGTGCTGCCAAGCTCTTAGGGTACCTTCCTTGTATGCTACATCGAGAGGTACTAGCGGTAGTTGTATCCTGGAGGTGACTGCCAACTGCTATAGCATCTCGGAGGAGTAGCGGGCGATATTGCCTTTAGGTCAGCGTATTTATACGTGCCTCTACTGTTCCGATTACCATTGTTTGAGCATCACCAACAACATCGGTGAAGCATGGGTTTGAGCTAAGTATATTCTTCACATCTCTTTCATTATTGTTACCTTGTTTCCAACAAACTAAAGGCAATAGCGCTTACGCTTTATTATTCTTTGTAACAAAATGGGAAAGAGTCGTTAGACAAACCCCAAAGTTTAGTGGTAAGGATTTTAAACGATGGCAGTCCAAAATGTTGTTTTCTTAAAAGACCAAGGTTAGATGAAGTTGCCCTTCTGAGACCCTCGAAAGGCTTCATGACCGCGGTTATGAACATGATCTAGAGAGGTGGACTAGGAAGAATTACATGTGCAAAAACCACATTCTTAAGCTGCCTGGATGACTCTTTGTACGACTTTTATAATGCAAAAGAAAATTTTAATGCTTACCATTTGTGGGAAGCCCTTGAGGATAAGTATCTTCTTTGAAATTTCTTGGGAGCAAGAAGTTCTTGATGGCCAAGTTCACGGATTTCAAGATGGCCGATGAAAAGCCCGTTGTAGATCAATTCGTCGAACTCCGAAACTACTCATCAACGAAATCCTTGCTGAAGGCTTGCGCTTTGATGAAGCTCTACAAGTATCTCAAGTGCGGTGATTGAAAAGCTTCCACCCTCATGGAACGAGTACCCGAGAAGAGGTGCGACACAAAAATCGCGAAATCACCATGGTGGAGCTAGGGAAAATGATCCGGTGGAGGAACTTCGTGCAACAAGAACAAGAGCACGATCTTTGAGCAAAGACATGTCCAACAAGGCGCATGTCTTGGACGATAAGGCGGCATCAAAGAACAAGCATGGAGAATCCGGCAAAAATGGTAACAGAGACGTAACAAACGTCGAAACTCCAAAGGTAACAATCTTAAGCCTAGGGGTGGTGTCTCCAAAAACACCATCAAAGGCGCATCGCTATAATCATGGAAAAGCCGGCTATATGGCCAAAGACTGTCAGCACCTAAGAAGACCAGAAACTGACCCTAAACAGAAAAATAAGGCAAACATAGTAGATAGTCCTGGATATTTTTAAGGCATGGTGTCCGAAGTCAACCTTGTCTCAAATGTGACCAATGTGAGAGACCTGTGGCTAGATTCTCTGGAGCCACCGAGGCATGTGCCGCAAGTTCGAAATGCTTTCTCCTCCTATGGCACCGTAGGAGACGATGAGAAAATGTATATGGGTAACTCCTCCACCTCGAAAGTTGTGGGGAAAGGCAAGGTTGAGTTTGAAGCTTACTTGGGAAAAACTCTCGCATTGAATGACGTGTATCACGTCCCGGACATATGCAAGAATCTTGTCTCGAAACCATCTTACTAGGGAAAGGTTTTAAATTTGTAGTTTAGTCTAACAAAGTTGTAATCTCTAAGGGTGGTGACTTCGTAGGAAAGGGTTACGTCACGAGAACATGATTAAGCTTAGTGTACTTTCCTTGAACTTGAATGAAAATGCATCTTCTTACCTTATGTTTGTGACTCCTCACATGTTTGGCATGATAGACTAGGACATGTTAACTTCAAATCCATTGAAAAACTTGCTAGTCTAGGCTGCATTCCTAAAATAAACTTTGTGAGAGGTCATAAATGTGAAATTTGCGTTGAATCTAAATTTGCAAGAAAACCCTTTAACAAAAAGGTTGAACGTGGTACAACTCCCCTAGAACTAATTCACTCGGATTTAGGAGATTTAAAATCAACTCCAACTAAAGGTGGTAAAAAATGGTACATCACTTTTATCGATGATCACTCCCCCGATCTTGTCAAGTTTACCTTCTTAGAAGCAAGGATGAAGCCTTAGAAGCTTTCAAATTATATAAACTTGAAGTAGAAAACCAAGAGGCGTTACAATTAAAACTCTTAGGTCGGGCCGAGGCGGTGAGTATGTGATACCCATAGGAGAATTTTGCAAACTTAATGGCATCATTCACGAGACTACTCACCTCGTTCACCTCGGTCGAATGGAGTAGGCCGAAAGGAAAAACCGAACACTCATAGATATGGTAAACGCTATGTTAGCTAGCTCGGGGCTACCCTCGAACTTGTGGGGGAAGCAATTCTTTTTCTCGCTTGTTATATCTTGAACCGCATTCCATTTAAGAAATCTGATAAAACCCCATATGAATTATGGATAGGTAGACCACCTTCCTACGCATTCTTTAAAGTGTGGGGGTGTTTGGCCAAAGGTGGGCATTCCTCGCCCCAAGCAAACCAAAATAGGACCTAAAACTATGGACTGTGTTTTCTTAGGTTACCCCGCACTCTAGTGCGTATAGGTTCATGGTCATTGGTGATAACACCATTATGGAATCTAGAGATGCGGTGTTCTTTGAACACATTTTTCCTTTTAGGTCCTGGACCTTGCAAAAGGGTCCGCGATGACCTCTCGAGATGTTCCTTCGACTAGTCAAACCCCAACTCTAGATGTTGAGACCGAACCTAGAAGAAGTAAGAGGGTCGGAACCAGAAAAGTTTCGGTCCCGAGAGTTTGTGACTCTTGCGGTAGAGTCTGAACCCCAAACCTATAAGGAAGCAATGACTTGTCCGGAAGCTCCCTTCTGGGAAGAAGCTTCCCTTAATGAGTGGGATTCCATTCAAGATAACGACACTTGGGATCTGGTAGACTTACCTCCTGGTAGTAAAGCCATAGGGTGCAAATGGGTCTTTAAAAGAAAGCTTAGACCCGAGATGGGACTACGAGAAAAACACAAAGCTAGGTTAGTAGTCAAGGGCTACGAGACAAAAAGGAAGGAGTAGATTTCTTTGATACATATTCACCCTGGTCACTAGAATCACTTCTATTAGGATGCTGATTGCTATTGCTTCTATTTATGATTTGCATATACATCGGATGGATGTTAAAGCGCATTTTTACATGGTGAATTGAATGAAGAAATTTACATGGAACAACTTTGAAGGTTTTGTTGTGAAAGGTTTAGAAGATAAAGTATGCAAATTGAAAAAATCAACTGTATGGTTTAAAACAAGCACCTAAACAGTGGCATGAAAAATTTGATCATGTAATGATGACTAATGGCTTCAGAATTAATGAATCTGATAAATGTGTTTATGTTAAATCGGTGGATAATTCTCATGTTATTGTATGCCTGTATGTTGATGATATGCTCATATTAGGCAGTAACCTTGAAATCATTAATGCCACTAAAAGCATGCTTTGAACGAAAACTTTGACATGAAAGACTTAGGCCTGTTGATATAATCTTAGGGATGAAAGTCGAGGAAAGATAATGATGGTTATAGTCTTAGTCAATCTCATTATCTTTGAAACTGTGCTCAAGAGATTTAAGCATGAAAATGCTAAACCTGCATCTACTCCTTATGACCCCAATTGTAAATTGAAAAAAGAACAAGGGTGAAGGAATTCGTCAACTCGAGTATTCTCGTGTTATTGGCGGTATTATGTATTTGATGAACTGTACCAGACGATATTGCCCTACGCGGTGGCAGATTGAGCGGTACACTTGCAACCAGGGAGAATCACCGGAAAGCCCTATACGAGAGTTCTACGGTACACGAGAGGAACTTCAAAATATTGCTTAAGTTTTGGGAAGTATCCTGTTGTGATAGAGGGGTCTGTGATGCCAACCCGGATATCGGGAGCGGAGACAAGTGCAAGTGCACAAGTGGGTACGTCTTCACACTTGGAGGTGCGTCTGTGTCATGGAAGTCTTCCAAACAGACATGTATAGCTCGATCCGGTATGGAGTCTGAGAGTTTATAGCCTTGGATAAAGGCTGCGAGAGGAAGGCGAATGGATACGAGGTTTCTGGGAGGAATTCCACT
This sequence comes from Papaver armeniacum, assembly GCA_023531295.1. Classification (NCBI taxonomy): domain Eukaryota; kingdom Viridiplantae; phylum Streptophyta; class Magnoliopsida; order Ranunculales; family Papaveraceae; genus Papaver; species Papaver armeniacum. The sequence goes on along the minus strand of JAJJWW010006377.1, from coordinate 281,871 downwards.
GCGGCCCAAGCTGTGTCTTCTATCGCAATCCATTGATGACAATAAAGCTGCTATTGGATGTGCGAGAGAATAAGGTGTACAACGGAAAGTCGATACACATTCGTAGAAGACACAAGGCAGTGAGACAACTACTCTCTCACAGGTATCATCTCTATAGACTTTGTAGGGTCTAAAGAGAACATTACAGACCCTTTGACGAAAGGGTTACCTAGAGAGAAAGTTAGTTCCGCATCGAGGGGATGGGACTTAAGCTCATAGAATAAAATTGCCAAGAAGGATACTCAACCTTGTGAATGGAGCTCAGAATCAAGGTTCAATGAGACAACTAATTTTGGTGATAACGAGAGAGAAAGCACTATCTTAGTCCCCCCTATGGTGCAACTGTGTGATAGTGCTACCTGCATGATTTAGGATGATCCGTTGAGATCTTAATGAGTACCATGGCTTTGATTATAGCGGGGTGTGGCAGGACACTCTTTATGGACTCACCTATGTGAATGTTGGAAGTGGGGCCGCTTCCTATGAGAATTTGAGCGAATTCTCTAGAGACATTCATTACGTCCGGGATTTAGCCCAAGGCCAAAATGGGCACAACGGCAAGAGCTTGGCAGCTTTTCTTTGATACATCAAAGCGTGGTTGTTATTTCGAATTGCACTCACTTGTTGTCGGTTCAAGACATTGTGTTCACCGTAACAACAAGCGATTCCAGTAACCTCTCACTAAGTTAAGGTTCAATCTGGGACACCTTAGCCTAATTTTGATGTATTCTGTTTTCTCGTATTTTTGTCGACATGTTTTATTATTCATGTGGGGGATTGTTGGAAAAAACGTGTTTAACCATGGACTTTGACTTGCCCACAAAATGTTTTTTCCTTGTGAATAGTTAAAACATTAGTCCCACATAGGTGAAAATCTAAACAATTTTAGACTTAAATACCATAGAATTGGACTATAAGGGCAGGCCCTTTGGGCACTTAGCCTTTTGTGCGATTGGGAAGACTTAGACTATGGCTAGGGTCCCTTTCCCGTACGCGCGGTGCTTCGCACAGAAGCACGCACGCCGCCGTCCGTTGGTAGGCCCGAGAAGATGTTTAAATTACGGCCTACGGGTTATACCGCAAGTGCACGGCGTCTATTGGAGACGCGGCAAGTACGGGTCGATCCCACAAGGACTAGGGGTGCTCTATGTGTTTTCTAAGGCTTCTTCAACTGAGATTCAAAGGTGACAGAGTAACAAAAGGGGAGATTTTGCCGAAACGGCTGATGTTGAAATGAAGTGAACTTAAGCTAAGGTATTTTGGCTCTAAACTAAGGTAACACAGTGACAATGGGTAAGTGCCAGGGTTATGAATCCACCTCTACTTCTTATGCTAAGGTCAAACATACCCTGTTCATATCTCATACCTCCTTCGAAGGCCTCGGGTGGAGGAATCCTTTAGCTAATTGTCCTCATTCACTCCTAGTATAACTTGTCTTTTCACGGTACAAGTTATCACAAGCTCATTCGGGTTGTAGGCTAACTAATTACTCTAAGTGATTCAAATGATATCACTAATGCATTCCTAGTATAATTTGTCTTATCACAAGTACAAATTATCACAAATGTAATTGATCCAAAACAGCATGAAATCACTCATCTCCATTAAGTACAATGAGACACAAAATTAGACATGTGAACTCAACATAAGAGCAGGAGTATCATCAAACACCCTGAAGTTAAATTAAAACATAACAAGATAAAATTGAACACAAATAAACTAAGGTGACAGCTCTGGCTAATCCAGGCGTGTCTTCTACACAAACCCCTCAGTTGTATTTATACATCCAAAATCAACCAAACCCTAATTTGATTTCAAAACGTAAAATAAACATAAAATAGATCGTACCCAATCTCACCCATACTCTGAATCGTGCGTCTCTTCTGTCAAATCGCTCTGCATCGACTGTGGGTGAAAACCCTAGTTTCAATTGTCTCAATCCTAGCTTCTAGGGTAAGTGAGAAGCTAAGGAGGGAGACAAATGAAGCTAGGGTGGCGATGAGGGAGTTAGAGGAGTTGTTGGTTGGTGTCGGGGAAGGTGATGGTGGCGGTGAGGTTACGCGGGGTATGGAGGTGGTGGAGCGAGTTGCGAGCGAGCGAGCTCTGTCGGGTAAGGGAAGAGAGGAAGAAAGAGAGAATGAAACTGGGATTAGGGTTTTGGTCGAGGGGTATAGGTGATGGGGATTTTGTTGTGGGGCGGATGCAGCCAAGATTGATGAGACAGGCCTAGCGAGCGTAGGATTGGCTGGAGAAGATCTTAACGGCTGAGAGAGGTAGCCGGTTTTGGTGTGATATGGTGTTGAGCGAAGTATCGAACATCGATGCTAGTGGGAGCAGCGACCGTAGGATGTAGAAGATCGAAATCTCGACGGCTTGGAGTGGACGGGCTCGGATCCGGGTCGTGGGTGGCTCTAGCCCATGTCTTCTTTGTTGGGTTGCAAATGACTCGCGCGTGGGCTTTGGTTATCTGGCTCCATAGATGATCGACTCCAATTCTTCGCCCTTTTGGCTCCTCGGATTCTCCCAGGACTTTATTTAGTACCTAAAAATACAAAATTAATTAATACAAATATTTATTCTTGAAAACAAAGAAAACACAGAATCTGGGATAATATCTGATTCTTGAGCACAAAAGATGAGTAAAATGCCAATAAAAAGTTGTATAAATATGCACTATTTGGCACTCATCAAATACCCCCAAACCTGAATTTTACTTGTCCTCAAGTAAAACAAAAATAAGAAATCCTAACTATACCCTGTCGCAGGTCTCTCGAATGCATTTAGCGTATGCACTAAGCCTTTAAACCCCTAGGTGTCCCTAGTGGACGAGTTGTAGTCTCGTGAGGGTTTACCAGAGGTGTACCCACAAAACCTTCTCCAACTTCGTGAGTGTAAAGAGTCTCAAGCATCCAAGAAGCTATGAGGACATAGAGTTTTCGCATGCTAGTAAATGAAGTTAGAACTATCGAAGAACGCATTCTCATCCTTAAGTCTTTGAGCGAGAAGTAACCATACCATATGAAAGAATTCGGATTCGATTGTGATCATAAGTCTCAACTTCTGCCTCACCATTAGGGTTTTATGATAATTGCACTCAAAAAGATCGCTTTTAGTCTCTCATGTGTAAAGCGGGAGTAAAGAGAGAAATCCCGCACACGTTGTAGGTAAGAAGGATAACCTTCCGAAATAAAATCTGGAGACTCCACAAAAGTGTGGACAAAAAGAATCTTTTTCTGATGATCTCTAAGAAAGGAAAATCAACCATTAGTAAGGGGTGGGAGTACTCACTCACTTCTCACCCGATCGGCAATTAATATCACTCTCTCATAAGAAACCATAGAAACGTCTTCAATCTTCGGTCTTCGGTCTTCAAATGTTGATGACGAACTTCTGAACTTTACAAAAACTTGACAAAATAATTTTTAATAATAATTTTTTTTTTTTTTTTTTTTTTTTTGTATCTAAGTTACAATAAAACGATAAAACTCAATTTTTCACAAACTTCATTAATTCTCATCCTATTTTCTTTTCTTTGTTTTGTTGCACGTAAACCTTGGACTATATCAATTTTTCTTTCAATATTCTGATGATGCTCCGGTTGCTGACGATGATGTGTTTCTATGGGTCTTGCTGATTGAGAGAGAGAATGATGCTAACTACAAATCGGTATTTAGAAGGAGTTTTCATCTTTAGACGTCACCCTCATGATTGACAAAAACTAGCACTCAAGAGATCAAAAGTAGTGCTAAAAATGGTGCGAAGTTGGGTAGCTCACCATTCCTACCCGGAATTTACGTAAGGTGACACACACTCTAACAGCTTTTTCTAGAAAGTTGCAAAAATTTGAAGGTTGGTGCCTCACTTGATGTAAATTGGGTAGTCTCCACTATGGGTGATCACAATTCTACTACCGAATATCTAAACAGCACATAATTCGCTCTCCGGTATGGTTAAATCCAACTTTAGCGCTCTAATCAACTAAGAAACCCGATTGTGTTCTCCCATGACTTCCAAGTTCTGTTATTTCGGTCGATTCTCTATGTAAACATAGCTAAAAGCATGCTAGTGACTCTAAAATCTCTAAAAGTTGGAGGTTTTACAAAAAGAGTTTGTATTTTTTTTTTTTTTTTTTTTTTTTTTTTGAAAATAAGAGGTAAAATAAAAGATTAAAAACTCTAAATGCAAAAATATGCAAATGCACCCCCAAACCTAAATCAAACATTGTCCTCAATGTGTCTACGTATAGAAAAAATTTAAACAATCACATACCATGAGAACTATGCTGATAAGAGAAAAGGGAAGAGATTACCGGATGTCGGTGGGAGCAAGGTTGAGCTTCATTCGTCAAGGCTAGAATCCAATATTCTCAACGGAGATCATATCGGATTAGCATAATATATGTGCAAGAAGACTCAACCGAATCAAGAAAAGAAAAATTTAACAAGTCCTACTGGATATATACAATGAAAATTCACCATAAACCAACAGTCTAAAGAGTTGAGGATCAACCCAATAGAAAATATATACAAACATCAACAGCCTTACACAGATATAACATGAGAGTGCAAGTAAGACTGCAGATGTGAAGGAGTTTCCCAAACCTAAATTTGTGAACGGGTGTGTTTGTGAGAACAAAATCTTGCAATTTTAAAGGTACATCATGCAAAAGGTCTAACTCAAAATGAGTTTTGCTAATTACATGGAACATACATATTCCAACCGTGGCTCCTTAAGAGTGTTATACTTTGATGCAAAATAGTCCAAGAGGACTTGGGAAGCACAAAGTTCTAGGCCTAAGTTAGGCATTTTCAGAAAAGTTGGTTTTGCAATTTTGTGACAAACAACACCTAGGTTTGGTGGAGGAGTTTCAATTTGTGACTCAGGAGAGAGGTTAGGTACATCTACGTTATTTTCATGTATAAAATCATTTGTACCATCACGCACTATCCCAAAGTCGGAAGAGGGTAAATCATGTTCATTTTCACAGGATAATTGCACATGTTCCACATCATCATCACATATATGAATATTCGAAGAAGCATCGTTCATAGGGTTCACAGAAGAGACGTCTAACGTCTCTGAACCTAAAGATTCTATCACATTTTCAAAATACACATGCTCTTCATATTCATCATCATCATCATCATCATAGCAAAAATGCATTTCCCTATTCAAAATTGTAGTATTTCTAGTCCACTCATTTATTTCTAGGTGAGGCTCATATTCAATATTAGTTACATGAGTAGGACTTTCAACATCCAATTCATTAGGACTAACATTCATTTCACTCTGAAATTCCTCCCTTTCCTCATTTAGTGCATCAAGGATTTGACTCATTTTGAGTTCTAAACTCGCAAACCTTTGGTCGATTGACTTTTGATATTCTAGAATTTTATTATGTTGTTCGATGGAAGGAGAGTCTTCACTAGTGGGTATGCACTCCTCATATGGATATGGTTGTGCATGAGGTTCACTAGATAAGGGAAATTCAGACATGTTGCTATGTGGATGGTCATGCATTGCATTCATTTCAAGCCTAGCATTTTGCTCCATGAGTGTGTCCATTAGTGATTGCAAACTAGGAGTTGGGGGAGTATAAAATTGTTCATCTCCCCAATTGTGGTGAATGATGCATGTGTGCGGGTTGATTATGGTCCCAATAGTCACTTCTAGACACTTCGTACATTGGATTATCATGGTTTTCCCTAGACTGTCTAAAAGCATGCAAAATATAACGAGTATTCAGCAGGTGGTCTAAGCCACCACATAAGGTGCAAGCATGCATTTCATATTGCCTAGAAAAACTAGATTCGACCAGATTGCCTTTCTAAAAGCGGATTGCCTATCTAAAGCGGATAGTCGAGCCTCTAATTGATCTAAAAGTGATGATCGGGTATGAGAAAATTGTTCATTTTCAACTTTGTGGTGGATGATGTATGTGATCATAATGATTAGGGTATGTGAGATCGGGGCCCCCGAGAAGGCCCATAAAATTCCCTAAAGTCACTATGGTATGTGGGGTGTTCATCCCTGTGATAGGTGCCCGTAAGCAAGCTCTCTAAGGGATTTATTTGTTCCATCCCAGATGCGACCAATATCCTCGACATGATTTATCAAATTGAACTCACAATCTAATTTGGTTTATGTGGGTTTTGTTTGGTTTAAATGGGTTCATTTTTGGTTTTGTTGGGAAAGTTTGGTTTATGTGGGTTTTGGTTTGTTTGGGATTTGTTGTTTGAAACCCAGGATTTTTGAAAACTGCACAGCCCTAGTTTAGGTTGAAAAATGTATAGCTCAGTAGTTGGGCTTCATTTAACGTGCAGAGCCCAGCCACTCCAGTTGGATTAGCGGCCCCGGGTTGCTTGTGCAGCCAGTGAGAAAGCTTAGCCCAGCAGCTGGGCTTCTGCTTGTGCGCAGCCCACTAGTTCAGGCTTATGTGGGTTTTTTGTCAATGGTTTGTTCAGCCCAGCTGATGTGGTTTGGTCTTTTGCGCAGCCCAGTGGTAAGGTGGGTTCAGTTATAAACTCAAGTGCACAGCCCAATATTTGGGCTTCAACTTATGCAGCCCAGGTTGTGCAGTTGCACAGCCTAGCAGTTGAATGAGCCCAGCCCGGTGGGAAAGTAGGCCTGAGCAGGTGCAAATTAGCAACCCAGATTGGTTGCAAGTGCAGAGTTGCAAGAGCATCTTAGGCACAAACTTGTGTGCACAGCTTCAGTTGGTTGGTTTGTGTTCAGTTGAACAGTTCAGTTAGCAAGGGTTTATGTGCTCAAAACACACAGAGCATACAACACAGTTTGGTTTCTCAGGATACTTATTCACACTCACACGGCTACCGGGGTGGAGAATGCTCACAGCATCTATCTCATGTGCAAGCAAGACTTAGCAGGGAAACTAGTTTATATTTCAATGATTTCCAGGGCATGCTCAGGTTATACACAATCAATATTTTCAACACAGTGGTGGCTCACATGTATGCTCTGAGGCTCACTAGCTTCAGGGCTGGAGCTCGGGAAGATTGAGGTTTAGGTGAGCTCGGGGCGAGATTAGCTCACATGTATGCTATGAAAGCGAGATTCATACAAAGCAATACACGGGTCTCACACAAGCACGGGCGGAGTTTAAGAGCAGCTCACAAAGATGCATAAGGGGTTATGCTCACGGGGCAATCATTCAATGCTCCACGGACTCACAAAATATAGTATTTGGTGAGCTTACCTTACTCACAGGGTAGTGAGTAGCACAGCCTCACAGCAAGCAGAGCAAGTATCGCAAGTCTGCAGCACTGTGTCTGCCTTGGGTTGGCTTGGCAAGCACAGCAAGCACCTTTTCTTTCTTGGGCCTGCTCAACAGCTTACAGGTACCTGAGAATAACTTGGACAGACTGGGATAAGGCAGTGATGCTTACAAAGTCACTTATTAAGTTGTAGCTCGGATGCAAAGTGATAATCACACTAAGTGACAACACTAGTTATGATGATTATAAGTGCAAGGCTATTTACAAGTTACACTAAAGATGCAATGAGGATACACCAAAGGTAATGAAATATGCCCTAATGAACTGAGATGCAAGAAAACAAGAAGCTACAAGAACGAGATGACTTGAGATGAACGAGATGAAAATGAAAGAAAACAACTAAGTTATCATGCTTATGCAAATACGGGGAATACAAAATGAAAATGTACGGGGGAGAAATGCGGACAAATAAACTTACAATGCTAAGTTACAAATGCAAGTTAAAAACTTAAACTAAGTTATACTAAAAACAAGAAGACAAGCAAAGAATGCAAAAGAATATATACGAGAGATGAGAATGAAATGCAGTTAAGTCTAGCCGAAAATCACAGGGCACACCCAAGTCCCCGGCAGCGACGCCAAAAACTTGGTAGGCCTGAGAAAGGGTTTAAATTACGGCCTACGGGTTATACCGCAAGTGCACGGCGTCTATTGGAGACGCGGCAAGTACGGGTCGATCCCACAAGGACTAGGGGTGCTCTATGTGTTTTCTAAGGCTTCTTCAACTGAGATTCAAAGGTGACAGAGTAACAAAAGGGGAGATTTTGCCGAAACGGCTGATGTTGAAATGAAGTGAACTTAAGCTAAGGTATTTTGGCTCTAAACTAAGGTAACACAGTGACAATGGGTAAGTGCCAGGGTTATGAATCCACCTCTACTTCTTATGCTAAGGTCAAACATACCCTGTTCATATCTCATACCTCCTTCTGAAGGCCTCAGGTGGAGGAATCCTTTAGCTAACTTGTCCTCATTCACTCCTAGTATAACTTGTCTTTTCACATACAAGTTATCACAAGCTCATTCGGGTTGTAGGCTAACTAATTACTCCTAAGTGATTCAAATGATATCACTAATGCATTCCTAGTATAATTTGTCTTATCACAGTACAAATTATCACAAATGTAATTGATCCAAACATGACATGAAATCACTCATCTCCATTAAGCACAATGAGACACAAAATTAGACATGTGAACTCAACATAAGAGCAAGGAGTATCATCAAACACCCTCGAAGTTAAATTAAAACATAACAAGATAAAATTGAACACAAATAAACTAAGGTGACAGTACGGCTAATCCAAAGTGTCTTCTACACAAACCCTCGGTTGTATTTATACATCCAAAATCAACCAAACCCTAATTTGATTTCAAAACGTAAAATAAACATAAAATAGATCGTACCCAATCTCACCCATACTCTGAATCGTGCGTCTCTTCTGTCAAATCGCTCGCATCGATTGTGGGTGAAAACCCTAGTTTCAATTGTCTCCAATCCTAGCTTCTAGGGTAAGTGAGAAGCTAAGGAGGGAGACAAATGAAGCTAGGGTGGCGGTGAGGAGTTAGAGGAGTTGTTGGGCCGGTGTGTCGGGGAAGGTGATGGTGGCGGTGAGGTTACGGCGGGGTATGGAGGTGGTGGAGCGAGTTGCGAGAGCGAGCTCTGTCGGGTAAGGGAAGAGAGGAAGAAAGAGACAATGAAACTGGGATTAGGGTTTTGGTCGAGGGTATAGGTGATGGGGATTTTGTTGTGGGGCGGATGCGACCAAGATTGATGAGACAGGCCTAGCGAGCGTAGGATTGGGCGGAGAAAGATCTTAACTAGGCTGAGAGAGGTGGCAGTTTTGGTGTGATATGGTGTTGAGCGAAGTATCGAACATCGATGCTAGTGGGAGCAGCGACCGTAGGATGTAGAAGATCGAAATCTCGACGGCTTGGAGTGGACGGGCTCGGATCCGGGTCATGGGTAGCTCTAGCCCAAGTCTCCCTTGCTGGGTTGCAAGCCGACTCGCGCGTGGGCTTTGGTTATCTGCTCCATAGATGATCGACTCCCATTCTTCGCCCTTTTGGCTCCTCGAGATTCTCCTGGACTTTATTTAGTACCTAAAAATACAAAATTAATTAATACAAATATTTATTCTTGAAAACAAAGAAAACACAGAATCTGGGATAATATCTGATTCTTGAGCACAAAAGATGAGTAAAATGCCAATAAAAAGTTGTATAAATATGCACTATTTGGCACTCATCATCCGTCCAGTCGGTCGGGTCGGGTCGGGTCCGGGTCCGGGTGTGGGTGTGGGTGTGGGTGTGGGTGTGGGTTCAATAAGACTTATCTTTTTACTGAAAATTTTACTCATGTTTTCTGCACATGTGTCTTTTTGTTTGGACGTGCTTGTCACATATGTGAAGCAATATTCCCACTGTCCTTACGTGTTTGGTTTGCTTGCTTTAAATAAAGCAGTTTCAAAACGATTCTCGCAAAAGTGCTTTTCGGACAAAGTTGTTTCACAGAAAACTACACCTTGTTTGAAGTCTGATTTCTTTGGCTTGTTTTGTTTGTTTGAAGAACAAAAACATAACCAATAACCTTGTCATACGCATGGGTTTTCCTTGGCGTTTTCTCTTGTCTTGCTTAATGATTTTTGCTATAAATAGTGAAGAGTTTCTCACTTCACAACACACACCAAGAGAAGCTTTCTCTTCTCTTCTTCTTCTCTTCCTCTCTTGTTTTCTTAACGAGTTCTTAAGGTTTTTTGAGAAATAAAAACTTTCGATTTTTCTCTCTTGGAGTAACAACTTTTCCAAGTCTTTGCCAAGCTCTTAGGTACCTTCCTTGTATGCTACATCGAGAGGTACTAGCGGTAGTTGTATCCCTGGAGGTGACTCGCCAACCTATAGCATCTCGGAGGAGTAACAGGCGATATTGCCTTTAGGTCGGCGTATTTATACGTGCCTCTACCATTCCGATTACCATTGTTTGAGCATCACCAACAACATCAGTGAAGCATGGGTTTGAGCTAAGTATATTCTTCACATCTCTTTCATTATTGTTACCTTGTTTCCAACATGGAGTTGCCTCAGTTCTTCATTGTTGACTGGACCATGTTGTTCATCTTTCCTGAATCTCCTGCGATTACGCGCTCTTTTTGCCTCTCCACCGGTAAAGTTGTGACTCCCGGCTAAGGATTCAGCGTTTCTTGCACTGCCTGAGTAGATGCACGCCGACCCTTCTTGTAATTGTGATGTTATATCATTCAAAAGGCGGAATGTTTCGCTCTGCCTTCCGGTGATACTCGGCTTGATTTGCCAAGACATCCTCCAAAGCATTCTAACTATACTTTCCATGATATCTCGAAACACCCGTGGTTTCCTTGATACATTGCGAGATGGAAACCGAAAATTTGAGAATTCAATTTTGTGCAACCGAGAGATCAACCTCCCACTGTGGTCGCCAATTGTTTATGGGTGAAAACTACTCCTGCAGAATTTGGTAATTTGGGGTGTGGATGAGGAATGAATTTAAACCTTAAACAAATGCATTGCGCGGTGAGTGCTTGTAGATTCGAGAGATCAATCTGTGCAAGTCCGGCCTAAACCAAGAAATGGCCGTTCCAGACTTGTTTCGGTCACAAAGTGAAGGAGATGGGGTTGATCTTAGGGAGGGAAGCAAGGAAGGTGTTGAGATTGTGAAGGTGTAGACTTGCTTATGACTTGCAACAGGAAAGTGAACAAGCTTACGATTGGTGTAAGCAGGCTCTGGGTGTTTTCTTGTTGTTTGTCTTTTGTTGTTTGGAAATAGGGCGGAGAACCTATTTATACAAGTCATTGAGTCTTATTCACGTCTCTCGTGGGAAGTGGAGGAAGTGGAGTGATGGAGTAGTGAAGTTTTGCGTTGGTGATACACGACCAGCCTTGCCCACTTCTCCTGTTCATCTCTAACCGTCCATGACTTCCTAACACGTTCTTGTGATGGCGCGTTGCACGCTTGCACGCCGTAAACCCCGGACCAATACCCCAGCATGTATCCCCCGGTTTGTGACATGATTGATGTCTCGGAATGTGTGGATCGTGGATCCACGAAAGATAGCATGTAATCTTTGAATTGAATAATCTGCGTTATTCGGAAGTCGATACTTGTGAAGTATCGTGTGTATTTTATGCAGTCTTGCATCATGGTGTGGTAAAGTGATGGGTAATGACACCTTACTAACCAATTAACTCCTGACCAGTACTGTATAACCAAGCTGGTGAAGTTGGACGGATGAGATGATCTTTGAGACACCCATCTGCGACCGTTGATGAAGTTAGGGTTTTGAAGAGGTGCATGGGCATCACTCTTCAGCTTTGTCGAAACCAAGCATGGGATACAACTTTGGCCTAACCGACCATACATGCGTGTAGATGGCATGATGGTGTAGGCGCCTATACCCCATTACCTCATGAAAGTATGATCTGGGTCACTCAATTCATCCGGTGAAATCGAGTGGTCGAGATCGATTTGCGACAAAAAACTAGTGCCGCAAGGGCCGCACGTCACGCCCTCTTCAGCGCACGTTCCAAGACGACCAATCTTGGTCGGTCTTGGCCGATTGGCCTGATATGAAGGTGGTAGGCTGATGTTCACGCCTATACCTGAATATCCCATGAAAACATGATCTGAGCCATCCAAATCGTCCGGCGAAGTTGAGTGGTCGAGATCAGTTTGCGGTTTGGGAGGTGTGACCACGCTAGTTTGAGCGTGCGTTTTGGATTAGCCAGGCATGATATGCCTTGGCCGATCGGGTTAGGGAATAGATGGGTCCACCGTGGTCATGCTAGTATGACCGGACCTGCTTAATCTAATCTTGGACCCTCCATTCATGCCGGAGAAGATGGACGCTCGTGATGCTCAAAACCCTAATTTTGGGTTTCAAAGCCGTGCGTCATCTCTTGTTTGGGCGACGATTTTGTCACGACCAAACATGGTTGGTCTTGACCGAATGGTCAAGTGTGTAGGCGGGCCCGCGGTGATCATGTTGACATGCTCTGGGCCCTTTGAATCTATATCTACACCCTCCATCTAATACCTGCGAAGATGGATGGTTGAGACTGTTTTGCGACACATGTAATATGCCGCAAACCCTAATTTAGGGTTTTCCGTCCATAATGCTTGGTATGAACGTTTTTTGGCAAGCTAGGCCAATGGCCGACCGTGCGGGTTCCGCATTGGTTCGGTAGTGGATATTCCATACCTGCTTGGGGGTGATGGAATTGATCTGGGTCATCCAATCATGCTTATGGAGTTGGATGACCTGCGATCATATCCGGATCGATACGGTCAATCCGGGATGCTCAATCGGGCTAGTATAACACACCGAGAGTCGGCACATGCGGGTATTTCGTACATGGTTTCATTATAGTGCTTGGAGGTTCGTGTTACTCAGTAAGAGTAACACTCGATCGTCATGCCACACCGATAATGAGTACTTTGGAAATACAAGGCTGATTAGAATTCACAGGATGGGATTGTTGCCACATGCTCCAACCTGGAGGAATTTCATGTATTCACAGAATGGGATTGTTGCCACATGCTCCATTCTTGGTGAATTAAGTGATGGAGTATCCAACACTTATTAATGGCTTTATCTTTTACAAGATGTCAGCGCATAATTTTTCCGGATTTTACAATTTTAACCTCAAATGAAAATCCACCATCAACATCAGGGAACAGTGAGTATCACCGACGTCCTGAAGGCATTAAGCCCTCTCAACGAACAATTATGTAGGAGGACCGCCCAATTCTATTATTCTACATAGAGGGCACAATGAAATTCCAGGGATCGAACGCTCAGCTAGTGGAGGCTTTTCGAAAGACATGTTCATCATGGCTTCGTAAAATATGAATCGTCACATGCCTGAAGCCATATCAGAAACGTGCAGTATCATGATTTTACGGTTTTGACCTTTGTTGAAAATCCACCATCAACAGTTGCCTTGAGAACTAAATCCCCATCATGAAATTTGTTAGGCTTGGTTGCTCGTGCCCTGAATATCTTCTGCTGGTTCGGAATTCCTCATATAGTGGGATTCCATGTTGGTGGAGCTTTCCAATCCTGCGGCACATGTGGACACTCACGCTAGGGAGAGTACCTAGGATATTGGTTGTCGTTTTCAGTCATTATCCTAGCGATGATTGTGTCAGTAAGACGCTGGATTCGAAGAGGCTCTGCGTCCAACCACTTGGTGAAATATTGCTGAGGAGAGTCTAACCACTCATAACGTTTGGTGATAGCTAAGTTGTGAGTAAGATCAAGTCCCCGGACCAGAGTAGCATATTTGAAAGTTGGTAATATAGACACATTAGGGGGGATGAGACTTGCCTGAGTACGGAACCTCTTGACGAATTCATGCGCGCTCTCTTCAGGTTTTTGTGTGAGTTCCATCAAGGCTTCGACTTTCCCCAGATGTTCAAATGGTGGATCGTCCTCCACTTCTTCCGAGTCAGAGCTTTCTTCAACAGAAAAATGTGCAATTGAAGGTGTTGTAGTTACATTTTCAGCATGAATCCATGTTCGTCCAAGGATCATATCATATCCTGTGTCCTCCCTAATTATGTGAAATTTGGTTTCTGCCCAGGTTGAACCAGTTTTTATCTTGAGAATGATGTAACCATAAGCATCCCTGGAGACTCCTTCATGGTCTCTGACTGAGACAGGAGCATGAGTGGCTTCTTGTCGAGTGATGCCTGCAGTTCTGAGAGTTTTCAAAGGGATGATATTAATAGCAGTGCCAACATCGACCAATGCTCGCTTGAACTCATTTCCTTTGAGATGGACCGTGGTGAGAAGTCCCTAGTCATACATCTCTTTGTCAGTGGCTGGAGGTTCAGGGAGCACTTCTGAGATAGATAAATGCTTCCCAGACACTATATGGTTCAAAGCCGTGAACATGTCCCCTCTTTGAGCTTTTGACAGATAAAGCAATTCGCATACATGCTTGATCAATGATTGAATTGCTTCTTTGACTGGTTGTTCAGAGAGTGTAAAGTTTCTGATTGGGAGAGGATTCTTGTGTACTCCTTTAGTCCCCAGTTCTCCTGAATCAGGATTTTCCTTGAATATGCATTTCAGAGTTCTGCAATCACTGGTCGGATGACTGACATACCTATGAAAGCGACAGTAAAGCGGATTCTCCACTTCCTCGTCTGTCGGCTCTTTCCTGACGGGAGGTAAGTTGATCGCACCATCTTGGATCCAGACTTCCAATAACTCGATCACCTCTTCAATAGGGAAATGAAAGTCTGGTAATTCCTGATCATTCTGCTGACGTTGAGCCGGTGCTTGTGCGTTTCGAGTTTGGTTGTCCTTCTTTGGTGCTTTCGTAGACGTTGGAGGAGCATTCTTATGTTGTTGCGCATTAGCTTTCCTTTTGCTCCCTTCAGCAACATTCATGGAAGGTTGAACATTGTACTATTTGTTGATCAGGCGCTGGTGCTGTTTCGAGCGTCTCGCGCTCCTCGGCTTTGGCGGTTTTTGTCCTTTCCAGCAAGGATGGAGCAGTATTTGCTGATCGCTTGGATGCTTCATGGAGCTCTGAAAACATCTGGAGCCAGATATTTTCCAGCAAGGCTCTGTAAACTGGGATCATCCCGTTGATGCATAAGTCCACCAATTGTTGTTCAGTAACATTAGGGAAAGCTTGGATTCTGAACCTTTTCACATATTCATTCGGATGTTCAGCATTCTTCTGAGATATTCTTCCTAAGTCAGAGAGAGTAACCTGTTCAGAGACAAAGAAATATTTCATGTAGAAGGCATTAACCATTTCTCCCCAACTAGCGATGCTCTCAGGTGCAATGTTTTTGTACCAGGTGTATGCTCGGCCGGTCAGAGATTTAGAGAATTCTATCAGACGGACAACATGGTTGTGTTCATGCTCTCCTAGTGCCTCCAGGAATCGAGAAACGTGCTCTTGAGCGTTCCTTGTTCCGTTATATAATGTGAACGTCGGATAAGTATAACCTTTCGGGAGAGGGATTCTTTGTGTAGCAGCAGGATATGAAGGTTGATGACGATGGACATATGGTGTCTTGTATTTTCCTCGAGTCTCCATGAAGCGTTCCATATCTTCACGAGTGATGAATCCTGCAGACTATTTCTCTGATGGATTTTCTGCAGCTTTGCAGGCTTCATCATCGTCCACCACATGGATTGGCGACATTTCAGGGTCCGTTTCTTTGGCTTTTCCTTTCTCCGACCCTTCCTTAGTTTTCTCTGAGATTTTGTCTGTGAGAGTTTTGAGATAATTGCATATCTCCTTCTGAGTGGTAGCCATATCAGTTTGATTTTTAGCGAGAAATTCCTGGACCTTCATGAGATCAGCTATGGTGGGTGGATTTTCTCTGACTTCCTCGGGATGTCGGCTGAAGAGAGGATGATTTCCAGTGTTGGTTTGAGGAGGAGTAGTATCACCATCATTGTTAGAAGCAGGAATGGTTTCTGGAATACCATCATTGTTATTGTTGCTAGTGCTAGCGTCGTTTGCATTTGTAACTAACCCAGACCTAAGACGAGAAATTTTTTGATGGGGGCGTTTTTTGAACGGGGCATGAGGGACAAATGATATGTTGACACATGTCTTTGATTCCCATGAATTCTGTTTCCAAAAATACCAACACCAATTAAGAAAAAAAAAATTCTCTCCAAAAATACACATCTTTTATTTTTTTGGAAACATAATTCATTAATATCAAAAGACATGTGTCAACAAATTATTTGTGCCCCATGCCCCCTTCAAAAAATGCCTCCATCAAAAAATTTCTCGTCTTAGGTCTGAGTTAGTTACAAATGCAAACGACGCTAGCACTAGCAACAATAACAATGATGGTATTCCAGAAACCATTATTGCTTCTAACAATGATGGTCGCCACTGTGAGATTGAAACCGAGAGATTAATCTCCCACTCTGGTTTCCAATCTGTAGATGGGGAAAAACGATTTGCTGGTTTTTTAGGGAAGTGAAGAGATGACGGTTAGGGCGAGACTCCTCAACCGAGCAAACTGCTAACCTCACACAGATGCACTGCACGGGAGTACTTTGAGTTTGAGAGATCAATCTGTAGGACTCCGGCCTAAACTAAGTCAATGGCCATTCCAGAGTCAATTCGGTCACAAAGAGGGAGATGGGTTAATCTATAGGAGGGAAGCTGAGAATTGTGGGATCAATGATGATCAAGGATTGTGGATGTGTTGAATGTTTCTGCAAGTATGTGTAAATAAGTTTGATCGAGAGAACTTGTGTGTAGACAATTGTTCATGTCTCCGTAATCAATTCAGAACTTATTTATATTGTCGGGATAGTAAAACACATTGATCCCAGTAAGTGTGACGGTTTCTTGAGTGAAAGAATGGGAAAGTGGGACATCGTGGTAAAACCAGTTCCGTGTCGTGTGGAGACTTGGTTGATCGTCCACCCATTACTTTGCTAACTCCCTTAACCGCTTGCACGCCTTACTCACATTTCTCATCGTGGATGAACACACGTGCTGTAGGCCTCCAGACCAAACCCTAATTGATATCCCCCATGTGACGTGATTGATGTCTCACGAACGTGGAGTCTGCAAAGTAGACGTGTATTTGACTAGTCAGTCGTTCACTTGATTACACAGTGAGTCTAGGTTTTGTTGAATTGAACATGAGTGACGAATGCTCAGTGATTCATGGATTGAACATGTCAGACGTACAGTTCTTATGTTGATATTGCTCGTCAGAGAAAATGTTATAAATTCGAGCAACTTAGCAAGTATTGCTCGATTCGACGAATTACTAAATATTGATAGTTGGATCAATATTCGAGCAGCTGGGCAAGTATTGCTCAATTCGACGACGAATTACTGAATATTGATAATTGGATCAATATTCGAGCAACTGGGCAAGCATTGCTCAATTCGACGACGAATTACTGAATATTGATGGTTGGATCAATATTCGAGCAACTGAGCAAGTATTACTCAATTCGACGATGAATTACTGAATATTGATAACTGGATCAATATTCGAGCAGTTGAGCAAGTATTGCTCAATTCGATGAATTATTGGTAACGTGACCCAATAAAATATTAATTAAAATATTGGTAGCCTACCAAATATTATGTAATTAATCTGAATGTTGATTACTAGATCAACATAAATTTATTAGTGTTTGAACTTGCTCATATTTGTGGAGCGTTTGTTCGAAAACCTAATTCTTGATCAATTGTTCGTCAATTGATGAATTACTCAAAATAGGTCATGAGTGAGGGAGGGACCGACCACATGGGATGATGGACGACCATGTGGTGCCCAAGTGCTTGAGTGAGCGTGCACCAGGGTCCTTAGTTGACCGGTTGGTGAAAGAATGATGATTAAATGTCGGTTTCATCATTTGTTAAAATAGTGCTCGTCTGAGCATTAGGTAATAAAATCTAATTTATGGAGAAGTGAGGGACCAACCAAGAGGGCATGAAACCGGAAGTTGCTGGTCATGGGACCATCTGATGGTCGTTTGAGCAAATTCCAAGTTGTTGGAAAGAGTTTGGACCCAATACGAGCAATTGAGCAAATTAGGTCAAAATTATAAGAATGTGTGGGACCGGCTCCTTGCAAGCATTAGGGCCGGCCTTGCTCGGTCAAGGAAGCATGCTCATGTCACCATAATATCCGTGTCTCAGTCCTGAGAGTTTCAGTATTTTCTAATATGCGTTCGAGAAATATCTTGGATTTTCAGAAGAGTTTGATCTTTGACTGAAATTCTTGATTTTGCTCGAATGAGCAAGTAGAACTTTGCTCGCTTGATCAATATTTTGAGAATATTAAAATAACAATAATTTAATATATTTTCATGAATAGCCTAGTCGATCGTGCGATCATTTGACTTTTTGGCTTTTTCATGGTTTGAGCAATATTTGAGAAAATATGAAGAAACCATGATTTTTTGCTCAAACGGAGGAGTTTCATGAGATGAGGGAAATAATAATTATGAAAACAAGGATTGCAAGGTGTGGGACCGGCCACGGCTAGGGCATGGCCGGCCAGCTAGTAGCCCGGTCCCGCGACACCTTTCCTTATTTCATTATTTTTCATGAAACCATGAAAATATGGAGAAACCGTGAGTTTTGCTCAAACAAGGAAAGTTGCTCGAATGAAGGAGTTTTCATGAGTTCATGAAAATAGGAAAATAAGAAAAATAAAGGGAAGAGCCGTGGGGGACCGGACGGCCGGTGGGCCTGGTCCCCTAGGCGCCTCTTTTATTATTTTTTAATATTATTTTCTCTGTCCTATTTTGTGTAGGATTCCTCGTTTGTCCATATTTATGAATGCTCGTTTGCGCATTTGGGTGCTCGTTCGTGCATCATTGTTGAATACACTTGCACCATTTTATTGGGGCTTACTCGGTGATAGTCCAGATGCCCGATTGTTGAGTAATTATTACTAATCCATGAAATTCAGCGGAGAATGGTTCATGAAACGGAGGAATAATTATGAATTGTGCATCTATTACTAATCCATGAATTCAACGAGGAATTCAGGGAAAGGGGTAATGAGTGAATTGGTTATCTATTACTAATCCATGGAGTCAGGCGGGGATTCATGGAACAGAGTAATGAGATATAATAGATTATTTTCTAGGAATTCAGTGATGAATGTCACAATAGAATTAATCTATTGTAGAATCGAGATATGAGATAGTTGAAGCATCATACTCGTTCTGAAAGGTGCATATTCAGGGAAGAACGTGCAGCGTTGTTAACGCCCTGAAGGCGTTTAGCCCTCAACAAACAATTATGTAGGAGAGCCGCCTGAATCTATACACAGTCTCTCTACATAGTCAGGGAACAACGAGTGTCGCCGATGTCCTGAAGGCGTTAAGCCCTCTCAACAAATAATTATGTAGGAGGACCGCCCAATCGTTCTTCTATGTAGAGGTGGGTCTCTCTATGTAGTCAGGGAACAGCGAGTATCGCTGACGTCCTGAAGGCGTTAAGCCCTCCAACAAACAATTATGTTCAGAGGACCGCCCAATCATGTTATTATACATAGAGGTTACGATGAAATGTGTAGCATCGAACGCTCAGCTAGTGGGAGGCCTTTCGAGAAACCTATTCATCATGGCCCCTGAGAGGAACTCGATCAGAGATCGTGAAACGGTTCACGGATCATAAAATATGAATCGTCACATGCGTTCCTGAAGTCGGGTCAGAAACATGCAGTACCATGATTTTACGATTTTGACTTTTGTCGAAAATCCACCATCAACACCCACCATTACTTCCCCTAAAACTCTTTACTCCTTGGGAGTAATTTATGTGATTAGGGCTAGTTCCTCCTTCCCACGTTTTATCCTATCAAAATTGCGACCACAGTGGGAGGTTCTTAGCTTCTTTTCAAGCATGATACTCCCAAGTGCGATCCAGGAAGTACCAGTGGGTGGAGCACTCCTAAATCCGGACCATGTTTCTATAGAAGACGTGCACGGAGAGAGGGATGATGAGATACACTTCCGTGTAGTGGTTACTACACCCATTGTGCAAGGAGCAGGAGCATCTCAGGGTGCAGGAGTGTCCCAGAAGAAAGGAAAGATTCCTAAAGAAAAAGCTACGGCTGAAACAAGCGAGCAAGAAATGTCTGAAATGCAAGAGGAGTTAGACGCGTCTATCAAAAGGTAGCAGGAACTGCGCGGGCACCTAAAGCGAACGAGAGAGCAAAATGTAGTAACCCCTAGAACGATCAGTACTAAGAATACTATCCCAGGCATGACGGAGGACGCGATTGCGAAGTATCTAGAGACTAATTATCGGGTGATAAAATATGATGCCTATAACTCGCTGGAAACACCATATTCCGTGGAAGTTGCCGATTACTTATATCTGGAGGACTACACATCGCCAAAGTTTAAAACATACGAAAGAAAAGGGAATGCGCGAGAGTATATGCGTTGTTTCCTGTCATCTATGAATGCTTACGCTAAGGACGAAAGCCTTTGCATGTGGGAATTCCCAAAGTCGTTGACAGACAATGCTTTTACCTGATACGATAACTTGAAACCCGGAAGTATTAGCTCATGGTCTGCCATGGTACAACTCTTCTTGAAGAAATTCTACTTTGCCCAGAAAAGGGTTATGGTAATAGACTTAGGAAGGTGCACCCAGCGGGTAGGAGAAGAGATCGGCAAATACATCACTCGATTCCGAGATTTTACGTTAGAATGCCACGAGGATATTGCAGAGGAGCGCTTAGTGGAAATCTGCATCAGAGGAATGGACACTGTTTTCCGGTTAAATCTGACGAACTTCAAATTTCAAACCTTTGTGGAAGTTGAGGAGGCTGCAGCCCGGATATCAGATTGTGCGGACGTTATGAACTCTGGAGCGAGCGGACACACTTGGAAACAACATTCTGTCAACGCCACATGTGCACCAGCTTTCAATGATCAAGGAAGTGAAATAGGAAAAGGCGGAGCTGCTTTTGGCTCCTATCGCGGAGGACAACCCGGAAGAAGGGGAGGAAGAACGGATGGAGGAAGGTCTAACCCGCCACCGCCATTAACGTGCAGTAAAGAACAGATAGTAGGACTTTTGGAACGATTGGTGTTGAACAATGAAGAAACTCTCCCGCCCGTATCAGCAGAACCTACCGCGGCGGATAAGGCACACGAGCGGTATTTCCACTACCACAGGAGAGTTCACCATCCGACCGTGGAATGTTATTCCCTTCGGTACATCATGCTAAGAAAGCGAACTAGAGGCGAGCTGGAGATAGGAGAGCAAAGCATCAAGAGTGACCCGCTTCCTCAGCATCAAGTTATGATGATTTCACACGAACCCATTGAGGGAGAAGCTGGGACACCTTGGGAGGATGCTGAAGAAGAAGAAGTCTGTGAGGTTTCTGAGCCAGCAATCTTCCCGAATACGAATGGAATTGCTAGTAAATTTTCTCAGACTGTTTTGGCTCAGCAGTTCTTCGATTCTCTGGGTTTTAGTGAAAACCAAGTCCGAGAAGCATCCAAAGCTATCACTGCGATTGCATCCGGAAAGGCGTACAATCATATACCTAAAGAAGCTATCACCTTTACGGATGAAGATATATGTTACCCGGGAGAGCACCTTCGCCCCTTATACCTGACAATGTTTATTAACAAACAACCCCTCAAGCGAGCTTTCATAGATGGCAGAGATTCCCTCAACCTAATTTCACTACACACTTTTTTTTTTTACTCGGTCAACAATATAATAAAAAAGCAAAAAAGCGGAACTGTACAGGGCGAGGTCCAATTAGCGCCTAGCCGTTAGGCTACACGCTAAGAAAACCTATTTGAAACGAAGATAAACCTCCCCAGGCCATTCTACAGAAAGAATAAAGCCTGGCCTACCCTCATAAAACTCATAAACGTCTTCGGCCAAGAAACATGCTTGTTTAGCCGAAGCATCTGCAGAAAAATTAACTTCTCTATAGCTATGTATATAGCGAATATTTGTATAAAAACTTCTCGCCATCTTCCACTTTTGCATCAATTGCCATGGTAACTCACCCTTTTGAAGAGCTAGGATGCAACTCATAGAGTCCGACCTAACACAAAGATTTGTAATATTCCACCTTTTGGCAACCATGGCTCCGTAAATAATCGCGCTAAATTCTGCATAGTAATTGGTTTGCCAGCCAAGACCAACACAAAGAGCGCCAAGGATTGCCGAATTTGAGTCTCGAAAAGTAACACCAGAACCAGCTTGGCCTGGGTTTCCATGCGAAGCACCATCACAACAGATCATAATCTCCCCAGAATTGGGCGGCGTCCAACTAACTTCAAGAGGAGTCGAGTTCTTGCATGATCTATGCTTAACTCTGAAAAATTCCAAAATGCGCCAATCCTCCATGTTGTTATACATATGACCCTTTAACCTAATAGAGTAATCACGGATAACCTGATAAACTCTACCTTTAAAGCCTAGCCATCGAACTCGCATATCATCAAAATAAGCCTTGTTGCGCATTTTCCATAATTCTGTAACTATTGCAAGATTTGCAACAAGCCACAGATCCTTCACCATCCTCTCTGCGCCCCTTTGCAGCCTTATAAGAGGCCACAAGATCTTCTTTTGCTTGCAGATTAAAAATTCCAGCCGCCCAAGCCCAAATTCGCTTAGCAATTCTGCAATGCCAAGTGATATGGCTAACATCTTCACAACTTACTCTACACAGGCGGCACATAGACGGCATCTCCCTGCCTGTCTTCTTAGTGATGTTATCTTCAGTAGCGCAACATTGCTTCTTCCAAACCTTCCAGAATGCACACTCAAAGTAGGATGCACAACTTTGTCTCGTGAAAAGAACCGCCGCAGCACAATCTCCATGTAGCTTTAATTGCAGCCTTAGCCGATTTGACAGAAAAAACTCCCTTGATATCAAGATCCCAAATTTTGTAATCCTCACCACCAGCAATAATAGGTAAATTTTCAACATCAATATGGCAGCGCAACATCAAATCCCTTGTCTTCGAAGGGATAACCCAAGCACCATCAACAATAATATCACTTACTTTGGCCGTAAAATCATTAGGGCCCTTGGAAGTGATTCCAAGCCTCTGTGCAATCGAAAAATCACCACACCAATTATCAAAGAATAAGGAAGTATTAGCACCATTACCAATAATTGAGCGAGTATGCCGTTGCACAAAATTGTGAACCAATCTGATTCCTGGAAAAACCGAAGAACCCAATTTATAATCAATCAAATTGCCATTTATCTTGAAGTATTTCTCCTTCAAAAACCTGGCCCAAGTCTTGTTTGAGTCACGAATGGAAACCCAAAGCTTCATCAGCATGGCCCTATTTACATCATTCAATTTCTTAAGGCCAAGACCACCTTCCCGCTTCGAACAACACAAATCATCATAAAGGACCGTAAATTATTTACGTTTTTCCGCATCACCAGACCATAGAAAATTCCTAATGGCCCTCTCAACTTGCTTAATGATTGTACACGGCCATTTGTAAACAGCCATGGAATGAAGCACATAACTTGAAATAACCGATTTAATCAAAACCAATCTAGCTTGAAAAGATAAAAGCTTACCCTTCCAACCTGCCAGCTTGTCCATGATCTTCTCCACTACCTGGCGAACATGAATATGTCGCACAATACCAGGTTTCAATTGGATTCCCAAATATTTATCCGGGAATAAAGCCCTTTCCATTCCCATAAAATTAGCAATAGCAATGGAACGAGATTTTCTATCACCTCCATAATAAAACTTGCTTTTGGCATAACTCACATATTTGCCAGATGCACGTTGATAAATTCCAAGCATATTTTTCAAATTCTGCAAACTATGCAAGTTACCCCTGCAGAAAATAAGAATATCATCCGCAAATAGAAGGTGTGTAGGAGCTACACCCTTCTTACTCACCATATGATCCACTTCGAGTAGCAAACATCTTTGATAGATTGCGACTTAGAACGTCTTCAATAAGCACAAAGATCAAAGGTGAAAGAGGATCACCTTGACGCAACCCTCTATTGTAACTGAAAAAACCTTTAGGACAACCATTAATCATAATAGAAATCCTAGCAGAATTAAGGATGTTGAGAAGCCACTTACACCAATTCTCGGAAAAGCCATATTGACGAAAAACTTCCATTACGAACTCCCAACTGACCGTATCAAAAGCTTGGGCAATATCCAACTTGAGGCCAACATTCCCAAAGTTTCTTTTAGTGTTGATCTCATTGATCAATTCAGACGCCAAAGCTATATTCTCATGAATATTTCTTCCTTTCATAAACGCAACTTGCTCTTCAGAAATCAATTTATTAAGCACCGTTCCAAGCCTTGTAGCCAGAATCTTTGTAATGATCTTGAAGAAGAAATTGCTTAAACCAATCGGTCTATAATCTTTGATAGCATCAGACTTATTATTTTTCGGAATCAGAACAATAAAACTAGAGTTAATGCCATTCGGAATTTTCCGCATCGCCCAACAATTTGCAATAGCATTAAAAAGATCTCTAGAAATAATGTTCCAACAAAGTCTATAAAAAGAACCTGTAAATCCGTCAGGGCCAGGAGCAGAATCCGCACCCAAATCAAAAACAGCTTCTTTAACTTCCTCCAAAGATGGAATGGCATCCATGAAAGCACTCTCAGCAGCCGAAATACTTTCATGCGCATAATCAAACAAAATTGGATCAATATTGACTTCTCCACCATTGAACTTTGCTTGGTAATGATCCACAATATAGTTTTTTATATCATCCTGCAAAATCAAAGTAGAGTTAGTAGAAATCTTCAATTCGGATATAGTGTTGTGACTCCTCCTCATACGAATGCTATTATGAAAAAATCGAGTATTTTGATCTCCGTCTTCCAACCAATACTCCCTCGATTTTTGTTTAAGCATGGTAGCCAGCTCAATGCGCACGTCCTCAGCAGCTTTCTTAGCATCCGCAACCTTCAAAAATTGGTATTCACTTCTCGGATTTTGATCAAGAAGATCATTTTCCGATTCAAGTCTTAGTTCAGCTTGCTTCAAACGAAACTGAACATCACCAAAGACCGTTCTATTCCAAATTTTCAAAGCCTCACGCAGTCGCTTCAATTTTGAAGCAAACACAAATGGGGGAGCACCATCAAGCCTTAATCTCCAATTTTCTTCCACAAAACTCAAGAAAACTGGATGCGAGCCACATTTTTTGAATTCGGAAAGGAACCCTCTTCGGTCTTGGACTCTCAAAGGCGTAGCCAAATAAAGGGGAATGATCCGAGCAAACCCTTGGGAATGCCTTACATCTCCAATTTGGATACTTGTCATTCCAAGCATCATTTAAAATCGCCCTATCATGCTTAGAAATGATTTTGTGAATACCACTCCGACAGTTCGTCCAAGTATATTTCTTTCCAAGAGCATCAGCTTCAACTAAACCATTATCCGAAATCCAACTTCGAAACTCATTCATATAAACTTCTTTAATTGGCCTGCCACCTTTCTTCTCATCCAGACGCACAAAACAATTAAAATCGCCCAACACCAACCATGGAATAGATATAAAACCCAAGCCTAATTGACGCCAAAGTCTTTGCCGAACTACTGGATCATAAGAAGCATGAACTGCCGTAACTAAATCTCCCGCAAAATCTAGAGTAATGGCTTGTTTTGAAGAAGTTAGGACATTCGGCCTAGCTAAAGTATTCCTCCACAAGACCCAAATATTACCCTTTTCTCCACCAGCTTCATTTGTGATAACATCTTCACTGAAATCAATTAATTTCATCTTCCTAACAAAACGTGTGGTGCAGAAAACCTGCGGTTCTGCAATACAAATTACATCAGGACTATGCAAGTGATATAGCTCCTCCAATTTGGCCCTTGCACCATCTTTAGCCAAACCTTGAGCGTTCCAATAAAAGACACGCATTAAATAACACTGTCTTTTTCAGGGCTTGCCGAACCCTTTTTAGAACCTTTACCACCACGAGTAGTAACTTGACTAACCGCAGCCACAGTTACATTCTTCTTTTTAGGATTTTTTGGCTTTGGCTTTGTTTTTTCAGCCTCCTTCTTCTCACGTTCTTCTTTTTCTTTCAAGGCAATTAAAACCAAATTATTTGCATCCTCTTTAGCAACATTTGAAGTGTTAGTCGATTGAGTCGGATTTTGAGCTAGCTCCCTACCCGGAACTTCCTCTTCAATTGCAACATCTAAATCTTCAATCTCTTCGTTCCCAGTTTCAAATCTATTAGAAAGCGTTATGTTCTCCAAAGATTGCACTGGAGTAGATCTTCTTGAAGTTTTAGTAGCCTCACTAAAACCGGCATCGTCATTGTCATCAATATTTGCTGGGGTACTAATGACTGGAGAGGTAGGAGCTGCCTCTTTATCAACAGGTTCATCACTATCATTGGTATTAACCAGAATTGGTGTTGTTTCGGCTTGGTTTTTCTTCTCAATAGTCTTCTTTCTCAAATTATCAAGCTTAGTCCTAGCCATTTCTTTCTGAATCCTGGCAACCTCAGCATCAACCTCAAGTTGCCTTGCTTTTTCTTTCATGGTTTCATAATTCCTAAAAGCCTCCATCTCTTGTTCCTCCAAATTTACATCATCTTCTCTGTGAACATTCTCCGCAACCTCCTCACCATCATTGCGTAAATTTTATGTAGCCTCACGAATTTGAGAAGCACCATCATTACGCTTCTCGGATTGGCCGCCATCATTACACCCATCAGACTGAGAAGCACCATCATTGTGCATCTCAGGCAGTGAAGCACCATCATTGTGCGCCATAGGCTGTGACACACCATCAATGTGTTTCTCTTGTCTCTCATCCTCTGCACCCGATTTCGCATCAGTATTAGGCTCACTATTTTCCGGGAAATGGGTATGCGTTCCAGTAGCAATATCTAGTATTGATGGATTGTTTTTTGCCGTGGCATCATCTCCAGGTTTGGTTGTATCCTCCGCAGTCTTACCATCCGCAGCCTTGTCACCATCATCACCACCATTCCCATTGTTCTTAGGAATCTTATCTTTCTTCCAGAAATTCCTAAGCTCTTCCATGTCATATTCAAGAGATTTTAGGATCACAGGATCAGTCTCCTCATGAGCTTTCTCTTTCAAATCATCAAGTTTTTTTGTTCGGCAATCAGTTTTCTTATGGCCAACACATTTGCAATAGTCACAAAAACTCGGCTTATTTAGGATTTCATATTCTTGAACAAAAATTTCTTCATTCTCTTCACCATCAATAAGGATCCTTCCCAATGGTTGGGAAAAATCTATATCAATTAAACAAGCAGCAAAATAACCATATTCATGGCGCAAAGTACGCGGATCAACAGAAACCGGCTTACCAAGTGCTCTAGCCATGCGAAAAATTATTTCTTCATCCCAAAACTCCATTGGAAGAGCCTTGAAACGAACCCAAACAGCAGCCCTCGTGACTTTATCCTTCTCAGGATCAAACATAGGCGTCCAAGGATGGATTTTAAGCTGTTGAACGTCATTCTCCGACTTGATCTTCCATGGACCATCATAGCTAACTCGTTTGCGATCATCTTCATTGTCTAGTTTAATAACAAAGTATCCCTTTTTCCATGGAATAAATTGCACGGAACCAGTGAGCTTCCATTGCATTAATAAATCACGCTTAACATCTTCAAACTTTAGGGTTTTGAAAAACACCAAACGCCCGACCAAGCTAAATCTCCAAACGGCCTTGATCCTTGCATGAGTTTCCCGCGGAATTTTGATCAAAACATCATTATTTGTTGCTGATCGGATAGGAGGATGTGAGAGTGTATCAGCATCGATCTTGGATAAAACATGGGTTCTCTTCTTTAATATGGATGCATAGGAGCCGCGGTTTCCATCTTCAAGCGACCTTTGATTTCCATCTTCAAGCTGTTTCCCATTCTTGGTAGAATTAGGGTTTACAGCCGTGTTCTTGGGAACATAGACCATCCTAGTTCTAGATTTTGATCTTGAACGGTTCCAATTGTTTCTCCTAGGCTGATCATCACGTCGTTCGCCTACAATAGGCGGATTATTTGATTGATTCTGCGCCATTAGCGCAAAATCGCAAGGTTGTAAAGAAACGCCAAAGGAAAGGAGAGGAGGAAAAAACCAGAGCTCTTTCACGTGAAAACCCTAGGTTTCGCTTTTTTTTTTTCCTAATTTCACTACACACACTGGAATCCTTAGGGGTGTCGAGAACAACAATTAAGATACGCATGACAAATGTGAGAGGATTAAGAGGACATACTCAGACGACGATTGGGATAGAACACATGATGATGAAGATCAGACCCATTAGGGCACTTACCCCCTTCTACGTACTTGAGGATGACACTACGTTCCATGTGCTAGTTGGGCGAGGATGGCTCTTGAATCACAAGGTAGTAGCATCGACGTATCATCAGTGTGTTAATACTAATATTGGAGGAAAGCAATTCGGATCCCAGCTAAGAGCAACCCATTCGGACCAGAAGAAGCTTACATGGCTGATGCAGTGTTCTACACACAACCTGTCCTAGACCAAGGAGAACAGTCGGAGCATCTAATACCGCTCCCAAAATGGGAAGACTTCCAGCCGGAAGAGCAAGCAAAGGGGAAGGCTAAGTCGGTATTCAGCACATCACGGATGGGACCTGCCACAGGAAGTAAGAGAGCAGTATCGAAAACAATGAACATCCAGTTCAAACGCTCTCACGTCTAGAAGGAGGACATGTCTACCGCTTATAGAAATTAGCCGGGGAAGCCTCCCATTGTGAACATGATTGTGCTATGTCATCAATATATGAAGAAATGGCGGAGGCAACCCCAGTAATTGAAGATTCATAGGAAGAGGCGGAAGTGTTGATCTCAGAGGAAGAAATAATAGAAAGCTTGCCTGAAGAAAATATGCAAGTCGACCCAACCCTCGATGGGATAGAAGTAAATAAATCTTGGCTCGGAAGACAAACCTCGTTGCGTACGCATCAGTAAACATTTGGAAGCAAAGGAAAGGTCACAGATGATTAAGCTGCTCCGAGAATACCAGGACGTGTTTGCGTTCACATACGATGAAATGCCCGGCTTGGATAGCAGTCTGATCGCACATAACCTTAATGTTTCACCCGAGTACAAGCCGGTTAAAAAGCGAAGCCGAAATTTTCCATAAAAGATCGATTTGGCTATCAAGGAAGATGTGGAAAAGCTGCTAAAAGCTAAATTCATTAAGCCAATCCAACACCCCGTATGACTGGCTAACATCGTACCGGTAGCAAAGAAGAATGGAAAAGTCCGATGTTGTGTCGATTACCGAGATCTGAATCGCGCATTCCCCTAAAGATGATTTCCCAGTACCAAATATAGACATAATGGTGAATAATACGTGCGGATACGGTATGTTTTCTTTCATGGATGGGTTTAGCGGATACAACCAAGTAAGGATGGCAGCGGAGGATGCTCATAAGACAGCTTTCCAGACGCCGTATGGAAATTTCTACTATGTTGTGATGCCATTTGGATTAAAGAACACAGGCGGGACTTATCAACGGGCAATGGTAGCTATCTTCCATGATATGATGCATCAGATAATGGAGGTATACATAGACGATGTCGTGGTAAAATCAAGAGCGCGAGAATATCATCTGGATCACTTAAGGAGCATCTTTAACAGATGCACAAAGTATCACTTAAAGATGAATCCCCTCAAATGCGCTTTCGGAGTCACTTCCGGAAAATTTTTGGGGTTTGTTGTTACAAACAAAGGGATACAGATCGATCCGGACAAGGTAGAAGTGATAACCACCATGAGATCGCCTACAAATGTGAAAGAGTTATAAACTTTTATAGGAATAGTATCCTATGTCCGGAGATTCATCCCCGGATTGGCACAACTATTGTTTGCGTTCTCACCCTTGTTAAAAAAGAATAAACCGTACGAATGGGGAGATGATCAAGAGCGAGCCTTTCAGAAGCTTAAAGAATGTCTAATCAGTGCACGAGTCTTGCGACCACCCGTCAAAGGTGAACCCCTTTATCTATACACAACATTTACCAGCATGTCGATCAGAGCATTATTGGCTCAAGACCTCGGCAATGATCAGCTGTGTCCGATCCATTATATTAGCAGAGGGTTTAGAGATACGGAGTTCAGGTACTCTAAAGCGGATCAAGCATGCTTAGCACTCATATATGCTACACAAAAATTACGATCTTATTTGCTTTCCCATGAAACCATAGTGGTAGCAACTGCTAATCCAATCGCCTATTTAGCTACAAAACCAGTCTTATCCGGCAGAATAGCCCGCTGGTTGCGACAGTTATCTGAATTTAAGCTAAAGTATCAGCGGTCTAAAGGAGTATGTGGGAAAGAATTCACAGAATTGTTGGCCGCATTCCTAGGTATGAACATGACGGAAATAAGTGATGAGATACCTGGAGAAGTTGCAGAAGTCGAGGAGGAAGAACGTTGGTCAATGTTTTTCGACGGATCATCATATGGCTCTTACGGAGGAGTGGGGATAGTATTTGAAGCCCCCAAATGGGAATTTTTATCATTCGCTTTCAAGCTAGATTTTGAATGCAGCAATAATGTGGCAGAATATGATGCGTTAATTTTAGGATTGCGCATGGCATAAGAGCTCAATTTGGGAGCGATAGATATCAAAGGAGACTCGAAGTTAGTCACAAATCAAGTATCAGGCGACTTCCAAGTAAAAGAAGCGCACTTAGCCCCTTACCGAGCGGAGGCCCTAGAATTGATAGCAAAAAGGGGAAGCGCCCTTATTGAGCATACCGAGAGGTCTACTAATAAACACGGTGACGCGTTAGCTACTTTAGCAGCAAAGCTACAATTAAATGAGGTAGATGAAGGAACAGTAGTGGTGAAGAGAAGAGCATTACCAAGCACATGGAAAGAAGACGCGGCGTTCGAACAAAAGGACGATTAGAGAACAACGATATTGAGGATCTAACCAAAGAAGCATACGATCAATTGTTGCCCGTTAAATTGTTAAAGCAATTTGTCATAATACGTTGAGCGCTATACTATCGAACATACGGTGGTGCCTTATCGCGATGTGTGGGAAAAATCGAAGCGCAAGAGATACTGAGCTTCATCCATACGGAGTCTTGCAGACAAACATGAGAGATTCCATTATATCGCCGCCTACAGAGAATGGGGGTCTATTGGCCAAGTATGGATGCTCAAGCAGCAGTAGTGCAGGATAAGTGCAAAGACTGTCAAGCACCTCCACAGCAAGCAGATATATGCAGTATAGAGATAGAAGATTGGAGGCAAACATATATAGATTTCATCCAGCACGAACGCCTGCCGCAAAATAGACAAGACGCGCTCAAAATTCAGAAGAAGGCGTGGCGATTCTTTATGAGTGAAGGAATTCTCTACAGAAAAAGCTATGGTAACACAATATTGCGCTGCCTATCACTGTGGATGGGGAAAAACAGTTTGCTGGTTTATTAAGGAAGTGAAGAATCGAGCGTGTGGACGAGACTCCTCAACCGAGAAAACTGTTGAACCTCACACAGATGCACTGCAAAGAGAGTGCTTATATTCGAGAGATCAATCTGTATGACTCCGGCCTAAACCAAGTCAATGGTCGTTCCAGAGTCCATTCGGTCACAAAGAGGGAGATGGGTTGATCTGTAAGAGGGAAGCTAAGAATTATGTGGGATCAATGATGATCAAGGATTGCGGATGTGTTGAAGGTTTCTGCAAATTGATGAATTGCTGAAGTTGAGTTATGTGAATAAGTTTTAATCGAGTTTTTGACGAATGATGATAATTCCCTGTTGTCCTCGATTTGGACTTATTTATATTGAAAGAATAATGAACCACTGATCCCTGTAAGTGTGACGGTTTCTTGAGTGAAAGAGTGGGAAAGTGGAAGAACGTGGTGAAACTAGTTCCAGGTCGTACGGAGACATGGTTAACCGTCCACCCACTACTTTGCTAACTTCTTCAACCGTTGCACGACTTACTCACATTCTCATCGTGGATGAATCCACGTGCCGTAGGCCGCCAGACTAAAACCCTAATTGATATCCCCCATGTGACGTGATTGAAGTCTCACGAATCATGGAGTCTGCATGACAGACGTGTATTTTATTAGTCAGTTGTTGACTATTTAGATAGTGAATCTAAGTTCTGTTGAATTGAGCATGATTGGCGAATGCTCAATGATTCATGGATTTGAACGTGTTAATTCTTATGTTGATATTGCTCGTGTGCAATTATTGTAAATTCGAGCGTCTGAGCAAGTATTGCTCAAGTCAACGAATTACTGAATATTGATAGTTGATTGATTGAGCAAGTATTGCTCAATTCGACAAATTATTGAATATTGATAGTTGGATCAATATTCAAGCAATTGAGCAAGTATTGCTCAATTCGACGAATTACTTATAAATTACTGAATATTGATGATGAATCAATATTCGAGCAACTGAGCAAGTATTGCTCGATTCGATGAATTACTGATAAGTTACTGAATATTGATAGTGGCTCAATATTTGAGCAACTGAGCAAATATTGCTCAATTCGACGAATTATTTATTTATTGGTGACGTGACCCAATAAAATATTAATTAAAATATTGGTAGATTACCAAATATTATATAATTAATCCGCGTGTTTCTTGATGGATCAACATAAATTTATTTAGTGTTTAAACTTGCTCAGAATAATTATTTGTTGAGCGTTTGTTCGAAAACCCTAATTTTTGATCAATTGCTCATTAGTCGACGAATTGCTGAAAATAGGTCATGAGCGAAGGAGGGACCGACCACATGGGACTATGGACGTTCATGTGATGCCCAATTGATCGAGTGAGCGTACACCAGGGTCCTGAGTTGGCCAGTTGGTGAAGGAATGACGATTAAATGCCGGTTTCATCATTTATTGAAATAGTGCTGAATTAAGCATTAGGTGATAAAACCTAATTATAGAAAAGTGAGGGACCAACCAAGGTGGCATGAGACCGGCCCTTGGTGGTCGTGGGACCTCTAATGGGCGTTTGCACAAACTCTGAGTTGGTTGTGAAGAGTTTGGACCCAATATGAGCGATTGCGCAAATTAGGTCAAAAGTATGAAAACGTGTGTGACCGGATTTGTGCAAGCCCTAGGGATGACCTTGGTCGGTCAAGAAGGCATGCACGTGTTATCATGGTGTCCATGTTTCCATACTGAGAGTTTCGGTATTTTCCGATTTGAGTTCGAGCAATATTTTGGATTTTCAGAAGAGTTCGATCTTTGACTGAAATCCTCGATTTTGCTCGAATGAGCAAGTATGCTCGTTTGATCAAAATTTTGTGAATATTAAAATAATAATATTTTAATATATTTTCGTGAGTAACCTAGTCGGTCGTGTGACCATGTTGACTTTTGGCTTTTTCATGGTTTGCCCAATATTTGAGAAAATATGGAGAAACCATGATTTTTGCTGAAATAGGGAAGTTTCACAAAATGATAAAAATAACAATTTATGAAAGATTAGGGATTGCAAGGTGTGGGACCGGCCACGGATAGGGTATGGCCAACCGGCTAAGTTGCGCGGTCCCGCAACACCTTTCCCTATTTTATATTATTATTTCTCATGAAATCACGAAAATATGGGGAAACCATGAGTTTTGCTCAAACAAGGAAAGTTGCTAGAATGGAGGAGTCTTCATGAGTTCATGAAAGCAACAAAAATAAGGAAAAATAATGGAGGAAACATGGGACCGGCCACGGCTAAGGCACGTCCCATGGGCGCTTTTCCATTATTTTAATGTTATTATTTTCTCTCTCCTATTTTATGCATGATTCCTCATTTTCCATATTTTCACATGCTCATTCGTGCATTTGGGTGCTCGTTCGTGGATCATTGTCGAGTACACTTGCACCATTTTATGGGGCTTACTCAGTGGTAGTCCAGATGCCCGATTGTTGAGTATTTATTACTAATTTATGAAATTCATTGGAGAATGATTCATGAATCTGAGTAATAAAAGTGAATAGTTTTTTATTATCAATCCATAGGATCAGCCGTGGATTCGACCATGAATTCGGAATAATAAAATTACCTATTACCATTCCATGAGATCAGCCGTGGATTCGATCATGAAATCGGAGTAACGAGATAATATAATATGGTTGTTTATTGCCATTCCATGGGATCAGGCCGTGGATTCGACCGTGGAATAGGAGCAAAAATAGATCATTCTGGGAATTCACTGGTGAATGTCACGGCAGAATTGATCTATTGCAGAAAGGACATTAGTGTCACATCCATTCTGAATGGTGTACAGTCAGGGAGTCACGGGTGTTTGCTTACGACCTGAAGGCGTTATTGCTCTCAATATCACGGAGAACCGCCTGGATCTATACACGGTCTCTCTACATAGTCAGGGAACAGTGAGTGTCACCGACGTCCTGAAGGCGTTATTGCTCTCAATCTTACGAAGAACCACCCAATCGTTCTTCTATGTAGAGGGGGGTCTCTCTCATGTAGTCAGGGAACAGTGAGTATCACCGACGTCCTGAAGGCGTTATTGCTCTCAATCTTACGGAGAACCGCCCAATTACGTTATTCCACATAGAGGGCACAATGAAATGCCCGGGATTGAACGCTCAGATAGTGGAGGCTTTTCGAAAGACATATTCATCATGGCTTCGTAGAATATGAATCATCACATGCCTGAAAGCCGTGTCAGAAACATGTAGTATAGTGATTTTACGGTTTTGTCCTTTGTTGAAAATCCACCATCTACATTAAGTCCCCTGCTTAGTGGAGAACAATCATGTTCTGCAGTAAGCATTAAATGGTGATTTTCAGTCGACGAGATCAGTGGTTGAACTCGGTCTACAAAGACATTTTCAGAATCCTCGATTTGCTTCAATGGTGTCATGTACGAGCAAATGTTCGGGTGAGAACCCTGATAGTGTGATTCCGTGAGTACGGAGAGATGAAGCATCGCTGATTTGGTCGATCAAAAGTACAGTTTTGATCGATTTAGGATTTATGGGCCCGAGTCCAAAAAAGGAAACCCGTGTTTTATTTTTTGATCGACCAAGCACCTCCCTCTCTTCACCATTCTCACGCGAGTTGCAGCAGGGGAAAAAAGTTTTTTGCCGGATTTCAGTCGCCGCCGATCATCGCCGTTTGTCGTCCGGTCAGGTTCCGGCCGGTGCCGACCAGGTAAGTCCGAACTTTTTTTTTTTTTTTTTAATTTGCTGTATGCTTTGGTACTTTTACTGAGTTGTTCAAAACAAAATTCCATGTGCACATGCATGCGTAGGTTTTATGAAATTTGTTGCTTTTGAAAATACGTATGCGCGTTCGTTCAATGGTTTAAGAAACGAGCAAAAAATCCCTAATATGAAAGAGATACATATATTATTGAATAGACATGGTCTAATTGCAGTAGAGAAGATTTTGTTTATGAGGTTTCATGAAAACCCAATTTTTTTTTCAAAGCATGAACTTTCACAAATATTTTTAAGAATGTAGGTTCATTCGTAGTAAAAGTAATAAATAATAATCTTTAGAGTTAAAGGAATTTTGAAAAGACCTGTAGTTCATAATGAAATTCATTGGTGAACTTTCAAAACTTTGTTTGGAACATGTAGATTTTTACAAAAATAGAAAAGACCTTCGCTCCATGGACGAATGCTCATATGAGCAAAAGGTTTTTTTTTTATACAATTTACGTGAGTTATTAACTCGTGATTTTTTTTTTAATTACGTGACATGTTCACGTTTTTGTTTTAAAAAATAAATAATTAATCTTTGATTTATGGAAAATTGTTGAAAGTAAACAATATTTCCATGAGTCGATGAATTCGTAGTGTATGTATGAGTTTGGTGACTTTATAGTGTATGTACACGTAAAAGTCAGCGGATGTTCGCATAGAAGGTTATATGAAGCATTCATGGTTTCATGAAAAGTCAGGTGTTTGACTTTAAATGTTGCTCGTCATTGCAGGTTTGAAGAAACGAGTAAATTTCTAGAGTTTTACGGTGTTATCACTAAGTTCGTGAAATCGTAAACATGTAAGAGTTGAGGATTACCATTTTTGTAGACATTGATGTGAGCATCATAACTATTTTGTTGCTTTAATTCCATTGTGTTGATGAAATTCATGTATGAATGTCACAGCAATTTTCCAAGATGACTGATTCCCGTAGTAGCTCTCCTGAAGATGATGTTTCTAGAGAGAGAACTCCCAGAGAGGATGTTTCTACAGACGCATCTTCCAGAGATGATGATTCTTCTAGAGATGATGATTCTGGAGAAGATTCTTCTGGAGAGGAGGCTTCTGCTGATGTATCTTCAAGAAATGATGATTCTAAGACTTTTAGGAGAAAGGAGGATAAGACCAAGAACATTCCGAATGTTGATGACGAATTATTTGTGTTTCAGTACAAACCCGAAAGGCATCCTTCAGGTTCTGCATTTCGGTTGCTCATAAATCCTAGCAGCACTACTCAGAACAAGTTGGTAAGTCCTCAGGCGATAATTAGATTATGTTTGAGTGGGAAGTACTATTTGGGTTCTCACGTGGAACTCAAACTTTCTCGAAAACCCCTGGCGCATTTCTCCGGATGGGCACGTCACATGTTGGGCTATAGCCATGTAAGAACTATGCTGGATCGTGCACAAGTGACACGAGCTATTCAAGCGACTGGGGATTTAGTGATCAATCATGATATACCAGGTATGGTGGCTCTGCTTGCTCGTTGGTGTATTCCTACTCACACATTCATATGCAAATGGGGAGAATTCACCGTCACTTTGGAAGATGTAATTGCTCTGTTGCATCTTCCAATTACTGGTAATTTCCCTGGAGAACTCTCAGCAGAGGAATATGCGATATCTAGCGTGTTGGAAGCTACAATGCACAAACTCAACGATCCACCCAAAACTTGCTATGCTGAATGGTTGAGATACTGGTGGACGAGAGATGGAGTTCCTGAAGAACCTGCCGATAGTACCTTTACCGTTGCTGCTTTCTTATGCTTGTGGCTGTCCAGAGACATTCTTGAAGATAGTGGACAGTTGTTGAAGCCATTTGTGATTCCTTTCGCTATAAAGATGGCTAAAGGTGAGAAACTTCCCATTGGTAGTCTATTTTTGGGTTCGTTATTTTCCAACTTAGACTCGATAGTTGTAGACTCCAGTGTCTCCGACGGCTTCATGAAGATTGAAACATATGCTAACACCATGTTTCTCCAAGCTTTAATGTGGGAGCACCTTGAAAAATATGCTCCAACTCCTCGTAGGGTCTTACAAGGACCCAATGTTGACGCTCGTCATGCCATCTTTGAGAAAAATAGTGCTAGGATTATGCGTTGGTCTACAAAGTGACCACGACCAAAGACACGCCTCACCAGCATTTTAGACACTGAGTCTAAGTTCAACTTCCATCCCTGGACGACAGTTCCTCCTTTCTTCTCGCAATTGATCACTTTCAATGATACTAAAGAGATCATCACCTTGAAGTCTGGCACTGAGTTGAGTGATGGAGAGAAGTTTTTTATGCTGAGTTGCACTCCTGGTTACATAGTTTCAGTGATGCAAGGAGAATTTTAGGTGAAAGAATATAATATTGACAGAGCAGCTCAACAAAAGGGTCTCGATCAGTGTGCTCCAGGTCATCGAATGAATAAACCATCGGTTGAGTATTTGAAGGCTCATTTAGATAACATACATGTGGAAGGGAGCGATTATGTGTCTTCTTTTACCGACTGAGATATTTACGTAACTCCAGGTTATGCAGAATTATGGAATCAACAACTCGAACTCTTGTATAAGTTTGTGATGGATGTCAAATCTCCGACAGCTGAAATACTCTTGGATCGCCCACGGTTGAAACCTCTTTCTAGTGGTGATAAAAGAAAAACATCTCCAGAATCTTCACAGGTAGATATTTTCTTATGATTTTTGGTAAAAGCATAGTAATCGCACCTTTAATTGTTTCGATTAATTCATTGTAGGGCGGTCGTGCTGTGAGGCCTCGAATTGTTGTAGACTTCTCTGAATGGAAAGACAGTCCTCAGGGTGGAGAAAGTAGGAGCAGGATGAATTACAGAATGATAGCGAATAGTATGCAGTCCCCAGCCGCTTCTTTGGTGAGTTGTTTGCACTTCTCTTATCGTTGTGATTTTCTCGTCCATGTTATTAGGATCCCAAAAGAATACTGTTAATTTGTTTCAGAATTTTGCTCCATCGGTTATTAACGGTCTTCATCTTTCCTCCATACAAACAATTCAGGAATCCAGCATCGATGGAGAGGTTGATGTGAGTATCCTTTTGTGTAAGTGATTTCGGATTTCTTTGAATGAAATAATGTTGATTATTGTTGATGCGTCCAGGAGGAGATTGTTATGAAAAGTCGACACGGCCAGATTGCTCATTCATCTTCAAATAATGGTGAGAACGAGAACCTTCGAGAGTTGGAACCGAATGGAGGTAATGAGGCTCCCAATGTTAATGCCGACCCTATTAACCCTTCGAATGACTTGGAGAATCCTCAAGTAAGTACCCACTTCATATTTTCTTCATGGAAGTATAATATTGCTGATTTGAGATTGAATGAATGAGAATCCACGCGAATGAATGAGAAAACTTTAATGAAATACGTCATCAGAAAATTCAGAACTCAGCCTTTTAGAAAAATCGCTATAAAATCTTCATACGACATCAGATTTTCGAAATCTACCCATGTATCCTTATGCCCAGGAAATTTCCAAGCTTTTGTAAAGAAGCTTTTAGATTTTTGAGCATGTTTAGGGGACGAAATCAACGAAACAGTAAACTTCCAGGAGACTTTCAGGAATTTTTCAGCTGGCATGTAGTCCAATGTTTTGGCTAGAACTCCTTACTCGTTTATCCGATTACTATGAAATTTTGATATGTTATAGAAAACACCCATACGAAGATAATGGTATATGACTCAACCTTAGATTCCTTACCAATTACTCCCAGTTTGCCGTTTTATACAGGGGAAGTGTAAAACTTCTTCAGATGAGCTTGTCGAAAAACGTGTTTCATGACTTCCACACCATTTGCCCATGTCTTTGATGCATAATAAAGAACTTAGATAGTGTTAGTTCACTTACATGCTAGAGTTTATGATTTCCTTTGATCCCCATGCTTGAATCCTCCTAATCTCATGTAATCTTCATATCAGGCGCCGAATACTGAAGTTGAGAATACCAGAACCAATGTTGATGATTCGAGCAATATGGTGAATCAAAGCAGTGACATCATCATCTCTGCACCTCCAGGTTATGAGAATATCGCTGCTGAAGCCGTGGAGGAAACCGAGACTCCAGTTGCTGTTGAAACCGAGCCAAGAACAGAAGAGACTGTCCTAGAAGAAGATGTTGCAATGGCCATAGAGGATGCTCCAGTAGTCGAGAATCGTATAATAATACACGAATATCCCAATGCAGAGATTATTTGTGAGCCTCCATTTGGTGCTTCACTCCCGTATCATGTATATATTGGCGGATTCAGCGTTCCCACTGGGTATGCCAATATGTATGAGAAATTGTGGAAGATGTACGGTCATATTATTATTACGAGAGATCGTGAACGTAGCTACTTATTGAAAATGCAATTAGGAAACATATTGCGTGTTATAGATGATATACGAACCAGGGCCAGAAATACTGTGACTCGAGATGTACTCTTTGATTGGGAGTACAACTTGGAGAATTCTGAGAGACTTGGCTTTAACTTGAAGTGGCTTCGTCAGAAGATAAACACCATCAAGGATGCAGTAGTGAAGAACATCCCTTTTACTAGTGA
Organism: Papaver armeniacum; assembly: GCA_023531295.1. Classification (NCBI taxonomy): domain Eukaryota; kingdom Viridiplantae; phylum Streptophyta; class Magnoliopsida; order Ranunculales; family Papaveraceae; genus Papaver; species Papaver armeniacum. The sequence goes on along the minus strand of JAJJWW010006377.1, from coordinate 242,231 downwards.
TGCAGTGATGGAAAAAATGACTGAGATTGCTGAGCTGACCAAAAAGATGGAGTCGGAGAAAGCGGCTTTGCAAGTCTTGGAGAATGCTGAGAAGCAGAAATCATACTTTGATGGCTTTCTTTAGTTTTCTTTCCATAATTTCCTAAACTTCTGAGAGATGTGAGATTTTACTTTGGTTTTTATTTTTGGTTGGTTTTGAATTTATGAGTGGCTGAGGATTTTCTTTTGGATTTTGGATTTGATAGAGATTTTCTTAATTAAAATAACTTTTGATAAATTATTGAATTCAAATACTGGATGCAAGTATTGCAAACGTTTTGGAGGAATTGAAATTACAGGTAAAAGAAAATCCTAAGATGCAAACGTCAGATGTCTTGAGCGTTTTTCTTGGACATAAAACACCCAATGTTGAATGCTTCATGCATCGAAAATTTTGAGCCAATTCTCATGAATCACTGGTATACTTGTCTTGCCCTTGATGTCAGCCAATTTGTAGTATCCTCCAGCAACTGACTTAGCGATCATAAAAGTTCCTTCCCAGTTAGAACTCTTTGTGGAATGCAAATTGCATCTATTTGCCTTAAGAACCAAATCTCCTTCATGAAATTTGTTAGGTTTGGTTGCTCGTGCCCTGAACATTTTCTGTTGGTTTGGAATTCCTCGTGGATTCCATATTGGTGGAGCTTTCCAATTCTGTGGAACATGTGGACACTCGTGCAAAGGATAATATTTAGGGTATTGATTGTGAAACTCAGTCATTATCCTATCAATGACCGTGTTAGTGAGATGATGGATTTGGAGAGGTTCTGCGTCTAACCATTTGGTGAAGTATTGCTGAGGTGAGACTAACCACTCATAACGTTTAGTGATAGCTAGGTTTTGAGCAGAACTGAGTCCCCGAACTAGGGTAGCATATTTGAAAGTTGTTAATACATATGCATCAGGGGGAATAAGACTTGCCTGAGTGCGAAACCTTCCGACGAATTCATGGGCGCTCTCCCCAGGTTTTTGTGTGAGTTCCATCAAGGCTTCGACTTTTCCCAAATGCTCGAACGGTTGATCATCTTCCGAGTCAGAGATTTCTTCAACGGAGAATTGTGCAACTGAAGGTGAAGATATCATAACAACTTTTCCATCATGAATCCACGCTTGCCCAAGAATCATGTCATATCCCGGATCCTCTTTAATTATAAAAAATTTAGTTTTAGTCCAGGTTGAATCATTTCTTATCTTGAGAATGATATAACCATAAGCATCCCTGGAGATTCCTTCATGGTCTCTGATTGAGATAGGAGCATGAGTTGCTTCTTGTCGAGTGATGCCAGCAGCTCTGAGGGTTTTCAAAGGGATGATGTTAACAGCAGTGCCAACGTCGACCAATGCTCGCTTGAATTCATTTCCTTTGAGATGAACTGTAGTGAGAAGTCCCCAGTCGTACATCTCCTTGTCTGTTACTGGAGGTTCAAGGAGTATCTCCTGAATGTCTAATCGTTTCCCAGACATGATGTGGTTCAATGCAACAAACATATCATTTATTTGAGCTTTCGTTAAGTACAGTAACTCACAGGTATGCTCAATTAGGGATTGGACTGCTTCTTTGACCGGCTGCTCAAAGAGTGCGAATGTTCTGATCGGGAGAGGATTTTTGTGCACTCCTTCAGTCCCCAGTTCCCCTGAGTCGGCCTTTTCTTTGAATATGCGCTTCAAAGTTCTGCAATTACTTGTTAGATGACTGACATACCTATGGAAATGGTAGTAGCGTGCATTTTCCATTTGTTCTTCAGTTGGTTCCTTTTTGACGGGAGGCAATTTGATCGCACCATCTTCAATCCATACTTCCAACAGTTTTATCACTTCTTCAATGGGAAAAGGGAAGTCAGGCACTTCCTGATCGTTCTGTTGATGCTGAACTGGTGATTGTGCATTTCTAGCCTGGTTGTCCTTCCTTGGTTCTTTTGAAGGGTGAGACGTTGGAGGAGCACTCTTGTGTTGTTGTGTCTCAGCTTTTCTCTTGCTCCCTTCAACAACATTCATGGAAGTTTCAACATTGTACTGCTTGCTGATTAAACGCCTGTTGGTGCTGCTTCAAGCGTTCGGTTCCTCGACTTTGACAGTCTTGGTTCTTTTTAATAAAGCTGGAGCAGTGGTTGCTGATCTCTTGGCCGCTTCATGAAATTCTGAAAAGGTTTGAAATCGAAGATTTTCCAACAAGGCTCTATAGTCTGGAATCATTCCGTTGATGTACAAGTCCACTAGTTGTTGCTCAGTGACATTAGGATCATGAAAATCCAAAGCTTGAATCCTGAACTTCTTCACATAGTCGTTCGGATTTTTAAGTATTCTTCTGAGTCATCCTTCCTAAGTCGGAAAGAGTAACTTGCTCAGAAACACAGAAGTATTTCCTGTAGAAAGCATTAATCATTTCTCCTTTCTCCCCAATTAGCTATGCTCCCTGGTGCAATGTTGTTATACCAAGTATATGCTCGACCGGTCAGGGATTTTGAAAACTCCTTCAAACCGACAACATGGTTGTGTTCATGTTCTCCTAATGCTTCCAAGAATCGAGAAACATGCTCTCGAGCATTTCCCGTTCCATTGTAGAGTGTGAACGTTGGAGAAGTGTAACCTTTTGGGAAAGGGATTCTTTGCGTAGCAGCGGGATATGGAGGTTGATGACGGTGCACGGATGGTGTATGGCCCTTCCCCCGATTCTCCATAAAACGTTTCAGGTCTTCACGGGTGATGAAACCGGCAGGTTCAGGTTCTGCAGCTTTGCGGGCTTCATCATCGTCAGGGACTGGAATAACTTCTGGATCCGTAGTTGGAGATGTTTCCTTGTTTTTTCCGTTCTCCTGATTTTTGTCTGATATCTTGTCAGTGAGAGTTTTGAGGTAGTTACATAGCTCCTTCTGAGTAGTAGCCATATCAGTTTGATTCTTGGCGAGAACTTCCTAAACTTTCATGAGATCGGCGATAGCGGGTGGATTTTCTCTGATTTCTTCGGGAGACCGACCAAAGAGAGGATTACTTTCGATATTGGTTTGTGGAGGAGTAATATTACCACCATCGTTGGAAGTAGGAACGGTTTCTGGAGTACCACCGTTGTTGCTAGTGCTAGCATTGTTTGGGTTAGGATTGGTAACTGAACCTGACCTAAGATCAACCATTTTATGAAAATGAGAGATTGCAACCGAGAGATTATCTCCCACTGTGGTCGCTAATCTGTGGATGGGGAAAACGGATTGATGGTTTTTTAGGGAAGTGAAGAATCGAGCGTGTGGACGAGACTCCTCAACCGAGCAAACTGCTGAACCTCAAACAGATACACTGCAAAGGGAGTGCTTAGATTCGAGAGATCAATCTGTAGGACTCCGACCTAAACCAAGTCAATGGTCATTTCAAAGTCAATTCGGTCACAAAGAGGGAGATGGGTTGATCTGTAGGAGGGAAGCTGAGAATTGTGTGGGATCAATGATGATCAAGGATTGCGGATGTGTTGAAGGTTTCTGCAAATTGATGAACTGCTGAAGTTGAGTTATGTGAATAAGTTTTAATCGAGTTTTTGACGAATGATGATAATTCCCAGTTGTCCTCGATTTGGACTTATTTATATTGCAAGAATAATGAACCACTGATCCCTGTAAGTGTGACGGTTTCTTGAGTGAAAGAGTGGGAAAGTGGAAGAACGTGGTGAAACCAGTTCCAGGTCTTGCGGAGACTTGGTTAACCGTCCACCCACTACTTTGCTAACTTCTTCAACCGTTGCACGACTTACTCACATTCTCATCGTGGATGAATCCACGTGTCGTAGGTCGCCAGACCAAAACCCTAATTGATTTCCCCCATGTGACGTGATTGAAGTCTCACGAATGGTGGAGTCTGCATGACATATGTGTATTTTATTAGTCAGTTGTTGACTGTTTAGATAGTGAATCTAAGTTCTGTTGAATTGAGCATGATTGGCGAATGCTCAGTGATTCATGGATTTAAACGTGTTAATTCTTATGTTGATATTGCTCGTGTGCAATTATTGTAAATTCGATCATCTGAGCAAGTATTGCTTAAGTCAACGAATTACTGAATATTGATAGTTGGGTGATTGAGCAAGTATTGCTCAATTCGACGAATTACTGAATATTGATAGTTGGATCGATATTCGAGCAATTGAGCAAGTATTGATCGATTCGATGAATTACTTATAAATTACTGAATATTGATGATGAATCAATATTCGAGCAACTGAGAAAGTATTGCTCTATTCGATGAATTACTGATAAGTTACTGAATATTGATAGTGGCTCAATATTCGAGCAACTGAGCAAATATTGCTCAATTCGACGAATTATTTATTTATTGGTGACATGACCCAATAAAATATTAATTAAAATATTAGTAGATTACCGAATATTATATAATTAATCCGCGTGTTTCTTGATGGATCAACATAAATTTATTTAGTGTTTGAACTTGCTCGAGAATAATGATTTGTTGAGCGTTTGTTCGAAAACCCTAATTTTTGATCAATTGCTCATTAGTCGACGAATTGCTGAAAATAGGTCATGAGCGAAAGAGGGACCGACCACATGGGACTATGGACGTTCATGTGATGTCCAATTGCTCGAGTGAGCGTACACCAGGGTCCTGAGTTGGCCAGTTGGTGAAGGAATGACGATTAAATGCCGGTTTCATCATTTATTGAAATAGTGTTGGATTAAGCATTAGGTGATAAAACCTAATTATAGAAAAGTGAGGGACCGACCAAGGTGGAATGAGACCGGCCCTTGGTGGTCGTGGGACCGCTAATGGGCGTTTGCACAAACTCTGAGTTGGTTGTGAAGAGTTTGGACCCAATATGAGCGATTGCGCAAATTAGGTCAAAAGTGTGAAAATGTGTGGGACCGGCTTTGTGCAAGCCCTAGGGATGACCATGGTCGGTCAAGAAGGCATGCACGTGTTATCATGGTGTCCATGTTTCCGTACTGAGAGTTTCGGTATTTTCCGATGTGCGTTCGAGCAATATTTTGGATTTTCAGAAGAGCTCGATCTTTGACTGAAATCCTCGATTTTGCTCGAATGAGCAAGTATGCTCGTTTGATCAATATTTTGTGAATATTAAAATAATAATATTTTAATATATTTTTCGTGAGTAACCTAGTCGGTCGTGTGACCATGTTGACTTTTGGCTTTTTCATGGTTTGCGCAATATTTGAGAAAATATGGAGAAACCATGATTATTGCTGAAACAGGGAAGTTTTACAAGATGATAAAAATAACAATTTATGAAAGATTACGGATTGCAAGGTGTGGGACCGACCACGGCTAGGGTATGTCAGGTCGGCTAAGTTGCGCGGTCCCGCAACACCTTTCCCTATTTTATATTATTATTTCTCGTGAAATCACGAAAATATGGGGAAACCATGAGTTTTGCTCAAACAAGGAAAGTTGCTAGAATGGAGGAGTCTTCATGAGTTCATGAAAGCAACAAAAATAAGGAAAAATAATGGAGGAAGCATGGGACCGGCCCATGGGCGCTTCTCCATTATTTTAATGTTATTATTTTCTCTCTCTTATTTTATGAAGGATTCCTCATTTTCCATATTGTCGCATGCTCATTCGTGCATTTGGGTGCTCGTTCGTGCATCATTGTCGAGTACACTTGCACCATTTTATGGGGCTTACTCAGTGGTAGTCCAGATGCCCGATTATTGAGTATTTATTACTAATTTATGAAATTCAGTGGAGAATGATTCATGAATCTGAGTAATAAAAGTGAATAGTTTTTTATTATCAATCCATAGGATCAGCCGTGGATTCGACCATGAATTCGGAATAATAAAATTACCTATTACCATTCCATGAGATCAGCCGTGGATTCGATCATGAAATCGGAGTAATGAGATAATATAATTTAGTTGTTTATTGCCATTCCATGGGATCGGGCCGTGGAATAGGAGAAAAAATAGATCATTCTGGGAATTCAGTGTTGAATGTCATGGCAGAATTAATCTATTGCAGAAAGGATATTAGTGTCACATCCATTCTGAATGGTGCATAGTCAGGGAGTCATAGGTGTTTGCTTACGACCTGAAGGAGTTATTGCTCTCAATCTTACGGAGAACCGCCTGGATCTATACACGGTCTCTCTACATAGTCAGGGAACAGTGAGTGTCACCGACGTCCTGAATGTGTTATTGCTCTCAATCTTACGGAGAATCGCCCAATCGTTCTTCTATGTAGAGGGGGGTCTCTCTCATGTAGTCAGGGAACAATGAGTATCACTGACGTCGTGAAGGCGTTATTGCTCTCAATCTTACGGAGAACCACCCAATTACGTTATTCTACATAGAGGGCACAATGAAATGCCAGGGATCGAACGCTCAGCTAGTGGGGGCTTTTCGAAAGACATATTTATCATGGATTCGTAAAATATGAATCATCACATGCCTGAAAGCCGTGTCAGAAACATGCAGTATCGTGATTTTACGGTTTTGTCCTTTGTTGAAAATCCACCATCTACAATCACAAGAAGAGGCGGAGATAGTGATGACCACAACTCACAATGCGGAGCACCAGGGGATGAGAAAACTCTTCTTACAACTATACGAAGGAGGATTCTACTGGCCTACGATGGAATTTGACACAGCTGAACACTTAAAGAAATGTCAGTAATGCCAGAGCCACGGACCACTCATCCTCGCCCCACACACACTGCTGCAGTGTTGTTACCCGTTGGCATTTCCACGGTTGGGGGCTTGATATCATTGGTCTGATTAGTCCAACCTCATCCGGGCGACATAAGTATATCGTTACTGCAACCGAGTATTCCTCTAAATGGGTGGAAGCCATCCCACTGCGAGACTATACAGGAGCTACAATTGCAGCGTTTATCAAAGAATACATCATTTGCCGATTCGGTGCGCCAATGATCATCCGATCAGATAATGGGATTTCATTCGTTAATCAGACTGTCAAGGAACTGCTAGATCGATACGGCATTAAGTTTCATACGTCGACTGTCTATTACCCTCAGGGGAATGGACGGGCGGAAGCTACTAATAAAACATTGTTAAGGATATTAAGCCGCACAGTACATGATCACCATAGAAATTGGCATGAGCAGTTACCCCTCGCGCTTTGGGCATACCGCATCTCCAAGAGAAGTTCAACTGGAGCCTCTCCTTATTCCTTGGTTTACGGGGCAGATGCAATATTACCATCGGAGATTGCCATCCCTTCTGCACGCGTAGCCATGACCAGTCTCACTACCCCGGATGAGATAAGTCATTTCGTGCATATCGATACACTAGAGGAACGCCGAGCTAGAGTTGAACGATTTGCGGATAAGTACAGGCAAAGGACAACGAGATACTATAATCAGAAGGTAAAAGAACAGACTTTTTGTATCAACTATATTGTCATGAAAATCGCTTCGCACATATAACGAGATGCAAAAGCTGGAAAGTTCGCCGCAAATTGGGAAGGTCCCTACATGATTAGTGAGGCTGCGGAAAGCGGATATTATTATCTTAAGCGGATGAGCGGATCTCAAATCAACACCCCTATTAATAGTAAATGGTTAAAAGCTTATTATGCATGATAAATTAAATGTACGCCGAGTGGTGGGATATCAATAATAAACGCTTTTTTATCTTACATGATGTATCAAAAAATATAGCCCCAAGTATGGCTAGGTTCCGTGCATGACCCAATGAAGTACACCAGTAGCCCCGAGTCCGGCTAGGTTATGTGCATGACCCAATGAAGTGCACCAATAGCCCCGAGTCTGGCTAGGTTCTGTGCATGACTCAATGAAGTGCACCAATAGCCCCGAGTTTGGCTAGGTTCCATGCATGACCCAATGAAGTGCACCAATAGCCACGAGTCTTGCTAGGTTCCATGCATGACCCAATGAAGTGCACCAATAATTTCAGAGCCGGATAAGTTCCGCGCGTAAAGCATATTAAGGTTTTGAGGATAATCATAAAAAACACAACACATTAGATAAATATTAGTCTTGACTAATCCAAGTGATGAATACATCTAAAAGGCGGAATAGATGAAATGTAAATATAGAATGAGTATACTCCTAAAGAAGTATTCTGGGCGCTGACATTGCATAAAAGTAACATAATTGATATATGTATTTCCGGAATAATACACGAAGTGGATAAAACAAAACATTTTATGGATAAGAAATCCATTAAGTCAAAGAACTGAAGACAGTGTTGAACTCGTATGCCTCAGTCTGCCGCGCGCAACAGCCAAGTCGCTCTCTCTATGCTCCATCCGGACACGAGCATTAGAAAACACCTCAAAAGCTTCATCTGAAGCCATGACATTCTCTACTGAAGGGTCAATCCGACAAGCAATCAATCGATCCACATATAAATCCATTGCATGAAGGTATTGCGTTTGGCTAACCTCGAATAACTCCTCACACTCACGGGCAAGTCGAGTATTTCTGACAACAATAGCTTGTAACAATTCAATTCTTTGTTTTTTAAGAAACAAACATAAAGCACTGACTGATTTTTCCATAATTACTAATCATTTTCGTCCAAGAACATCTAGACTATATTAAAAAAAAAAGGGAGAACTTTTCAAGATGATTCAGTTATAAGCATACGACAATGTGTGATCTCTTGTTCTACATCTTGTATCATCACGAGCGCCTCTTCGCACTGAATATTAGCCATAGATAGAGCAACTCGCATATCGCCTAGTACTTGTTCTACTTCATGCATAATCCTCTCGGATGCATTGTTTTGCCGAGCCATCTCAAAAGTTTCATTCTGCTCCTCGAAAGCTTTACGTGCACTATCTTGAACAGCTAGCCTATGAGTCTGCAAAGCTTTCACTTCATTTCTTAAGACTAGCAATCATGCCAATTCCACGCGTTTATCAGAAGGGTGCACTAAAGAGGATATTACACTTAAAGTTAATGCATACCCGCGCAAGCGACGACCCGGCTGCTGGTAAATGCGTGCGTGACAATCTGCTATAGCATGATCAATATCAATTATCATAAGGGTTGATTCTTGAAATAGCCGATCGGCTTCATGACGAGCAGAGACATCATCATCTAGTGCACGCTGAATTTCGAAAGATACCAACCCGGACGCTAGTGCCTCCTAAGCCGTTAAATACACTTTGTGTCGCTTATCAACTCTTGTGCGCGTTTTAGCATGATTTGCTTTCCTTATCTCCCTAAGCAATTCTATTTCAACCTTCACAAGCAATAAACGATCTAACTCAGATTCTCTTCTATAAGGAGTTACTAACGACGTCACAAAGGCTAGAGATAGTACTTAGCCATTCAAAAGGCGAGCCATCTAGAGAAATCTAATATAAAAGAATGAACAAAGCACAAGAAATGAAAATGCTATGTCAATGAATAAGCTTTATTTATATAGGAAGCATACATCTCAGAGAGCATTCATTACTCCACAACTACTACCCACTAAAAAAAAATAAAAAAATTAGGACATCGCATGAAGCGCCCTGTGGACGTCAACAAGATCCATCTCAATATACCTCACACTACGGTTCGCATCAACACATTGAAAGTGAGTAACCATACGTTTCTCGCGACAATACCCACGATGTTCAAGAAGAGTCACATTAGGCAACCCACCCTCACTTTGAATCTTCATCACAAGATGATCCGCAACAGCCAATTGTTCATGCCAACGCGATTTCTCGATCACAAATGTATCACGCTGTAGTTGCAGGATTTCCTACAACACACCCCTTATAATAATTTCTAGATCTAAATCCTATTAATCACCTAAATTTCAAATATAAGTACTAGAAATATAAATTGACACAAGGATTTTTTACATGGTTCGATCAATGTGATCTACATCCATGGTTCTTCACTATGATTATTGAGGTTACATTAGTATTACATTTACAATCTCCATTAATGGATATTTTGTAGAGCTCTAGATCTAGTTTTTGGGGAAGAAAATGATAAAGAAAATAAATATCCCTCACAAAAATATCTCTCTTCCTCTTACCAAAATTATCTCACCTTCTCTCTCCTTCCTTTCTCTTTATATATGTGTTTACATAATGGATGACAGCTCACATACAGCTCATATTCTCTCAGGCTCTGCTACATTCTCTCAAGGTCTCCTTATAATCTCGCAGGCTCTCTCTCTCTCTCTATAAAATTTCGCAAGCTCTGTTACATTCTCTCAAGCTAAGAAAATAATTAAATCTCGCACACTAATAAAATGTGTTGTGTGATATTTGGATCCTACATCTTGCCTCTTTTTCCTTGAATATTGCTTGAAGAGCGATCTTTAAGGAAAAATTTGTTGTTGTAGTAATCTTTGATCTTTGTTGATGAAGGAACGAGCGAAAGAATACTGGAATTGAAAAGTACGTATTTGCCTCTATTATTTTGCGAAGTTCTGAAGCTTTGAGAAGTAATTAGAAGTATCATCCCGAAGTATACGAAGTATGAAGTATCCTTGAAGAAGTATAAGAAGTACTTAATCCTTGAAATATATAAGAAGTATGAAGTATCCGTCCTTGATTGTGAGTAATAAGTATTGCCTCTATTCATGCGAAATTATTACTTCATTTTTGGTGAGAATTCTTGTCCATTTTGGAAATGATTCTTGCCGAGAAGATAAAGAACGTAAAATGTTTTCTTGGTAATCCATAGTTGCCTCTGTTCTTTATCTATGAAGGTAGAATCCTTGAGAAAATGTTGAATGAGAGAATTGTTTCTTTATTCTTATCTTGCCTCTGTCTCATGCTTTGTGCTCATGCGATAGTATAATCTCTTCAAGTTGCTTATAATTTTGCGAAATAATTGTGCGAAATAACCACATTTTGCAAAATAATCACATTCTGAGAAATTCTGACTTATTCAGCGAAATTATGAACACTTTTGTGAAATTATGAATACCTCTGCGAAATTATGAATACCTCTGCGAAATTATGAATAATACCCTGAGAGATTTTGAATAATACTCCTGAGAGATTCTAAATAATACTGCTGAGAGATTCTGAATAACACTCCTGCGAGATTCTAAATAGTACTGCTGAGAGATTCTGAATAACACTCCTGAGAGATTTTAAATAGTACTGCTGAGAGATTCTAAATAGTACTGTTGAGAGATTCTGAATAATACTGTTGAGAGATTCTGAATAATACTTCTTTGTTATTTGCGCTGTCTCAAACTCATTTCCATGTATATATTCGCAAACTTATTTGTTTACATATAATCATTTTTGCAAGCTTATTTGCTTACTCACTTTCTTATGTGGTCTTATTTTGCCTTCCTAGTTAAAGGTCTTATTGTGCCACCCCTCGTCATTGCAACAAAATCGCAGGACGTCTTTACACTTTCATGTAAAGACCCATTGATCTTGCCTTATCATTTTTTTTAGTATTATTGCCTCTGCAGGATGTTTTTATTTCGACTATATGACAGGCCTAGAAATTCTTGCGAACTTAAAGCCCCGTGACATTGCCGTCTTACGACGAAATCGCAGGACGTTTTTACACTTTCATGTAAAAACCCATTGATCTCGTCTTATCCTCGCGTTTTGTATTATTGCCTCTTCAGGATCATCGCACAAATATGACAAGCCTAAATTTTCTTGCGAAAATAAAGCCTCATGACATTTGCGTCTTAAGACACTTATCAGCTCCCTAATGGAGGGTGCCGCCCTTATCATCTCCCTGGTTGCCCCTTCAAGGAGGCGTACATCGGCCATACAAGACTAGCTCCTCCCATCTAGTCTTAACAACAACCAATTGTTTTCGCAGCCTCTTATCCCTTATACCTATAGGGCTTATGGTTATGAGACTGCACCCTAAGTGGAGTTTTCTTCGGGTAAAGTGCAGCATACGCCAAGACTTGCCAAGAATGGCCGAGACACTTCAAATGCCCCAGGCACTCTTGGCTCAACCGTGTACCTCGGCGCCTTGATCATGTGCTGACTCCTTAGAAGAGGCCCTCGGTCATCCAACCAAGGTATAACCTTATATATATAGTTGGAAATCCAAGGTACCTCTCTTGGATGGGCTTTATTGACCCCAAATCTCCATGACTCAGGTTCCAGGGGCGGTGTAACCTTTTCCCTGAGCCATGTCAAGAGATACCCCCTTATATGATGCACTTTAGGTCTTACATTTGCCTCTTGTGAAATTTTATTCGCGAACTAGGGTGTACGCCATAAAGGTTCATCCCATTCTTATGTCTCTGCGAAATTTTCACGTTTCTTTATTCTTTCATTTCTGTCAATTCTTTCAATCATTCTTTGCGAAATAATCATTCTTTTCTTCATTCTTTGCGAGATAATCATTCTTGTCTTCATTCTTTGCGAGATAATCATCAAGTCTCTTCTTTGCAAAAAAGATGGGAAAAATTCGCGAGAAGCGAGATTTGAACTTGCGTCCTCAAACTCATTGCGCTTGCCTCTAACCAACTTTGCTGGATCTTGTTTTGTGAGAGAACAGGACCGCACCTCCCATTTATCCTGATCTGTGAGAATGTAGATTGAGCTGATTGACTCGAACTTAGTTGTTGCGAACTGGATTGATTGCCCAAATAGAAGATCGCCGTGTCTTTGACTTTTACTTTCTCCCTTGAAGTTCTGAGATGTTTTTAATCGCCTTATAATTTCTCTTATGGACTCGTGCTTGAAGTTCGCAGAAGTACACAGTTTTCTTTATTCGCTGCTAACACATTGTGCTGGGAAAGAGCCATTGTTTAGCATAAATGAGAGTTGATGATGAGAGTTGTGGGAATAATTATCGAGTAGAGACTTGCTGCTATCCCCAGTCTGCTACAACTTGCATGTTGAGCTGTTAATGCAAAAGCTTGTTGGTTAATTCTTCGCCAAGAGTCCTGGGTTATGCTTCATTGGGCTGCTGCTAATCGTGTCTTCATGCATCGTCCTACACTTTTATCTTCATGCAGTTTGTTTATTTTCTTGGTCCATGCCTGTTGTTATTAATTTTGCTCTTAGCAGTTCATGCAAAAAGCATCTTTCACGTAACAATTCATACTAGTGCTGTAGACATGAACATTTCTTTCATTCGCCGATAGTGGTTCTTTCCGTTTTTCAGGTGAAGTAAACTTCGCAGACACCCAATCTTCCATAGTCCCTTGAATTCTATCACATCTATGAATACTCTTATTTTGCCATCTGCTTTCTTTCTTTTCCTTTGATCACTTTAGTCCTTAGATGTACCCATGCTGTGCAACTTTGTTCCTTCCTTTCACATCTGCGTCTTTCTTCGTCCTTTGGTTATTGGTAATTTCTATTAGAAAATCCCTCTCTGCCCAGATGAAATCTTCATGGTTTGACTTGCTACATAGTCTTCAGCTGAGTAGTCTTCGCTGACGGGTTACTCTCAGTTCTTTGGCAGCCTTGTTCGCTGAAGTTGATAACGAAGTCAGCAAAATAATCATATTCTGTAGCCTTGTGCAGCCTTGTTCTCAGTTTTTAAGCGTTACTCTCAGTATGGTTTCATTCTCTTCGCTGCTTCCTCGCTGGTCTCCTTTTGATCCATTCATTTGCTCCTCGCAGGTTCTATATTCCTTTGTTGGTCTCCCAGCGAACATCTCCTTTCCATCTCTATTCCTGCGAAGCTTACATAAAGAATTCATTGTAATTTCATAAATCTGTACTGTGGTATTTTAGTATGTAATTATTGTCTTCGCTTGTACATAATGTCCCTGCGAATTTAATTGTAATGTGAACTTGCATCTCATGCTTCTTTGCTGCTTCGTATTTCTAAAGGATTGCTCGCTGGTTTGAGTTAATACGTTGTTAGTCAACTTTTCTCCTGCTGTTACTTCTTCAGTTTATCCATACGTGCACCTTTCTTTGTGCTATAAATTTTGTTCTTCTCTTCGCTAAGGATGGATGATCTTCCTTCTTTTGAAGCTGCTTTCTTCCATTATTTTTTTTTTATTTTTTTTTTTGACATGATGATGCTCTTGTCCACCCCTCTGTGCGTCTTTCTTTTAATTATTTTCTGTCCATTCTTTTGTAAGTTATCAAATAACTAAATGGACAGAGATGACCTCATAGCTGGTGATAATTTGATTGCTTGCTACTCTAAGCTTTCTTAACGAATAATAAAATAATTGTTCTTTCCTGCATATTAATAAAATAATGATTCGATTTGTAGTTTCGTCCTTAGTTCCTTCGTTCTTTGAATTGCTTCACGTAAACAATGACTAGAAAAGTCTATTCTCGCTGTTGAATTGAGTTTTCTTCATCTTGTTATGGTATTCTTTCGCCTTTGAAGTTTGAAGCACTAAAAACTTGACTGATGTTAATGTCCGCCCTCAGCAACATTCGTAGTGGTAATGGTGTTCTCATTCGTTTAGCATCATATTTCCTTCTAAATGATGAGTTTCCAGATTTTTAACACGGGCTATATCCTTCTATGTCTTCGTCACTGTATAATAAACAATCACAATAGCAATTAGATCTGATTCTTAATATTCTTCCTGTTTGGAGGGTGAATTTTCAAATGACATTAAGATTTCAGCGGCTAATTTTTTAGGATCTTGATTTACTTGTTTCAAATCTGTGAACAAAATTTATTTTGATTTGAAAATTCAAAAGAAATATGAATTTTTCTTAAAAACGAAGTTTAGCATATATGAAATTTTGCCCAAAATTTTGTTGTAAATCATCAGATCTAAATATGAAAAGCAAAACTAGAGAGATAAGAGTGGAATTTGTCCTTCTGATGCTAAATGTCGATGAAGACTCTGTTGATTTCATGGGAGAAGTAATCTTCTAATCTACTCCCGTTTGCCTTCTTTTAACTTTTGGTGATATTCGTTGTCAGAAAGTATGAGGAAATCACTAGAACTCCCATTTTTTCCCTTGTATGTCACGGATCTCATTGAATTCATCACCGACAATTGCTAATTTCTTTGAATCTTCCTCAATCCAGCAAGCAGGTAGTGTTTCTAGCGCCAAAATGTAGTTGCAGGATTTCCTACAACACACCCCTTATAATAATTTCTAGATCTAAATCCTATTAATCACCTAAATTTCAAATATAAGTACTAGAAATATAAATTGACACAAGGATTTTTACATGGTTCGATCAATGTGATCTACATCCATGGTTCTTCACTATGATTATTGAGGTTACATTAGTATTACATTTACAATCTCCATTAATGGATATTTTGTAGAGCTCTAGATCTAGTTTTTGGGGAAGAAGATGATAAAGAAAATAAATATCTCTCTCAAAAATATCTCTCTTCCTCTTACCAAAATTATCTCTCCTTCTCTCTCCTGCATTTCTCTTTATATATGTGTTTACATAATGGATGACAGCTCACATACAACTCATATTCTCTCAGGCTCTGCTACATTCTCTCAAGCTCTCCTTATAATCTCGCAGGCTCTCTCTCTCTCTCTCTATAATTTCGCAAGCTCTGTTACATTCTCTCAAGCTAAGAAAATAATTAAATCTCACACACTAATAAAATGTGTTGTGCGATATTTGGATCCTACACATGCGCAAGTTACATCACCCTTAAAAGGCGATTTATATACCTTACCTCTAGAACCAACCTTACACGATCAGCCATGAAACAAAAAGAGCTTAAAGAACGTTTACTATGACTAACCAAGACAATTCTCATATATATAACCAAATAACACAACACCCAAGACAACATTTATGAATCCCTAAAAAAAAAAAAAAAAAAAAAAAAGGGGATGATGGTAGTAATCTGCTTAAGAGCGCTCAATTATGAGCGAGCGACAGTAAGAAATGTCTTCATTTAAGTCATGCATCATCAAATGCACCTCGCCGTATTGAGTACTGGAGTTGGTATAAGCACTATGCACTTCTTCTAGCACTTGATGAATCTTATGCATAACATCACCGTAGGCATGGGCTTCTTGAGCCATGTTTAGCGTCTCCATATGGTATTCATAAGCTTTGCGTGCCTTATCCAGAGCAACCAATCGATGAGTTTGTAACATCCTAACTTCATCCTTCAATACTAGCAAACGTGCTAGTTCTGCCTTCATATCAGTAGGATGAATGAGAGCAGACACAACACATAGAGTCAAAACACACCCACGGAGATTAGGACCCGCCTGCTGAGTAACAAATGCACGACAGTCAGCTATTGCTTACTCAATATCAGTCGTCATAATTATCGACTCTTGGAATAGTCGCTCAGCCTTGTTCCGAGTATCAATAGTATCATCTAGTGCGCGTTGTATTGCCAGAGTTAGGCGCCCGGACGTTGGAAATCTCTGATCCATCGAATATGTCTCGTATTGCTCATCAAACTACGCGCGTGCGGCCACTATATTCGCCATTCTAACTTCTCTAAGCATTTCCACCTCAGATTTTACCAACAGTAAGCGAGTTAGCTCATGATTTTTTCATAAGGAATAACTAGTGTTGGCACAGGAGCCAAAGCCAAAGTGTAACCATGTAGACGATGAGCCATCCGCTGCAAAATATAGCTAAACAACCAAAAGGAAAACAAAACAATAAAAGAAACTCGAAAGACACTAACTAAGGCAATTCCACTTACCCCTACTTATAGAAACACATGGTAGTACCACATTAATTACCATCCAACCATAATAATAAATGCAGATAATCAAAATAATAAAATATGTCTTGCAAAAGGGAAAAAAAGCCATCGAAATTCCCAGTTCAACCCAAACAAAAGCAAAGAAATTATTGTTCAAAACCCACTCAAAAAACAACCCAAAAAATTAATTAATATCCAAAGCGACCAGCTCCGCTCTCTTCTTAGTAAGGCGCCCATTGACCTCCTCAGCAGCATCCCTGGCGATCCTCAATTCATCGGTAGCTCGACCAATGTCCGCTATCAGCCGGTCATATGCTGCTTTCTTGACATCAGCAACATTGAGCAAACGCCTGTATTCTTGATCCAGCTCATCAATCTTACGAGGCAACGTGGTCCATGCATTGTGATTCGCCTTCGCCAGATCCAATGGGTTCTTGAGCCAATGAATGGGAAATTGAAGAGCTAGATAAGTTTGAATGGAGGCATCCCATTTCCTCAATATAACTGGATCAATAAGAGTTTCCTTCGCCTGAGGAAGGTCGTCCACTATATTAAGTAAATCCTCATTAGCCACAATTAAAGAGTTGGCGGGCATTTCCACAAGAACGAACATGTGACCGAACCTCTCCACTATGCGTCGATAAGTGGCTGCTTTAGATGAAGGGACCCAAAACCCATGTACCAACTCAAAGCGGTTGTCAACACCAGCCTCCGCCTCTAAAATAGCGCGAGGATATCGTAACTGAGGATCCTCCGTGGTAGCCATTAGTTCAGCATCAGCGTCTACGTTGCGAGAAACCTTAAAAGCCGGCTTGGAAGGCTTTTGCCGTTTATCGTTAGCACTTACGGACTCGCTACCTTTAACTTGTTGGTTCGAGCCGCTCCCCTTACCATGGGCGCCATCTCGTTTTCCCATATCCTGAAGAAAGAAAAGGAAAACATAAATAAATACTCCAACAACAAGGAAGTAATGGTGATAACCCAAAATGTATAACATATACCGAGATCGGAAGATGGAGGAGGATTGGTGAGAGAATGTATTAGAGCATAGCTCGGTTGAACCCTACAAGCGTTGGTATGTCAAGTTTGGTTGTCATATTTTAGTGAATTGGTAGGCTAAGAAAGATAACCTACAATTGTAATAACTGCAAGTGCACAGTGTCGATATTCAACACAAGGCAAGCACAGGTCGATCCACAGGGACAAGGTGGGTGTAAGTTGAAGCTACGTTCTTACTTAAACTGATTCGAAACAAGAGTAACCAAAAGGGGTGTTTGTGTCGATACGACTAAGAGGTTGGTAGTAACTAAAAAAATAAGATTACAGAGCAATAAATGGTTAACCAGGGCTTCGAATCCACCTCCTAAATGCATAGAAATCAATAATTTGATATACTAGCTCTCCCTTCAATCAAGGAGCTATAGAATTTCTAGCTTCAAACTACCTTGAAGATGTGATATAATCACTGACAAATATGATGATTTAATCTCATCAAAAGATGTCAATCCCTAGCATTACTTGTCTTTCTAAGGCACAAGTAATCAAAGATTGAACTAAAATCAGTTCACATGGGCTTTAATTTTGACAAAGAGTTAACCAAACTGCCTAGGATGCTTGACATACAAGGTGAAAGCAAATTGACAAAATTCAGAAATTAATCATGCTTTTCATTGAAATCCCATAAAGAAGAACAAGTAAAATCAAACAAGAGGAATTTTAATTATTAAAGGAAGTTTCATCTCTGCCCTAGTAGAGGTTTTTAGAACATGCGTAAAATTGAAATAAACCCAAAACCTAAAACTACAATTACTTGCACCGGCTACTCCGAGCTTCGCTTCAAAATATCACTGCCTCCCTTTTTATACAAATTTTCCCAAAAAAAAACCCAAATCCCCATAATCAAACAGATGCATAAAAAGAAATTTAGGGATTTGTTTTCTTTATAACTCACCACTGATGGAGTCTACACATCCACCACCCTATTGCCGTCAATTCAATTCCTTGCAATCACCATTGTTGGTGATTGCAAGGACCAACAAGCCGACCTATTGTTGCTCACATAATAATTATTGATTCTAGGTCTAGCTTGAAATGGATATAACAATAGGAGTACAAATTCGTCATCTTGATGGAGATGTTTCTGGGTAAGAGAGGGAGGTGGTGTCGGGTGTGATGGTTATGATGTGAAATGGTAGGTGGGAGGAGAAATAGAGAGTACACAGTAGAGGGATGGGGTTAACAGACAGAGAAAATGGGAAAAAGATAAAATGGAGAAGAAACAACTTCGTTTCTCAAGCGTGGAAGCCTAAGTTTAGGTGTGGACTTTAAGTGTAGTTTGTGCATCGGTTTTGATGTCATGAATTGTAGCAAATCCAATGCAGACTTACTTTTATCTTCATTCACGTGAACACCATGACAACTCCTCATATGTATCAGCGATTCATTAATGCAGCACCCTATCTTTACACTTCTTAGCCACCGTTTGCATTTCCCCTTTCCATAATACCTCTGCCACTCTAGTCTCTAGTCACCTTGTTACTTTGTGGACCTCTCCATATTTTAGTCCTACAAAAACAAACACAAAATATCAATATTTACAACAATAAGATTATTGATGCCTCGAGACGCAAGATGCACAATTTGACTTAAAATAGGACATTAAAGCTCTTTAGATGTGATAAAAGACAACAAAATAATCTAGAAATATGCATTATTAGGCACCGATCACACCCCCAAACCTGATTTTTGCTCGTCCACGAGTAAAACAAAAACTAAAGAAAATCCTACCTATACCACTGTCGCTGGTCTCTCGATTGCATTTAGCGAATGCAATAAGCCTTTTAAACCACTAAGTGTCCCTAGTGGGCGAGTTGAAGTCTCGTGAGGGTTTGCTTAGAACATACCCACAAAGTTCTAGGACAAAATATATGCTCAGATTCCATGAAAGTGATACCTGCATTTCAGTTGTAGCTCACAAAAATTGGATATGTCAATCTAGCTTTCAAAGGCACAATTCTAGCACTAAAACAACTAAGGACATGTGATAAGAGTGTAAAGTGTATCTACCTTAGACGTGCATGGAGAATGATATACTCTAGGAAGTTATGACTGCCAATTACTAAAAGATAGTTTTTAAGCTAAGAACTGAATTCAAAGCCAATCTAGCTGTCTGGCTTTACGAGAATTGTGAATGTTCACCTGAGGAGTTGGTGATATTTCAGCTTACCCGCGTTGTACATCGATGGCTACACCCTCCTTGCTTATTACAACATTATTTAAAACATATAACAAAAAGTAACATTGATTGCATATTTACATTGACTGCTCTCTTGATTTGAGGCAAGAGAGGAACTTTAACTTTTTTACTGAAACAGAACATAACGGACAATGGATACTTATTCTTTCTTTCTTTTTCCTTTTCTTTTCATTTTTTTTAACTGAATTATCTTTTCTTTTCTTTTCTTTCTGAATTTTTCTGATGACTTTTTTCAACTGATTTTGGAATAATGAAAGATACAAACTGACACAACAAACTTTACACAAAAACAGAAAACATAGATTACATGACACTTTTAGCAAGAGGCGGCCCTTTTTGATGCACCCGGTCAAATTCAATGGTTGCTTTTCTTAACGTATCCTCCAACTTCTATCCCAGCCAACCAAAGAACAAGCTAGTCAAGTCTCATTCAGTATTCTAGATGATTGGCAGCCTACTTAACCTGTAGTTGCAGGAAATCCCACACTACACCCCTCACTAGAATTTACTCAACTAATCCATTTGAAGATGAATAACTATAGATTTTATTGATTATTTTCTTGAAATGTTTACAAAAGAGGATAGAACAGAACTAAAGAAATTACAATCACTCTAAATTTTCTCTCTCCTAATGACTTGCTTAAAAATTCAAAAAGAACTCTCTCTACAACAGACTTACTCATCCCTTTATATAGGGTAGTACACAGTGGATGACAGCTAAGCTGTCCTTTATTTTTGGGAATAACTCGCGAAGTGTCGCAAGTGTATAAGTGTTCATCCTCGCGACACTCTTAACCTTCGCCAGATTTTCACATCTTCCTCGTGTTCTGGCTGTCGTCATCCATTGCGTCATTTATTTTACTTTCCTGCGACACCTTCGCAATGCTATCGTTTATTAATCTCGCGAAGTATTGATGTCGCGATATTCTGATCCTACATCTTGCCTCTTCTCATGTATTCTCTGCGAAGGAGAGAATGTCATGAGAACCAATATTTTGAAATGCCGCAACAGCTCATCTTTATTTGTTTCACTCCCGTACTTTTATACGGAATTTATTACAGATGTTTCTTCTTCCACTCTTTTCTTGACACGTCTCTTTCAACCGTTTATTCTTGACCATTCACGTCCCATCTCGCATTAAATGTATTTGTTTTCTCGAGGATTCTTCTCTCTATATATAGTTTTCTCACCCTTCTCTTCTTCTCTTTTTATCTTCCCTCTCGCAACTTTCCTTCAACCTTCTTCCTCCGCAATTTGCGCTTTCGCTCATCAGTAAACCTTCTCTTTTTTTCTTTCTCTCGATCTTCAATTCTCTATTCATTCCCATACTCTAATAATGGCTTCACTTGGTCGTACATATAAACCCCTTTTTAATGAAGCTCAAAAGAATTTAAAAGAAAAGGGCTTCACTCTATCAACCATTCCTGATCAAGAATCTTCATCTATACTTTCTGCAAAACTATTTTCTGATCATCAGTGTGATGATCAAAAAATCATAGTCTCGCTAGGTCAAATCCTCGCAGGCCTTCCCATTCCTCTATACAATCCTGAGATGCCATTATTCTATGAAATTCTTGCTCATGAGAAATTCTCGCGAGCTATTTATCAATTGTGCGGCGACTGCATCCGTCTAATGCTTGAATTCGCCAACCGTGGCGCTGGTAAAGGATCTTTATATCCTGATGATGTCAAAGATCCTAGATTCGCAAATTTACAAATAGTCGCTGAGAAGTATACCGTAGAAAACTTCTTTGCGAATTATGCAGTAATAAATATGAGAAATGATAAATCTCACTGGGGTGCTCGATTGAAGAGAAAAGATAACATTGATGCTGATAAGCTGCTCATGCAAGATATTGACTGGCACTCGGGCAAAAATAATGTTCCTCGGCACTCCAAAGATGAGAAGTGGTGGGTTATTCTTTTGTTTTTGAGTGGACCCTATATCGCAGGTTCACATGTACTCCCTGCGAATCTCACAGACTACCATCCTTGGGAATTTAAGTGGCCCGAGAAGGCAAAAGAGGTATACTTCCTATTTCAGATTTGCTTTTGCGATATTTCCTTCCTCTTATATTTACTAGATTTGCAAAATATTCAGATTACCAAATTGAAAAAGAGTTATAGTAGACGTCCAAAGGAGAGTACTCTGGCGATACTCCGATCGATCACGGATGAAGTAAGAAATACTTTCTTTTGTTATTTTTAACAATATTGTTGCCTATGTTTCTTATCTTCATTCGTGTGCGAAGGTTGTTGAAGAAATAGACATTCCCGAAGCTGCGAAGGTTAAGGGCAAGAATAAAATCACTCTTCGCAAGGATAAATCTTCTGCCCCATCTTCTAAAAAACGGAAAACCCATCCCTCTTCTATTTCTAGTTCTCAATCCAGCGAGAGCTCTGATGAGGATGAAAATGAGGTTGGTACTTCCTCTGCGAAGGAGAATCACTCAATTACTTCTGCTATGGCGCAATTGTCTAGTGTCTTCTCCGATTCTATGCAAGGATTAGGATATGATAATTTATCTGCTACTTGCGAAGCTCTCGCTAAAATTTGTGATGCCCATTGTTAGAGGATAATGAATCTTTTCGCGGAGTTTCCCGAACATTGACTTCCAGTTTCTTAAATGCTCTCAATGCTTTGGTATGTTCATATTCCTTTGCTTCTCTGTGACTTCGATTATAAACTTTATCTTAACAATTTCTTTACTTTCCTTTATAGTCCGGGAGAGCTTCCTTTGTTGTTGCCTCAGATCTCGAGAAAAGACGCGACAACCTTAAAAAGAAAAATCTCCAGCTCAAAGAGAGGATCCAAGAACTAGAAACTGAAGTTGCGACGTCTCGCAAGAAAGATGAAAAAATTCAACAGTTGGAAGTTGAGTCTACTTCTCAGAAGGATAAGATATCTACTCTTCAAAGTGCAAATCAACAACTTTATGGTAAAAATATTTTACTCTTCAAGTCGTCTTTATTGTCACTTGTTTGCAGAAGCCGAGAAGAGATTTCAGACAAGGATTGAAGAACTTGAATCTGAAAAAGAACAACTCGCAAAGGACCTCTCTATTCGCGACATCAAGTATTCCAAGTTGAAGAAACAACTGCAAGCTACAGTAGCGAATTTTAATAACGATGTTGTTCGTTTTCGCAATCAAACTATTGAAACAGTTTGCAATGATCATCGCATTCCTCTTAGTTCATATCCTTGTCTTCTTGATGATATTCCTGAAGATATGCCTTTCTCGGATGTCTCTGATAGTGAAGCTAGCGAAGAAGAAGAATCTGGCGAAAAGAATGATGGAATTGAAGAATCTGACAAAGAAGAAGAATCCTCAAAGAAATAACTTCTTTCTCTTCTTTCGCTTCTTGTAATATCTGTATATATACCCTTTTAATCTTCCATTTCTATAGCCCCTCATTGTAAATTTCTTGGATTACTAAATATGAATTCAATCTTTGTTTTCTTTACTTGCGCATATAATCAAGCAATTCTTCTTTGTAATACAACAAATCGACCAAACATTATGAATATATAAATCTATCATGTGGAAATGGATAACAAGATTTTATCCTATTCATCCCCATACTTGCCTCTGTTATTTATTTTCAAATGAGAGATTTGATCAATTATCTCTGAGTAATGAAATCTCTGAATTTTGCCCTTATTGTTGGTAACTTTATGAAGAAATATAATCGTTTTCGCAAGCTTATTTGCTTCCTCAATTTTTTTTATGGCTATATCTTTATTTATGTTGAAGTTCATCATTGCGACAAGATCGCAGGACGTCTTCACAAATGAAGAAATCTATTGATCTTGCCTTATCATTTCTTGTGTGGTCTTATTTTGCCTTCCTAATTAAAGGTCTTATTTCGCCACCCCTCGTTGCGACAAAATCGCAGGACGTCTTTACATTTTCATGTAATGACCCATTGACCTTGTCTTATCATTTCTTAAGTATTTTTGCCTCTGCAGGATATTTTATTTGCGACAATATGACAGGCTTAAATACTCTTGCGAATGTAAAATCCCATGACATTGCCGTCTTCGCGACGAAATCGCAGGATGTCTTTACATTTTCATGCAAAAACCCATTGATCTCGTCTTATCCTTGCGTTAGTATTATTGCCTCTCTACAGATCATCGCACAAATATGACAAGCCTAAATTTCCTTGCGAAAATAAAGCCTCATGACATTTGCGTCTTTTGACACTTATCAGCTCCCTAATGGAGGGTGCCGCCTTATCTTCTCCCCGGTTGCCCCTTCAAGGAGGCGTACATCGGCCATACAAGACTAGCTCCTCCCATCCGGTCTTAACAACAACCAGTTATTTTCGCATCCTCTTATCCCTTATACCTATATGGTTTATGGTTATGAGACTGCACCCTAAGTGGAGTTTTCTTCGGGCCGAGTGCAGCATATACCAAGACTTGCCAAGAATGGCCGAGACACTTTAAATGCCCCAGGCACTCTTGGCTCAACCGTGTACCCCGGCGCCTTGAGCATACACTGACTCCTTGGAAGAGACCCTCGGGCGTCCAACCAGGTATAACCTTATATATATAGTTGGAAATCCAAGGTATCTCTCCCTTGATAGGCTTTCATGGGCCCCAAATCTCCATGACCCAGTTCCAGGAGCGGTGTAACCTTTTCACCGATCCATGTCAAGAGATACCCCTTATATGACGCACTTTAGGTCTTACATTTGCCTCTTGCAAAATATCATTCGCGGACTAGGGTGTACGCCATAAAGGTTCGTCCCATTCACTCACTCTTTCATTTTTGTTAATCCATTCAATCATTCATTTTGTTTGCGAAGCTATCGCACAATCTTACATTGTTTATGCATTTTTGTTTTTTCAATTCTTCAATCAAATTGTCATACATTCTTGATGGCGAGATTCTCGCATATTTCTTCTTCAATTATTGTTTATTCATTTCTTACACTTTTTGCTCCTGCTTTGCTCTCTCGCCTCTTGCACCATTCAAATCTCTTAATGATTCCTTTCCATCATAATTTTCAACTGTTTTCATGCACTTGTTTCGCAATGTATCTTCTCCTCTTACATCTATGGTATCCACCATCAACCTTTCTCTTCTTTGTTCATCTTTTGTATGTTGTTTCCAGCCCTTTCTTTTTGCAGCTCTCTCCTCGCAACTCTCCACGTCAATCTCATAGCATTTTTGTCCTTCCGTCCAATCTCCCTTTATAATCCCGACACCGCTAGGATGAGGAAACTTTATGCACGATGATAAGTCGACGCTACGCCTGCAATTTCGTGCAACCATGGCCTTCCGATCAATGCATTATAAGGGGACTCCACATCGACTACACAGAACAAAATTTCTGTTGATAATCCTTGCAAGGGTATTCTCATATGAACTTCTCCTTTAGGCTTATTCATTTGTGCCATTGAAACCATATATTTTATACGTCGAAGGTATCAATTCTTCATCCTTCCCACCCATAGTCTTGTAAGTATGGTAGAAAAGAATGTTTACTTGAGCTCCCGTATCAATTAAGATTCTATTGATCGCCCAAACAATTCTCTGCTTCATCGTCTTCGCCATCTACAGGTTTTGGATTAATTTCCAATTTTACAACCAATGGGCTATCATGCGTCTCTCTGCCTTCAGGAATCTCTTCTGCGGTGAAAGAAATAATCTGCATTTGCCATTCTTTTAATCTGCGATGTCTTCGCAATGTTCATCACTTCTTTATTATCGCATCCCTCGCGAAAACCCTACTGAGAACATTATCATGAAAATCTTCAATTGTTCGGTATGAGTGTACAATGGAGTTGCAAAACAAATTTTTAGCTTTCGATCCAACTTCTATTACGAATGTTTCTTTCCCCTTTGCTGAATTTGTTTTGTGCATTTCTGGCGGTGGTGGTAATGGCTGAACCTTCTCTTCACTTTTTAGAAAATGACTCAGCTTTCCTTGGTCAATCATTCTGAGGATGATTCTTTTTATATTTCTGCAGTCATTTGTTAAGTGTCCATGAAAGCGGTGGTAAGAACAGAACTCGTGACTTCTATCACTTGGTGGTGGCTCATTCCCCATATTCCATGGTGCAGGTATGTTTTCCATCAAGAGTATAGCTTCCCATATTTTTTCCACGCTAGTATTTAATGGTGGCATTTTGATTTCCTCTCATACTACTCTGTGACTTCGCTGCCCTCCATGATAATTCTGCCTTCGACCTCCATAAGTTTCTTGCGGATGATCAAGTCTTTGAATTTTGTTATTGCCGCCACGGTTGTAATAATTCCTTTCTCTTTCATATTCTTCCTGATCACGACTTCCCATAGCTATTATCTTTGGCTGCCCATCATCTATTATCTTTTCTTGTTGCCCTTGCGAAGTGCTCGCTCATCGTATTTATCAATTTGGGTAATAAGCTTGCATTCGCAGACATTTGGATTTGTATTCTCAACTGGGTATGATTCCATCTCATTTTGTCTTTCCTCTAGAGCAATATATTCCTCCTGAAGTTCTCGCAACTCAGTCATTGTAATTGTATTCTTGACTCTAAAAACTTGAATATATAACAAATTGGTTGCGAACATAGCGTTTATGAATGATAAAATGAGATATCTTTCATCCACTCGTCCAGCCATCTCGCTACACATCGTCTTCCATCTCACAGTTAAGTGTCTTAAACTTTCGCCAACTCTTTGTTTCAGCCCAAATACATCTTCAATTCCTGGTCGCGAGGAGTTGTTACTTATATATGCCCCTAAGAATATAGCTTGTAAATGGTTGAATGACGTGATTGTATTTCTTGGTAAACCCTCAAACCATTTCAGTGCTTCTCCTGTTAAACTTGATGCGAAATATTTGCACAATATGGCGTCATGATTTTCCCACTGTAGCATACATCTCACATACGCTTTGATGTGTTGTATTGCGCAAGTTGTTCCATCAAAAATGCTGGTTAATTCGGGTAAATTGCACTTTGGGGTATTCCTCCTAACTGCACCTCTAGCGTAAAGGGGTTTTCGCAGCTTCTTCGATGGCCTCATCCAATTGTCTTCTTCCTCCTCCTCTTCTATTGTTCAACATTCCTCTCATCTCTGCCAACTCTCTTAAGATTTGTTCATTTACATCGTGGTTCGAATTTATTGGTCTTTTTAGCTCGCCTCTCTCCTTCTGCGTTCATGTCTATCTTGATTTTCTTGTTCAAAGATTTTCTTCTCTTCTTTCTCTGCGACTTTCTCCTCCATCTCGTTCACGAATTAGCACACCATTGTATCTATCATTTTCTCTTCTTGGTTGTCTATCATCTCTTCTTTGTATTCTTTCATATTCTTCATTGATATTTCCATTGTTGCGATTTTGCTCGCGCCTTCTTTCTCGATTGTCATGATTGTTCTGCCGAATTGCTTCCTCCAATTCCCGTTCTTCCATTTCTACTCTTAATCTTTCCCTTTCGCAAGCTAGACGCGCTTGTTCAATATAATGCTTTTCGATGTCATCTTCAATCTCCTTTTGTTTCCTCTGTGTTTCTCTCCCATGCAGTATTCTTCTTCCTTCTTCCTGATTTTCTTCACCAATTGGACTATTCTGCTTTATTTCCTTGATTTCCATCATTTTGGTCATTCTCAAAATCTCGGGACGTGGAATACACACCACTTCCCTTCTTTCGCAAAGATCCTTCACCGAGATTTGGCTCTCTTTCTAGATTTTCTTCATTAACATTTTCTACAGTAATATTCTCCTCATATCATCTCTAACCGATCCTGATCTTGATCTGGTATTACTTCTCGACCTCCTATTCTGCAACCTCATATTTTCCATTCTTAACTCATGGTTTTTCCTTGTTAAATTTGCGCGTTCTTCCGCTTCTAATCGCCTTTCTTCATGTATTGTTTGCCTCAACGTTTCTAATGTCACGATTTCTTCATTTCTATGAGTCAAGTTTCTCCCATTTCTTCTTAATTTATCTCCTCTTGTCCATTATTTATCAATTGTTGCACTTCTTCTCTTTCTTCCATAGAATCTGATCTCCATGTATGCACACTCACCCTATCATAATCTATTACTCTATTCGGTGCTGGTTGAATTGGTAGTTGAATTTGACCTTCTTCTCTATCTCTTGCGTTTATTCTTGATGGTTCACCTACTTCATTTCTCCTTTCTCTAGCTAATCTCCCGCTTCTCCTTACTATTGTTGGTTGTTCTGACGCATTCCTTCTTCTAGCCATTTCTCAATTTTATAGTAAATTGTTGAAAATTATTCGAAATTTCTTTCTTGTTACTCCTGATTCTTTCAATTCACAAGGTTGATCTTCTACTCAGTCCATGTTTCTAGCGCATATGTAGTTGCAGGAAATCCCACACTACACCCCTCACTAGAATTTACTCAACTAATCCATTTGAAGATGAATAACTATAGATTTTATTGATTATTTTCTTGAAATGTTTACAAAAGAGGATAGAACAGAACTAAAGAAATTACAATCACTCTAAATTTTCTCTCTCCTAATGACTTGCTTAACAATTCAAAAAGAACTCTCTCTACAACAGACTTACTCATCCCTTTATATAGGGTAGTACACAGTGGATGACAGCTAAGATGTCCTTTATTTTCGGGAATAACTCGCGAAGTGTCGCAAGTGTATAAGTGTTCATCCTCGCGACACTCTTAACCTTCGCCAGATTTTCACATCTTCCTCGTGTTCTGGCTGTCGTCATCCATTGCGTCATTTATTTTACTTCCCTGC
Organism: Papaver armeniacum; assembly: GCA_023531295.1. Classification (NCBI taxonomy): domain Eukaryota; kingdom Viridiplantae; phylum Streptophyta; class Magnoliopsida; order Ranunculales; family Papaveraceae; genus Papaver; species Papaver armeniacum. Next base: position 213,686 of record JAJJWW010006377.1, on the reverse strand, counting down.
GACACCTTCGCAATGCTATCGTTTATTAATCTCGCGAAGTATTGATGTCGCGATATTCTGATCCTACATAACCTATGAAACACCAACGCTATACAAGCTTGGTAGATCGTGCATGTGCAAATTTTCTACATCACATGTGAGTTATGCTAGAATCAGGGGTGCCTCATCATCTAGACTAAGAACCATAAGATATCCTACATGCACAGGTATCACAAATCAAGGTAAATGAGCTCCATTTTTCAAATTTTTTTTTATATGGCAGAGTTCAGTTTCAGAATATAGCACAGTGGCAGTCAATGGTATCTACTTTCCACCCCCAAACCTAAACTAAACATTGTCCTCAATGTTTCTAAAGATGAACAGGATTGAACAACACACCAAGAGAACCATGCTGAGTAAAGAAAATGAAAGAGATTACCAGATATCGGCGAAAGCATTTTCAGAACTCCATTATTCATGGCCAAGGTCCAACAGAAATCAGCTGATATCAGATTAGAACAATATACATACACGAAAAAGCTAGAAAATAGCATTACCTACTGGATTATATACAATAAAAAGTCACCATATATATACAACCTAAAGAGTTGAGGATAAACCCAAAAGATGATGTGCAGAAACATCAACTGTCTTACACTAATATAACATGAGCGTGCAACTGCAGGTGTACACGAGTTACCCCCTGTTTATGGGTGAAAACTATTTCTGTGGTTTTTGGTAAATTTGGGTGTGTGTGGATGAGAAACGAATCTAAACCCTAAACAAATGCACTGCACGGGAGTGCTTTTGATTCGAGAGATCAATCTGTACAATTCTGGCCTAAACCAAGAAATGGTCGTTCCAGACTTGCTTCGGTCACAAAGTGAAGGAGATGGGGTTGATCTTAGGGAGGGAAGCTAAGAAGGTGTTGAGATTGTGAAGGTGTTGGCTGTTTATAACTTGATACTGATGACAACACTTAGTTTTTTCTGTGTTCATCTGTGTTGTTTGGAAATAGGCAAAGGACCTATTTATACAAGTCATTGAGTGCAAACCCTCATCTCATAGGAAGTGGAGGAAGTTGAGTGGTGGAGTAGTGGGGTCGTGTGGGTGATTACATGATCACGTCTTAGCCCACTTTCGTCACCATCTTAACTGTCCATACCTCCTGACACGTTCTTGTGATGGCGCGTTGCACGCTGCACGCTGTAAACTGCCAGACCAATACCCCAGTAAGTATCCCCCAGTATGTGAATGCTTGATGTCTCGAATGAGTGGATCGTGGGACCCACAGGAAGTAGCATACGGTGCTAGATTAAATAACTGAGTTATTTAGGAAGTCGATATTCATGAAATATCGTGTATACTTTATGCATCGAATATAATCAATATGTATGAAGCATTGTTGTTTTTAGAGCTTAACGGAGTAAGTCGCGGATTAAGCATCTTAAAATGGCTGCATGCCCAACCATCTTCGAGTGATTGCTTGGAGGCCGCATGGGTGGGCCATCCCTTGGCCGATCACTCCTTGTGGTAGAGTGACGGGCGGTGATCACCAAGGTACCTCATTGGCTTTTTAACTCTTAGCCTAGGCTGCCTGACCAAGTTGGCAAAGTTGGACAGACAAGATGATCTACGGCACATATTTGTGACCGTTGATGATTTTTAGGGTTTTAAAGAGGTGCGCAAGCATCACTCTTCAGCTTGACCTAAATCAAGCATGAACGATGTTTTTGGTGGGACCGACCGGGCATGCGTGTAGACAGCTTGCCGGTGTACATGTCCATACCATTATGTTTCGCGGAGGTATGATCTAGGCCACTCAATTTGTCTAGCAAAGGTGAGCGGTCGTGATCGATTTGCGATAGAAATCCTTTGCCGCAAAGGATTTGGGAACCGCGTGACATGCCTCCTTTGGGCACGCGTTTCGAGGTGCTCGGCCATGGTTGGCCTAGGCCGGTCGGTCACACGTATAGGTGGGCCCACGGTGATCATGTTGATACTCTTGGTACCTCTTAAGTCTATATCTACACCTTCCGTTTAGGCTGGCGAAGATGGATGGTCATGATCAAACTGCGACATATATGTAATGTCGTAAACCCTAATTATGGTTTTGGATCAGTCACGCGTGCGCAACTTTTGCCAAACGGTTTGGCAAGCTATGCTCCTCCTTTGGGGAGACCGACCGTGTGGGGCCCACGTTGGGCCGACGGTGAACATATGTGTACCTGTCTGATGGTCCTAGGCGCGATCTAAGCCATCCAATTATGCCGGCTAAGTTGGATGGTTGTGATCGATTTAAGACACTAGTGGAGCTTCCGCGACCCTTTAAAGCATCACTCCAGCCATGATTCGAGCAAACGTTTATTGCTCTAGGGCATTGCTGTGAGAAGGCCGATCGGGTAGGTAAGAAGTGGGCCCGCTAACGTGTGCGTTGGCGCTTCCCTGATCATTCGCGGGATGATCTAGGCCGTCCAACCAGGTTGGTGAGGTTGGACGGTCGTGATGATTTTAAGACTGCCTTGAACAGTCTAAGCTCGTCGAGCTTCTTCCAAAGCAACGCAACCACCCTATTTTAGGGCTGGCATTTGACGTGCTGGGAGGAGTTCGTGTGATGTTCGAACGGCTAGGGCATAAAAGGGCCCGCCGGTGGTCATCACGATGATGGCCTACTCTTGCCAGGGTTTGGCTAGGCTTGTTAAATTGCGCGGCCAACTTGTGTGGCCATGATCGTTTCTGAGACTGATTTGGACAGTCTAGATTTTCCTTAAGGAAATTAAGCATGCTCGATCGGCTAATTAAAGCGCATCGATGCGAGACTCTCTGTCAGAGAGTGATGTAGCATGTGTGGGTATTTCATGCATGTCTCAATATTGGCACGGATATTCATGCTACTCTGCTATGAGTGAGCACTCAGTCGTCATGTCATGTCAATGATGAGAGTTCGGCTGAGAACACAGCATGGAAAATACCAGGCAAATCATGCATTAATTGTTAATGCTAGTAAAATTCACAGAATATTTGGGATTGCTGTTGCACGCACCATTCTGGGTGAATTTTGTGTATGTATTGAATTGCTTCAAATAAATTAAGTGAAGAGGTTTTTGCACTCATCACTTCTTAATCAGCTTTCCCTTTGCAGGGTGACAGCACGTAAAAATAATGGTTTTACAATTTTAGCCCTGAACTAAAATCCACCATCAACATTAAGTCCCCTGCCTAGCACATAATGGTTGCATTATTGTGGGGTATGCATGAGATGGTGACGTATATAACGTAAAAAGACAAGATAAAGGAAGTTTACCTGGAAGGACTCTGGCCGGTCACGTTAGCAATCATCTGCGCGAGTATGCCAGGTGTGATCATGGGCCTTGGTGGGACCGGTTCCATTCCTTGAGTGTTTGAGCCAAGAAGGGAGTCCCTCTTTGTAGATGGTGGATTTTCGACAAAGGATAAAATCGTAAACCCATAATTATATGTATTCCTGATCCTGCAATCAGATGAATATCGAGGCTCATGTGTCTTATTGAAAGCATGAAAGATCATGCTATGAGAATCCCTGACTGAGAATACTGTCTCTCAGAGTATATATAGATATGTAGTCTCTCAGCTGAGGCAATGACATATCTCATGAATACTGAGCAATTTCAGTAATTATTTCTATATAGAATCGAAAGATTAGACGGCTCCTAGATAGCTTGCCTGCTAGTATAGAGCAATAACGTCTTCAGGATGTAACAATGTTTTCCCTGACTATATGAAAGAAGTATGACGCTTCAACAAGCTCATATCACTCAATTCCTGAATAATTAACGCTCCTAGACGATTGTACTAGTATAGAGCCATTAATTAATTATTCTCAAAATCAATAGATTCAAATCCCTGGAATATATTCAATATTTTCATAATATTTCGTTACTTCAATTTATGGTTCTTCCCAGTGCAATTCCATGGGTTAGTAATAAATATTCAACACACGGGCATCTGAGTTACCTTCGAGTAAGCCCCAACCAAATGGTGTAAATGTATTCGACAAATAATGCATTAACAAACACCTGAATGAACAAATAAGTATTTCAAAATACGACGAGACGATGAACCTATGCAAATAGGAAAGAAAATAATAAAATAATAGTCAAGGCGCTAGGGGACTGGCTCACCGACCGGCCAGTCATGCCATGATCAGTCCCATGCCCAAATTCTATATTTTATCATATTTTATTATTCTCCTTGACCTCATGAAAATCCTTTCATTTGAAAAAATATCCTTCGTTTTGAGGAAACTCCTCAGTTTCATGGTTTTTCCTTCACACTGAGGGAATAATATAAAATTAGGGAAAATATTGTGGGGTCGTGATTATTGGCCAACCGGCCATGCCTTGATCCCAGCCGGCCCCACACCTCATGGTTCCTTATTATTTTATTATTATTTCCCTAATCTCATGAACACTCCTTAATCTCATGATATTTCCTTGATCCCATGAAAAATAATATAAAATTAGGGAAACCCGTGGGACCGGGCCATAGCCGGCCGGTCATGCCCTAGCTGGCCCCACACGCCCTATTTTATTATTATTATATTTTTCATGTTTCCTTAATCCCATGAAATTCCTTGATTTCATGATGTTTCCTTCAAATTATGAAATTCCTTCAAATTATGGGAAAATACACAAAAATACATAAAATTAAGGAAACTTGTAGACCGGCCCAAGTCAGGCCCGGTCATGCCCTAGCCGGTCCCACAAACCCCTTATTCTATTATTATTATTTTTATATTTCCTTGATTTTATAAAATTCCTTGATTTCATGATATTTCCTACAAATTATGAAAATTCTTTCAAATTATGAAAACTCCTTCAAATCATGAAATAATACATAAAATAAGGGAAAACTCACGGGACCGGGCCCTAGCCGGCCAACCATGCTCAAGCCGGTCCCACACGCCCTTATTTTTTCATTATTAATATTTTTGTTTCCTTCATCTCATGGAAACTCCTTGATTTCAACAAAAACTCCTTGGTTTTAACAAATTCCTTGGTTTTATCATATTTCCCTAAAATCATGAAAATTGGGAAAAACGTGTGGACCAAGCTCCTTGGCCGGCCAGCCATGCCTTCGCCATGGCCTGTCCCACACTTCATGATTCCCTCACTTTTTATTATTTTTCCTTCATCTCATGAAGTTTTGATGATTTCGTCAAAAAACCCTGATTTCTTCATATTTTCTCAAATGATTGCTCAAATGCACATCAGAAAATATCAAAATTCTCAGAATTAACATACGGACACTTTGGTGACGTGAGCATGTTACCTTGACCGACCAAGGTTGGCTCTTTGGCTTGCAAGAAGCCGGTCCCACGTATTCCCATGATTTGACCTAATTTGCACAATTGCACGTATTAGGTCCAAAACTCTTCTAAAAAACTTGGAACTTGATGGAACGATCATCAATCGATCCCGTGAACACCCAGGGCGGTTTCATGACCCCTTTGTCGGTCCCTCATCTCTTCATAATTAATTGGGTTTTATCACCTAAGGTTCAACATTATTTTAATAAATGATTAAACCAAAGATTTAATCATCCTTTCATCAACAAATTAACTGGTCTTCAGGATATCTTGATATTTGCTCACGTGAGCATCTGGGCACTACATGGTCGACTCATAATCTCATGTAGCCGGTCCCTCCTTTTCTGTGGTTAATTCTCAATAAACCATCAATAAATCATCAATTGATCAAATTAAGGTTTTGAGTCCAAGGTTAATGATTCCAGATTCAAACGTTAATAATTTTACGTTGATCCCGTGATCAACATTTTATTTATCATACTCGGTTCAATTGCCAGTATTCTGATTTAATATTTTATTTGGTCATGCTACCATAATTCACCAAACGAGCAATATTTACTCGCATTTGAGCAATACTTGCTCAAATCAAAGAATATTGGTTCAATTATCAATATTCAACAATTCATCAAATGAGCAATATTTGCTCACGTTAACTTATTCACACATCGTATCTCTGTCTCAACAGACATGTTCAATTCATGAGTCTCAGAACATTTCCAAACCACGTTCGACTCAACAATACAAGGACTCATCGTCCCATGAAGTCATGAAGTCAAAGAATCGACTAACTAAATACACGTCTTCCTTGCAGATTCCACAATCACACGAGACATCAATCGTGTCACATGGGGGATATTAACTAGGGTTTTGGTCTGGCGGTCTACGGCACGTGTGTTCATACACACGATGAGAATGTGATCAAGTCGTGCAATCAGTTGAAGGAGTTAACAAAGTAGTGGATGGAAAATCAACCAAGTCTCCGCATGTTGAGAAACTGGTTTTAACACGATTTCCACTTCCCCATTCTTTGATTCCATTAACTGTCACACTTCATGAGATCATGGTGTTTTCAATTCCAACAATATAAATAAGTCTCTGAATCATGATTGAAACAAGGATACTCTCAGTTAAAATAGACAACATGAGATTAACAATCCAACTCTCAGCAGAGCAAATTCAATCATTCAGAATTTATCTTATTTTCAGAATACACAACACACCTACAATCTTCGATCACCATTGATCTCACACATTTCTCAGCTTCCCTCCTACGCCGGAGTACTACAGATTGATCTCTCGAATTCAAAGCACTCCCTTCTTGCAGTGTATCTGTGTGAGGCTGAACATTTCGCTCGGTTCAAGGAGTCTCCTCCGTACGGTCGTCTCCTCAATTCCATAAAAACCAGAAAATCGTTTTGCCCCATCTACAGATTGGCGACCACAGTGGGAGATCATTCTCTCGGTTGCAAATTCACTTATCACAAAGATGGTCGGTCTTAGGTCTGGTTCAGTTACCAACCCGGATTCAACACCCGGTTCTAATATTGCAAGCTCTAGCGGTACTTCTAACACCGCTCCTCCGGTGCAACCTGCCACTACCACTCCTCCGGTACAACCTGCCACTACTACTCTTCCAAGCACTGGTGCTCCAGTGATCACCCCTTCAAGCGACAACGCCGATGCCATCAATAATCCACTCTTCGGTCGGTTCCAAATCCCGAACAAGTCGAGAAAATCCACCTACCATAGGTGATCTCATGAAGGTACAAGAAACTCTTGCCAAAAATCGATCGACATGGCTGCCACTCGTAAGGAACTATTCAACTATCTCGAGACTCTTACACAAGATGTCGAGAAAACTCAAGAGAAAGGAAAAGCTAAAGAAAAACCTTCAGAAGCTGATCCCGAAGTCACTCCAATCCATGTAGTAGATGTGTTGATGGGTGAAAACTACTCCTGCAGAATTTGGTAATTTGGGGTGTGGATGAGGAATGAATTTAAACCTTTAAACAAATGCACTGCGCGGTGAGTGCTTGTAGATTCGAGAGATCAATCTGTGCAAGTCCGGCCTAAACCAAGAAATGGCCGTTCCAGACTTGTTTCGGTCACAAAGTGAAGGAGATGGGGTTGATCTTAGGGAGGGAAGCGAAGAAGGTGTTGAGATTGTGAAGGTGTTGGCTTGCTTATGACTTGTAACAGAAAGATGAGCAGGCTTACGGTTGATGCAAGCAGGCTCTGGGTGTTTGAATACGATTTGTATTAACACTTGGTTTTTCTGTCTCGTCTGAACTTGCGTTGTTCTGTCCCCTCCCCCTTTTTGAAATAGGGCGGAGAACCTATTTATACAAGTCATTGAGCCTCATTCACGTTTCTCGTGGGAAGTGGAGGTAGTGGAATGATGGAGTAGTGGAGTTGTGCGTTGGTGATACACGACCAGTCTTGCCCACTTCTCCAGTTCATCTCTAACCGTCCATGACTTCCCGACACGTTCTTGTGATGGCGCGTTGCACGCCGCACGCCAGAAACCGCCGGACCAATACCCCAATATGTATCCCCGGTTTGTGACATGATTGATGTCCGGAATGTGTGGATCGTGGATCCACGAAAGATAGCATGTAATGCTTTGAATTGAATAACCGTATTATTCGGGAAGTCGATACTTGTGAAGTATCGTGTGTATTTTATGCAGTGCGCATTGTGGTGTGGTAAGGTGATGGGTAATGACGCCTCACCGACCAATTGACTCGACCGTGGTTGTGTAACCAAGTCAGAAGTTGGACGGATGAGATGAGCTTTGAGACACTCATCTCGCGACCGTTAATGAATATTAGGTTTTTTGAAGAGGTGCGCAAGCATCACTCTCCGGCTTGGTCGAAACCAAGCATGGGAAGGATTTTGAGAGGACCGACCATACATGCGTGTTGACGGCATGATGGTGTAGGTGCCTGTATTCCGTTCCCTCATGAAAGCGCGATCTGGGCCACTCAATTTGACCGGCAAAGAGGAGTGGTCGAGATCGATTTTGCGATAAGAGTTTGATACCGCAAGAAGCCGCGCGCCATACTCTTTTCCGGCGCGTTTTCCAAGACGACCTAGCTTGGTCGGTCTTGGCCGGTTGGTTTGGCGTGAAGATGGTAGGCTGATGTTCACGCCCATGTCTCACCGTCCCATGAAAACGTGATCTAAGCCACCCACCCGTCCTGAAGTTGAGTGGTCGAGATCGATTTGCAATTTGGGAAGTGTATCCACGCATGTTTGAGCGGGCGTTTTGGATTGGCCAGGCGTGATATGCCTTGGCCGATTACATGAGGGGGTAGATGGGCCCACGGTGGTCATTCTCCCGTATGACCGGACCTGCTCGATTTGATCTCAGACCCTCCATTCGTGCCGAGAAGATGGACGCGCGTGATGGCTTGAACCCTAATTTTGGCTTTCAAAGCCGTGCGACCATGCTCTTTCAAAGTGACGAATGTGTTGTAACCAACCATGGTTGGTTTTGACCGATTGGTCAAGTGTGTAGGCGGTCACATGGTGATTGTGTCGACATGCTCCGGGCCCTTTGAGTCTACATCTACACCCTCCATCTATACCTGCGAAGATGGATGGTTGAGACCGCTTTTGCGGCACATGTAATATGCCGCAAACCCTAATTTAGGGTTTTCCGTCCATAATGCTTGGTATGGACGGTTTCTTGGCAAGCAAAGGCCAATAGTCGACCATGCGGGGTCGGCCGTGTGTATTCCATACCTGCTTGGGGGTGATGGAATTGATGCGGGGTCGTCCAATCATGCTTGTGGAGTTGGATGATCTGCGATCGAGATCATATCCGACCGATATGGTCGGTCTTGGGATGCTCAATCGGGCTAGTATAACACACCGAGAGGGGCTCAATCGGCTAGTATAACATAACACAGTATAACACACCGAGAATCAGCCTGTACGGGTATTTCGTACATGGTTTCATTATAGTGCTTGGAGGTTCGTGTTACTCTGTAAGAGTAACACTCAGTCGTCATGCCACATTGATAATGATTCATTATAGTGCTTGGAGGTTCGTGTTACTCTTACAGAGTAACACTCAGTCGTCATGCCACACTGATAATGAGTACTGGAAATACAAGTCTGATATGAAATTCACAGGAAGGGATTGTTGCTACATGCTCCAACCTGGAGGAACAGAATGGGATTGTTGCTACATGCTCCATTCTTGGTGAATTAAGTGAGGAGTATCCGTCACTTATAAACGGCTTTATCTTTTACAAGATGTCAGCGCATGATTTTCTGGTTTTTTTACAAATTTAACCTTAAACGAAAATCCACCATCAACATTAAGTCCCCTGCCTAGCACATAATGGTTACACTATTGTGTGGTAGGCATGAGATGGTGACATACATATGTGAAAAGGAGTTTACCCGGAAGAGTGTTGGTCGACCGCTAGTTTCCCACGCCGTCACGCTTGTATGGGATCCTTTGGTGGGGCCGGTTTCCTTCTTTGGGTATTTGAATCAAAAGAGGAAACCAAATAAGGGAGGAATCCTTCTTCTATTGGGATTCTTCTAATTTTTTGTCTATAAAAGAGACAAGACCTTTCTCCTTTTTTCTCCACGAGTTTTTTTTTTTGTTGGCTGCTCTCGTCCGCAACCTTGCTGCTGCCGCCAATCTTGTTGTTGGAGCCGTCGCTGCCCATTGCTAGAGTTGCTCCCGTCCGGCCGTCCAAGGTAGGTTTCGCTCCCTTTTTTTTTTTTTTTTTTAACGGTCAAACCCTAGTTTGTTAGGTAAATACCTTTTGTAAGACATGTATATGCTTAGCTTTTCCGCCATTGCATGAAAGACCTAGCTTTTGGGTTGTATCTTGAAAAGGAAAAACCTTGGCTTGAATCTCGCGTACACGATTCTCATGAATAAGGAAAATCGTGTTATGATGCGTGAGAATGAACGTGGGTCCGCCATGCATGCTTGATTGACCGTGGGTCTCACCCACACACGATTGACTGAAATTTGTACCGAACTTGAAACTTGTACCGGGATTTGAAATTTATGCCGACTTGAAAACTTGAGTTATACCGAAGCTTGATCAATACCCGGACTTGAATGATGTTTGGACCGGCCATTGTATGCTCCGATGTGAGTTGTGTCTTGCCGTGTGTGACTATATTTCTTCCGTGCTTTCATACAAGTTCTAACTCATGTCTTTTATTTCATTGCGGTAGAAAGAAAAGAACTCATGTCGATATGTCTTCTAGAGATAATGCTGGTGCCAAGTCAGGAGGTGTTGATAGCTTCAAAGATATGCCGAACATCAATGATGAGTTGTTCACCTCGCCTTTTCCAAATATTAGGAAGCATCCTTCTCATAAGATAGTCTTGCTTTCCAATTCGAGAAAAATATGGATGACGATCCATTTTCTTCTTCCGCACTTGTGATGAGATTTTGTCTCCAGAGAAACGAATATCCGCCTTCTCCTATTGACTTCAAGATTTGCCATGCTCCACTGGGTTCTTATGAAGGATGGATGAGACGCATGTTGAGTAATAAGGGCATTAAGGACAATTTGACCAAAGCACAAATTCTTGATGCGGTCATGGCATCTGCTACCCTCGAAATTAGGAAAGACACCGCGGGTTTGATTACCTTCATTTCTCGGTGGCGTATTTCCACTCACACAGCCATATCTAGATGGGGAGAGATGACTATTACTTTGGAGAGTGTAGCCGCATTAATGAACCCGCTTTGTTCTTTGGAAGTCTTTCTTACGAACTCTCTGATACGGAGAAGAGTAATTATGCCGCTATACTTCAAAAGGTGGCGGAATTCGACAATAAGGAGAAGGAGGAGAAAAAAGACACGAAATGCTTCTACACCTGGTGGGTTTCGGAGTGGTCTTCTGCAGACCCAGAGTTGAATCAAGAGTTGGAAAACGAGCTCAGCCTGATCGCGTTCCTGTCTCTATGGCTATCCAGAGATATATTTGATGACGGTTCCGGAAGACAATTAGAAGTGGCCTTGTCAAAATTGCTATAAAGGCTTGGCGCAGGTGAAGTTCTTCCTCTAGGTGCATTGTTCCTTGGATCGCCTGTATTCTCATCTGGACGCTTTAGCAATGGATATGCATGTTTCTAACGGGTACAAGAAGGTGGAGTCGCACATTCACTTCGCTTTTCTTCAAGCGCTCTTATGGGAACACTTCAGAAGTTATGCTCCTACTCCTGCACCTTCACTCGTTAACTTGCACGGCGGCTCGAGAATACTCCGATGGAATAAGAAGCGTCCTAAAGCCGGTGCGAAACTTGTGGAGGTATTTGACAACATTTCTTCCGTAGATTTTCGTCCATGGGGGCCGGTCCACCATTCCATTGTCCATCCAAAGACTTTTGCTATCACTTCTGACGGTCCTGATGCTGTGTTGCGTACCGATGCTAAGACTGCAAAGTCTGGAGAACTTATTTACTTACACGGTTGCATTCCGGGATATGTTCCGTCTCTATTCAATGAGGCTCTTCCTGTAACTCCGTATAATATTGACAGGGCTGCTCGTCAAATGGGATTCGATCGGGTGTCCCATTTATCCGCCCACCAGGGGTTCCGAAAGAATTTCTCCCGAATATTCTTAATGCTAATGTGTTTCTAGAACGGGTGAGCCTTCCTTTTTGGCCTATTGGGAGAAACCCGGTGGTAACCGATAAGTATAAGGAGTTTTGGAGTAGACAACTGCGATCTTCCGAAGTTTTGGGAGAGTGTTGTGACAGATCCCCGTGGTGAACCATCTTCGACGTCTTGACGAAGCGTTTCCGGTTGAAGCCGCTCCCGGTAAACGGACCCGGGCTGAGGATTGCGGTCCCCAAGTAGGAGAAAGACCTAAGAGGCAAGCATGCGGTCCGGTAGTCCTCAATTCCTCCAATATTCATGTATTTAAATCTCTTCCGGCTCTTTTATTTCTCTAGTGTAAATTCTTCTAAAAATGATTCTTGCTTGAAATTAGGGAATTTCGAAAGAGAATGTCTTCACAAGGTTGGCGCGCATTCAAAATGAGAAGGCTGGGCAATGTTGGCCTTCATCTTTGAGAAGTCTCGCGGATGTTGACCTTCATGCTTGAGAAGTCTCGCGGTACCGACCTTCATCCGAGAAGTCCGGAGGTATCGACCTTCATCTTTGAGAAGTCCGGCGGTCCGACCTTCATGCTTTGAAGTCTCGCGCATCGACCTTCATGCTTTGAGAGGTCCGGAGAAACCGCTCCTTTTTCCGACCACGACAGAGATGATGAAAGCTCGGTGGAACAAGGCGCTTCCCTTAGTGATCTTGTTGACGGGCTGTGATGGAAATTAGCACCCGAGTGAAAGAGAGGCGGCACTGCTTTGTAGTTGGGGCGGCTCCCCTTGAAATTCGTCCTGAACAGGCTCCGGTCAATATGGCTATTGTGGTGACTCCTTCTGAAAAGCCCCCTGCACCTGACAGGGTTCCCGCGGTTGGTGAATTACCGGTGATGCAGCCTGGGGCTTTGTTCGATCCCCCTTTTGCTATCCCTTATCCAGGCCATGTGTTGGTTGGTGGATTCAGCGTGCCGGTTCAATTTGAAGAGTTGTACACGGCAATATGGGAGAAACACGGACATATTGCTACCACCACGAAGCTCAAGAGTCGTCTTGCATTGGTCAACCGCGTCCAAAGAAGCTTTAGTTTCTATCCGAGGGATGAGCGCTGCGGCTGTGGAACAGGTTTACGAAGAGGTGATTGAAGATTGGAGGTGCCATCTGGGACGTGTTTGCGCAATACAACTTCAATGCTCCTTGGTTCTTCAAAGGGTTCTCCGAGATTCAGGGAGCTCCGAAAACTACATGATGAAGTCCCTTCCGCGGGACCGTGTTGCTCGCGGGGAAGAAGAGGTTGAGAGGTTGTCTAAAGAACGAGTCAAGCAGGCCGTGCTTCAAAGGATGAAAGTCTCTCTTGCCCAGAAGGATGAGTTGTTGCTTAAAGACTTTCCTTGAAGTATTCGTGCTATATACTGGCGTTTTCTCTTATATGCTTTTCTTTTTTGAGTGATAGTGAGGATTTTCTTTGACTTCCGGTTTTGGATTAATAGGTAATTGAATTGGCTTATTTTGAGATAGTTTTGTGAAAAGAGATTATGTTAAATGAGATTTGCATCTTGGTCATGAATGATTGCACATATTACATGAAATTGCAAATGTTATGTAAAAGGGAGGTACGAATGGAAACAAACATGGCGTTTGATCACTGAGCCTCTTTCTCCACGTGCGGGATGCTAAGTCCCCAGTGAATTCTAAACTATCTTTCTTGTAAAGTTGTTGAGTAAAACTTACTTGCCTTTTGAAGCCTCACTTATATCAAACCGGAGTAGTCTCTAAGAAAATCCTCTGCAAGCTATCTCTCTGAACCAAGCTTCTCCCCGAACAATGCGCTTCAAAGCGTTGCATTCACCGGTGGGGTGATGAAGGAACCGGTGGTAATGACAAGTACCTCGGGTCCATTACTTCTTGATCGGTGGCGGACGCCATACCGGGGTAGCTCCACCTCTCCATTTCGTACCCACGCCTCCAGGTAGCTCCGAATCTTCTTCATCGGGAAGGGAAATGTAAGTACGTTGTGTCCGACTTTTCTGCGTCGGTGGGCGTTGTAACGCCTCTCCGTGGCTTTGACGTGGAACGGGAGATGAAGTTGGAAGATTTGTGAGTGCCATCATATCTGCGGGTCGCTCGCCTAGGTAAAGGGATGTGGAAGGTGTCGTGATGTCACTGCTGAGTGATCGGATTGAACGCTCCCATCCTCTGTATTCAGGTATTTCCTGATTGATTTCTCCTTCCTCAAGCGTTTCTTGATCGGTTGAAAAGTCGACGCGGATTGACAGGTCTTAGGGCTTCGACAAGAGTTTTGAGATATAAATCCTCTAGCAGGGCTCCATAGGCTGCGAGCTCCCTTTCTTTATCCGCGTTTACACCGTAGTACTCCGGACAAGTCTTTTCCCCCGCTCTGGACCGTGTTGTCCATCTTTCTTGATTCGTTTTCGATTGCGTGCTCTCTTTGCTTCTCCACTTGTAAAGGTGTGACTCTGGCCGAGGATTCAACGTTTCTTGCACCTTTGTATCTCAATTGACGTCTATCGACCCTTCTTGTAGTTGTGTTGCTATATCATTCAAAAGGCGAAATGTCTCGCTCGCCTTCTCGTGATACCGGCTTGATTTGCCAAGACATCCTCCAACATTCCAGCTATGCTTCCCATGATATCTCGAACCGCCCGTGGTCTCCGAGTGAGGATACATCGCGGGATGAAAACTCAAGGATTGAGAATTCAATTTTTTGCAACCGATAGATCAACCTCCCACCGTGGTCGCCAATTGTTGATGGGTGAAAACTACTCTCCTGCAGAATTTGGTAATTTGGGGTGTGGATGAGGAATGAATTTAAACCTTTAAACAAATGCATCGCGCGGTGAGTGCTTGTAGATTCGAGAGATCAATCTGCAAGTCCGGCCTAAACCAAGAAATGGCCGTTCCAGACTTGTTTCGGTCACAAAGTGAAGGAGATGGGGTTGATCTTAGGGAGGGAAGCGAAGAAGGTGTTGAGATTGTGAAGGTGTTGGCTTGCTTATGACTTGTAACAGAAAGATGAGCAAGGCTTGCGGTTGATGCAAGCGAGCTTTGGGTGTTTGAATACGATTTGTATTAACACTTGGTTTTTCTGTCTCGTCCGAACTTGCGTTGTTCTCATCCCCTCCCCTTTTGAAATAGGGCGGAGAACCTATTTATACAAGTCATTGAGCCTCATTCACGTTTCTCGTGGGAAGTGGAGGTAGTGGAATGATGGAGTAGTGGAGTTGTGCGTTGGTGATACACGACCAGTCTTGCCCACTTCTCCAGTTCATCTCTAACCGTCCATGACTTCCTGACACGTTCTTGTGATGGCGCGTTGCACGCTGCACGCTGTAAACCGCCAGACCAATACCCCAGTATGTATCCCCCTGTTTGTGACATGATTGATGTCTGGAATGTGTGGATCGTGGATCCACGAAAGATAGCATGTAATGCTGAATTGAATAACTGTATTATTCAGGAAGTCGATACTTGTGAAGTATCGTGTGTATTTTATGCGAGTGCTTTGCATTGTGGTGTGGTAAGGTGATGGGTAATGACGCCTTCGACCAATTGACTCCCGACCGTGGGTTGTGTAACCAAGTCGGTGAAGTTGGACGGATGAGATGAGCTTTGAGACAATCATCTGCGACCGTTAATGAATATTAGGTTTTTTGAAGAGGTGCGCAAGCATCACTCTCCAGCTTGGTCGAAACCAAGCATGGGAAGGATTTTGGAGAGGACCGACCATACATGCGTGTTGACGGCATGATGGTGTAGGTGCATGTATTCCGTTCCCTCATGAAAGCGCGATCTGGGCCACTCAATTTGACCGGCAAAGAGGAGTGGTCGAGATCGATTTTGCGATAAGACTTTGATACCGCAAGAAGCCGCGCGCCATACTCTTTTCCGGCGCGTTTTCCAAGACGACCTAGCTTGGTCGGTCTTGGCCGGTTGGTTTGGCGTGAAGATGGTAGGCTGATGTTCACGCCCATGTCTCACCGTCCCATGAAAACGTGATCTAAGCCACCCACCTCGTCCGGTGAAGTTGAGTGGTCGAGATCGATTTGCAATTTGGGAAGTGTATCCACGCATGTTTGAGCGGGCGTTTTGGATTGGCCAGGCGTGATATGCCTTGGCCGATTACATGAGGGGGTAGATGGGCCCACGGTGGTCATGCTGGTATGACCGGACCTGCTCGATTTGATCTGTGACCCTCCATTCGTGCCGGAGAAGATGGACGCGCGTGATGGCTTGAACCCTAATTTTGGCTTTCAAAGCCGTGCGACCATGCTCTTTCAAAGTGGACGAATGTGTTGTAACCAATCATGGTTGGTTTTGACCGATTGGTCAAGTGTGTAGGCGGTCACATGGTGATTGTGTCGACATGCTCCGGCCCTTTGAGTCTACATCTACACCCTCCATCTATACCTGCGAAGATGGATGGTTGAGACCGTTTTGCGGCACATGTAATATGCCGCAAACCCTAATTTAGGGTTTTCCGTCCATAATGCTTGGTATGGACGGTTTCTTGGCAAGCAAAGGCCAATAGTCGACCATGCGGGGTCGGCCGTGTGTATTCCATACCGCTTGGGGGTGATGGAATTGATGCGGGGTCGTCCAATCATGCTTGTGGAGTTGGATGACTGCGATCAGATCATATCCGGACTGATATGGTCGGTCTGGGATGCTCAATCGGGCTAGTATAACACACCGAGAGGGGCTCGATCGGGCTAGTATAACACACCGAGAGGGCTCGGGCTAGTATAACACACCGAGAATCATCCTGTACGGGTATTTCGTACATGGTTTCATTATAGTGCTTGGAGGTTCGTGTTACTCTGTAAGAGTAACACTCAGTCGTCATGCCACACTGATAATGATTCATTATAGTGCTTGGAGGTTCGTGTTACTCAGAAGAGTAACACTCGAGTCATGCCATGCCACACCGATAATGAGTACTGGAAATACAAGGCGATATGAAATTCACAGGAAGGGATTGTTGCTACATGCTCCAACTGGAGGAACAGAATGGGATTGTTGTTACATGCTCCATTCTTTGTGAATTAAGTGAGGAGTATCCGTCACTTATAAACGGCTTTATCTTTTACAAGATGTCAGCGCATGATTTTCTGGTTTTTTTTACAAATTTAACCTTAAACGAAAATCCACCATCAACAAGATGATGAGGAAGTTCCCAAAGCTACAGATAATCCACCAGCAAAAGAACCATCCAGTTTCATCACTCGTGAGAACCTGGAGCGCCTCTTGGAGGATCATGGAAAAGATAAAACGCCTTTTGAGCATCGTCACCAACCTCCATACCCTGCTACACTATGCAAAGAATTCCTCTACCAAAAGGTTACACCTCTCCAACCTTCACGCTTTATGATGGAATAGGCAACGCTTGAGAACATGTTTCTCGATTTCTGAAAGCACTGGGTGAACATGAGCACAACCATATTGTCCGTCTGAAGGAATTTTCAAAATCTCTGAAGGGTAGAGCATATACCTGGTACAACAACATCGCACCAGGAAGTATCAAAAGTTGGGGAGAAATGGTTAATGCTTTCTACAGGAAATACTTCTTCGTTTCAGAACAAATCACCCTCTCTGATCTCGGAAGGATGTTTCAAAGGAGCAATGAACACCCTAACGATTATGTGAAAAGGTTCAGGGTTCAGGCCTTGGATTGCCATGATCCGAATGTCACAGAGCAACAACTCGTGTACTTGTGCATCAACGGAATGATCCCAGTCTATAGAGCTTTATTGGAAAATCTCAGGTTCCAGACTTTCTCAGAACTCCATGAAGCAGCCAAGAGATAAGCAACTACTGCACCTGCTCTATTAGAGAGAGCTAAGACCACAAAAGCTAAAGAGCCACGGGAGACCCGAGGTAGCAGACGTTTAATCAACAAACAATACAACCTCCAACCTTCCACAAATGCTGTTGCAGAAGGGAGTAAACGAAAAGCCGATCCACAGCGCAAACATACTTCCTCAACCCCTTCAAAGGCGCAAAGGAAGGATGATGTGCAAGTCCCTGCTCAACACACGGAAGCTGATCCAGAGGCACCTGACTTCCCCTGTTCCATTGAGGAAGTTATTGAACTTCTAGACGCCTGGGTTCAAGACAACGCGATCAAGCTCCCATATGTCAAGAAAGAACCAACTGAAGAAGCCATGGAAAATCCTCGTTACTGCCGCTTTCATAGGTTTGTAAACCATCCTACAAGTGATTGCAGAACTTTGAAGCGCATATTCAAAGAAAATGTCAAATCAGGAGAACTCAACCTGGGGACTGAAGGGGTACACAGAGATCCTCTCCCTGTCAGAACCTTCACTCCTTGTGAACCACCTGTCAAATAAGCAGTTCAATCCTTAATTGAACATATCTGTGAATTGCTATATTTATCAAAATCCCAGAGGGGAGACATGTTCGCTGTACTGAACCACATTGTTTCAGGAAAGCGTTTATTGATTCAAGAAGCATTTCCTGAGCCTCCCTTAATAACAAATGAAGAAATGTACACTGGGGACTCCTCACCACAGTCCATCTCAAGAGAAACGAGTTCAAACGAGCATTGATTGATATCGGCACCGCTGTTAATATTATCCCTCTGAAAACTCTCAGAGCTGTTGGTATCACACGACAAAAAGCCATTCATGCTCTAGTAACAATCACATATCATGAAAGAACACCTAGAGATGCTTATGGACACATCACCCTCAATATGAACATAAACTCAGCCTGGACAAAAACAAAATTCTTCATAATTCGAGAAGATCCAGGATATGATATGATTCTTGGACGAACATGGATTCACACTGGAAAGGTAACACCAGCACCTTCAGTTGCACATCTCTCTATTGAAGAAACCTCCGATTCGGAAGAAGAAGAAGAAGATACTTCACTATTCAAGTATTTGAAGGAGGTCAGAACCCTAGCAGAGCTAACACAAAAACCTGAAGAAGATGCAAATGCTTTCATCAAAAGGTTTCGCACTCAGGCAAGTCTTATTCCTCCTCATGTGCCTATATCATCAGTTTTCAAATATGCTTATTTGGTCCGAAGACTTTACTCCACCAACAACTTAGCAATTTCAAAATGCTATGAATGGATAACCTCACCCCAACAATATTTCACCAAATGGTTAAGTTCAGAGCTTCTTCAAACTGAGTATATCATCAAAAATTTTATTGCTGAAGACATAGCCAAGCATGATAAACAGTACCTCAAATATTCTCCTCTGCATGAGTGTCCATACATACCACAGCCGTGGAACTCCACTACACGAAGAATTCCAAACCAGTAGAAAATATTTAGGGCGCGAATGATCAAGCCTAACAAATTCCAGGAAGGAGATTTGGTTCTCAAAGCAACTAAGCGTAACTCCCATTCTGCAAAGAATTCGAACTGGGAAGGACCCTACATGGTCTCTAAGTCCGTCGCTGGTGGATACTACAAGCTGATCAACATGGATAACAAGGAAAGCGTAGCCGTGATACATGAGAATTGGCTCAAGGCCTTTGATGTCTAAGGTTTTGGATATTCGAGGTATTGGATGTTCATGGCACGAACACCTAAAATATTTGGCATTTAGAGTTTTCTTTCATTGTATTTCAATTCCTCCAAAATGTTTGCAATACTTGCATTCAGTAATTTAAATCCAGCAATTTATCAAAATTCAGTTTGCTTAAAGAAAATCTCTATCAAAACCCAAAGAAAATCCTCAATCATTTACCGATCCAAAACCAATCAAAACCAAAAAAAAAAAAAAAAAAACCTCACATCTCTCAGAAGTTCAGAAATTAAAGAGATTATGAAAAGAAATCAAAGGAAGTCAGCAAATAAAGATTTTTGCTCCTCTGCATCCTTCATGACCTGCAAAGCCGCCTTCTCCATGTTCAGCTCTTCAGTCAGTCTGGCAATTTTGTCTTCCTTTTCCATCACAACATCATTGGGAAAGGGTATGTTATTCTCACATGAGTCCTTAATAGCATTCATCTTCTTACGGAGCCATTTCACATTGAAGCCAAGTCTCTCAGAAATTCTCCAAGTTGAACTCCCAATCAAAGAGTACATCTGGAGTCACAGTATTTCTAGCTCTAGTGCATATATCTCTTACAACACGCAAGATAACACTTACTTGCATGGTTAAGGAATAAGCACGCTTTGGGTCTCTAGTAACGACGATGTGACCAAATTTCTTCCATATTTTATCGTACAAGTTGGCATGGGGATTCTGAACTTCATACCTGAGATTTAGACGAGATTACCGTAAAACGTATTTTCACGACATTTATGTTATTTGCTGACCCCTAATATGTAGAATGAAGAACCTTGATGATGCTAGACCACTTATATGTTGTAGTTTACGATTTCTTTTGGTTTCATGCTTGGATGATCCTAATCTCATGTAATCTTCGTATTATGTTGAAATTCATCATTGCGACAAGATCGCAGGACGTCTTTACATTTTCATGTAATGACCCATTGATCTTGCCTTAACATTGTTTTTGTGTGGTCTTATTTTGCCTTCCTAATTAAAGGTCTTATTTTGCCACCCCTCATTTTGCGTCAATATGACAGGTCTAAATATTCTTACGAACATAAAGTCCCATGACATTGCCGTCTTGCGACAAAATCGCAGGACGTCGTTACACTTTTCATGTAATGACCCATTGATCTTGTCTTATCATGTCTTTAGTATTATTGCCTCTGCAGGATGTTTTTGTTGCGACAATATGACAGGCCTAAAAATTCTTGCGAACTTGAAGTCCCATGACATTGCCGTCTTGCGACGAAATCGCAGGACGTCTTTACACTTGCATGTAAAGACCCATTGATCTCGGCTTACCCTCGCGTTAGTATTATTGTCTCTTCAGGATCATCGCACAAATATGACAAGCCTAAATTTTCTTGCGAAAATAAAGCCTCATGACATTTGCGTCTTTTGACACTTATCAGCTCCCTAATGGAGGGTGCCGCCCTTATCATCTCCCTGGTTGCCCCTTCAAGGAGGCGTACATCGGCCATACAAGACTAGCTCCTCCCATCCGGTCTTAACAACATCCAGTTGTTTTCGCAGCCTCTTATCCCTTATACCTATAGGGCTTATGGTTACGAGACTGCACCCTAAGTGGAGTTTTCTTCGGGCCGAGTGCAGCATGTGCCAAGACTTGCCAAGAATGGCCGAGACACTTCAAATGCCCTGGCACTCTTGGATCAACCGTGTACCTCGGCGCCTTGGTCATACACTGACTCCTTGGAAGAGATCCTCGGTCGTCCAACCAGGGTATAACCTTATATATATAGTTGGAAATCCAAGGTATCTCTCCCGGATGGGCTTTATTGACCCCAAATTTTCATGACTCGGGTTCCAGGGGCGGTGTAACCTTTTCCCCGAGCCATGTCAAGAGATACCCCCTTATATGACGCACTTTAGGTCTTACATTTGCCTCTTGCGAAATATCATTCGCGAACTAGGTGTACGCCATAAAGGTTCGTCCCATTCACTCATTCTTTTATTTCACAATTCTTGTAATCATTCATTGATTTTTGATTATTTCTTCTCGTCTTCTTTGCGAAATTTTCATTCAATCTTGCTTCATTTGCTGTGATCTCGCTGTAATTATTTAACTAAACTTTCGTTATATTCATTCTCGCGAAACTTTCGCGTACTCTTTCTTCGATCATCACATTTTTGTATTTTTGACATGTTTTTGTCACATTTTTTTTTACTTCTTGCACTTCTTACTCCTGTTGCTCTCTGTTTCTTCATTCAAATTTCCTGATATTTCCTTCCCTTTTGCGAGAACATCGCAATTTTCAATTGTTTTCAAGCATCCTTCTCGCAATATATCTTCATCTCTCACTTCTATTGTGTCCACCATTAGTCTTTCTCTTCTTTGTTCATCTTTGATATTCCGCTTCCAATTCTTCTTTTGAGTAGCCCTTTCCTCGCAAGATTCCACTTCAACTTCATAGCATTTTTGTCCCTCAGCCCAATCTCCTTTTATAACTCCAACACCACTGGGATGTGGAAATTTGATGCACTGGTGGTAAGTTGATGCTACACCCAAGATCTCATGAAACCATGGTCGCCCAATTAATGCATTATAGGGGGATTCCACATCGACTATGCAGAACAAGATTTCAGTTGATAATCCATTCAATGGTATTCGCATGCGAGCTTTTCCTTTAGGTTTATTAGCAGTACCATTATAACCATAAATCTTATAGGTTGAAGGTATCAAATCTTCATCTTTACCCCCCCATAGTCTTGTAGGTGTGGTAAAAAAGGATGTTTACAGAGCTTCCAGTATCAATTAAGATTCTATTTATTGACCATGAGTTTTCTGCACCATCACTTTCATCATCAACAGGTTTTGGATTAATTTCTAATCTTACCACTAATGGACTGTCATGCAACTCGCCACCTTCAGGTACTTCTTCTGCGGTAAAAGAAATAATATGCGCTTGCCATTCTTTCAGTGGCGATGATTTCGCGATGTTCATTACTTCTCTATTGTCAACATCTCTTGCGAAAACCCTACTGAGAAAGCTATCATGAAAATCTTCAATTGTCCTGTATGAATGTACGATAGAGTTGCAGAACAAGTTTTTGGCTTTCGCTCCAACTTCTACTACAAATGTTTCTTTCCCTCTTGTCGTATTTACTCTGTGATTTTCTGGAGGTGTTGGTAATGGTTGAGTCTTCTTTCACATTTTAAGAATTGGTTTAGCTTCCTTGATCTATCATTCGAGGATGATTCTTTTTATATTCCCGCAATCATTCGTTTGGTGTCCATGAAAATGGTGGTAGGAATGAATTCATGACTTCTATCACCTGGAGGTGGTTCGTTCCCCATGTTCCATGGTGCGGGTATGTTTTCCATCAGGATTATAGCTTCCCATATCTTCTCCACGCTAGCGTTTAGTGGTGGCATTTTGATTTCTTCCCATACGACTCTATGACCTCGCTGTCCTCTATGATAATTCTGCCTCTGGCCTCCATAAGTCTCTTGCGGATTATGCCTCTGACCTCCATAGGTTTCTTGCGGTTGATCAAGCCTTTGAATTTTATTATTTCCGCCACGGTTGTAGAAATTTCTTTCTCTTTCAAATTCTTCCTGATCGCGACTTCCCATAGCTACCAACTTTTGCTCGACCATCATCCGGTATCCTCACTCCTTGTTGACCTTGTGAGGTACTCGCCACAGTGTTTATCAATTTGGGTAACAAACTTGCATTCGCAGCTCCTGAACTTGTATTCGCAACAGGTATGATTCCATCTCATTTTGTTTTTCCTCTAGAGCAATATACTCCTCCTGAAGCTCTCGCAACTAAGTCATTGTGATTGTATTTTTGACTCTAAAAATTTGAATGTATAGTAGATTTGTCGCAAACATAGCATTAATGAATGATAAGATGAGATATCTCTCCTCCATTCGGCCAGCCATTTCGCTACACATTGTCTTCCATCTCACAGTTAGATGCTTCAAACTTTCACCAACCCTTTGTTTTAACCCAAATACATCTTCAATACCTGGTCGCGAGGAATTATTACTTATATATGCCCCTAAAAATGTAGGCTGCATGTGATTGAAAGATGTTATTGTATTCTTCGGTAGCCCTTCAAACCATTTCAAAGCTTCTCCTATCAGACTTGATGCAAAATATTTGCACAATATAGCATCATGATTATCCCATTGTAGCATACATCTCATATAAGCTTTGATATGCTGTATCGCACAAGTTGTTCCATCGAAAATGCTGGTTAATGTTGGTAAATTGCACTTCGGTGGTATTCCTCTTAATTGTATCTCTTGTGTGAACGGAGTTTTCGCAGCTTCTTTTATTGCTTCATCCAACTATCTCTTTCCTCCTCCCCTTTTACTGTTCATCATTCCTCTCATTTCTGCCAATTCTCTCAAAATTTGTTCATTTACGTCAGAATTTGAATCCATTGGTCTTTTTAGTTCCGCTTCTCTTCGCCTGCGTTCATGTCTACTTTGACTTTCTTGTTCATCATTCTCTTCTCGTATTTCTCTGCGATCTTCTCCTTTATTTCTTTCGCGGATTCGCACACCATTATATCTATAAATTTCTCTTCTTTGGTGCCTATCAGCTCTCCTTTGTGCTCTTTCATATTCTTCATTAATATTATCATTGTTGCGATTTTGTTCTCGCCTTGTTTCTCGATTATCATGATTATTCTGCGAATTGCCTCTTCTAACTCCCCGTTCTTCCATTTCTGCTCTCAATCTTTCTCTCTCGCGAGCTAGACGTGCTTGTTCGGCATAATGTCTTTCAATTTCATCTTCAATTTCTTTTTGCTTCCTCCGTGCTTCTCTCCCATGCAATATTCTTCTTCCTTCTTCTTGATTTTCTTCATCCATTGGTTGATTCTGCTCCCGACGTTGCCTATTTCCTTGGTTTCCACCATTCTGCTCATTTTGAAGAGTCTCGGGACGTGGGATATAACGATCTTCCATCATTTCTCTTATCTCGCAATGTTCTGTGCCTCGATTTTGCGCTTCTTCTTGGTTTTCTTCATCAACATTTTATGTAGGTAAAATTCTCCTTCTTTCTTCTCTAACTGATCTTGAGCTTGACCTTGTAGTGCTTCTCGACCTTTTGTTTTGTAATCTCATATTTTCCATCCTCAGCTCATGATTCTGTCTTGTCAAGTTTGCACGTTCCTCTGCCTCTAATCGTCTCTCTTCATGTATTGTTTGCCTCAATGCCTCTAATGCTGCGATCTCTTCATTTTCATGAATTATTTCTCCATTCCCTTCTCGGTCTCTCCCTTCTTGTCCATTGTTTACCAATTGTTGTTCTTCTTCCCCTTCGTCCACAGAGTCTGATCTCCAAGTATGCACGCTTACTCTATCATAATCCACCGTTCTATCCGCTCTCGGTTGAATTGGTGACTGAATTTGATTTTCTTCATCATTCCTTAAGTTCCTTCTTGAGGATTCTCCCATTTCATTTCTCTCTTCTCCGGCAAGTCTCCTACTCCTTCTAACAGTTGTGGGTTTCTCGGATGCATTTCTCCTTCTAGCCATTTCTTAATTTTGATAAGTTGTTGAAAATTATATGAAATTCCTTAGCTTCTACTCCAAATTATTTCAAATCACGATGTCAATCCTTACTCTGTCCCTGTTTCTAGCGCCAATATGTAGTTGCAGGAAATCCTACACTACACCCCTCATAATAATCCACACAACTAAGACATTTTAAGATGAATAACAATGATTTTTATTGATTAATTCCTTGAATGTTTACAAGATAATATAGAAAAGAGCTAAAGAAATTACAATCACCACACACTTTCTCTCTCCTAATGACTTGTCTAACACTCCGAAAAAGATCTCCCTCACAACAGGCTTATCCAACTCTTTATATAGGGTAGTACACAATGGATGACAGCTAAGCTGTCCTTTATTTTCGGGAATGGCTTGCGAAATATCGCAAGTGTACAAGTATTCATTCTCGCAGCTCTCCTAAATTTCGCTAGGTCTTCACACCTTTCTCGTGTTTTGGCTGTCGTCATTCATTGCGTCATTTATATTACTCTTCTGCGACGCCTTCGCGATGCTGTCATTTACTAATCTCGCGAAATACTGATGTTGCGATATTCAGATCCTACAAGGTATTGAAGATGTATTTGGGTTAAAACAAAGGGTTGGTGAAAGTTTGAAGCATCTAACTGTGAGATGGAAGACAATGTGTAGCGAAATGGCTGGCCGAATGGAGGAGAGATATCTCATCTTATCATTCATTAATGCTATGTTTGCAACAAATCTGCTATATATTCAAATTTTTAGAGTCAAAAATACAATCACAATGAATGAGTTGCGAGAGCTTCGGGGAGGAGTATATTGCTCTAGAGGAAAAGCAAAATGAGATGGAATCATACCCTGTCGCGAATACAAGTTCTGGAGCTGCGAATGCAAGTTTGTTACCCAAATTGATAAACACTGTGGCGAGTACCTCGCAAGGTCAACAATGAGTGAGGATACCAGATGATGGTCAGCAAAAGTTGGTAGCTATGGGAAGTCGCGATCATGAAGAATTTGAAAGAGAAAGAAATTTCTACAACCGTGGCGGAAATAATAAAATTCAAAGGCTTGATCAACCGCAAGAAACCTATGGAGGTCAGAGGCATAATCCACAAGAGACTTATGGAGGCCAGAGGCAGAATTATCATAGAGGACATCGAGGTCATAGAGTCGTATGGGAAGAAATCAAGATGCCACCACTAAACGCTAGCGTGGAGAAGATATGGGAAGCTATAATCCTGATGGAAAACATACCTGCACCATGGAACATGGGAAATGAACCACCTCCAGGTGACAGAAGTCATGAATTCTGTTCCTATCACCATTTTCATGGACACTTAACGAATGATTGTATGAATATAAAAAGAATCATCCTCAGAATGATAGATTAAGGGAAGCTAAACCAATTCTTAAAATGTGAAGAGAAGACTCAACCATTACCAACACCTCCAGAAAATCACAGAGTAAATACGACAAAAGGGAAACAAACGTTTGTAGTAGAAGTTGGAGCAAAGGCCAAAAACTTTTTCTGCAACTCTATCGTACATTCGTACAGGACAATTGAAGATTTTCATGATAGTTTTCTCAGTAAGGTTTTCGCAAGAGATGTTGACAATAGAGAAGTAATGAATATCGCGAAGTCATCGCCACTGAAAGAATGGCAAGCGCAGATTATTTCTTTTACCGCAGAAGAAGTACCTGAAGGTGGCGAGTTGCATGACAGTCCATTAGTGGTAAGATTAGAAATTAATCCAAAACCTATTGATGATGAAAGTGATGGTGCAGAAAATTCATGGGAAATAAATAGAATCTTAATTGATACTTTTAAGCTCAGAAACATCCTTTTTACCACACCTACAAGACTATGGGGGCAAAGATGAAGATTTGATACCTTCAACCTATAAGATTTATGGTTTTAATGGTACCGCTAATAAACCTAAAGGAGAAGCTCGCATGCGAATACCATTGAATGGATTATCAACTCAAATCTTGTTTTGCATAGTCGATGTGGAATCCCCTATAATGCATTAATTGGGCGACCTTGGTTGCATGAGTTCTTGGTGTAGCATCAACTTACCACCAGTGCATCAAATTTCCACATCCCAAAGAGTGTTGGAGTTATAAAAGGAGATTGGGCTGAGGGACAAAAATGCTATGAAGTTGAAGTGGAATCTTGCGAGGAAAGGGCTACTCAAAAGAAGAATTGGAAGCGTAATATCAAAGACGAACAAAGAAGAGAAAGACTGATGGTGGACACAATAGAAGTGAGAGATGAAGATATATTGCGAGAACGATGTTTGAAAACAATTGGAAATTGCGATGCTCTCGCAAAAGGGAAGGAAATATCAGGGAATTTGAATGAAGAAACAGAGAGCAACAGGAGTAATAAGTGCAAGAAGTAAATAATTGATTTTAGAATTATTCAAAAAAAAAAAAAAAAAAAAAAAAAAAATTATGACAAAAACATGTCAAAAATACAAAGAATGTGATGATCGAAGAAGGAGTACGCGAAAGTTTCGCGAGAATGAATATAACGAAAGTTTAGTAAAATAATTACAGCGAGATCACAGCAAATGAAGCAAGATTGTATGAAAATTTCCCAAAGAAGACGAGAAGAAATAATCAAAAATCAATGAATGATTACAAGAATTGACAGAAATGAAAGAATGAGTGAATGGGACGAACCTTTATGGCATACACCCTAGTTCGTGAATGATATTTCGCAAGAGGCAAATGTAAGACCTAAAGTGCGTCATATAAGGGGGTATCTCTTGACATGGCTCGGGGAAAGGTTACACCGCCCGGAACCCGAGTCATGAAAATTTGGGGTCAATAAAGCCCATCCGGGAGAGATACCTTGGATTTCCAACTATATATATAAGGTTATACCCTGGTTGGACGACCGAGGGTCTCTTCCAAGGAGTCAGTGTATGACCAAGGCGCCAAGGTACACGGTTGAGCCAAGAGTGCCTGGGGCATTTGAAGTGTCTCGGCCATTCTTGGCAAGTCTTGGCACATGCTGCACTCGTCCCGAAGAAAACTCCACTTAGGGTGCAGTCTCGTAACCATAAGCCTTATAGGTATAAGGGATAAGAGGCTGCGAAAACAACTGGTTGTTGTTAAGACCGGATGGGAGGAGCTAGTCTTGTATGGCCGATGTACACCTCCTTGAAGGGGCAACCGGGGAGATGATAAGGGCGGCACCCTCCATTAGGGAGCTGATAAGTGTCAAAAACGCAAATGTCATGAGGCTCTATTTTCGCAAGAAAATTTAGGCTTGTCATATTTGTGCGATGATCCTGAAGAGGCAATAATACTAACGCGAGGGTAAGACGAGATCAATGGGTCTTTACATGCAAGTGTAAAGACGTCCTGCGATTTCGTCGCAAGACGGCAATGTCATGGGAATTCAAGTTCGCAAGAATTTTTAGGCCTGTCATATTGTCGCAACAAAAACATCCTGCAGAGGCAATAATACTAAAGAAATGATAAGACAAGATCAATGGGTCGTTACATGAAAGTGTAACGACGTCCTGCGATTTTGTCGCAAGACGGCAATGTCATGGGACTTTATGTTCGTAAGAATATTTAGACCTGTCATATTGACGCAAAATGAGGGGTGGCAAAATAAGACCTTTAACTATGAAGGCAAAATAAGACCACACAAAAACAATGTTAAGGCAAGATCAATGGGTCATTACATGAAAATGTAAAGACGTCCTGCGATCTTGTCGCAGTGATGAATTTAAACATAAATGAAGATAAGATAACACAAGAAATCGAGTAAGCAAATAAGCTTGCGAATACGTTTATATTTCTTCATTTATTTGTGAAGGGTTAGCAACAGCAATTGCGAAAATAAGAAGTATTATTACTTAAAGATTATCGATATAATCTCTCATATGAAAATAAATAACAGAGGCAAGTATGGGAATGATTACAGTAAAAATTTGTTATTTATTTCCATATGATAGATTTACAGTGAGAAATTACAAATATGGAAGGTTAAAAGGATAAATGTACATATATCACAAGAAGAGAAAAAGGAAAATGGAGCTATCTCTCAGTTCATTCTTCTTTGTCATCAGATTCTTCCTCTTCGCTAGCTTCACTATCAGAAACATCAAAGGAAGGTATATCTTTAGGAATTTCATCAAGAAGACAAGGATATGAAGAATGAGGAATAATGTGGTCATCGCAAACTGTCTTAATAGTTTGATTGCGAAAACGAACAACATTATTATTGAAATTCGCTATAGTAGCTTGTAATTGCTTCTTCAACATGGAATACTTGTTGTTGCGAAGAGAGAGGTTCTTTGCAAGTTGTTCTTTTTCAGATTCAAGTTCTTCAATCCTTGTTTGATATCTCTTCTCAGCTTCCTCGCGAACGTATGATAATGAGTCAAGAACCTAATAACAATTTCACAAAAAGAAGTGGTAAAATAAAGAAGAACAGCTTAACAACCTTTTCTCGTCGAAATCATATCTTTAACCAAGGTAGTATGATCAGCGTGAAGACTGACGTTAACACCTAAGTTATTTCTGGCATTATCTAGAACTTTCGCAGCCCAAGCGAATTCATCATCATTATTTATGACAAGAAGTGAACGAATTTGATTTTCTCGCTCATTAAGTATGGTGTTTTGGCGAAGAGATTCATCTCGTTCAATTTGGACTTCAAGAAGGGTTTTTTGGAACTTCGCTAATGCTTGTGCACCTTGATTAGCAATGTGATCCTTGTCATCTATAAGGCTACTAATTTTCTTCCTTAGAATATTATTATTCTCGTGGGAGCTAAGATATAAACGTTTAAATCGGTTGGCTAAACCTAAACTAGATCTATGCTCAATTTCTAAAAGATGGAATTTGGTTCGAAGTTCATTTATTGAAAGAGAGTTAATTTTGTCCGACAAACTACTTAAAGATTCGTTGAGATGAGCAAGAAGAGCATCATTGTCCATAGGCTCAGGAAAGGAATGGAGAAGGATGGCTTCTTCAGAAAGATTATAAATGTCTGCAAAAATGATAATTCAGGCAAAGAAAAATAAATGACAAAATAAAAACGAGGAAAAGAGAAGAGTTTTGTACCATAAAGTTGTTGATTAGCACTTTGAAGGGTAGAAATTTTATTCTTTTGAGTAGAAGATTCAGATTCCAATTGCTGAATTTTTCCGCGAAGTGCAGCAATCTCATTTTCATTCTTCTTGCGAGATTCAACTTCTAGTTCTTTATTCTTCTCCTTAAGCTGAAGGTTTTTCTTTTCAAGGTTGTTGCGCCTCTTCTCAAGATCTGAGGCAACAACAAAGGAAGCTCTTCCAGACTATAAAGAAAGATGAAGAAGCTATTAATATATAGTCTAAAATTAAAAATTATAAGGAATAGAGAAACATAGACATACCAAGGCACTGAGTGCATTCAAGAAATTGGGAGTCAATGATCTGGAGATCCCTTGAAGAGACTCATTACCCTCCAGTAAAGAATCATCACATATACTTGCGAGAGCTTCGCATATACCAGAAAGGTGATCATCTCCAAGTCCTTGCATGGAGTCTGAAAAGATATTAGACAATAACGTCATAGGAGATTCAGTTGGGTGATCCTCCTTCGCGGTAGAAGTATCTACATCATCGTCTTCTTCATCAGAACTTTCACTAGATTGAGGACTTGAGCGAGAAGAAGGATGGGTCTTTTTCTTTTTAGAAAGCGGAGCAGCAGATTTTTTCTTGTAAAGAGGGCCTTTACCCTTTCTTTTATTTCTCGCAGCTTTTGAGGTTTCCTCCTCGCCGGAAACTTCAACACCAACCTACATACACGAATGAAGATAAGAAACAAAGGAAACAATATTGTGAATAACAAGAGAAAATATTTCTTACTTCATCCGTGATTGAGCGAAGTATCGCCAAAGTACTTGGCTTTGGATTTCTTTCATAACTCTTTCTAAATTTAATGATCTGAAAATTTCGCAAACTCAGTAGATATAAAAAGAAGGAAACATTGCGAAGCGAACGGAAATTAGAAAATGTACCTCTTTTGCTTTCTCGGGCCAATTAAATACCCAAGGATAATAATTTGCGAGATTCGCAGGGAGTACATGGGAACCTGAAATGTAAGGTCCGTTCAAAAATAGTGGAAAGACAGACCACCTCTCATCTTTAGAGTAGCGAGGAACATTGTTCTTGCCAGAGTGCCAATCAATATCTAACATGAGTATCTTATCATCGGGAATGTTCTCTTTTCTTTTCAATCGAGCACCCCAAAATGAGATTTATCATTCTTCATATTTATCACCTCATAATTTTTAAAAAAGTTTTCTACCGTGTACTTTTCAGCGACTATCTCTAAGTTTGCGAAATTAGGATCTCTGACATTATCAGGATATAGAGACCCCTTACCAGCACCACGATTGGCGAATTCAAGAATTAGACGGATGCCATCATCACTTAATTGATAAATAGCTCGCGAGAATTTCTCATGAGCAAGAATTTCATAGAATAAGGGCAGTTTGGGATTGTAGAGAGGAATGGGAAGACCTGCGAGGATTTGACCTAGCGAGATTATGATTTTCTGATCATCACACTGATGATCAGTAAACAACTTTGCAGAAAGAATCGATGAAGATTCTTGATTCGGAATAGTAGACAAGGTGAAACCCTTCTCTTGTAATTTCTTTTGAGTTTCATCTAAAAGGGTTTCATATTTACGACCAAGTGGAGCCATTTTTAGAGTATAGGAATGATTAGAGAATCGAAGATCAAGAGAAAGAAGAAAAGGAAGATTTACAGTAGCAGAAACGCAAATTGCGGAAGAAGAGAGTTGAAGGAAAGTTGCAGAGAGAAAGTAAAAAAGAAGAAGAGGAGGGTGAGAAAACTATATATAGAAAGAAGAATTCTCGAGAAGACAAATGCATTTAATGCGAGAGGGGACGTGAATGGTCAAGAAAAAACGGTTGAAAGAGACGTGTCAAGAAAAGAGTGGAAGAAGAAACATGTGTAATAAATTATGTGTAAAAGTACGGGATTGTAACAGATAAAGATGAGCAGTTGCGGCATTTCAAAATACTAGTTCTCATGACATTCTCTTCTTCGCAGAGAAGACATGAGAAGAGGCAATATGTAGGATCTGAATATCGCAACATCAGTATTTCGCGAGATTAGTAAACGACAACACCGCGAAGGCGTCGCAGAAGAGTAATATAAATGACGCAATGAATGACGACAGCCAAAACACGAGAAAGGTGTGAAGACCTAGCGAAATTTAGGAGAGCTGCGAGAATGAATACTTGTACACTTGCGATATTTCGCAATTCATTCCCGAAAATAAAGGACAGCTTAGCTGTCACCCATTGTGTACTACCCTATATAAAGAAGTTGAATAAGCCTGTTGTGGGGGAGATCTTTTTCGGAGTATTAGACAAGTCATTAGGAGAGAGAAAGTTTGTGGTGATTGTAATTTCTTTAGCTCTTTTCTATTTTATCTTGTAAACATTCAAGGAATTGATCAATAAAATCATTGTTATTCATCTTCAAATGTCATAGTTGTGTGGATTATTGTGAGGGGTGTAGTGTAGGATTTCCTGCAACTACAGATGCAGAAAAATATCCTCGTTCAAGATAAAACCGAATAACTGCCCGAGGAGTCACCAATTTTTTCTGAGTAACCTCTCTGGGATTTATCAGAAGACGAAATACTGGAGTATTGAGACGCTTTTCAGGCCTTTGATCCTTGAAGAATGCATCCTCTATGTTCGGAACGTTCTTGATTCCCGGAGTTTCATCTTCGCCAATGGAAGTCTCATCCATGCATGAATCATCCCTGGAGGCGTCATTATCTATATGTGAGTCTTCCATGGAAGCATCATTGTCCACACATATATCATCTCTGGAAGCATCATTGACTTGAGAATCAGACATCCTTGCAAAGTAGCTGTAATGTGCACGCAATACTTCGCTTCAGTATGCCATTCATACAAGATGCAAACGTCTACAAAATGGTAAATCTCAACTCTTACCTTTTATGATTCCACTAACAATAGTGATAGTAATGCAAGAGTTAACACTTCAAACTTGCTCGCTTCTTCAAACCTACAAAAGACGAGCATAAACTTAGATTTTCATAAAATCATGAATAATTCTACTGCGTAAGCATTAACCATGGAATTATGAAAACTAAAACATTATTTCATCATAAATAATTGTTTATTTCTAAGTAATATTACACAAAACTCAAGTTCCGACTTTAAAGAAAATAATATATATTTACATTTATATATATATATATATATATATAAGAAAAATGTGATTCAATCGCGTAAATAAAAAATGTATATATATATATATATATATTTTGACATGAGCAAGGCTCACGAAAATAAATTTGTGGACACTTCACGGTTTTATAAAAAAAAATAATCTTTTCCTACGTATTGTCATACCTCTTTGAAATGAAGGTTTATTTCAATTTTGTGAAAACTCACACATTATAAGATAAAGTTTTGATTTACATGAAAGCTCATAAACAAAATTTTATCACTAGACACAAGTTCACATAAAAAAAAAAAAAAACTCTCTCTTTCGTATCATCGTCATTCTTTAAAACGAGGGTTTATTTCGGTTTTGCGAAAATTCACCTTTTCATGATAAAACTTTGGTTCACATGAAAGCTCATAAACTTAGTTTTATCACTAAACCTAAATATTCATATGTAAAGAAAAAATCTCTCCTAAATCAGGGATAATTATTAGTTTTCAAAAACTAACATCAAACGAACATACGTTTTCAAAAAACAAGGGTTTTTCAATAAAATCCTACTCACATGCATATACATATTTTCAACATGATCAAAGCATGAACAACTCATGAACTCAGCAAACTTATAAAAAAAAATGTGCAGACGTACCTGGCCGGCGCCGGCCGGAAATTGGCCGGACGATGATTACTCCGGTCGGACGGTGGCGGCGCTCCGGTAAATTTTTTTTCTTCTCCTGTTGACGTGAAGGAGATGATGAGTTGATGAAGGCGGTGGTCGTTCAAGGTGAAATAAAAAAAAGGGGGGTTAATTCCCTTTTATATCAAATCTTATTTCCAAAACCTAATCTCACAAGGGTTTCCTTATTGGGCCCGGCCTGCAAATCCTAAACGACCAAGGCCCCGTCGTCCAAATCAGCAGTTATACACCAATGTATGTCCACCAAATGACACTCTATCATGCCACTGGGATCTTAATTCAAGTCATGGTATGTACTATCGAAATCCGGTAACATCTTAACTTACGACTAAGTTAAATTGCTTATATTGTTTGTGACCGGAAAATCACCATTTAGTGCTGACTGAGGAACGTGATTGTCCCTCACTAAGTAGGGGACTTAATGTAGATGGTGGATTTTAGACAAAGGCTAAAATCGTAAACCCATAATTATATGTATTCCTGATCCAGCAATCAGATGAATATCGAGGCTCATGTCTCTTATTGAAAGCATGAAAGATCATGCTATGAGAATCCCTGACTGAGAATACTGTCTCTCAGAGTATATATAGATATGTAGTCTCTCAGCTGAGGCAACGACATATCTCATGAATACTGAGCAATTTCAGTAATTACTTCTATATAGAATCGAAAGATTAGACGGCTCATAGACAGCTTGCCTGCTAGTATAGAGCAATAACGTCTTCAGGATGTAACAATGTTTTCCCTGACTATATGAAAGAAGTATGACGCTTCAACAAGCTCATATCACTCAATTCCTGAATAATTAATGCTCCTAGACGATCGTACTAGTATAGAGCCATTAATTAATTATTCTCAAAATCAATAGATTCAAATCCCTGGAAAATATTCAATATTTTCATAATATTTCGTTACTTCAATTTATGGTTCTTCCCAGCGCAATTCCATGGGTTAGTAATAAATATTTAACACACGGGCATCTGAGTTACCTTCGAGTAAGCCCCAACCAAATGGTGTAAATGTATTCGACAAATAATGCATTAACAAACACCTGAATGAACAAACAAGTATTTCAAAATACGACGAGACGATGAACCTATGCAAATAGGAAAGAAAATAATAAAATAATAGTCAAGGCTCTAGGGGACTGGCTCACCGATCGGCCAGTCATGCCGTGATCAGTCCCACGCCCAAATTCTATATTTTATCATATTTTATTATTCTCCTTGACCTCATGAAAATCCTTTCATTTGAACAAATATCCTTCGTTTTGAGGAAACTCCTCAGTTTCATGGTTTTTCCTTCACACTGAGGAAATAATATGAAATTAGGGAAAATATTGTGGGGCCGTGATTATTGGCCAACCGGCCATGCCTTGATCCCTACGCCGGCCCCACACCTCATGGTTCCTCATTATTTTATTATTATTTCCCTAATCTCATGAAAACTCCTTAATCTCATGATATTTCCTTGATCCCATGAAAAATAATATAAAATTAGGGAAACACGTGGGACCGGGCCATAGCCGGCCGGTCATGCCCTAGCTGGCCCCACACGCCCTATTTTATTATTATTATATTTTTCATGTTTCCTTAATCCCATGAAATTCCTTGATTTCATGATATTTCCTTCAAATTATGGGAAAATACACAAAAATACATAAAATTAAGGAAACTTGTGGGACCGGGCCCAAGCTGGCCGGTCATGCCCTAGCCGGTCCCACAAACCCCTTATTCTATTATTATTTTTTTTATATTTCCTTGATTTTATAAAATTCCTTGATTTCATGATATTTCCTACAAATTATGAAAATTCTTTCAAATTATGAAAACTCCTTCAAATCATGAAATAATACATAAAATAAGGGAAAACTCACGGGACCGGGCCCTAGCCGGCCAACCATGCTCAAGCCGGTCCCACACGCCCTTATTTTATTATTATTAATATTTTTGTTTCCTTCATCTCATGGAAACTCCTTGATTTCAACAAAAACTCCTTGGTTTTATCATATTTCCCTAAAATCATGAAAATATTATGAAAATTGGGAAAAACATGTGGGACCAAGCTCCTTGGCCGGCTAGCCATGCCTTGGTCATGTCCGGTCCCACACTTCATGATTCCCTCACTTTTTATTATTTTTCCTTCATCTCATGAAGTTTTGATGATTTCGTCAAAAAACCCTGATTTCTTCATATTTTCTCAAATGATTGCTCAAATGCACATCAGAAAATATCAAAATTCTCAGAATTAACATACGGACACTTTGGTGATGTGAGCATGTTACCTTGACCGACCAAGGTTGGCTCTTTGGCTTGCAAGAAGCCGGTCCCACGTATTCTCATGATTTGACCTAATTTGCACAATTGCACGTATTAGGTCCAAAACTCTTCTAAACAACTTGGAACTTGATGAAACGATCATCAATCGATCCTGTGAACACCCAGGGCCGGTTTCATGACCCCTTGGTCGGTCCCTCATCTCTTCATAATTAATTGGGTTTTATCACCTAAGGTTCAACATTATTTTAATAAATGATTAAACCAACATTTAATCATCCTTTCATCAACAAATTAACTGGTCTTCAGGAGATCTTGATATTTGCTCACGTGAGCATCTGGGCACTACATGGTCGACTCATAATCCCATGTAGCCGGTCCCTCCTTTTCTGTGGTTAATTCTCAATAAACCATCAATAAATCATCAATTAATCAAATTAAGGTTTTGAGTCCAAGGTTAATGATTCCAGATTCAAACGCTAATAATTTTACGTTGATCCCGTGATCAACATTTTATTTGTCATACTCGGTTCAATTGCCGGTTCTCGATTTAATATTTTATTTGGTCATGCTACCATAATTCACCAAACGAGCAATATTTACTCGCATTTGAGCAATACTTGCTCAAATCAAAGAATATTGGTTCAATTATCAATATTCAACAATTCATCAAATGAGAAATATTTGCTCACGTTAACTTATTCACACATCGTATCTCTGTCTCAACAGACATGTTCAATTCATGAGTCTCAGAACATTTCCAAACCATGTTCGACTCAACAATACAAGGACTCATCGTCCCATGAAGTCATGAAGTCGAGAATCGACTAACTAAATACACGTCTCCGCCTTGCAGATTCCACAATCACACGAGACATCAATCGTGTTACATGGGGGATATTAACTAGGGTTTTGGTCTGGCGGTCTACGGCACGTGTGTTCATACACACGATGAGAATGTGAGAAAGTCGTGCAATTAGTTGAAGGAGTTAACAAAGTAGTGGATGGAAAATCAACCAAGTCTCCGCACGTTGAGCAACTGGTTTTAACACGATTTCCACTTCCCCATTCTTTGATTCCATTAACTGTCACACTTCATGAGATCATGGTGTTTTCAATTCCAACAATATAAATAAGTCTCTGAATCATGATTGAAACAAGGATAATCTCAGTTCAAACAGACAACACGAGATTAACAATCCAACTCTCAGCATAGAAAATTCAATCATTCAGAATTTATCTTATTTTTAGAATACACAACACACCTATAATCTTCTATCACCATTGATCTCACACATTTCTCAGCTTCCCTCCTACAGACCGACCCATCCTCTCTTGTGACCGAATTTACTCTGGAACGGCCATTGTCTTGGTTTAGGCTAGAGTACTACAGATTGATCTTTCGAATTCAAAGCACTCCCTTCTTGCAGTGCATCTCTGTGTGAGGCTGAACATTTCGCTCGGTTCAAGGAGTCTCCTCCGTACGGTCGTCTCCTCAATTCCGTAAAAACCAGCAAATCGTTTTGCCCCATCTACACTCTTCTATTATAATTCCTCAATTACTGGTGCATAAAAGGGATGCTAACCCTCATATTTTCCTTATTTCCTCCTTTTTTTGTTATTGCATGAAAAACCTAGCCTTAGGTCATGACTTGACCCGCCCATAGAAGAACCGTGCCACTTGTCGTTTGCATTGCTTACATGCAACCCTGGACGAATCGTGGGTCCCACCGTGTGCATGCTTTGGTCAAACATGAGCCAACTTTTTGTCTGCCACGATCAAATGTCGGCCTTGCTATGCTTGATTTGCTCGAACGTGGATGCAGGCCTGCTGTGCTCATATTCTCCCATGGCCAAACATTGATATAATCAAGTCCCCATGAGTCTGGCCCGTTTCTTGGACTAGATGCGTTTCCTTTCATCGCACGGTGGCTCCCTTCAAATATATTCGATAAGCATTGCTGATCACTATCCCGCATTTGTAGCCTTTATAGATGATAAGTAAAGATTCATTCTCTTCCCAGGGTCCTGTTGGTTTGTGAAATATAAAGAATATTCCAAAACTCTTTTACCATCGCAGAAACATCTCCTTCTCTCTTCCCGCAGAATCTCATGGAGGCAGCTGGCAAGGACTACTCTGATACTTCTCCAGAAAAGAGCTTCGAAGTCAATAAACCTGAGGCCGATGATGCGTTCGAGGAGGTGATGGCTAGAATTGATCTTCCGCTATGAGAGGTTGATCGTGCTATATGGGGCATGTCTGTTCTACACTTGCGCATCGCTCGAGAACGCATTCAAATTCTCTTAGCTTCAATCGATAGGGAGGAGAGATGGCGGCATGATAAAGCGTTGATACTACTACCGGATAGCGCAAGAGCTGAGAGGTTTGCAGCATGGCTGAAAAGGCGAAGGGTTGAACATAAACGGCCTCCAAAGGAAGATATGCGTGATTATTCGATCCGTGATAGTGTGATAATCCTCGATTCTGACACGGATGAACCCAAGCACCCAAAGATTTTCAGCACAATCTCTGCGGTGGTCCTTGGAGAAGGTATGGAAGATGTCCCTACTGAGGATGTTGTCAAAGCGGAGAACATTATTTCAGAAATATCTGAAGTGGAAGCTGAGGCAGATCCGAAGGAAGAAGCAGTAGCGACCCACGATGATGATGTTGAAGCAGACTTTAGCGGTGGGGAAGACACAGTCGATCTCCTTGATGACTAAATCTTCATGTTCCTTCTCTTTTCTTCTTTTCTGAGTATTTTCTCGTAATTTGTGAACATTTTCTCCTTGTACTCAGTGGCGGCTGAGTTCAAGGTCTTCTTATTTTCTGCTTGCTCGTTTGAACAAGGGTTTTTATTTATGTTATTTTGAGACAAATCTTTCATTAAGACTGCATCTGAGTCTTCTCAGGCACAGTGGTGTGCCTTCATATGATTGCACGTGATTCTTGTGATAAAAGAAGTAATGCCATAATAAAACACCACGAACCTGTCTGCGCTCTCCTGGCGTAAGTATGATTCTGTTGGAGTAGACTGCTCAAGGCGTTTTCCCCTTTTTCTCCATACATATTCTATTCCTCCAATCGTTTTCAGAAGATACAAAAGATTTCTTTTCAGGGTTTTCTTTCTGGGTAATGAGGATTTAGGATGACTCAGAATTTTATGTCATGCCTAGGGGTGAAGAAATTCCTAAAGGAAATAATACTTTGATTAATTGAAATTGAAACCCTAATAATTATGAAAGCAAACAGTGCAATCATTTGGAGGAATTACAAACATCGCATTGAAGGGAAATTGTTGGAGGAACTTCTACGGGGAATACTGGAGGAAAAGGGTAGCACAGTGCTTTTAGGTTGTATAGGGCTTGAGCCATCGTGAGTGAATAATCACGCCCTCGATCTCGTCAGCGTTGATGATCTTGCAATAGCCGCCTAGGACGACATCTGCCACCAGGTACGGTTCATCCTCCTTTGTTGTTGGAAAATCAGGTTGAGCGGTCATCTTCACTATTACGTTTCCAACTTGAAATGTGGTCACCTTCACTACCATATCTCCAATTAGAAACGGGTTTGGACTTGGTACAACTCCTTGATTCTGTGACGTGCTGTCTCTGATTGCTTCCAAGCTCTTGGAAAAACGCTTGAAAGGACCGGCACCCCACTCACATCTCCTAGTGGCGGTTAGATTGTTGATCGAAACAAGTCCTCGAGCCTCAGCAGGAAGAGGTTTTAATGTTTGTAAAAAGGGGTGTCCAATGAGACTTACTTGGGCTCGGAACCTTTTAAGGTATGAGTTCGGGCTTTCTCCAGGAAGTTGCGTCACATTTGCAAGGTGTCGACACGGCAACAAATAATCTTCAGGATTTGACGGTTCATTGGAGATTCTCACAGGTATTGAAATCGGCAAAGGACACACTCCCAGTGCTGCTTTGTTGTCGTGTATACACGGGCGTCCCAGGACCATGTCGTAATTAGGATACTCTTTTACTATGTAAAATTTAGCCTATGTTAGAGCATCACCGATTTTAACTTCAAGGTCAATGCATCCATAGGCGTCTCTGAATTCTCCTTCTGAACCCCTGATCACGGTTGGGCTGCGAGTAGCAACCTGTTTCGAAATATTTGCGGTTCTCAGAGTCTTGACGGTGACGATGTTGAATTCGGAGGCTGCATCAATCAATGTGGTGTCGAACTCGGCATCCTTCAAATGAGTGACGGTCAAGAGTCCCCAGTTCCCCTTGCTAGTTGCATCTTCCAGGAAAGACTGAGTTTTCGTTGCTTCCTTTTCTGGATATAAGTGCTTGCCTGACACAATGCGGTTGGAGGCTGCGAATATGTATTGACACTGTTTCTTGGAGAAATATAAGATTACACACAAATGTTCAATCATAGACTGTACAATCTTGTGGAAAGAATCCCCGGAGATTATGCAGCTCCTAATAAGAAGAGGGTCCCTATGAACACCTTCTTTTCCTAACTGGAGCTCTCCTGCCTCCACCTTTTCTCTGAAAATGTGTTTCAATTTGTTGCAATCCTTAGTCGGGTAATGGACGAATCTATGATAACGACAATATTTGGGATTTGCCATCTCTTCCTCGGTCGGCATACGTCTGATATGAGGTAGCTTGATCTCTTTATCTTAAATCCACGCTTCTAAGAGCTCTATGACTTCATTTATTGGGAAGGGGAAGTCTATAATTGCGTTTCCAGCTTCTTGCACAGGAGTTTTGTCTGCGCTCTTTCGGGACGGAGTTGTCTGCCTGGTACTGCACGTTTAGGTTGTTGTTCTGTTGCCGAGGCTTTCCTTTTTCCTCCTTCGCCCACCACACTCACAAAAGGACATGTGTTATATTGCTTGTTAATGAGACGTCTGCTTCCTCGACTCTCACGTGCATCTTCATTTCGAACAATTTTGGTTCTTTCCAACAATGCTGGGGTCGTTGTGGCTGAACGCTTAGCGGCTTCATGGAGCTCGGAAAATGTTTGAAAGCCCAGATTCTCCAATAAAGCACGGTATATGGCAACCATTCGTTGATACATGACTCCACCAATTGGCGTTCGGTGACATTCGGATCATGACAATCCAACGCTTGAATCCTAAACCTCTTAACAAAGTCGTTTGGATGTTCGTTGTTTCGTTGAAACATTCTTCCTAAGTCTGAAAAGGTGATCTGCTCAGACACGAAGAAATACTTTCTGTAGAAGGCACTGACCATCTCGCTCCAATTGGATATGTTGTTAGGCGCGATGTTGTTGTACCAGGTGTACACTCTTCCAGTAAGTGACTTTGAGAACTCTTTCAGGCGGAGAACATGATTATATTCGTGTTCCCCTAAAGATTCCAAAAATCGGGAGATGTGTTCATGAGCGTTACCAGTACCATCATAAAGGGGAAACTGAGGAGAGGTGTATCCTCTTGGCAGGGGAATCTGTTGTACATCCTGAAGGTATGGTGGTTGATGTTGGTGCACGTCCGCAGGATTTCCTTTTCCCCGGTTTTGGAGGAGTTGCTCCAGGTCCTCACGTGTAATGAAGTTGGATGGCTGGTCTCTTTCTCTTGGGCGTTCAGGAACGTCACGAGCTTCTTCATCCATGTGGGCCCGCACCGTGCCTGCTCTGGGTGTATTGAACACGTCCCTTGTTGGCTCCAGGGACTGTCGTGACCCTTGTGG
This sequence comes from Papaver armeniacum, assembly GCA_023531295.1. Lineage (NCBI taxonomy): Eukaryota > Viridiplantae > Streptophyta > Magnoliopsida > Ranunculales > Papaveraceae > Papaver > Papaver armeniacum. The sequence continues at coordinate 171,809 of JAJJWW010006377.1, read as the reverse complement.
CAATCGTTCGGTTAAAGTTTTGAGAAAAGTAAGTACCTCCTTCTGAGTTGCGCCCATATCCGTTTGGGCTCTAGCAAGAACTTCCTGCCTTTCCATCAAATCCACAATGGTAATAGGTGGTTGTCCTCCTTTTTTTCCTCCATCCCCTCGTCCTGACGGAGGAGTAACGGTTGCCCTGGTGACGATTGGAGGCGTTACACTTGAAGAAATACCGGGATTTGCGGCTGCTCTGGCTCTGGTGATGGGAGGTGTCACGCCTACTGGAATATCTCCTGCACCGCTGGTGTTGGTGGTAGAGGATACGGTTCCACGAGATGTATTGGTCACATTCTGCACGGCAGCTCCACTGACAGAGACATCGATACCGAGAGTGTTATCGACGCTAGTTCCATCGGAATTGATTGCTGCTCCTGACCTAGTTCCACCATCTTGAAATTGGGCCCGAAAAATGAAATTGGGAATTTGGAAATTGATATTGCAACCGAGAGATTAATCTCTCACTGTGGTCGCCAATTGTTTATGGGTGAAAACTGTTTCTGCGGTTTTTGGTAAATTTGGGTGTGTGTGGATGAGAAACGAATCTAAACCCTAAACAAATGCACTGCACGGGAGTGCTTTTGATTCGAGAGATCAATCTGTACAATTCTGGCCTAAACCAAGAAATGGCCGTTCCAGACTTGCTTCAGTCACAAAGTGAATGAGATGGGGTTGATTTTAGGGAGGGAAGCGAAGAAGGTGTTGGTTCTTTATGACTTGTATCAGAATGGTGATTTCTGGATACTGATGACAACACTTAGTTTTTTCTGTGTTCGTCTGTGTTGTTTGGAAATAGGCAAATGACCAATTTATACAAGTCATTGAGCGCAAACCCTCATCTCGTAGGAAGTGGAGGAAGTTGAGTGATGGAGTAGTGGGGTCGTGTGGGTGATTACATGATCACGTCTTAGCCCACTTCCCTCACCATCTTAACCGTCCATACCTCCTGACACGTTCTTGTGATGGCTCGTTGCACGCTGCACGCTGTAAACCGCCAGACCAATACCCCAGTAAGTATCCCCCAGTTTGTGAATGCTTGATGTCTCGAATGAGTGGATCGTGGGACCCACATGAAGTAGCATACGGTGCTAGATTAAATAACTGAGTTATTTAGAAAGTCGATATTCATGAAATATCGTGTATACTTTATGCATCGAATACAATCAATATGTATGAAGCATTGCTGTTTTTAGAGCTTAACGGAGTAAGTTGCGGATTAAGCGTCTTAAAATGGCTGCATGCCCAACCATCTTCGAGTGATTGCTTGGAGGCCGCATGGGCGGGCCATCCCTTGGCCGATCACTCCTTGTGGTAGAGTGACGGGCGGTGATCACCAAGGTACCTCATTGGATGTTTAACTCTTAGCCTAGGCTTCCTGACCAAGTTGGCAAAGTTGGACGGACAAGATGATCTACGGCACATATTTGCGACCGTTGATGATTTTTAGGGTTTTAAAGAGGTGTGCAAGCATCACTCTTCAGCTTGACCTAAATCAAGCATGAACGATGTTTTTGGTGGGACCGACCGGGCATGCGTGTAGACAGCTTGCCGGTGTACATGTCCATACCATTCTGTCTCGCGGAGGTACGATCTAGGCCACTCAATTTGTCTGGCAAAGGTGAGTGGTCGTGATCGATTTGCGATAGAAATCCTTTGCCGCAAAGGATTTGGGAACCGCGTGACATGCCTCCTTTTGGCACGCGTTTCGAGGTGCTCGGCCATGGTTGGCCTAGGCCGGTCGGTCACACGCATAGGTGGGCCCACGGTGATCATGTTGATACTCTTGGTACCTCTTAAGTCTGTATCTACACCTTCCGTTTAGGCTGGCGAAGATGGATGATCATGATCAAACTGCGACATATATGTAATGCCGTAAACCCTAATTAGGGTTTTGGATCAGTCACGCGTGCGCAACTTTGGCCAAACGGTTTTGCAGGCTGTGCTCCTCTTTTTGGGAGACCGTCCGTGTGGGGCCCACGTTGGACCGACGGTGAACATATGTGTACCTGTCTGATGGTCCTAGGCGCGATCTAAGCCATCCAATTATGCCGGCTAAGCTGGATGGTTATGATCGATTTAAGACACTAGTGGAGCTTCCGCGACCCTTTAAAGCATCACGCCAGCCATGTTTCGAGCAAACGTTCATTGCTCTAGGGAATTGCTGTGAGAAGGCCGATTGGGTAGGTGAGAAGTGGGCCCGCCAACGTGTGCATTGGCGCTTCCCTGATCATTCGCGGGATGATCTAGGTCGTCCAACCAGGGTGGTGAAGTTGGACGGTGGTGATGATTTTAAGACTGCTTTGAACAGTCTAAGCTCGTCGAGCTTCTTCCAAAGCAACGCAACCACCCTATTTTAGGGATGGCGTTTGACGTGCTGGGAGGAGTTCGTGTGATGTTCGAACGGCTAGGGCATAAACGGGCCCGCCGGTGGTCATCACGATGATGGCCTACTCTTGCCAGGGTTTGGCTAGGATTGTTAAATTGCGCGGCCAACTTGTGTGGCCATGATCGTTTCTGAGACTGATTTAGACAGTCTAGATTTTCCTTAAGGAAATTAAGCATTCTCGATCGGCTAATCAAAGCGCGTCGATGCGAGACTCTCTGTCAGAGAGTGATGTAGCATGTGTGGGTATTTCATGCATGTCTCAATATTAGCACGGAGATTCATGCTACTCAGCTGAGAGTGAGCACTCAGTCGTCATGTCATGTCAATGATGAGAGTTCGGCTGAGAACACATCATGGAAAATACCAGGCAAATCATGCATTAATTGTTAATGCTAGTAACATTCACAGAATATTTGGGATTGTCGTTGCACGCACCATTCCGTGTGAATTTTGTGTATTTATTGAATTGCTTCAAATAAATTAAGTGAAGAGGTTTTTGCACTCATCACTTCTTAATCAGCTTTCCCTTTGCAGGGTGACAGCACGTAAAAATAATGGTTTTACAATTTTAGCCCTGAACTAAAATCCACCATCAACATCCCCAAACCAGAAATTTTCTCCAGATATGCTTTTAGACACAAAATCTCGCAACTGCAAGGGTACATCATGTACATGATCTAACTCAAAATGGACTTTGTTAGGGACGGGCAGAGACAAACATTCTAACTGTGGCTCCTCAAATGTATTATATTTAGATGCAAAATAGTCCAAGAGGACTTGGGAGGCACACAGTTCCAATCCTAGACTAGGTACTTTTAGAAAAGTTGGTTTTAGAGTTTGGTTACAAACCAAATCTAGGTTGGATGAAGGATCATCAATTTGTGACACAGGCAGGGAGATAGGCACATCATTATTAGTCACATCAATATCTACTAAGTCATCCGCAAGTGTCGCAGCATGCTCACATTCATAGAACAGCTCAACAAGCCCAAATTTAGAATCATGATTATCGAAAAATTTGGCCTCATGCATCGGAAGATTAGAAGTAACATCATTTTGTGACTTTGGCAAGGAATCAGACACATCAAAGTTATATTCATGCATACGATTATTGGTGTCAACAGATAATTCAGCTTTTCCTAAGTGACACACAAGTTGTGCAGGATGTTCACTTTCACAGAATAATTGCACATGCCCTAAACCAGGATCAACATCACATGTATATGCAGATTGAATACTCAGAGAAATATTATTCATGAAGGTCAGATCATAGGAGCATAATGTCTCTGAAACCAAAGGTTCCATAAAATTTTCAGAATAAACATGCTCTTCTAACATAACATCATCATCATCATCATCATCATCATCATCAAAGCAAGAATGTAGTGCCCTGTTCAAAATCATAGTATTTCTAGTCCTTTTGGTTACCTCTTGTAGATGGGGAAAAAACGGTTTGCTGGTTTTTTGGGGAAATGAAGAGACGAGCGTGTCGAGACTCCTCGAACCAAGCAAACTGCTCAACCTCACACAGATGCACTACAAAGGGAGTGCTTAGATTCGAGAGATCAATCTGTAGGACTCCGGCCTAAACCGAGTCAATGGCCGTTCCAGAGTCAATTCGGCCGCAAAGATGGAGATGGGTTAATCTGTAGGAGGGAAGCTGAGAATTGTGTGGAATCAATGATGATTAAGGATTGTGGATGTGTTGAAGGTTTCTGCAATAATTGGTGAACTGTTGAGTTCAAATAAGTTCTGATAGATTGATGAATTCTTGAGAGTAGTTACTCGAGAAATTCTGTGTGGAAGATTCCTGATAGCTAGTGATCATTCGTTGTCCTCAATCATGGATTCAGAGACTTATTTATATTGTCAGCGTTGTGAACACCTTGATCCCTATAAGTGTGACGGTTTCATGAGTGGAAGAGTGGGCAAGTGGAAGATCGTGGTAAAGTCAGTTCCATGTCGTGTGGAAAATTGACGGATCGTGCCCCCACTACTTTGCTAACTCCTTCAACCGTTTACACAACTTACGCACATTTCTCGTCGTGGATGAAATCCACGTGTCAGAGGCCGCCGACCAAAACCCTAGTTGTTATCCCCCAATTTGACGTGATTGATGTCTCACGAATCGTGGAGTCTGCATGACAGACGTGTATTTAGTTTGTCAGTTGTTGACTGATTAGACAATGAGTCTAGGTTTTGTTGAATCGAGCATATTTGACGAATGCTCAGCGATTCATGAATGTTAATGTTGCTCGTCTGAGCAAATATTGTAAATTCAACGAGTTGTTGAATATTGATGAGTTGCTGAATATATGTGGATTATTCGAGCAACTGAGAAAGTATTGCTCGATTCGACGAATTATTGACAAATTACTGAATATTGATAGTGGGATTAATATTCGAGCAACTGAGCAAGTATTGCTCAATTCGACGAATTACTGAATATTGAGAATTTGACCAGCAACTGAGCAAGTATTGCTCAATTCGACAAAATACTGAATATTCATAACTTGACGTGCAATTGAGCAAGTATCGCTCAATTCGGCAAATTACTGAATGTTGATAATTTGTCGTGCAATTGAGCAAGTATTGCTCAATTCGACAAATTACTGATAAATTACCAAATATTGATAGCTGGATCAATATTTGAGCAACTGAGCAAGTATTGCTCGATTCGACGAAACATTTATTGGTGACGTGACCCAATAAAATATTAAAATATTAATAAGCTACCAAATATTATATGATTAATTTAGATGTTGGTTGTTGAATCCATCATAAATTCATTAGTGTTTGAATTGTGCTCAGAGTGATGATTCGTGGAGCATTTATTCAAAACCCTAATTTCAGATCATAGTTGATGAATCGCTGAAAAATATGTCATGAGTGATAGCGAGACCGACCACATGGGATGATGGGCATCCATGTGGTTCCCGGTGCTCGAGTGAGCATGTACCATGGTTCTCAGTTTGAGGATTGGTGAAAGAATGATGATCAAATGTTGGTTTCATCATTTACTCTAATCACCAAGAAATATTGTTGGTTTTGTGAATTTCTTAGTTCTTAGCTCAAGGTCTACTTGCATTAGGTGATAAAACCTAGGTATGAAAGATTGGGACCGACCAAGAGAGCATGGGACCGGCTCTTGGTGATCACGTGACCAGTTGTTGGCCGTTTGAGCAATCCCCAGGTTGGTTGGAGATAGTTTGGGCCCAATACGAGCAATTGAGCAAATTAGGTCAGAATTATGAAAACGTGTGGGACCGGCTTTGTGCAAGACCTAAGGATGACTCTGGTCGGTCATGAAGGCATGCACGTGTTGCCGTGGTGCCCGTGTCTCCGTAATGAGAGTTTCAGTATTTTCTGATGTATGTTCGAGCAATGTTGTGAATTTTCAGAAGAGTTTCATCTTGACTGAAATTCTTGATTTTTGTTGGAATGAGCATGTATGCTCAATTGATCAATATTTTGTAAATATTAAAATAAGTGTATTTTAACATTTAAAATTGCCGTGAGAGACTAGCCGGTCGTGTTACCTGTTGGCTTTTGGTTTTTCATGATTTGAGCAAAATTTGAGAAGTGATGACGAAATCATGAATTTTGCTCAAACCCAGGAGTTTCATGAATTGAGGGAATAATTATAAAAGACTAGGGATTGCAAGGTGTGGGACCGGTCACGGCTAGGGCATGGCCGGCCGGCTATGTTGCCCGGTCCCGCACACCTTTCCCTATTTTATAATATTATTTTTCATGAATCCTTGAAGTTATGGAGAATCCTTGGAGTTATGGAGAATCCATGAGTTTTTGTTGAAACAAAGGAGTTTCATGAGATTAGGGAATAATAATTATAAAAGCTAAGGATTGTGAGGTGTGGGACCGACCACGGCTCGGGCATGGCCGGCCGGCTATGTTGCCCGGTCCCGCACACCTTTTATTATTTTATAATATTATTTCATGAATCCATGAAGTTATGGATGATCCATGAGTTTTTGTTGAAACAGAGGAGTTTCATGAATTTAGGGAATTATAAAAAGCTAGGGATTGTGAGGTGTGGGACCGGCCACGGCTTAGGCATGGCCGACCGGCTAGGTTGCCCGGTCCCGCACACCTTTCCCTATTTTATAATATTATTTAATGAATCCATGAGATTATGGGGAATTCATGAGTTTCGCACAAACAAGGAAAGTTGCTAAATTGAAGGAGTTTTTCATGAGTTCATGAAAATAACAAAATAGGGCAAAATAATGGAAGAGGCATGGGACCGGCCACGGCTAGGGCATTGCCTGCCGGCCGGTGGGCCCGGCCCCTGGGCGCCTCTTATTATTTTATTATTATTTGTTGATTTCTCCTATTTTGCGTAGGATTCCTCATCTGTCCATATTTTTGGATGCTCGTTTGTGCATCCGGGTGCTCAGTCGTGCATCATTGTCGAGTACACTTACACCATTTTTGTGGGGCTTACTCAGTGATGATCCAGATGCCCGATTGTTGAGTATTTATTACTTATTCATGAAATTCGGTGGAGAATGATTCATATAACTGAGTAATAAAAGTGAGTAGTTTTTATTATCAATTCATAGGATCAGCCGTGGATTCGACCATGAATTCGGAATAATAAAATAGGTATTACCATTCCATGGGATCGTGGATTCGACCACGAATCGGAGTAATAAAGTTATCTATTACCATTCCATGAGATTAGCAGTGAATTCGATCATGAAATTGGAATAATGAGATAATATAGTAGTTTATTGCCATTTCGTGAGATCAAGTCGTAGATTTGATCATGGAATTAGAGCAATTGTTATTGCCATTCCATGGGATCAGGCCGTGGATTCGACCATGGAATAGGAGCAATTGTTATTGGCATTCCATGGGATCATGCCGTGGATTAGACCATGGAATAGGAGCAATTGTTATTGCCATTCCATGGGATCAGGCCGTGGATTCGACCATGGAATAGGAGCAATAATAGATTATTCTGGGAATTCAGTGGTTAATGTCGCGGCAGAATTAATCTATTGCAGAAAATATATTAGTCAGTTAAAGCGTCACATCTATTCTGAATGGTGCATAGTCAGGGAGTCACGGTGTTGTTTACGACCTGAAGGCGTTAGTGCTCTCAATCTACGGAGAACCGCCTGAATCTATACACGATCTCTCCACATAGTCAGGGACAGTGAGTGTCACCGACGTCCTGAAGGCGTCCGCCGCCCAACTATTCTTTTATGTGGAGGTGGGTATCTCTCCTGCAATCGTGAACAAGTGAGTGTCACCGACGTCCCAAGGCGTTAAGCTCTCAATCTACGGAGAACCGCCCAAATACGTTATTCTGCATAGAGATCACGACGAAATGCCAGGGATCGAACGCTCAGCTAGTGGAGGCTTTTTGAAAACATATTCATCATGGCTTCGTAAAATATGAATCGTTGCATGCCTGAAAGCCGTGTCAAAAACATGCCTCATCATTTTACGGTTTTTCCCTTTGTTGAAAATCCACTATCAACATTAAGTCCTCTGCTTAGTGGGGAATAGTCATGTTCCGCAGTAATGCATTAAATGGTGAATTTCAGTCGACGAGATCAGTGGTTGAACTCGGTCTACAAAGGCATTTTCAGAATCCTCGATTTGTTCCAATGGTGTCATGTACGAGCAAATGTTCGGGTGAGGACCCTGATAGTATGATAGAGTGTGATTCCGTGAGCACGGAGAGATGAAGCATCGCTGATTTGGTCGGTCAAAAGTCCAGTTTTGGTCGATTTAGGATTTATGGGCTCGAGTCCAAAAAAGAAATCCATGTTTTAGGAACGGATGTTCGTTCGTTAGTTTAAGAAACGAGTAATCATCCCAAGAGGGATTTTTTTTTTTTTCGAATAGACGTGCGTCTGTTAGTAATAAAAATTTTGTCTATGAGCTTTCATGAAAATTTTATTTTCGATATGTGAGCGTTACAAAATTTTGAAAATATACTCGTTTCAAAGGCGGATGCTCGCGCAAGGGAGCAAAAATATATATTTTTCAAATTTACGTGAGTTTCACGTTAAAATATATTTTTGTAAAATCAATATTTTGATTTTGAACAACTGTTGAAAGTAGATAATTATACATGGTGAAAATGTATGTATGTGAGTTTTCACAATTGTAGAATGGACGTTTGTCCAATTTTGAGAAACCAGTGAACGTTCACAGAGTAAAAATTTTACGTGGATTGTTCACGATTTTAAAGATTTCGTAAAATCAAGTTTTGATTTTAAACAATTGTTAAAAGCAAACAATAATGTTTTTGTGAATTTCGTGATTTTAAGAGGGTATGCACAAAAATATTCACTCGGTGGAAATTTATGTGAAATTAAAATTTTGATTTTCAGCAATTGCTAGAAGTAAGCAATTTTTGATAAGATACGGTTTGTATGGATTTTGTGATCTGATAGTGTATGCACAAAATCAATGAGTGTTCACTCGGTGGGGAGTCGCTCACACGGTGAAAAATAATGTGAATTGTTCACATGATGGAAGTTTCGTGAATTGTTCACAGTTTTATGAAAATCACGCTATGGTTTTGAATAACGAATTTTGTTCGTCTTTGCAGGTTTGAAGGAGTGAACAAATTCTCAAGATTGTAATCACTACAGCTAGTGAAATTGTAAATAGGTAAGAGTTGGATGGTTACCATTTTTGTAGTGAGCACCTTTATTCCATGATTCATCGTTTTGTTGAATCCTGCGCTTTGTATGAACGATGTGCTGAAGTAGCCACTTTGCAAGAATGACTGACTCCCATGATGACACTTCCAAAGATGGTGTTTCCAGAGATAACATCTCTACGGACGAAACTTTAAGAAATGGTACTTCTGGGATCTCTGAGTAATGGTGAGAGATCCTTCATACTGAGTTGTACTCCTGGTTATTTAATTAGCTTTACCATAGGATGATCGTGTAGTGAGATCCCGGATCAATGTAGACTCCACGGAAATTGAAGAAAGTCTACGGGAGAGGAGAACCCAGAAGTAAGGACTACAGGATGTTAGCAAATGACGTGCAGTCCCCAGCCGTTTCTTTGGTGAGTTGTTAGCGCTCCTTGTGTCATGACTTTGCCCGTGAAATTATGATCACGAGATCAAGGTTTGTTATTTCTTTTCAGACTTTTGCTCCATCGATTGACGGTCTTCAACTTGTTCCCAGGGCAAACAATTCATGAATCCAAAGATGATGAAGAAGTCGATGTAAGTATCTTTTTCGTGCAGGTGATCGTGGCATCTCCTTGAATGAAATAATAATAATTGTTGTTGATGAATCCAGGAAGAAATCATTGTAGCTAAGCAGCATGTTGATGAAGCGTGCTCTTCTTTGGGATATGGGAATATGGAGAATTCCCGAAATCCCGAACCGAATGGAGATAGCGGCGTTGCCAATGGAGATTCCGGCATTGCCGAGCCTTCAAATGATTTAGAGACTCCCCTACTAAGTATATCTCCTGTAATCTCTTCATAGAAGTATGAAATTGCTGATTTGTGAATGAATGAATGAATGAGAATCCATGTGAGTATACGAGTAATTTTGCTGAAATACGTCACCAGAAAATTTCAGACTTCAGCCTTTTAGCAAAAACACCGTAGAATCTTCGTTCGAAGTCGGATTTTCGCGATATGCATATGTATCTTCAAGCCCAAAAAATTTCCAAGCTTTTACAGAGAAGATTTTTTGAGTTTTGAGCATGTTCAGGGCCTGAAAAAGGCGAAACAGTAAACTTCCAGGAGACTTTCAGAACTTTTTCAGATTGTATATTGTCCAATGTTTCGGCAACATCTCCTTGCTCGTTTATTCAATTGATTTGAATTTTGGATATGTTGTAGAGGACATCCATACGAAGAGAACGGTACATGACCCATCCCTAGATTCTTCACCAATTTCTCCCAGATCGTTGGTTTGTACAGGACAGGGTAAAATCATCTCAAACGAGCTTGTTGTAAAACACTCATGTTGTGTTTTTAGACCATTCGCTTGTGTCTTGAACGGTTGGTGAAGGATTTTAATGTCACTGATTCATTTGAGATCAGGACCCCTTTATTGATACATGAGTGTGGTGCTTGCAGTGTCATCTTGTTTCTGTTAGTCGCAGAAACATCACTTCTGAAATCCTGGTCACGGGACCATAACTGAGGTCGCTCTCAAAGGGGATGATGTAATGAACATGGTGGCATGTTTCGGTGGTAGCATTCCTTTTACGATGACTGATTAGCACTGGAGATCCCGGCACCATGAGTCTCGGATTGTGAAGTTGATCGTCATGATTAGTGGACCGTCAGTCCCCAGTATTTTGTTGAATCCCTCTCTTTCGTTTTCCCTTCTTCTGGCAAGACCTAGATAGAGGACCCGGGTAGAAAAATTGATGTAAAGACCTAGGTGGTCGAAGTTGTAGGTACCTTAATGAAGGATTTAGCGAGGTGGACACCGATCGACTGTGGAAGTTATGAATCCCGTCCAAGAATTGCTGCTTGCACGTTGTATGCGCTGGAAGCCGTAGGAACCTCATACAACGTCGGAATTCGATGCTTGACCACAACTTTTGAAGCTAAGAGACTGAGTTATCACCTGAGAAAAGAATTACTCAATTTGGAGTTGTAGGGGTCAGAAAACGAAGGGCGTACATTTGTAATTTGTAATCTTGTACAAATTTTTTCAGATTTCGTAGACTTGACGGTAAAGGCCATATCTTTCAGCTCGTATGTCCGATTGATGTGCCATTTTGGTATGTTGTAGTAGAGACATAGACAAACATCTTTAGTTGAGGAAGAATTGTCCCATTCCTCACCCATTGGTACGTTTTTGTAAACCCATGGCCTGAAGTGTGCTGTATCTCATTTGCAGAGGTGATGAGAACATCTTGTAGAAGTCTTTGGCTTGTGCCCACCAGTCGTGCAAGATTTGGGAAGACTTTCATGTGAACATATTTTCATGTCTACACATCTTGACACGAATCATTAATGCTTGGAGAAGTCCGCTTCATCGAGCAATGCTTCAGAGAATGGTTAGTTGATGAAGACCGATGTTGCACACTTAGACTCGTTATTGATCTTTGGGATCACGATTGAATTCTCTCCAGAAATTCTTGTTGATGCTGAGACCATGAATAGAGTTCTTCCACATATCCTTGTTGATGCCGATACTGGGTGGAGTTCCTCCACTCTGTAAACCTTCACGTTCACGAACTAGTTGTTGGGTTGAGCATCCTTAAGATGTAGGTGTACTGGGAGTACAACCCGAATTATCCTGATCAATATGACTTTACCGTGAACTGGCTTCATCAATGAGTCGAAGTTGTTGCGGCAGATTGCATCAGCAGTCTCCATTTTGGGTGTGATCGATGAAGAGAGACGTTCTTTAGTTGTGCAAAGTTCGTGATGTAGAGAGATTCCGCTGATAAAGTTTCATGGAATCGCATCAGGTTGTAATGACTTGCTATGTCTTGAATCTTGTCCAATAAAATCAAGTTCCCAGTGCATGTTGAAGGAATTCGTACCATCGATGGATGAATGATGTTGCATCTGCTTCAGAAGTCTTGTCATGGAGATAGTGAAGACTCAAATGATTGTAGTTCAGACTTCACTTTGATCGTGTCGGTGGTGAATCGGTGTGTCATCGTCGAGATGTTTGTCTTGAAGCCGAGGCGCTATTATCGATGGTGTGCTCTTTGATTGGGAGTACAATTTGAAGACTTCTTAGATACTTGAGCGTTGAAGCGTCGTATTATTTAAGCTTCGAATATCTTAGGCTTGATCGTCTCGGCCCCGAGTATCTTCTATTGATTCAGCATTCCTTTCCCTGCGGTAGTGGGATTCAACACTTGTGCAGACATCGGAGCTTTCTGATTTTGTGGGACATATGGACACTCCTGCAAGGCTACGGAGAAACGCCCAAAGTGTTCCTTGCCATGCTTGGACATTATCTCAGTAATGAATGTCAATGCTCGATTCAGAGAAATGTCGATTCAACCACTTGGTAAAATACTGCTGAAGTGAGATTACCAACTTATAGCATCTTGCAATAGCGAGAGATGCTAGCATAATTGAGTCCCCATGCTAGAATAGCATGTGAGGAAATAAATGACATAGACATGGGAGGAACGAGACTTGCCTGAGTGCAGGACTTTTTGATGAATGTTTATGCATCTTTTGCAGGTTCTTGTTTCAACCTCGTCAAAGTTCGAAATTCCTCCAAGTGCTCTGATGATGGAATGTCCACCAAATCTTCTGGATCATAACTTTATTCGTTGGAGAGATGTGCAACCAAAGACGCTTTGTCAGTAGTCATCTTCTCGGCATGAATCCACATCCATACAAGAATCATATCGTATCCGGGATCTTCCCCGATTATGTGAGACTTGGTTTCGTCCCGAGTTGAGCCAACTTTCATTTTGAGAGTGATGCAACCGCATGCATCTCTCGAGCGTTCCTTCATGGTCTCGATTGATATAAGAGAGGAGTAGCAGCTTAGTTGAGTGATGCCTGCGACTCTGAGGGTTTTCAGTGGAATGTTGTTGATGGCGGTGTCGGCATCGATCAACATTCTTCCAAATTCATTTCCTCCGAGATGGACCGTGGTAGCGGTCCCGTCGTGCATCTCCTTGTCTGTGGATGAAGGTTCAAGGAGTATTTCCGGGATGGACAGATGTCTGACATAATGTAATTTGGTGTTGTGAACATGTCCTTCCTTTGTGTCTTAGACAGATATACCAATTTCACAGATACGCAAGATCAACGATTTAACTGCTTCTTTGACCGGTTGTTCAGAGATTGCAAAAGTTATGATTAGGAGAGGATTATTGTGTACTCCTTCAGTCCCCAGTTGAAGCTATTATGGATCAACCTTCTCTTTGAAGATGTGCTTCAAATATTGCAGTTACTTGTTGGATGATCGATGAACCTATGAAGGCGAAAGTACATGGGATTCTCCATTTCTTCTTCAGTTGGCTCTCTCCTGATGAACGACAATTTGATTGCACCATCTTGAACCAGACTTCCAGTAACTCGATCACTCCTTCATGAGAAGAGAGAATTTTGAGTCTGTCTGATCATTTCCCCATTCGTTGATGCCGGGTCGAGGTTTGTGTATTTCAGGATTGGTTATCTTTTCTTCGCGCCTTCAGAGGAGCCTGGGATGTTTGGAGAAGCACTCTGATGCCGTGTCTCGGCTTTTCTTTCATTCCTTCTGGCAACAATGTTGTTGAAGGCTGGATATTGTACTAATTGTGGACTAGGCGTCGGCTTCTTCGAGGTTCCTCCACCTTGCAGACTTTGCTCTTTACAGTAAAGCATGTGCAATAGCCGCTGATCGTTTGGCTACTTCATGAAGCTTTGAGAAAGTATGGAACCGGAGATTTTCCATCAAGGCTCTGTAGACTGGGATCGTTCCGTTGATGCACAAGTCCACCAGTTGTTATTAAGTGACATTCGGGTCATGACAATCCAAAGCTTGGACTCTGAACCTATTCACATATTCGTTCGGATGTTCATTGCTCTTCTGAGACATTCTTCTTAAGTCGTAGAGAGTAATATGCTCTGAGACGAAGAAGTATTTCCCGTAGAAGGCATTAACCATTTCTCCCAACTAGTAATGCTCCCAGGTGCAATGTTGTTGTACCAGGTGTATGCTCGGCCAGTCAGAGATTTCGATAATTCTTTTAGACGGACGACATGATTTTGTTCGTGCTCTCCTAGTGCCTTCAGGAATCGAGAGATGTGTTCTCAAGCGTTCCCTGTTCCATTGTACAGTGTAAATGTTGGGGAGGTGCAGCCTTTAGGGAGAGGAATTCTTTGTGTAGATGCAGGATACAAAGGTTGATGACGATGAACATATGATGATTTGTCTTTTCCTCGATCCTCCATGAAGCGTTCCGGTCCTCACGAGTGATGAAGCTGCAGTTCCTTTGTTGGTGGATTATCTGCACTTTGTGCACCTCATCATCATCTACTACATGGATCAGAGTGACTTCAGAATCAGCAGCCGGAGATGTTTCTTTGGCTTTTCCTTTCTTCTGAGCTTTCTCTGACATCTTGTCAGTGAGAGTTTTGAGATAATTGCACAGCTCTTTCCATGTGTTAGCCATGTCAATCTGATTCTTGGCAAGAGTTTCTTGCACCTTCATGAGATCACCTATGGTAGGTGGATTTTCTCTAATTTCTTCGGAGACCGGGGCAAGAGAGGATTGTCTCTAATGTTGGTTTGCGGAGGAGTGGTATCACCAGCACCGATGTTGGAAGCGGGAGTAGTTTTGGAGTACCACCATTGTTGCTAGTGCTAGCATTGTTTGTGTTGGGATTGGTGACTGAACCTGACCTAAGATCAACCATTTTGTGAGAGTTTGATATTGCAGTCGAGAGATTAACCTCCCACTGTGGTCGCCAATCTGTAGATAGGGAAAAACGGTTTGCTGGTTTTTTGGGGAAATGAAGAGACGAGCGTGTCGAGACTCCTCGAACCGAGCAAACTGCTCAACCTCACACGATGCACCGCAAAGGGAGTGCTTAGATTCAAGAGATCAATGTAGGACTCGGCCTAAACCAAGTCAATGGTCGTTCTAGAGTCAATTTGGCCGCAAAGAGGGAGATGGGTTGATCCGTAGGAGGGAAGATGAGAATTGTGTGGAATCAATGATGATCAAGGATTGTGGATGTGTTGAAGGTTTACGCAATAATTGGTGAACTGTTGAGTTCGAATAAGTTCGATAGATTGATGAATTCTTGAGAGTAGTTACTCGAGAAATTACGTGTGGACGATTTCGATAGCTAGTGATCATTCGTTGTCCTCAATCATGGATTCGAGAGACTTATTTATATTGTCGATGTTGTGAACACATTGATCCCTGTAAGTGTGACGGTTTCATGAGTGGAAGAGTGGGCAAGTGGAAGATCGTGGTAAAGTCAGTTCCATGTCGTGTAGAAACTTGACGGATCGTGCACCCACTACTTTGCTAACTCCTTCAACCGTTTACACAACTTACGCACATTTCTCGTCGTGGATGCAATCCACGTGTTGTAAACGCCGAGACCAAAACCCTAGTTCTTATCCCCCAATTTGACGTGATTGATGTCTCACGAATCGTGGAGTCTCATGACGATGACGTGTATTTAGTTTGTCGGTTGTTGACTGATTAGACAATGAGTCTAGGTTTTGTTGAATCCAGCATGCTTGACGAATGCTCAGCGATTCATGAATGTTAATGTTGCTCGTCTGAGAAAATATTGTAAATTCGACGAGTTGTTGAATATTGATGAGTTATTGAATATATGTGGATTATTCGAGCAACTGAGCAAGTATTGCTCGATTCGATGAATTATTGACAAATTACTGAATATTGATAGTAGGATCAATATTCTAGCAACTGAGCATGTATTGCTCAATTCGACGAATTACTGAATATTGAGAATTTGACGAGCAACTGAGCAAGTATTGCTCAATTCGACAAAATATTGAATATTGATAACTTGACGTGCAATTAAGCAGGTATCGCTCAATTCGGAAAATTAATGAATGTTGATAATTTGTCGTGTAATTGAGCAAGTATTGCTCAATACCACAAATTACTGATAAATTACCAAATATTGATAGCTGGATCAATATTTGAGCAACTGAGCAAGTATTGCTCGATTCGACGAAACATTTATTGGTGATGTGACCCAATAAAATATTAAAATATTAGTAAGCTACCAAATATTATATGATTAATTCATATGTTGGTTCTTTGGATCCATCATAAATTCATTAGTGTTTGAATCGTGCTCAGAGTGATGATTCGTGGAGCATTTATTCAAAACCCTAATTTCAGATCATAGTTGATGAATCGCTGAAAAATAAGTCATGAGTGATAGCGAGACAGACCACATGGGATGATGGACGCCCATGTGGTGCCCGGTGCTCGAGTGAGCATGCACCAGGGTTCTCAGTTTGAGGATTGGTGAAAGAATGATGATCAAATGTTGGTTTCATCATTTACTGAAATATTGTTGGGTTCAGCATTAAGTGATAAAACCTAGGTATGAAAGATGGGGACCGACCAAGAGAGCATGGGACCGGCTCTTGGTGATCACGTGACTAGTTGTTGGCCTTTTGAGCAATCCCCGGGTTGGTTGGAGATAGTTTGGGCCCAATACGAGCAATTGAGCAAATTAGGTCAGAATTATGTAAACGTGTGGGACCGGCTTTGTGCAAGCCCTAAGGATGACTCTGGTCGGTCATGAAAGCATGCACGTGTTGCCGTGGTGCCCATGTCTCCGTACTGAGAGTTTCAGTATTTTCTGATGTGCGTTCGAGCAATGTTGTGAATTTTCAGAAGAGTTTCATCTTGACTGAAATTCTTGATTTTTGTTGGAATGAGCATGTATGCTCAATTGATCAATATTTTGTAAATATTAAAATAAGTGTATTTTAACATTTAAAATTGCCGTGAGAGGCTAGCCGGTCGTGTGACCTGTTGGCTTTTGGTTTTTTATCATTTGAGCAAAATTTGAGAAGTTTTGACGAAATCATGAATTTTGCTCAAACCCAGGAGTTTCATGAATTGAGGGAAATAATTATAAAAGACTAGGGATTACAAGGTATGGGACCTGCCACGGCTAGGGCATGGCCGGTCGGCTATGTTACCCGATCCCGCACACCTTTCCCTATTTTATAATATTATTTTTCATGAATCCTTGAAGTTATGAAGAATTCATGAGTTTTGTTGAAAACAAAGGAGTTTCGTGAGATTAGGGAATAATAATTATAAAAAGCTAAGGATTGTGAGGTGTGGGGCCGACCACGGCCCGGAATGGCCGGCCGGCTAGGTTGCCGGTCCACTTTTACCTTTCCTTATTTTATAATATTATTTCATGAATCCATGAAGTTATGGAGGATCCATGAGTTTTTGTTGAAACGGAGGAGTTTCATGAATTTAAGGAATTATAAAAAGCTAGGAATTGTGAGGTGTGGGACCGGCCACGGCTTAGGCATGGCCGGCCGGCCGGCTAGGTTGCCCGGTCCCGCACACCTTTCCCTATTTTATAATATTATTTCATTCAATTCATTAAACACCTGGGTTTGAGCAAAATTCATGATTTCTTCATATTTTCTCAAATATTGCTCAAATCATGAAAAACCAAAGGCCAACATAGTCACACGACTGGCTAGCCTCTCACGGCAATTTTAAATATTAAAACACTTTTATTTTATTATTTATAAAATATTGATGAATTGAGCATACATGCTCATTCCAACAAAAATCAAGAACTTCAGCCAATATGAAACTCTTCTGAAAATTCACAATGTTGCTCGAACGCACATCAGAAAATACTGAAACTCTCAGTATGGAGACACATACACCATGAAAACACGTGCATGCCTTCATGACCGACCAGAGTCATTCCTAGGGCTTGCACAAAGCCGGTCCCACACATTTTCATAATTCTGACCTAATTTGCTCAATTGCTCATATTGGGCCCAAACTCTCTTCAACCAACCTGGGGATTGCTCAAACGACCAACAACCGGTCCCGTGACTACCAAGAGCCGGTCCCATGCTCTCTTGGTCGGTCCCCATTTTTCATACCTAGGTTTTATCACCTAATGTTGAACCCAGCAATATTTCAATAAATGATGAAACCGGCATTTAATCATCATTCTATCACCAACTGTTCAACTCGGAACCCTGGTGCATGCTCACTCGAGCACTGGGCACCACGTGGACACCCATCATCCCATGTGGTTGGTCCCTCTATCACTCATGGCCTATTTTCAGCAATTCATCAACTATGATCTGAAATTAGGGTTTTGAATAAATGTTCTACGAATCATAATTCTGAGCAAGATTCAAACACTAATGAATTTATATTGATTTAGCTACCAACATATGAATTAATCATATAATATTTGGTAATCTACCAATATTTTAATATTTTATTAGGTCACTTTACCAATAAATATTTCGTCGAATTGAGCAACACTTGCTCAGTTGCTCAAATATTGATCCAACTATCAATATTCAGTAATTTATCAGTAATTTGTCGAATTGAGCAATACTTGCTCGATTGCACGTCAAATTATCAATATTCAGAATTTTGTCGAATTGAGCAATACTTGCTTGGTTGCTCGTCAAATTCTCGATATTCAGTAATTCGTCGGATTGAGCAATACTTGCTCAGTTGCTCGAATATTGATCCAACTATCAATATTCAGTAATTTATCAGTATTTCGAGTAATACTTGCTCAATTGCTCGAATAATCCAACTATCAATATTCAGTAACTCATCAATATTCAACAACTCGTTGAATTTACAATATTTGCTCAGACGAGTAACATTAACATTCATGAATCCCTGAGCATTTGTCAAACATGCTTGATTCAACAAAACCTAGACTCATTGTTTAATCAGTCAACAACTGACAAACTAGTCATGCAGACTCCACGATTCGTGAGACATCAATCACGTCAAATTGGGGGATAACAACTAGGGTTTTGGTCTGGCAGCCTACAGCACGTGGATTTCATCCACGACGAGAAATGTGCGTAAGTTGTGTAAACAGTTGAAGGAGTTAGCAAAGTAGTGGGTGCACGATCCGTCAAGCCTCCACACGACATGGAACTGACTTTACCAAGATCTTCCACTTGCCCACTCTTCCACTCATGAAAGCGTCACACTTATAGGGATCAAGGTGTTCACAACTCTGAAAATATAAGTAAGTCTCTGAATCCATGAATGAGGACAACGAATGATCACTAGCTATCAGAAATGGTCCACAAAGAATTTCTCGAGTAACTACTCTCAAGAATTCATCAATCTATCAAAACTTATTCGAACTCAACAGTTCACAAATTATTGCAGAAACCTTCAACACATTCACAATCATTGATCGACATTGATTCCACACAATTCTAAGATTCTCTCATACAGATCAACCCATCTTCCTCTTTGCGGCCGAATTGACTCTGGAACGGCCATTGACTTGGTTTAGGCCGGAGTCCTACAGATTGATCTCTCGAATCTAAGCACTCCCTTTGCAGTTCATTTGTATGAGGTTAAGCAGTTTGCTCGGTCGAGGAGTCTCGACAACACGCTCGACTCTTCACTTTCCTAAAAAAAACCAGCGAACCGTTTTTCCTCATCTACAGATTGGAGACCACAGTGGGAGATTAATCTCTCGGTTGCAATCTCTCATTTTCACAAAATGGTTGATCTTAGGTCAGGTTCAGTTACCAATCCTAACCCAAACAATGCTAGCACTAGCAACAGTGGTGGTACTCCAGAAACCGTTCCTGCTTCCAACAGTGGTGGTGACGCTACTCCTCCTCACACTAATGTCGAAAATCATCCTCTCTTTGGTCGACATCCTGAATAACTCAGAGAAAATCCACCCACCATCGCTGATCTCATGAAGGTTCAGGAAGTGCTTGCTAAAAATCAAACTGACATGGCTGCTACTCAGAAGGAATTATGTAACCATCTCAAAACTCTCACTGACAAGATGTCAGACAAAACTCGGGATAAAGGAAAAGACAAGGAAACATCTCCAACTCTGGATCCAGAAGTTATTCCCGTCCCTGACGATGACGAAACCCGTAAAGCTTCAGAACCTGAACCTGATAGTTTCATCACTCATGAAGATCTGGAACGTTTTATGGAGAGCAGGGTGTTGATGGTGGATTTTAGTTCAGGGCTAAAATTGTGAAACCAAATTTATGCGCTGACATCCTGCAAAGGATATCCACTGATAAAGTGATGAATACTTCTTCACTTTACTAATTCACCTAGGATGGAGCATGTGGCAACAATCCCAGTATTCTGTGAATTAAATACACGAAATTCATCCAGGTTGGAGCATGTGGCAACAATCCCAGTACCCTGTGAATTTACAATATTATTAATTAATGCATATCCAGCCTTGTATTTCCTGTACTCATTACCGATGCGGCATGACGACTGAGTGTTGTTTTCAGCAGAGCAACATGAACCTCCAAGCATTAATAATGAAGCATGTACGAAATACCCGTACAGGTTGCAACTCTCGGTGTGTTATACTAGCCCGATTGAGCATACAACTCTCGGTGTGTTATACTAGACTGATTGAGCATACAACTCTCGGTGTGTTATACTAGCCCGATTGAGCATACAAATCTCGGTGTGTTATACTAGCCCGATTGAGCATACAACTCTCGGTGTGTTATACTAGTCCGATTGAGCATACATCTCTCGGTGTGTGATACTAGCCCAATTTAGCATGTTTGAACCTGGACTGTATATATAAGTCTCAGAAACGATCACAACCATCCAACTTCACCAGCATGATTGGATGGCTTAGATTGAATCCATGACCCCAAGCAGGTATTGGAATATTCACCACCGGCCCAATGCGGGCCCCGCATGGTCGGCCTCCCCAAAAGGGTGGCATAGCTTGCCAAACCGTCCAAGCCAAAGCAATATGGACGAAAAACCCTAAATTAGGGTTTGTGGCACATTACATGTATCGCAAAACAGTCTCAACCATCCATCTTCGCAGGCATAGATGGAGGGTGTAGATGTAGAATCAAAGGGCCCAGAGCATGTCAACACAAATATCGTGGGCCCGCCTACATACATGACCAATCGGTCAGGACCAACTATAGTTGGTCGTTCCAGTTCGTGCGCCCAAACAAGGCATGACGCACGGCCGGTGAAACCCTAATTAGGGTTTGAACAATCACGAGCATCCATTTTCCATCATGTGAGGCACCCAACC
The DNA here is from genome assembly GCA_023531295.1 of Papaver armeniacum. Lineage (NCBI taxonomy): Eukaryota > Viridiplantae > Streptophyta > Magnoliopsida > Ranunculales > Papaveraceae > Papaver > Papaver armeniacum. The sequence continues at coordinate 150,639 of JAJJWW010006377.1, read as the reverse complement.
GTACTTCTTGTAGTTCGATTTGCAGCTAGCACCATTCTCTCTCTTGACAACAACGGATCCATGGAAACACTCTCATCATCAACAAGGAGCGACATCAAAATCTATAAGGAAAGTTGGAAAAGTTCAAGGTTTATAAGCAACGGAATGAGAAAAGGAGCAAATTTCAAAAACAAGTAAAGCAACAATACAATGAGCATAATTATACATACAAGTATGAAGACTTATTCATAAAAGCGAAGAAAATTAAAAGGTGAGAATTTTTGAAGTTTATGATTTCAAGACGATACAAGTTGTGAAGAATCAAGCGGTAAAATACTTCTTCCACGGCCATGGTTTATTTTGTATTTAATTTCTCTTGTTTTCAAAAAAAAAAAAAAAAAAAAAAAAAAAAATTGAAAAAAAAAAAAAAAAAAAAAAGAAAAAAGAGAGAAAACAAGAGAAATATTTGTTCTTATTTTTATTTAATGAGCCGTGGGGAAGGAAAATTTATAAGAAAGTTTCAAGCAACAAGGTTTTAAGGTAAAAGAGTTATAAATTGTCAAGGATTTATGAAATTCAAGGGTTTATCATCAATAGTTGAAACCGAAGACGATGAAGATCAAGACGAGGAGCGGAAGACGTTTCTATTGGATGCCGTGAGAGTGGTGTTATCATAATTGGCGATCGGATGTGAAGGTGAGTAAGTAATCCCATCCTCGATAATAATGGTTGATTTCCTTTCTTAGAGATCGTCAGAAAAAATGGTTTTTCAAAATATTAAAAGATGTGGGTTTTTAAAAATATTTCGGAAGTTGTCCTTCCCACCATTCAACGTGTTGCGGAATTCTCTCTTCATTCCTACTGCACACATGTGAGAACCATAAAAAGCCGTCTTTGTGAGTGCAATTATCATAAAATCCTTTTTGGTGAGGCAGAAGTCGAGGCGAAATGCTTATTGATCGTTTCTCAAACACGCGTTCTCTCATTATGGTGTGGTTATTTCTCACTCAACATTTAAGAACGAATATGTTCTTTAGTATTTCTAACTTCTTATTACTAGCATGCGTAAACTCTATGTCCTCATAACTCTTTGGATGCTTAGGGCGCTTGAACGCTCCGAAGTTGTGAGTTTTTAGTTTGATTTGCTCGAGGACTAGCAAAGTCTAAGTGTGGGGGGAATTTGATAGGTGTAGAATACACCGTATTTACTATCTAGTAGTTTATGCTTTCTTTGCTATTTTTTCGTGTAAATTATGTATTTTACGCTTGTTTTGAGTTTTATAGCTACTTTGGAGTCGCACGGAGGAAAAGAAGAAGAAATCACCCAATTTAAGTCAAAAGGGCAAAAGGTCATTTTACGGGCGAACACTATCCGGAGCCCAAAGAATGGTTAAGGGGAAACTCTCTTTGGAGGAGCACTAAAGACAGCTTCGGCTTAACGGTAAGGGGAAACCCATTCAAAGGTTAAAGGCACCTATGTAAGGCTGGCTTGGGATGTTATTGGGTAGCCCATATTAGTGCCTGTGTCCAGGACTAATTTGTATAACCCTAAATTGAGTTTTCTCTCAATTATTATTTTTGTTCACCTGAGAAAAGAGAAAGGCTGCGCAAGCAGCTATGGATGTTGAAATTGAAGAATAAGAGAGAAACTCAAGAATTCGAGAGACAACAGAGATGATGGGAAGAGATGGAGAAGATGATGGTGATGTTGTTGTTGGTTTCCTAAGAACTTGCCGCCGCCAGTGAGCTCGGGAGATCTTTGAATCGAGAACGAGTAGCAGCCGCTATGAAATCAATCGGATCGAGAAGCAATTAGGGTTTGCGGTTTATGTGAATCTCGGAGAAGGAGGAAAAGATGGGTTCTCGTTGCAATTGGGTTTGAGAGAGAGAATCGATGAGCGATGAGAAGAATTAAAGCTCAGAGATGAAGGAATTCGTTGTAGAGGTCTCTGATAGAATGTTGAAGAAACTGCTACTGGAGAGTACACAGGGGATGACGAAGATGCTGTTACTATGAAGACTTAGGGAACAATGGGTTTTGATTGAAGAGGTTCAGATCGAGAAATGGAACTCGGGAGTGAAGTCATTGGGTTTTTGGTCTTTGTGTGGGAAATGCCAGTAGCAAGAATTACACTGAAAGGGTTAATCGGTGTTGGTGATGCTGAGCTGATGGTGTCTTTGGTATAAAGAGCAAATGGGTTTGTGGCTTTAAAAGCAAGACATAGAGATGAAGAAATCGGTGTGGTTGTTGAATGGGTTCTTTTGCTAATACAAAGAGACGAAGTTTGAGCCCGATAGATTTGTGGGAATTCTTTGTTATAAACCGGTGATGAATTGCAGCTCAGGGAGGATATGGTGGTGGTTCTCAGTTTGTGGAAATTGAACATGGAGCAAGAATGAAGTTCCAGTGATGAAGACTAGCGGGAATTGATGCTGCTTGTTGATTCAAAACGTGAAATTGATGAAGTCGTGAGTTATTGAATTAGATGTATGCTAGGAATGTCACGGGGATGGAGTCAAGAGAGGCCTGATTTTGGCCGGGAAAACATCGAAATGTTTTAAACTCCGGCGGATTTTTACTTCAGCGAGTTGACTTCAAATGATCCCGATGACCGAAGCCCTTATATATGACTCAAAGTAAGACCCGGTTAGCCCAAGAGTAAGAAGCTGACTCAAAAGCCGACCGAGACGCTCCCTTGACCCGTCGACTAACAAAATTGACTGACGGGTTGACCCGTTTGACCGTTAGTCCTAACGGTGGGTGACGGAATATTCCGTCGAATATTCCACTGACGGAGAAATTCTCAGGTGGCCGTGCAGGACTTTTCCGCCGATTCCTCGCCATAATACCGCTTTTCCACGGCCAAAATTCCAGAATTTTCTATGGACTCCTCTCATGGGTGTGAAGACTTGGACTTGGAATTGGATGGAGAATTAGACTCAAATTTGGAAAGAGAAGATGGAAGAAGAGAAAGACTTGAATTTGGAAATTGAATTGCTAAAGGAAAGGGGGTTCTATTCCTTGGAAGATTTGGAGAATATTGAAGCCTATAAATAGAGAAGTTTTCTATATCTTTTACACACCTCTCTACGCACACAACACTTTTCTTTTCTTATTCTTTGTGTGAACTCTTTAACATGAGTAGTTAATTTATTAATTGAGGATGAATTCCTAGTTCTTAATATGATTTGAGTTTTTGTTTTTAATTCTATCTTGAAGTTTTTCACATGATTATCGTTTGTTTTTACTAATAGGAATGATCTTAAAGACATTCATGATTGATTGATAGATTGTTTAGAATGCATGCTAAATTGATTTGTTAGTTTAATCTAAATCTAGTATAAGTTAGGGAATAAGTAATCGTTCTCGACACTTTACACAAGTAGAAAACACAAGACCTTGCGGAGGGATTCCGTGGAGCAATTGTGTGTAGAAACAACGCTAGAAATTGGACCAAGCGAACTGAGTTTAACTACTAGTACTAAACCTAAATTCATAGATCTTAATGCATTCAGGGAATTACATCTTGTAAGCGAACCTCAGGATGGTTCTTTTGAATAGAATCTGATAACTAAGCGGACCTGTTACTCAGTGAAATTAGGGATTTTGGGGCTAGCTAAGCGGACCTGCTATCCTACGGTTGGTGATAATCTGTGACTAATAACAAGTAGAAGAGAACATAACTTTAATCATTGTTTCGTAACGAAGAAGGATTCCTTGATCTTGTCTCTCTTATTGCTTTCAACTTTATCTTTTAATTGCTCTGTTTATTTTCTTTTGCTTTTTACACCCCCTTTCGTGACAATTTTTACAACTAGAATCTCGTGCTCCTCGTGGGATCGACCTTGACTACCCTATATTACTTGTTAATTAGGTAGTAAAGTATTAATTAATTTGTTGTGGTTACGACACGCATCAAATTTTTGCGCCGTTGCCGGGGAGCAACGGATGATTTTAGTTGTTTTTATTTTTCTTTTGCTTTATTCTTGCTTTGTTGGATTATATTCCGTATCTAACTTGGTTTTTGAATCTTATTTCAAAAGGCTTTTCAATGTATGGTGGACAAGAGCAAGCATATTACAACAATCAATACGGTTTTCAACCTCAACATTATGACAACTTCCAACCATCCTTAGGATACAATCAAAACCAATCTTTTGGCTATGATCAAATTCCTACAGAACCTTATGGATATTCTCATACATATCAACAACCTTATGACGGGTATGTAAGTGGAAAATCACAAGGATGGGAGGATAGTTTTGTTTATGATCAGAAATTCTCTAGTTTTGCGGATAAGATGTCTGCCATGATTGGGGATCTTCAACAAAAGTTTCAAGAATCACATCGAGAAATTCAAAGGAATTCGGAGAAAATATACGAACAAATTAACCAACCTTTGGAAACTTTTGAAGACGCTAGTGTAGCTTACTCGAGCCTTGATCTTAATAATGATCAAACACCTATTCAAAAGGTAGAGCTTGAGGAAGATGCATTTATTGCTTGGAAAAAATTTCTTAGGGAAAGATGGGAGTCAGCGGAAGTGTATGAACGTTGCAACAATGAGGAAGTTATTCCAACTCCGGATCATAATAAAGATCCTTCACCTATTCAAAAGGAGGAGTTTGGATATCACTTACCTATTGTTGTAAACGAAGTAACACCCTCACAAGAATATCTTACAATTTATACCGAGGAAGATTATATGAGGGAAGAATGGCCCGATTCCGATGATGAGAATGTTGAAGAGATGATTATAGAGGATGAAACCACATTCATTGATTTTGTGGAAGACCCAATTGAACTTGCGAATGATTTTAATGATGCCGAGACTTTGGTTAAGGTAGAAAACGACGAACAATGGTTGCAAGGTTTAATAGAGGACCACGATATACAAGAGGTAAGTAATTCACTCGAATTTTTAAGGATGAAGAGGATTCTATAATACAAGAGATTGTGCAAGGTTTGTCTAACCCTTTGCCTATTGATTCTTCTCCTTCACCTCTTATTGGTTTGAATGTATGTGCTTCAAAGTATTTTTGGATGATTTTGTTTCTAGATATCCACCATTGGAAACACTTGATGCTAACACTATGCAGGTTTGCCAAGAGGAATACATGGAAGTTCCCGAATTCTATGTTCTTTATACACTTCCGAGTGTGGACGAGAATAAGTGTGGGGAAATTTCTATCGAGCGATAATTTCACTATTGTTTTCTTGTGCTAACATTTGTATGGAGTTATTGTTTTCAAAAAACAGTATTATGGGTGGATCCCCAAATTTTCCGATTGTTAGTATATGGGAATGAATCTTGCAAGAGCCAAGTCGGGCCGTCGACTTTAAAACAAGCGCTTAATGGGAGGCAACCCATCGGTTTTGTATTTCTTATCCTTTTGCTTTTTGTTATTTCTTTTTCTTGTTCCTTATCATGTTAAAATTTCCCACCTTGACTTTACTAGGAGGATTCAATTACATTGAGGACAATGTAAGTTTTAAGTGTGGGGGAGTGGTTAAGCATGTTTTTAAAAAAAAAATTACAAAAAAAAAAAAAAAAAAATTTAAAAATTTAAAAAAAAAAAAGGTTTTACTTAAAACTCCAACTTTTAAAGATTTTAGAGTCACTAGCATACTTCTAGGTATGTTTACATAGAGATTTTGACCGACATAATTGAACTTGGAAATGTTAGAGAACTACATTCGGATTTCTTGTTTGTTAGAGTGTTAAATAATGGATTTAATCATGCCGGTGATGCGAATTTGGTGCAGGAGAAATGCGTTATTAGAGTTGCCGATCAATCATTAGTGGAGACTACCCGTATTCATATCATGTGAGGCACCGACCAGAAATTTTCCATCTACTAAAGAGCTTCTTTTGAGTGTGTGTCACCGTACGTTAATTCCGGGTAGAATGGTGAGCTACCCAACCTCCCACCAATAGAAGCACTACTCTTTGATCTCTTGAGTGCTAATTTTGTCAATCATGAGGGTGACGTCTATAGATGAAAGCTTCCTTCTTGTAGTTCGATTTGCAGTTAGCACCATTCTCTCTCTCGACAACAACGGATCCATAGAAACACTCTCATCATCAACAAGGAGCGACATCAAAATCTACAAGGAAAGTTGGAAAAGTTTAAGGTTTATAAGCAACGGAATGAGAAAAGGAGCAAATTTCAAAAACAAGTAAAGCAACAATACAATGAGCATAATTATACATACAAGTATGAAGACTTATTCATAAAAGCGAAGAAAATTAAAAGGTGAGAATTTTTGAAGTTTATGATTTCAAGACGATACAAGTTGTGAAGAATCAAGCGGTAAAATACTTCTTCCACGGCCATGGTTTATTTTGTATTTAATTTCTCTTGTTTTCAAAAAAAAAAAAAAAAAAAAAAAAGAAAGAGAAAAAACAAGAGAAATATTTGTTCTTATTTTTATTTAATGAGCCGGGGAAGGAAAATTTATAAGAAAGTTTCAAGCAACAAGGTTTTAAGGTAAAAGAGTTATAAATTGTCAAGGATTTATGAAATTCAAGGGTTTATCATCAATAGTTGAAACCAAGACGATGAAGATCAAGACGAGGAGCGGAAGACGTTTCTATTGGATGCCGTGAGAGTGGTGTTATCATAATTGGCGATCGGATGTGAAGGTGAGTAAGTAATCCCATCCTCGATAATAATGGTTGATTTCCTTTCTTAGAGATCGTCAGAAAAAATGGTTTTTCAAAATATTAAAAGATGTGGGTTTTAAAAATATTTCGGAAGTTGTCCTTCCCACCATTCAACGTGTTGCGGAATTCTCTCTTCATTCCTACCTGCACATGTGAGAACCATAAAAAGCCGTCTTTGTGAGTGCAATTATCATAAAATCCTTTTTGGTGAGTGCGAAGTCGAGGCGAAATGCTTATTGATCGTTTCTCAAACACGCGTTCTCTCATTATGGTGTGGTTATTTCTCACTCAACATTTAAGAACGAGAATATGTTCTTTAGTATTTCTAACTTCTTATTACTAGCATGCAGAAACTCTATGTCCTCATAACTCTTTGGATGCTTAGGACGCTTGAACGCTCTGAAGTTGTGAGTTTTTAGTTTGATTTGCTCGAGGACTAGCAAAGTCTAAGTGTGGGGGAATTTGATAGGTGTAGAATACACCGTATTTACTATCTAGTAGTTTATGCTTTCTTTGCTATTTTTCGTGTAAATTATGTATTTTACGCTTGTTTTGAGTTTTATAGCTACTATGGAGTCGCACGGAGGAAAAGAAGAAGAAATCACCCAATTTAAGTCAAAAGGGCAAAGGTCATTTTACGGGCGAACACTATCCTGAGCCCAGAATGGTTAAGGGAAACTCTCTTTGGAGGAGCACTAAAGACAGTTCGCTTAACGGTAAGGGGAAACCCATTCAAAGGTTAAAGGCACCTATGTAAGTCGGCTTGGGATGTTATTGGTCGGCCCATATTAGTGCCTGTGTCCGCACTCCAATTTGTATAACCTAAAATTGAGTTTTCTCTCAATTATTATTTTTGTTCACCCGAGAAAGAGAAAGGTCTGCATGCAAGCAAACATGGATGTTGAAATTGAAGAATAAGAGAGAAACTCAAGAATTCGAGACAACAAGAGATGATGGGAAGAGATGGAGAAGATGATGGTGATGTTGTTGTTGGTTTCCTAAGAACTTGCCGCTGTTGTGAGCTCGGAGATCTTTGAATCGAGAACGAGTAGCCGCTGCTATGAAATCAATCAGATCGAGAAGCAATTAGGGTTTGCGGTTTATGTGAATCTCAGAGAAGGAGGAAAAGATGGGTTCTCGTTGCAATTGGGTTTGAGAGAGCAGAATCGATGAGCGACGAGAAGAATTAAAGCTCAGAGATGAAGGAATTCGTTGTAGAGGTCTCTGATAGAATGTTGAAGAAACTGCTACCTGGGAGAGTACACAGGGGATGACGAAGATGCTGTTACTATGAAGACTTAGGGAACAATGGGTTTTGATTGAAGAGGTTCAGATCGAGAAATGGAACTCAGGGAGTGAAGCTGCTGGGTTTTTGGTGCTGTGTGGGAAATACCGTAGCAAGAATTACACAGAAAGGGTTAATCGGTGTTGGTGATGCTGAGCTGATGGTGTCTTTGGTATAAAGAGCAAATGGGTTTTGTGGCCGGAAAAGCAAGACATAGAGATGAAGAAATCAGGTGGTTGTTGAATGGGTTGCTGCTAATACAAAGAGACGAAGTTTGAGCCCGATAGATTTGTGGGAATTGCTGTTATAAACTGTGATGAATTGCAGCTCAGGGAGGATATGGTGGTGGTTCTCAGTTTGTGGAAATTGAACATGGAGCAAGAATGAGTTCTGGTGATGAAGACAGGGCAGAATTGATGCCGCTGTTGATTCAAAACGTGAAATTGATGAAGCTGTGAGTTATTGAATTAGATGTATGCTAGGAATGTCACAGGGATGGAGCTGAAGAGAGGCCTGATTTTGGCCGGGAAAACATCAGAAACAGCCGAAACTCGGCCGGATTTTTACTTCAGCGAGTTGACTCAGCGATCCCGATGACCGACCCTTATATATGACTCAGCGAGTAAGACCAGTTAGCCGAGTAAGAAGCTGACTCAAAGCTGACTGAGACGCCTCCCTTGACCCGCTGACTAACAGTTGACTGACGGTTGACCCGTTTGACCGTTAGTCCTAACGGTGGACTGACGGAATATTCCGTCGAATATTCCACTGACGGAGAAATTCTCAGGTGGCCGGCGGTGACTTTTCCGGCCGGATTCCGGCCATAATACCAGTTTTCCGGCGGCCAAAATTCCAGAATTTTCTATGGACTCCTCTCATGGGTGTGAAGACTTGGACTTGGAATTGGATGGAGAATTAGACTCAAATTTGGAAAGAGAAGATGGAAGAAGAGAAAGACTTGAATTTGGAAATTGAATTGCTAAAGGAAAGGGGTTCTATTCCTTGGAAGATTTGGAGAATATTGAAGCCTATAAATAGAGAAGTTTTCTATATCTTTTACACACCTCTCTACGCACACAACACTTTTCTTTTCTTATTCTTTGTGTGAACTCTTTAACATGAGTAGTTAATTTATTAATTGAGGATGAATTCCTAGTTCTTAATATGATTTGAGTTTTTGTTTTTAATTCTATCTTGAAGTTTTTCACATGATTATCGTTTGTTTTTACTAATAGGAATGATCTTAAAGACATTCATGATTGATTGATAGATTGTTTAGAATGCATGCTAAATTGATTTGTTAGTTTAATCTAAATCTAGTATAAGTTAGGGAATAAGTAATCGTTTCGACACTTTACACAAGTAGAAAACACAAGACCTTGCGGAGGGATTCCGTGGAGCAATTGTGTGTAGAAACAACGCTAGAAAGTGGACCAAGCGAACCGAGTTTAACTACTAGTACTAAACCTAAATTCATAGATCTTAATGCATTCAGGGAATTACATCTTGTAAGCGAACCTCAGGATGGTTCTTTTGAATAGAATCTGAATAACTAAGCGGACTGTTACTCGGTGAAATTAGGGATTTTGTTACTTGTTAATTAGGTAGTAAAGTATTAATTAATTTGTTGTGGTTACGACACGCATCAATCAACATGACCACCGTGGGCCATCTATCTCCACACCCGATCGACCAAGGCATATCATGCTTGTTTGCCTCGATTCGCACGCCCGAACTAGGCATGGTCGCACCTCCCGATTGCAAACTAATCTCGACCACTCAACTTTGTCAGACAAATTGAGTGGCTTAGATCACGTTTCTATGGGATATCAAGGTATGGATGTGTACACCAGCTCGCCGTCTATATACCAGACTAATCGGCCAAGACCGACCAAGCTTGGTCGTCTTGAAACATGCGCCCGATGTTGGCATGATGCGCGGCTTTTGCGGCATCATATTTCTGTTGCAAATTGATCTCGACCACTCAACTTCGCCGGACAAATTGAGTGGCCCAGATCACACTTTCACGAGACAATGAGGTATGGGCGCCTACACCGTCATGTTGTCTACACACATGCACGATCGGCCCTGCCAAAATTGTATCCCAAGCTTGGATTAGACCAAGCTGAAGAGTGATGCTTGCACACCTCTTCAAAAAACCTAATTCCATCAACGGTCGCAGATGAGTGTCTCAAAGATCATCTCGTCCGTCCAACTTCACCGGCTTGGTTATACAACCCTGGTCAGGAGTTAATTGGTCAATGAGGCGTCATGGTGATCACCACCTGTCACTCTACCACACCATGATGCAGTACTTGCATAGAATACACACGATACTTCACAACTATCGACTTCCTAAATAACTTAGTTATTTAATCTAGCATTACATGCTACTTTCTATGGGTCCCACGATCCACACTCGAGACATCAATCATGTCACAAACTGGGGGATACATACTGGGGTATTGGTCTGGCGCTTTACAATGTGCAGCGTGCAACGCGCCATCACAAGAACGTGTCAGGAAGTCATGGACGGTTAGAGATGACAGGAGAAGTGGGCAAGACTGGTCGTGTAACACTAACACACAACTCCACTACTCCATCACTCCACTTCCTCCACTTCCCACGAGAGACATGAATAAGGCTCAAATGACTTGTATAAATAGGTTCTCATCCCTATTTCCAAAAGACATAACAAGTCCAGACAACAGAGGCAAGTGTTGATACCATCGTATTAAAACACCTAACCGATAACTTACATCCTGCAAGCCGCCTCACTTTCTTCGATACAAGTCATACATAGCCAACACCTTCACAATCTCAACACCTTCTTCGCTTCCCTCCCTAAGATCAACCTCATCTCCTTCACTTTGTGACCAAAACAAGTCTGGAACGGCCATTTTTTGGTTTAGGCCGAATTTGCACAGATTGATTTCTCGAATCTACAAGCACTCCCGTGTAGTGCATTTGTTTAAGGTTTAGACTCATTTCTCATCCACACACCCCAAATTACCAAAACCGGCAGAGATAGTTTTCACCCATAAACAATTGGCGACCACAGTGGGAGGTTAATCTCTCGGTTGTAAAGTCAATTTCTTCAAAATCCGATTCAATTTTATCAATTTCAAAAAGGGTAGATCTTAGGACCAATTCAATCATCAATCCATTCCAAGATGGTAGAACTCTCGTGTCCGGATCAGCAATCAATTCCGATGCGGCTAGTGTGGATAACACTCCCGGTGTCGATGTACATGTCAGTGGAGCTACCGTGGTCAATACATCTTATGGAGCCGTCACTTCTACCACCAGTGCAGCGTATCGAAGATGTTCCAGTAAGTGTAACACCTCCCATCACTGAGCCGAGCAGCACGCAAATCCCGGCATCTCATCAAGTGTAACACCTCGGTAGTCACCGAGCAACAACTTCCACTCCTTCATCGGGACGAGGAGCCGGAGGGACGAGAGGAGGACCATCCCCATTACCATTGCAGACTTGATGGAGAAGCAGGAAGTTCTTGCTAAGACTCAAACGGATATGGTCGCAACTCAGAAAGAGGTACTCTCTTTTCTTAAGACATTAATTGATCGATTGCCACAAGAGCCGCGACAGCCCCTGGAGCAAAAAAGGAACGCATTCAACGCACCGGAGAAGGTACTTCAGCGGTGCGGACCTCCATGGACCTGATCAAAGAAGCGACATCAGATATGAGCGGTCCTGTCATGGAGACTCCTACACTGGGGACTGATCCTCACAACGATCCTCCTCAAGTCAATAGTTTCACTATGAACCAGAGGCCGGTGGATCGGGAAGCGGTTTCTCTAGTGGAAAGTTTATGCGAACTTTCACACCTCTCGAAGAATCAGCACGCGGAGACGTTTTGTTGCAATCAACCAGAGGAAGGTCACGACCGTGCCCTACTGTTGATGGTGGATTTTCGTTTAAGGTTAAATTTGTAAAAAACCGAAAAAATCATGCGCTGACATCTTGTAAAAGATAAAGCCATTTATAAGTGTTGGATACTCCCTCACTTAATTCACCAAGAATGGAGCATGTAGCAACAATCCCATTCTCGTGAATACATGAAATTCCTCCAGTGTTGGAGCATGTAGCAACAATCCCTTCCTGTGAATTTCATATCGGCCTTGTATTTCCAGTACTCATTATCGGTGTGGCATGACGACCGAGTGTTACTCTTACGTAATAACACGAACCTCCAAGCACTATAATGAAACCATGTACGAAATACCCGTACAGCCGATTCTCGGTGTGTTATACTAGCCCGAGCCCTCTCGGTGTGTTATACTAGCCCGATTGAGCCCCTCTCGTGTGTTATACTAGCCCGATTGAGCATCCTGACTGACCGTATCGGTCCGGATATGATCTCGATCGCAGTCATCCAACTCCATAAGCATGATTGGATGACCCCGCATCAATTCCATCATCCCCAAGCGGTATGGAATACCCACGGCCGACCCCGCATGGTCGGTCATTGGCCTTTGCTTGCCAAAAGACGTTCATACCAAGCATTATGGACTAAAAACCCTAAATTAGGGTTTGCGGCATATTACATGTGTCGCAAAACAATCTCAACCATCCATCTTCGCGGTATAGATGGAGGGTGTAGATGTAGATTCAAAGGGCCCAGAGCATGTCAACACGATCACCGTGGGCTCGCCTACACACTTGACCAATCGGTCAAGACCAACAATGTTTGGCCGTGACAAAATCATCACCCAAACAAGGAGTGGCGCACGGCTTTTGAAAGCCAAAATTAGGGTTTCAAATCATCACGTGCGTCCATCTTCTCCTAAGACACGAATGGAGGGTCACAGATTAGATTAAGCAAGGGCCGGCCATACCAAAGATGACCACCATGGGCTCATCTACCTCCTCATGCGATCGGCCAAGGCATCCCATGCCCTAGCTAATCCAAAACGCCCGCCCAAACATGCGTGGTTACACTTCCCAAATTGCAAACTGATCTCGACCACTCAACTTCACCGGATGATTTGAATGGCTTAGATCACGTTTTCATGGGATAGTCAGGTATAGATGTGAACACCAGCCTACCACCTACACGCTGGTATGATCGACCAAGACCGACCAAGATGGGTCGTCTTGAAACGCGTGCAGGAATGTCATGCGATCTCCAACTCCTTTGCGGCAAGGATTTCTGCCGCAAACCGATCTCAACCACTCCTCTTTGCCGGTCAAATTGAGTGGCCTAGATCGCACCTTCATGGGACGGTAAGACATGGACGTGTACACCAGCATGCCATCTACATACACGTCCGGCCGGTCCTCTCCAAAATTCTTCCATTACTTGGTTTCGACCAAGCTGAAGAGTCATGCTTGCGCTCCTCTTCAAAAAACCCTAATATTCATTAACGGTCGCAGATGAGTGTCTCAAAGATCATCTCATCCGTCCAACTTCACCAGCTTGGTTATACAACCCTGGTCAGGAGTTATTTGGTTAGTGAGGCGTCATTACCCATCACTTTACCACACCATAATGCAAGACTCGCATAAAATACACATGATACTTCACAAGTATCGACTTTACGAATAACACAAGTTATTCAATTCAAAGATTACATGCTATCTTTCGTGGATCCACGATCCACACATTCCGGACATCAATCATGTCACAAACTCGGGGGATACATACTGGGGTATTGGTCTCGGCGGTTTACGGCGTGCGGCGTGCAACGCGCCATCACAAGAACGTGTCGTGAAGTCATGGACGGTTAGAGATGAACAGGAGAAGTGGGCAAGACTGGTCGACGCACAACTCCACTACTTCATCACTCCACTTCCTCCACTTCCAACGAGAGACGCGAATGAGGCTCAATGACTTGTATAAATAGGTTCTCCGCCCTATTTCAAACAACAACACAAGTTCAGACGAGACAGAAAATCAAGTGTTAATACAAAAATCGTATTAAAAACACCCAGAGCTTGTTTGCATCAACCGCAAGCCTGCTCACCTTTCTGTTACAAGTCATAAGCAAGCCAACACCTTCACAATATCAACACCTTCTTCGCTTCCTCCCTAAGATCAACCCCATCTCCTTCACTTTGTGACCGAAACAAGTCCTGGAACGGCCATTTCTTGGTTTAGGCCGGACTTGCACGTATTGATCTCTCGAATCTACAAGCACTCACCGCAAAGTGCATTTGTTTAAAGGTTTAAATTCATTCCTCATCCACACCCCAAATTACCAAATTCTGCAGGAGTATTTTTCACCCATAAACAATTGGCGACCACAGTGGGAGATTAATCTCTCGGTTGTAAAGTCAATCTCTTCAAAGGTCGATTCAATTTCAACAATTTCAAAAAGGTAGACCTTAGAACCAATTCAATCAAAGCAATTCATTTTCAAGATGGTGGAACTAAGGTCCTGGATCAAAGAATCAATTCGGACGGAGCTAGCGTGGATAACACTCCCGGTGTTGACGTACTGTCGCCGGAGCTACCGTAGCCAACACATCTCGAGGAGCCGTTACCTCTCCGTCACCAACACTAGCGGAGCCGGAGACATCCCGAGTAGGTGTGACGCCTCCCATCACTGAGAGCAGAGCAGCCGCAAATCCCGGCATCTCTTCGAGCGTAACGCCTCCAAAGTGGTTACCATAGCAACAACTCTCACTCCTCCATCGGACGAGGAGCCGGAGGCACAAGAGGGGGACCACCGTCTAGTACCATTGCGGACTTGATGGAGAATCGGAAATTCTTGCTAAAACTCAAACAGATATGGCCGCAACTCAGAAAGAGGTACTCACTTTCCTTAAAACTTTGACTGAACGATTGCCGCAAGATTCACGGCAACCCTTGGAGTCGGCGAGAGATGCATTCAATACACCCGGAGCAGGCGTTTCCACTCAGACCCACATGAATGAAGAAACTCGTGTTGCTCCTGAGCGCCAAAGGGAGAGAGACCAGCCTTCCAACTTCATTACGCGTGAGGATCTAGAGCGACTTCTCCAAAATCGAGGAAAAGGGGACCGAACGGACGTACACCAACATCAGCCACCGTACCCTCAAGATGTGCAACGGATTCCTCTACCAAGAGGTTACACCTCTCCCAGCCTCCCTCTACGACGGGTATCGGTAATGCTCGTGAACACATTTCTCGATTCTTGGAAGCCTTGGGGGAACATGAATACAATCATGTTTTACTCCTAAAAGAATTCTCAAAATCACTCACGTGGGAGGGCATACACTGGTACAACAACATTGCGCCTAACAACATATCCAATTGGAGCGAGATGGTCAGTGCTTTCTACAGAAGTATTTCTTCGTGTCCGAACAAATCACGTTTTCAGCACTGGAAGAATTCTCCAAATGGAACAACGAACATCCCAACGACTTCATTAAAAGATTCAGAACCCAAGCGCTGGATTGTCACGACCCGAATGTCACCGAACGGCAATTGGTGGAATCATGCATCAATGGGATGATACCCATATACCACGCTCTGTTGGAGAATCTGGGCTTTCAAACATTCTATGAACTCCACGAAGCTGCAAAACGTTCAGCAACAAGTGCACCAGCACTACTAGAAAGAACCAGAGTTGTTCGAAGTGAAGATTTGCGTGAAAGTCGAGGAAGCAGGCGTCTCACGAACAAACAATACAACACTGGTCCTTCTGTGAGTGTGGTAAACGGAGGAGAAAAGAGGAAAGCTTCTAACAACAAACCAAGCGAGCATCCCCAGCACACAAGACTTCGTCTCGAAAAGGAACAGACAAAACTCCTGTACAAAACACTAAAGACACAGGTTTTCCTTTTCCCATGAATGAAGTGATAGAACTCCTGGAAGCGTGGATCCAAGACGACGCCGTAAAGCTGCCCCCTATCAGGCATCCTCCGATCGAGGAAGAAATGGCAGATCCCAGATATTGTTGCTACCACATGTTCGTCCATCATCCGACCAAAGATTGTAACCGGTTGAAACAAATATTCAGGGAAAAGGTAGAGACAGGAGAACTCCAGCTTGGAAACGAAGGTGTTCATAGAGATCCTCTACCTATCAGGAACTGCATGATTTCTGGGGATTCTGTTCGCAAGACCGTACAATCTATGATGGAGCGCATATGTGAAATCTTGTACTTCTCTAAAGGACAACGTCAAGACATATTTACGGCCCTCAACCACGTTGTGTCAGGTAGACGTTTGCATCCGGTAACAGTCCAGGAACCCCGGTCTTTCCTGAAAGACATGAGCAATGGAAACTGGGGACTCCTAACCGTCACTCGTTTGAGAAACGTTGAGTTCGACAAATGTTGATTGATACGGCTTCCGAATTTAACATCGTTATCGTCAAGACCTTGAGAGCGGCAAAGATTTCAAAGCGTGAAGCTACTCGTCACCCAACCGTGGTTAAAGATTCAAATAGAGAGCTCGAGATGCATATGGATACATCGATCTTGAAGTCAAATTGGGTGATGCCTCGACGCAAGCAAAGTTCTATATATTCAAAGATCATCCCAAATACAACATGATCCTGGGACGCTCTTGGATGCATGCCAACAAAGCAATACTAGGAGTCTGTCCTCTACCGGTTTCGATACCTGAAAGAATCTCCAACATGCCTTCTGGACCTCCCGATGATCTGTCTTTGCCGCACCAAAGAACTTACCAATGTGACACAACTTCCTGGAGAGAGCCACAAAGATACATTGAAAAGTTCCGATCTCAAGTAAGTCTCGTCACGCAACCTTCCTTACAACCTACCGCCCTTCATTCTGACAAGTCCTGGGGACTGACTCCAACCAACGGACCAACCTCGACTAAGAGATGTGAATGGGAAGCCGGCCCTTTTAAACGTTTTATCAAGAGTGTAGAGGCTGTCTTGGTCAAAGGCGATGAGAAGAATGTCCAAGTATCTGCACGTCCAAACCCGTTTGGAATTGGAGACTGGTGACGAAGATGACTCGCGTTCAATGTTGGGAGCATGACGGTGAAGATGACCACTCCACCCGACTCACCCACCGAGAGAGAAGATGAACCATACCTGGTAGCAGATGTTATCCTAGGCGGCTACTGCAAGCTCATCAACGCCGATAAACTAGAGGGCATAACAATTCACTCACGATGGCTCAAACCCTACCGAACTTAAGATGCTGTGCTACCACCTTCCAGCGTTCTCCACCCTTTAAAACGCTGTGCTATTTTTTCCAAACAGTATTTCCTTTTACAATTCCATATCATATTTGTAATTCCTCCGTAAAATGATTGCAATACTTGCATTCATAGTTAGGGTTTCAATTTTCAATTTTCAATTGAAGCATTATTTTCATCTGAGAGCCTCTTTACTCCTAAAAAACACAAGTTCCTGAGTCAGCCTAAACCAACCACTGGAGCAAGAAAGGGAACCCTAAGCAAATATCTCACAGGAAGAAGGAAATAGAACGTGTGCACAAAAGGAAAATGATTTGAGACATCTGCCCCAGCAAAGCCAAGAAGATCTTACATCAGAAGCACAGGTCCGTGGATATTCCATTATAATATTGTTTCTTTTATCATTAAGAACTATATGCGAAGGCGCACCCTTGCACCTGAGAAGGATTGGTTGCAGTCTTGACAAAAGATTATAAAAGAAAACTTTATTCAAACAATCAAATGGAAGAAAAACCTTGAACTCAGCCGCCACCGAGTACAAGGAGGATGTTCGAGTATACAGAATATACTTGGAAAGAAAAATAAAATAAAAGAGGTTTTAATTGTCAAAAGAGCCGGCCTCGTCACAGCCGCAGCCATTGGGTTCTTCTCCATCACCTGTTGATGCACCTCCCTTTGGATCTACCGCAACTTCTACATCGACATCTCCGCAGAAGCAGCAGCAGCCGCGCTCCATCCCAACATCATCAGCGGGAGCATCAAAAGGCACAAAGAACACTAGGGGCCGCGCAAATTGCTTTCACATGTTCGTGTTCGTCTCGTATCGTAATCAAGAATTATCACGCCGTCTGGATCGGGTAATCACACTGTCTTCATTCGGAGGTCGTTTATGCTCAACCCTCCGCCTTTTCAATCGCGCCGCAAATCTCTCTCGTCCTTGCGCTTACTAGTGTCTGCAGCGTTTCCTCGCGCCTCCACCGCTCCTCCATGTCAATCGCAGCTGAAAGTGCACAGATACGTCCTCTGACAATACGAAGGTGGGAGATGGACATCCCCTGTATAGCACGGCCGACTTCGCGAAGTGGAAGATCTATCTTAGCCATTACTTCTTCGTGCGCATGGTTTTCGGGCTTGTCAACTTCAAAACTTCTTTCTGGGGAAGCAACAGAATGAGCGTCCACTGCTTCCATGATAAACTTCAAAGGAGAGGGAGTTATGAGCACGCACAAAAAAAAAAAAAAAAAAAAGAAGAGAGATCATCAAATCCATCGATCGGTTAATCGAAAATCGAGAGCAAGACTCGAGATATAGAATAAACGACCACGTGAGACGATTCTTTATAATCTCACAAGTCGACAGAATCCCATAAGGAAAAGGAGTCTTTACTTGCCACCTATGAAGGCTGCTAATTCGGGATAACAATCGACGAGGCTTATCAGATATGCCTGAGGAAAGCCGTGTATGATGAGGGAAATACACCAAGAAGCGGCTCAACTCAAATATGTACAAGAGGAACCAAAGCGGCTCACCGATCAAGTCCTGTTTCCTTCGCATCCTTAATCGAAACCAACCAGTTCCGTGGCAACGCCCGACTATCCTAGAAATATGTATCTACTTTAGCCTGGTCATTTCAAAGATATATGTATGTCACCATCTCATGCCTACCACACAATAGTGTAACCATTATGTGCTAGGCAGGGGACTTAATGTTGATGGTGGATTTTCGTTTAAGGTTAAATTTGTAAAAACCGAAAAATCATGCGCTGACATCTTGTAAAAGATAAAGCCATTTATAAGTGTTGGATACTCCCTCACTTAATTCACCAAGAATGGAGCATGTAGCAACAATCCCATTCTGTGAATACATGAAATTCCTCCAGGTTGGAGCATGTAGCAACAATCCCTTCCTGTGAATTTCATATCAGCCTTGTATTTCCAAAGACTCATTATCGGTGTGGCATGACGACCGAGTGTTACTCTTACGAGAATAACACGAACCTCCAAGCACTATAATGAAACCATGTACGAAATACCCGTACAGCTGATTCTCGGTGTGTTATACTAGCCCGAGCCCTCTCGGTGTTTATACTAGCCCGATTGAGCCCCTCTCGGTGTTATACTAGCCCGATTGAGCATCCTGGACTGACCGTATCAGTCCGGATATGATCTGATCGCAGTCATCCAACTCCATAAGCATGATTGGATGACCCCAAATCAATTCCATCATCCCCAAGCAGGTATGGAATACCCACGGCCGACCCCGCATGGTCGGCCATTGGCCTTTGCTTTCCAAAAGACGTTCATACCAAGCATTATGGACGGAAAACCCTAAATAAGGGTTTGCGGCATATTACATGTGTCGCAAAACAATCTCAACCATCCATCTTCGCAGGTATAGATGGAGGGTGTAGATGTAGATTCAAAGGGCCCAAAGCATGTCAACACGATCACCGTGGGCCCGCCTACACACTTGACCAATCGGTCAAGACCAACAATGTTTGGCCGTGACAAAATCATCACCCAAACAAGGAGTGGCGCACGGCTTTTGAAAGCCAAAATTAGGGTTTCAAATCATCACGTGCGTCCATCTTCTCCGGCACGAATGGAGGGTCACAGATTAGATTAAGCAAGGGCCGGTCATACCAAAGATGACCACCGTGGGCTCATCTACCTCCTCATGCGATCGGCCAAGGCATCCCATGCCCGGCTAATCCAAAACGCCCGCCCAAACATGCGTGGTTACACTTCCCAAATTGCAACCGATCTCGACCACTCAACTTCACCGGATGATTTGAATGGCTTAGATCACGTTTTCATGGGATAGTCGGTATAGATGTGAACACCAGCCTACCACCTACACGATGGTATGATCGACCAAGACCGACCAAGATGGGTCGTCTTGAAACGCGTGCGAGAATGTCATGCGATCTCCAACTCCTTTGCGGCAAGGATTTTCGCAAAACCGATCTCAACCACTCCTCTTTGCCGGTCAAATTGAGTGGCCTAGATCGCACCTTCATGGGACGGTAAGACATGGACGTGTACACCAGCATGCCATCTACATACACGTCCGGTCGGTCCTCTCCAAAATTCTTCCATTACTTGGTTTCGACCAAGTCAAGAGTCATGCTTGCGCTCCTCTTCAAAAACCCTAATATTCATTAACGGTCGCAGATGAGTGTTTCAAAGATCATCTCATCCGTCCAACTTCACCAGACTTGGTTATACAACCCCAGTCGGGAGTTATTTGGTTAGTGAGGCGTCATTACCCATCACTTTACCACACCATAATGCGAAGACTCGCATAAAATACACATGATACTTCACAAGTATCGACTTTATGAATAACACAGTTATTCAATTCAGTATTACATGCTATCTTTCGTGGATCCACGATCCACACATTCCAGACATCAATCATGTCACAAACTGGGGATACATACTGGGGTATTGGTCTGGCGGTTTACGGCGTGCGCGTGCAACGCGCCATCACAAGAACGTGTCGGAAGTCATGGACGGTTAGAGATGAACAGGAGAAGTGGGCAAGACCGGGTCGACGCACAACTCCACTACTTCATCACTCCACTTCCTCCACTTCCCACGAGAGACGCGAATGAGGCTCAATGACTTGTATAAATAGGTTCTCCGCCCTATTTCAAACAACAACACAAGTTCAGACGAGACAGAAAATCAAGTGTTAATACAAAAATCGTATTAAAAACACCCAGAGCTTGTTTGCATCAACCGCAAGCCTGCTCACGTTTCTGTTACAAGTCATAAGCAAGCCAACACCTTCACAATCTCAACACCTTCTTCGCTTCCCTCCCTAAGATCAACCCCATCTCCTTCACTTTGTGACCAAAATAAGTCTGGAACGGCCATTTCTTGGTTTAGGCCGGACTTGCACAGATTGATCTCTCGAATCTACAAGCACTCACCGCGTAGTGCATTTGTTTAAAGGTTTAAATTCATTCCTCATCCACACCCCAAATTACCAAATTCTGCAGGAGTAGTTTTCACCCATAAACACCTACATGTCACCGCACGCATCAAGGATTCAGAGTTCAAGACGGCCCTTATCTACACAAGAGCGTCTTCGAATGTGATTACTCTCAAGACTCTCAGGACATCCAAGGTTCTCCCAGGCAAGGTCGTACGGAAGCCTACACAATGACGGACTTCTAGGGAAACCAAACCAGCACATACGGGAGAAGCTCCGCGGAAAGAATCAGACAAGTTCGCTGTGTCCCACTCCCCACGTGGGCGTCAATTCAGGAAGAAGACCGGCTTGCATCATTGAGGGCTAAAACCCACGATGCATCTTTGCTGACGAAGCATTCTTCTCCATCCTGTGAAGCCACGACCCACGTTCACACGAAGAGGGAACAAACTTTTGTGGCGAGTCGTGACCAGAAAGGAAAAACGGTATACCAACACTGCCATTATCAATTAGCAAGGGAGACTGTTACCCAGTCTCTCCACCCAATGGAATGCTACAACAGCAACGAACCACAAGAACAAGTGCTAGATGCTCCACAACAGCTGCAAGATGGCACCAACTCCACAACCGATGAGATTGAAATCGTTGAGGAATCTCCTAGGCCTATCTCCATCAGCTCAACCTTGTGTACGGATAAACGCACGAAGCTCGTGGAACTTCTCAAAGAGTACCGGGATATATTCGCTTGGAGATATGAAGAAATGCCTGATTTAGATGAAAATTGGTCACCCATCATCTACATGTCATACCTGGATCCAAGTCGGTTAAACAGTTGTAGTTCAGACATGAGGAAAATGGATAGACCAGGTGATACATAGACTTCAGAGACTTGAACTGGTGCTGCTCCAAAAACGATCCTCCTCTACCTAACATCGACATGTTAGTAGATGTGACCAGCGGACACGGCATGTTATCCTCTATGGATGGATGTAGCGGCTACAACCAGATAAGGATGTACGAGCATGATGTAAGTAAGATAGATTTTCAAACTCCTCTCGGAAATTTTTATTATACCATACTGCCATTTGGTTTAAAGAATGCCGGTGCAACGTATCAACGCTCTATGACGGAAATCTTCCACTGGAGCCGATACCTCAAGAGAGCAGCCTCAAGAAGATAACGATGTCCACGCGTCATATCGAGCAAGATCCGGGCGAGTCACTCTATCGAGGCATGTGGTCGAACAAGATCCGGGCGAGTCACTTTATCGACAGTGGTACATGTCTATCATGCTATGTTGGAGAATCCGCGCTTTTGTTCATCCTCTGGAGCTGTTGAACGCTCATCTACAACAACATATGCCCTGATAGAAAGAACCAGGCCTGCCGGTAATGAAGAGCCTCATAATGTTTGTAGGGGCATATATCTCACCAACAGGTGATACAACCTTGACCTTACATAAGCGCCTCCACTGAAGCAGCAAGAGGAAAACCATCGAGATACAACATCCTGCGCGTCCGTCAACTCCAACTCCAGTACCACATGCACGACTCCCACAATGATGAAACAATGTCCAAGATATTCCATATCTGGCTCGACAACAACCACTACGAACAAACCATGTAAACCACGCTTGGGGACGAGGCTCAGCATGAAGTTCCTTCACTGTCAGTCAAGGAATTTATAGTTGCAGGAAATCCTACACTACACCCCTCACAAGAATCTATACAATCAAATCATTTTAGGATGAACAATTGTAAATTTTATTGATTAAACTCTTAAAAATGCTTACAAGATGAAATGGAAATTAGTTAAAAAATTACAATCACTCTAAACTTTCTCTCTCTTAATGACTTGCCCAACACTCGAAAAAGATCTCCCTCTCAACATGCTTGTTCAACTCTTTATATAGGGTATTACATAGTGGATATCAGCTAAGCTATCCTTTATTTTCGGGAATGACTTGCGAAATATCGCAAGTGTACGAATATATAATCTCGCAACTCTCCTAGATCTCGCTAGGTCTTCACATCTTTCTCGTGCTTTGGCTTTCGTCATTCATTGCGTCATTTATATTACTCATCTGCGATACCTTCGCAATGTTGTCGTTTATTGATCTCGCGAGGTATTGATGTCGCGATATTCTGATCCTACATCTTGCCTCTTCTCATGTCTTCTCTGAGAAGAAGAGAATGTCATGAAAACTAGTATTTTTGAAATGCCGCAACTGTTCATGTTTATCTGTTTTTGATATGACCCCATACTTTTACACATAATTTATTACACGTGTTTCTTCTTCCGCTCTTTTCTTGACACGTCTCTTTCAACCGTTTATTCTTGACCATTCACGTCTCCTCTCGCATTAAATGCATTTATCTTCTCGAGAACTCTTCTCTATATATAGTTTTCTCACCCTCCTCTTCTTCTTTTTTACTTTCTCTCTGCAATTTTTCTTCAACTCTCCTCCTCCGCAATTTACGTTTCTGCTACTATAAATCTTCCTTTTCTTCTTTCTCTTGATCTTCAATTCTCTAATCATTCCCATATTCTGAGAATGGCTCCATCTGGTCGTAGATACGAAATCCTTTTGGGTGAGACTCAAAAGAATTTACAAGAGAAGGGTTTCACCTTATCCACTATTCCCAATCAAGAATCTTCATCTATTCTTTCGCAAAATTGTTTACCGATCATCATTGTGATGATCGAAAAAATCATAATTTCGCTAGGTCAGCTCCTCGCAGTCTTCCCATTACTCTCTACAATCCCGAATTGCCCTTGTTCTATGAAATTCTTTCTCATGAGAAGTTCTCGCGAGCTATCTATCAATTAAGTGGGGATTGCATCCGTTTAATGCTTGAATTCGCCAATCGTGGCGCTGGTAAGGGATCTCTATATCCTGATAAAGTCAGAGACCCTAAATTCGCAAACTTAGAGATAGTTGCTGATAAGTATTCAGTAGAAATTTTTTTTGAAAATTATGAAGTGATAAATATAAAGAACGATAGGTCTCATTTGGGGTGCACGGTTGAAAAGAAAAGAGAACATTCCTAGCGACAAGATACTCATGCAAGATATCGATTGGCATTCTGGCAAGAACATTGTTCCTCGCCATTCCAAAGACGACAAGTGGTGTGTCTTTCCGCTATTTTTGAACGGACCTTACATTTCAGGTTCCAATGTACTCCCTGCGAATCTCGCAAATTATCATCCTTGGGTATTTAATTGGCCCGGGAAAGCAAAAGAGGTATATTTCCTATCTTTCACTTACTTTGCAATCTTCACTTCCTCTTATATCTAATCTTGCGAACTTTTTAGATCACCAAATTGAGAAGAAGTTACGAAAGGAATCCAAAGGCGAGTACCCTGGCGATACTCCGTTCAATCACGGATGAAGTAAGAAATATTTTATTTTGCTATTTTTAACAATATTGTTGCCTCTGTTTCTTATCTTCATTCGTGTGTAAAGATTGGTGTTGAAGTTGCCGGAGAAGAAACTTTTGAAGCTGCGAAGGCCAAAGGAAAGGGTAAAGGTCCTCTTCGCAAGGGGAAATCCACTGCTCCACCTTCTAAAAAACGGAAGATTCACTCTTCTTCTCGCTCAAGTCCTCTATCCACCGAGAGTTCTGATGAGGATGATGACGAAGTTGATATTTCTTTTGCGAAGGAGAATCATCTAACTGAATCCCCCATGGCGCTACTGTCTAATATCTTCTCAGATTCCATGCAAGGAATTGGAGATGATCGCCTCTCTAGTACATGCGAAGCTCTCGTAAATATATGTGATGCTTCTTTGCTAGAGGGTAACAATTCTCTCCAAGGGGTTTCCAGATCAGTGACTCCCAGCTTCTTAAATGCACTTGGTGCCTTGGTACGTCTGTATTTCTTTATTTCTTTATAATTTTGATTTTAAATCATATCTTGATAATTTCTTTTTCTTTCTTCGTAGTCCGGGAGAGCTTCCTTTGTTGTTGCCTCAGATCTTGAAAAAAGTCGCAACACTCTTCACAAGAAAAATCTTCAACTTAGCAAGAAGAATGAAGAGTTAGATAGTGCATCTGCGGTTCTTCGCGAAAGGATTCAACAACTGGAAGCTGAATCTTCCACACAGAAGAATAAAATATCTAGCCTTCAAAGTGCTAATCATCAACTCTATGGTATAAGATTCTTCTTTTTTCCTTGTTTTTATTCTGTCATTTATTTTTCTTTATCTGACATATCATTTTCGCAGATATTTATAATCTTTCTGATGAAGCCATCCTTCTTCACTCATTTCCCGAGCCTATGGATAGTGATTCTCTTCTTGCTCATCTCAACGAATCTTTAAACAGTTCTTTGAATAACAAAATTAGATCTCTTCCATTAAACGAACTTCGAACCAGATTTCACCTCTTAGAAATTGATCATAGATCTAGTTTAGGTTTAGCCAACCGATTTAAACGTCTATACCTTAGTTCCCACGAGAAAACTAATATTTTAAGGAAGAAAATTAGTAGCCTT
Organism: Papaver armeniacum; assembly: GCA_023531295.1. Taxonomy (NCBI): domain Eukaryota; kingdom Viridiplantae; phylum Streptophyta; class Magnoliopsida; order Ranunculales; family Papaveraceae; genus Papaver; species Papaver armeniacum. The sequence continues at coordinate 125,145 of JAJJWW010006377.1, read as the reverse complement.
ATAGATGACAAAGATCGCATTGCTAATCAAGGTGCCCAAGCATTAGCGAGATTTCAAAAAACTCTTCTTGAAGTCCAAGTTGAACGGGATGAATCTCTTCGCCAAAATGCCATACTTAACGAGAGAGAGAATCAAATTCGTTTTCTTCTTCTCATAAATAGTGACGATGAATTCGCTTGGGCTGCGAAAGTTCTAGATAATGCTAGAAATAACTTAGGTATTAACGTTAGCCTTCACGCTGAGCATACTGCCTTGGTTAAAGATATGATTTCTGACAGAGAAGGTTGTTAACTATTCTTCTTTACTTTACCGCTTCTTTTTTGTAAAATTGCTATTAAGTTACTAATTCATTGTCACATGTTCGCAGAAGCTGAGAAGAGGTTTCATACAAGAATTAAAGAACTTGAATCTGAGAAAGCACAACTTGCAAAGGACTTCTCTCTTCGCAATGACAAGTATTCCAAATTGAAGAAGCAACTACAAACTACTGTAGCGAATTTCGAGAATGATGTTGTCCGCTTTCGCAATCAAACTATTAGGACAGTCTGCGATGACCACAATATTCCTCTTTATTCATATCCTTGTCTTCTTGATGAGATTCCTAAAAATATGCCTTCCTTGGATGTCTCTGATAGCGATGCTAGCGAGGAAGAGGAGTCCGATGAGGAGTCTGATAAAAAAGAAGAATGAACTAAGAAATAGCTCCATTTGTTTTTCTTTCTCTTCTTGTAATATCTGTACATTTATCCTTTTAGTCTCCCATTTTTGTAATTTCTTACTGTAAATCTCTTGTACCTTCAAATACGAGTTCTACTTTGTTGTCCCTTTCCGCACATGTTAAAAGAACAATTCTTTCTTGCAATACAGTTAATCAATATTATGAGTGCGTAAGTCTATCATATGAAAATAAATAACAAGTTTATATCATATTCATTCCCATATTTGCCTCTGTTATTTGTTTTCAAATGAGAGATTTAATCGAGAACCTTTAAGTAATAATATGTCTCAATTTAGCAACTGTTGTTGCTAAGTCTTCGCAAGCAAATTTTTCCTGGTTGTTTCCATGTATATACTCGCAAACTTATTTGTTTGCATATAATCATTTTCGCAAGCTTATTTGCTTACTCATTTTCTTGTGTGGTCTTATTTTGCCTTCCTAGTTAAAGGTCTTATTGCGCCACCCCTCGTCATTGCGACAAAATCACAGGACGTCTTTACATTTTCATGTAATGACACATTGATCTTGCCTTATCATTTCCTTAGTATTGTTGCCTCTGCAGGATAATTTTATTGCGACAATATGACAGGCCTAAACTTTCTTGCGAAGATAAAGCCCCATGACATTGCCGTCTTGCGACGAAATCGCAGGACGTCTTTACATTTTCATGTAAAGACCCATTGATCTCGTCTTATCCTCGCGTTAGTATTATTGCCTCTTCAGGATCATCGCACAAATATGACAAGCCTAAATTTTCTTGCGAAAATAAAGCCCCATGACATTTGCGTCTTAAGACACTTATCATCTCCCTAATGGAGGGTGCCGCCCTTATCATCTCCCTGGTTGCCCCTTCAAGGAGGCGTACATCGGCCATACAAGACTAGCTCCTCCCATCCGGTCTTAACAACAACCAGTTGTTTTCGCAGCCTCTTATCCCTTATACCTATAGGGCGTATGGTTACGAGACTGCACCCTAAGTGGAGTTTTCTTTGGGCCGAGTGTAGCATGTGCCAAGACTTGCCAAGAATGGTCGAGACACTTCAAATGCCCCAGGCACTCTTGTCTCAACCGTGTACCTCGGCGCCTTGGTCATACACTGACTCCTTGGAAGAGACCCTCGGTCGTCCAACCAGGGTATAACCTTATATATATAGTTGGAAATCCAAGGTATCTCCCCCGGATGGGCTTTATTGACCCCAAATTTCCATGACTCAGGTTCCAGGGGCGGTGTAACCTTTTCCCTGAGCCATGTCAAGAGATACCCCCTTATATGACGCACTTTAGGTCTTACATTTGCCTCTTGCGAAATATCATTCGCGAACTAGGGTGTACGCCATAAAGGTTCGTCCCATTCGTATATATCATTTATTTTTGATTATTTCTTCTCATTATCTTTGCGAAATTATCGCATAGTCTTGCTTTGTTTGCTGTGATCTCGCTGTAATTTTTTAACCAGGTTTTCATATATTCTGTCTCGCGAGACTTTCGCGAACCCCTTCTTCGATCATCATATTCTTTGTCCGATAAAAATCTCGCACAAATCAATTTATATATTTCTCTTGAAGATTTGCTTTGTTTAAAATGATATGATATTCAACATGGAGAGTAGTAGCGGGCAAACCTTTATGGCGTACACCCTAGTTCGCGAATTTACCCTATGATTTCGCAAGAGGCAAATGTAAGACCTACAGTGCGTCATATAAGGGGGTACCTATTAGGATCATTTCCATGAAAGATATTTGTCAAATGAGACGAAACAAGTCATACAAAGGAAATCAAAACAAACAAAAACGATTTGAAATAGCATATAAATAAAAAAAAAATTGATAAAAGAAATGTTGAATACTAATCTAAATTCTTATTTGCATTACAGCACAACATGAGGCAGAGAACGTGGAGTAATAATTTCGCAATACATCTTATTCGCAGTCAAGGATGGATACTTCTTATATTTTGAGGATTAAGTACTTCTTATATTTCTTCAAGGATACTTCATACTTCGCATACTTCAAGGGTTGATACTTCTTATTTACTTCGCAAAACTTCGGAACTTCACAAAAGAATAGAGGCAAGTACGTGCTTTACAAGTCTGGTATTCTTTCGCTCGTTCCTTCATCAACAAAGATCAAAGACTACTCCAACAACACATATCTCACTCCAACAACTACAACAACGGATTTTTTCCTGAAGATCGCTCTTCAAGCAATATTCAAGAAAAAAAAAGCAAGATGTAGGGGCAGAATATCGCAGCAACCTTCACTTGCGAATTATTAACGACGCAACATAATAATGTCGCAGAAGAAATATTAAAAACGATGCAACAAATGACATTAGCTTAAATATGAGAAAGGTGTGACGATTCTGCGAAGAGTCAAAAAGACTTGCGAAGACTAACATTTGTAGACCTGCGAAATGTCGCAAGGTAAATCCGAAATTAATGGAAATATTAGATGTACATGAGCTGTCATCCACTATGTAATATCCTATATAAAGAGAAAGGCAGGAGAGAGAAAAGGGAGGATACACTTTAGAGAGGTTAGATATTTTAATGTAATCTCATTTTCTTTATCATCTTCTTCCCCAAAAAACTAGAGAGGAGATTGATTATTAATTTTCTTTATCATCTGAGAGTGTAATCTTGAAAAGAAGAATTACAAAAAAGATTCTAGGAATTAGAAATCAAGCTACGTCATCTCATAAGGTTCAAAAATTAGAAGTCTAGAGTGTCTACTCTTTTTTACGGTATAGTAATTTTCAATTCTCAAATCCTTGTATCTTCTATCTTTCTTTGTTCTGATTTATTCTCAGCAGACGATATAATCTCTCCAAGAATCCATTCTTCTCCATTCATTTAGAACCTATGAATGACGATGTCCTTCTTACTTACCTCAATCAATCTTAAGTAGTTCTCAAATAAAACTAACCTTCTTTAATTAAAGGATTCCAATCCAAACATCATCTCTTAGAGATCGAACACAGATCTAGTTTAAATTTGACTAATCGCTGAACGTTGATTCGAGAAGAAAATCAAGACTTTAAGGAAGAAAATTAGTGATCTCTAGATGAGAACGATCGCATTACTAATTGAATTGAGCAGAGATTTCACAAATCTCTTCTTGGTGTGCAAGTCGAACGAGATGAACTCCTTCATCAAAATACCATACTTTACAAATGAAGAGCAAGTTGCTCTTCTCTTCTGGGTTAATAGTGATGATGAATATTTTAGATACGCCAGAATAACCTAGTTGATGTTAGTCTTCATGCCGAGCATACTTCCTGATTAAAGATATGATATCCTGGATAGAGAAGGTTGCTTATTATACAATTTTGTAAATCGTTAACTTGATTTGCGTAATACGAGAAGAGGCCTGTGTTAGAATTAGAGAGTTGAATAAAAGAACAACTTTTCCAGAATTGAAGAACTCAAACTTGAAAGAATCTCTCCTTCAATAGAATAAATATTCCAAGTTAGAAACAATTATCTAAAGAAGAACTTTAATAATGATGTCACTGCTTTCTAATGGAGGAATGGAAAGGGCCACAATATCCCTTATTCGTATCCTTGTCTCCTTTGAAAAGGTTCCCGAGAATCAGCGAAAATTGAATCAATATCACTAACATTATTGGATGCTTTCATTAGAAGATCTTCTTCCCCAAAAACTAGATCTAGAGCTCTACCAAATATCCATTAATGGAGATTGTAAATGAAATACTAATGTAATCTCAATAATCATAGTGAAGAACCATGGATGTAGATCACATTGATCGAACCATGTAAAAAATGTGTCAATTTATATTTCTAGTACTTATATTTGAAATTTAGATGATTAATAAGATTTAGATCTACAAAATATTATAGGGGGTGTGTTGTAGGAAATCCTGCAACTACAATTGAATCGAGCAATACTTGCTCAGTTGCTCAAATATTGATCCAGCTATCAATGTTTGGTAATTTATCAGTAATTTGTCGAATTGAGCAATACTTGCTCAATTGCACGACAAATTATCAACATTCAATAATTTTCGTCGAATTGAGCGATACTTGCTCAATTGTACGTCAAATCATCAACATTCATTATTTTGTCGAATTGAGCAATACTTGCTCAATTGCTTGTCAAATTCTCGATATTAAGTAATTCGTCGAATTGAGCAATACTTGCTCAGTTGCTCGAATATTGATTCAACTATCAATATTCAGTAATTTATCAGTATTTCGTCGAATCGAGCAATACTTGCTCAGTTGCTCGAATAATCCACATATATTCAGTAACTCATCAATATTCAACAACTCGTCGAATTTACAATATTTGCTCGGATGAGCAACATTAACATTCATGAATCGCTGAGCATTTTTCAATCATGCTCGATTCAACAAAACCTAGACTCATTGTCTAATAGTCAACAACTGAAAAACTAAATACACGTCTGTCATGCAGACTCCACGATTCGTGAGACATCAATCACGTCAAATTGGGGGATAACAACTAGGGTTTTGGTCTGGCGGCCTACAGCACGTGGATTTCATCCACGACGAGAAATGTGCGTAAGTTGTGTAAACGGTTGAAGGAGTTAGCAAAGTAGTGGGTACACGATCCGTCAAGTCTCCACACGACATGGAACTGACTTTACCACGATCTTCCACTTGCCCACTCTTCCACTCATGAAACCGTCACACTTACAGGGATCAAGGTGTTCACAACTATGACAATATAAATAAGTCTTTGAATCCATGATTGAGGACAACGAATGATCACTAGCTATCAGCAATCGTCCACACGAAATTTCTCGAGTAACTACTCTCAAGAATTCATCAATCCATCGAACTTATTCGAACTCCACGGTTCACCAATTATTGCGAAACCTTCAACACATCTACAATCCTTGATCATCATTGATCCCACACAATTCTCAGCTTCCCTCCTACAGATCAACCCATCTCCCTCTTTGCGACCGAATTGACTCTGGAACGGCCATTGACTTGGTTTAGGCCGGAGTACTACAGATTGATCTCTCGAATAAAGCACTCCCTTTGCAGTGCATCTGTGTGAGGTTGAGCAGTTTGCTCGGTTCGAGGATTCTCGACACGCTCGACTCTTCACTTCCCCAAAAAAACCAGCAAATCGTTTTTCCCTATCCACAACATTAAAAATGACCCGAGTATGATTAATCTCTCTAATTTAATCCAATTCACAGTATCAAAGTATCTCATATGGGTGATTCACTAACTTTAGCACAAATCGATTTTTGATTAAATAACTTACTCCCTTCAATATCTCCTTTAGGTTACCAGACAGATCCTCTTCGTTACCATACTTCTCAAATCCTCGTGTAATGGTGGCCAAAGAAAATCCAACTTTCAAATATACAAACTTGAAATATGAATAATGCTCAAGATACCTGTGCGGCTAATTTAAATTATCAATGAGAAAAAAGTGTAGTTCCTTTTGCCTCCCTAGTTTGATGCCTATTTATATTATTTGAGGCATGCCACTACAAGACAAAAAAATACATTTAGAAGTAAAATGGAAAACCCTTTATCCAACTATTTTACTTAATGGCTAATTTTCTCAAGATTAATTAGTGTTAATTTAGGTGATTTGTTGATGTTTATTCCTGTTAACCTATAAATCAACTAATCTTAAATCATCATCAAAACATGTAATATTTTTTTTCTTCGAAAATCTTAACCCATAATCGGTGTACGTTTATGCACTTGTAAACCGATTCTAGAAATCGGTGTATAAGATTTAGAACATAGACCAATTGTAAAATTCAAGAGTTTTTCTGTGATTTTTTTTTTTGCTAGAATTGGTTTACATAAATGCCCACATCAACCGATCTAGGCTTTTCTTTGACTGTTTTGCTCATAACTTCTTCGTCCCATGTTGGAATGACCTCATTCTTTTTGTGTTGAGCTCGTATTTACATGCTCTATATTATAAAGATAAAAAATTCAGCTTTGTGTCGAACATGGTTATTGAATCGGTTTATGCAGACATTTACATAATATGATTCTAGCAAAAAAACATACAAAAAATTGAGTATTCTTCCATACCATAATCGGGCGATACGGGCATGAACATCAACCTATTTTGGTTAAATGTTCTTCAACCATAAAACACATACAGAAATCGGTTGACACGGTCATGAATATGATTTTTGTTAGAGGAAGAGCAAAAAGAGATTTGAGGAGTGCGAAAATCGTTGTCAACTCACTAATTAAACCTGGTTATATATATATATATATATATTTATGAGTCAGACTGAATTACCCTTTCTAGCCACACGAAATTTTCACATATTCGCTTAGCCATCATCATCAAATCTACTCTCATGTTTCGTCTTGTTTTTCTATCTAACCCTAATTACCATTACCGAAGCTTCAACTTTGCATTAATGGCGGTGAGTTTTGTTCTTTCCATTGTAATCACAATAAATTTGCAATCGTTGCCATGTATATAAGAAAATAAATCTACATAAGCTTACACAACAAATGGATACACCATGTAATAGATAGATAAATCTCAGTACCACCAATAGATGACGCAGTGAGATCATGATCTAGAGATTTACGGCAAAGAGGAAAAATGTTGCGACAATTGATTATAACTGTATGGATCCATTAAATCAAAATGGAAGTGTTGCCCGCTATAAGATATGATCCTAATATTGGCCACTATAATAACATTTTTTTCTTTATCAATTTTATTGAATGGTAACAACGATGATTAATGAATAATAGATAGATTTTCATTTTTGATCACCTATGAAACATACACTGATTTTTGTGCACTATCCTTAAATCAATAATTACTATTGTAGGAGCAGAATATCGCGACATCAATATTTTGCGAGAGTAATAAACAACTACATTGCGAAGGCGTCGCAGGTAAGTAATATAAATCACGCAATGGGTGACGATAGTCAAAACATGAGAAAAGTATGAAGACTTGGCGATATTTAGGAGTGTCGCAAGTAAAAACGTTTATAACACTCGCGATACTTCGCGAATTATTCCCGAAAAATCAAGGACAGCTTAGCTGTCATCCACTGTGTATTACCCTATATAAAGGGTTGAATTGGTCTGTTGTGGGGAGAGTTCTTTTTGAATTGTTAAGCAAGTCATGAGGAGAGAGAAAATCTAGAGTGATTGTAATTTCTTTAGATCAGATCTATCTATCCTTGTAAACATTTCAAGAAGATTATCAATAAAAATATATAATTATTCATCTTCAAATGTGTTAATTGAGGAAATTCCGGTTAAGTGAGGGGTGTAGTGTGGGATTTCCTTGTTCATTTACTACATTTGCGCTAGAAACAGGGAATGAGTAGAAGATCAACCTTGTGAATTGGAAGAATCAGGTGTAACAAGAAGAAATTTCGAATAATTCTAAACAATTTACTAAAATTGAGAAATGGCTAGAAGAAGGAATGCATTTTATCAGAACAACCAACGATTGTAAGGAGAAGTGGGAGATTAGTTGGGGAAAGGAGAAATGAAGTAGGTGAACCATCAAGGATAAATGCAAGAGATAGAGAAGAAGGTCAAATTCAACCACCAATTCAACCACCAATTCAACCAAAGAATAGAGTAATAGATTATGATAGAGTGAGCGTGCATACATGGAGATCGATTCTATGGAAGAAAGAGAAGAAGTGCAACAACCGATGAATAATGGACAAGAGGAGAGAAATCGAGAAGAAATGGGAGAAACAAACTTTCATAGAAATGAAGAAATTGTAGCATTAGAAACGTTGAGACAAACAATACATGAGGAAAGGCGTCTAGAAGCTGAAGAACGCGCAAATTTAACGAGGCAAAACCACGAATTAAGGATGGAAAATAGGAGGCTGCAAAATAGAAGATTGAGAAGTAATAACAGATCAAGAATCTTCGCAGAAAACGTTAATGAAGAAAATTTGGAAAGGGAACTAAGTTTTGGCGAAGGAGGTCGTGAAGGAAGAGAAGTAATAGAAGATCGTTATATTCCATGTCCTGATGTTTATGGGTAAAAATCGTTTCTGTCGATTTTCGGTAAATTCCTTAGGTGAGTGAGAAACTGGTTCAAACCCTAAACAAATGTCTTTGCACGTGAGCACTTTATAGATTCGAGAGATCAATCTATACAAGTCCGGCCTAAACCAAGAAATGGCCGTTCCGGACTTGCTTCGGTCACAAAGTGGAGGAGAAGGGTTGATTTGGGGAGGGAAGCAAAGAAAGGTGTTGAGGAGAGTAGTATCTCGACTTGTATCGAAAAAGTGAAAGCTTAGGAAGCTTGCAAGAGATGAAAGCTTTTTGGGAGAGCTTGCAAAGTTGCCTTTATGAGAGTGTAAGTGTAGTATATTTCTCCTGACCGAGACTTGTCGTCTGGTGGAAATAGGTAAGACCTATTTATACAAGTCGAGATTGAAACGTACCCTGGCCTCATGAAGGAAGAGATTAAAGGGTGAAATAATGGGAGGAGGTGGTAACCGCATGTCTTAATGGGCGAAAACGTTTTTCACCATTATTTCCTCTTTTATTTGACCGCTTTATTCCTTTTCACGCTTTCTTAATGTGAGCGTAGTGTACGCCGCATCTTTGTGACCGCCAAACCAAAACCCTAAAGAAGCATCCCCGCTTGTGTCGATGTCTCGAGTGTTGGTTGCATCTTGAGTGCAAGTGGCGCTGCTAGTGGCGCGTGTGGCATGTGCCAATGGCATGTGCGGAATGCCTTGGTGGTAGGTTGCATGGTTTTCAAGTTAGGTTACCAGCGTGTGTGTTTGGCATGTGCCAATGGCATGTGCGGAATGCCTTGGTGGTAGGTTGCACGGTTTGCAAGTTAGGCTACCAGCGTGTGTGTTTGGCATGTGCGGAATGCCTTGGTGGTAGGCTGCACGGTTTGCAAGTTAGGCTACCAGCGTGTGTGTTTGGCATGTGCCAATGGCATGTGCGGAATTCCTTGGTGGTAGGTTGCACGGTTTGCAAGTTAGGCTACCAGCGTGTGTGTTTGGCATGTGCCAATGGCATGTGCGGAATGCCTTGGTGGTAGGTTGCACGGTTTGCAAGTTAGGCTACCATCGTGTGTGTTTGGCATGTGCCAATGGCATGTGCGGCCATGTTAACCTAGTTGCAAGTCTTGCAAGCCTAGGGAGCTATGTTTGGCGTGGGCCAAAGGCATAGCGGCTTGGAAGTATGGCTTGCGACACGTGTTGGCATGTGCCAATGGCACGTGCGGCCATGTTGACCTAGTTGCAAGTCTTGCAAGCCTAGGGCGCTATGTTTGGCGTGGGCCAAAGGCATAGCTGATCGCGGTCGTAAGCGTCAAAAATAAATTACACTTTCTTACTACTCAAAATATAAATATAGCAAGGGCAAGAAAGGATCGATCCCACAGAGAGGTCTAGGTTGTCAAATTGTTATGGTCTCCTATATAAAACACCGAGGATTTTCAGATTTTTATAAACGGAAATAAATAAAAGCAAAACAAATAAAAGTAAACACGCAAATCAATGATGTGAAAATATTGGATAAAGGTTTCATCTTCAATTGTAAACAAGTTTATGAATATATGAATAGAATTCGTATTTAATCTCTCTATCTTCAAAAGCCATAGAATACCTTATTGCAAGAATACTCCGTAATTTCCAAAGTTATCAACACACACATTAGGGCTGCGTATGTGAATTCTACCTAAAGAATAACCTAACGCCTTGCGCTAATCAAGTTCAATTCCTAGGAGCATTAAGTTTCAGAAATAGGCTAATCAATGCAATTGAAATACATTGCGCAAACAATTCGAACAAAGGTCAATTTCTACATATGACTACAAGGATGTATCACTACAACCTAGAATCATATCATGCTACTCGTATTCAAGGTTATCGCTTGATGAAAAACCCTAAAATAGCTATAGATATGGATGTGAGTTCAATTAATTCTAGACTTAACGAAACAAACATTCAATCATATTGCAATACATCAATCATGCAATTATTATAACCCGTAGAAATCAAACGATAATATTGAGAGAAAACTAATTCATAAAAATCATAACTTGGTTGCAAAATCCAACTACATCTTCAACCAATAATAAAAACTTAGTTACTTGTGTTTTTGGAAATCATCATAGAAAGTTTAGAAGAACCTATCATGTGAAACCCTAGAACAAAAGTAGAAGTCTCCCTCATGGAGATATATCCCTAGGTTTGAGAAAGACTTTTCTATTTATATGTTTCTTCAATTCCAAAATGATACTCTTTCCAAATTTAGGTCAAATCTTCTCAAAACCCATCTCCAAGTGGTCCACCAAGCCCATGTGTGAAAATAAATCTCTGGAAATTTTGGGTCTAAAACTAGTCGCCGGATTTGCTGACATCATCGCCGGAATCCGGTCACCGGTCGCCGGAATCCGTCGCCGGAAAATTATCTCTAGCCACCTGAACTTGCCTCCGGCTACTGATGTTGTCACAAGACATTTTACACTTCCAGTATCTCAACTCTGCTTCTCTGCAATTCAAACATTCACAAAATACCACCTAACCCAACTTCTCATTTCTTGCGAAAACGCATCCAAAAGCGTGACTCGTAGCCCATATGTCCGGCCGCCAACTCTTTCGTTCGACTCATACCCCTTTCATGATTCAGTGAAATATTATGATTCACGCTTCCGGTTCCAAAATCCGACAACCGGAACTAGTTCCACCGGCTTACCATTCTTGCTCAGTTTTCGCACTGTTGGTGCAGTCTTGTTCAAAACAATCTCAGGCCAATTTTCACTAGCTCATCATATCACCACAAGCAGCATACCATCCACTGCTCAGTTCAAGCTCTCTGCGTTTGCATTGTTGCCACTGTAATCCCATCATACTTTTCAAGCACCACCAGTACCTCCTTGGCAACTATCCATGCCTGCAATCCATTCACCTGACCTGCAAATCTCAGGCCATTCCCTAGCCTGCAACTGCTTGCAGCTGCAACACAGCTTCCATTCCTATCTTGCATATCAAGCTGCTTCAACACCAACTGTTCCATTCAGCTCTGCCTGTAATGAGCAACACCCCTTATCTGCTCCAATTCCTCTAGTTTCGACTCTACTTCAAGCCGCCAGTCATGACACGACTCAATTCTTCCCCAGATTATGCCACCAACTCATCCCTGGTCTCCATCGACTCACAATTTCTTGTCTTCAGCCTCATTCCATGTCCTCTTCGACTCGGAAAACTGAGCCATTCCTCCCTGAACCTTCGGCTCCTAAAGCGGCACATAACATCTGCAACTTGAGCTACATCCGAGTCTCCAACCGCAGCTGCGATTCCACCAATCTCCATTTCCATACTCAATGCCTACAGAATCATCCTAATACCCTTCTTGTTCACTTCTCTGTTGTAGCTCCTGCGACTCAATCAGCACCTGACCATTCTGCAGCTCCCATTCACATGCTATGTGACTTCAAGACAACCACTGCAACTCACAACCCTACATTCATCTACATGAGTTCATCTGCACTATTTTCTTCTCTCCCTGCATACTGGCACACCACCAGTTTCCATTACAGCACAGCAAGCACCTGCAGTTCCAGCTACAGCATCAACTAAGTCTACAACTCAGTGCACCAGTTCTCGGATTCCACTCCACACACTAACATCACCATCTTGAATAATCACAGCAACATCACTTATTCGAGCTTGTACCAGTTAGCCCATCTCTATTCTTCATCATATCTCGAGATTCAACCACAACGATTCCCAGATCCATCTCTTCTTCTGGATTCAACAGCAGCACCAATCGCCTCTCCCTATGTTGAATAGCAACAATCCATTTCGATCTGGATCTCAATCTCCCTGAGCTTCAACTCTTAAATTGCAGAGCAGCCGTTAATCACTCGAATCAGCATCTCTGACCCATCTGATTTCTTGTTCTTTCTTTACAAACCAGCTCAGATTCGTCCTAATTTCATGTTGTTCTTCAGCGCCTCCAATTCTTGAATTGCCATGAACCCATTCTTAATATTCATAACATAATCGATTGAACAGCAACAAAGCCATTTCATCGATTAAACCCTCATTCCAATCGATCTCGATTCACAGATGCGACATCAACCCTAATTTCTTCTCTGGATTTCGATCTGAGTAATGGTGTTGCTCTTTCTGTTTCAGGCGAGAATAAAGAGCAAGCAATGATGAGAGGAATTATTGCTCTCTGATTTTTAGAGTGGGTGTAAGAAACCAAAACTGCTATTGACACCCCACTTTAGTGGTTAAGGGGTAACCAGCTCATACATGAGTTTGTTGTTCGACGCTCGATTATGGGAAACTGACAGTTCATTCTCCACCTCTTCCTTGCGCAACCTAGTCTGCTCCAGATATGACTAGCTTGTGAATTAGTCTTTTTCGCCATTTTCGCTCCAAATGAATAATTTCCGCTTCTTTTCCTCTGTGCGACTCCAGAGTACCTAATAACTCAAATTCGCACATAAGATATACAATTTACAAGAAAACTAGCGAAGAAAGCGTAACTACTATATAGTAAATACGGTGTATTCTACACCTATCAATAGCGGCTTGGAAATATGGCTTGCGGCACGTGTTGGCATGTGCCAATGGCACGTGCGGCCATGTTGACCTAGTTGCAAGTCTTGCAAACCTAGGGCGCTATGTTTGGCATGGGCCAAAGGCATAGCGGCTTAGAAATATGGCTTGCGGCACGTGTTGGCATGTGCCAATGGCACGTGCGGCCATTTTGACCTAGTTGCAAGTCTTGCAAAACTAGGGCGCTATATTTGGCGTGGGCCAAAGGCATAGCGGCTTGGAAATATGGCTGCGGCACGTGTTGGCATGTGCCAATGGCACGTGCGGCCATGTTGACCTAGTTGCAAGTCTTGCAAGCCTAGGGCGCTATGTTTGGCGTGGGCCAAAGGCATACCCGCTTGGAAATATGGCTTGCGGCACGTGTTGGCATGTGCCAATGGCACGTGCGGCCAGGTTGACCTAGTTGAAAGTCTTGCAAACCTAGGGCGCTATGTTGGGCGTGGGCCAAAGGCATAGCGGCTCGAAATATGGCTTGCGGCACGTGTTGGCATGTGCCAATGGCACGTGCGGCCATGTTGACCTAGTTGCAAGTCTTGCAAGCCTAGGGCGCTATGTTTTGCGTGGGCCAAAGGCATAGCGGCTTAGAAATATGGCTTGCGGCACGTGTTGGCATGTGCCAATGGCACGTGCGGCCATGTTGACCTAGTTGCAAGTCTTGCAAGCCTAGGGCGCTATGTTTTGCGTGGGCCAAAGGCATAACGGCTTAGAAATATGGCTTGCGGCACGTGTTGGCATGTGCCAATGGCACGTGCGGCCATGTTGACCTAGTTGCAAGTCTTGCAAGCCTAGGGCGCTATGTTTGGCGTGGGCCAAAGGCATAGCGGCTTGGAAATATGGCTTGCGGCACGTGTTGGCATGTGCCAATGGCACGTGCGGCCATGTTGACCTAGTTGCAAGTCTTGCAAACCTAGGGCGCTATGTTGGGCGTGGGCCAAAGGCATAGCGGCTTAGAAATATGGTTTGCGGCACGTGTTGGCATGTGCCAATGGCACGTGCGGCCATGTTGACCTAGTTGCAAGTCTTGCAAGCCTAGGGAGCTATGTTTGGCGTGGGCCAAAGGCATAGCGGCTTGGAGATTTGGCATTGTTGCCATGGTGCGCAGGGTGCGGCTTGGTTTGGTATTCTTGCCATGGTGCGCGATATGCGGCTTGGTTTGGCATTGTTGCCATGGTGCGCGGGGTGCGGCTTGATTTGGTGTTGTTGCCATGGTCTGCGGTATGCGGCTTGGTTTGGCATTGTTGCCATGGTGCGCGAGGTGCGGCTTGATTTGGCGTTGTTGCCATGGTGCGCAGGGTGCGGCTTGATTTTGGAATTAGGGTTCTGTGTTGAAAACCCTAATCTGGTATTTTGAAAAAATACCCCTATTAATTATTTACACCTGAGTTAAATGCTCTTATTTAATGTGTTGCGGGTAACACTAGGTCATGGGGTTTTACGATTTTACCCCTTGTCTAAAAACCACCATCAACATTAAGTCCCTGCTTAGCTCGGAACAGGGGCTTTGTTGCGAGGTAAGCATAAGATGGTGACAAACTGTTAACAGCAAAACGTAAGGAAAATTGAAGGAGGCTTGTCTGACCTTTATAAATGGGATTTGGAATCCTTGCCTCTGGTAGTTTTGCACAAATCGGGAGGCTGGCACAATTGGTGGGCCGGTGCAGCTTGGCGACGTTGGGAAGTTGGCGTGAGTTGGGAAGCGAGTGTGCTAGCTGGTGGGACCGGCGCGAAGTGTAGAAGCCGTGCGTGCTTGCAGGCGTGACTTGGGCGGTATTGAGAAGTCGCAATTGGTGGGGCCGGTGCAGCTTGGGCGACGTTGGGAAGTTGGCGTGAATTGGGAAACTGAGTGTGCTAGCTGGTGGGACGGGCACAAAGTGTAGAAACCGTGCGTGCTTGTAGGCGTGACTTGTGCGGCTATTGGGAGGTCGGCGCAATTGGTGGGGCCAGTGCAACTTGGAAACCGTGCTTGCAGGCGTGACTTTGGGCGGCATTGGGAAGTCGCACCCTTTGTGGGCCCGTTTCTTACACGCGTGATTTTGGTGAAAAGGGAAATCCTTCCTTATTTCAAAGTCTTTCACGCCTATATATGTATATATATATATATATATATATATATAAAGCCCCTTTCTCCCCATCCTGCGCTTTATTCTTTCCTCTTTTCATACTAGCGGCAAAGAGAAACCAGCTTCCAGGTATGTCTTCGAGTACTCTTCTCTCTCTCTTTTTTTTTTTTTCACATAGGTATAAACCTTAAGAGTAGGCGCTTCCACAATCCTTGCATATGATTCCTTGGCGTGCCTCTCGTAGAAAATATTGTACGTATGCGACCAAGGGAATACTGCATATATTGTTTGAACCCGTGGGAAATATTGCATATATGAATTTTCGGTCTGAAAGAAATATTTGAACCCCGAAGAAAATACTTGCGTGTGTATTTCGAACCCGTAGAGAACCCCGTATGAATCCCGAAGAAGAATACTGTATATGCTTCATATGACTTCGAACCCGCAGGAAATATTGTATATATGATTTTTGCTTCTTGAGAGAAGTACCACGCGCAGATTTTGAACCAATAGAAAAATGCTCCATATATTTTTGAACCCGAAGAAGGATACTGTAGACACACTTGTACCCGTATAGAATGCCGCGTATATAGTCTCGAACCCGAAAAAAATACTGCGTATATAGTCTTGAACTCGAATAAAATACGTCTTCCTACCCCTTTCTCTTTTTTTTTTTTGGGTACGATTATGTGTCAGGGAGATAACTTCGCCTTTCTTCGTTTGTTTTGTGCAGACATCTTATTACCAAATTGTTACGAAGGAATTCGATAAGATGTTACCTGAACCAAATTTCACTTCGTCGAAGGATGCTCATAATTCCAAGCCGAACATAGATGATGAATTCTTCACTAGAGCCCTCGCCCCTGCTCTGGAGAATCACCCAGGTTTTGTGCCGATTTTGCTAACCGGTGGTGAGGATGACAGGAAGACACGTTCGGTTCGCCCAGAGAGCACCATTCGGTTCTGTCTTCATAAAGGGGTATATTCCTCTTCCAACATTGACTTCAGGATGTGTCAAAGTCCATTGCGTTCTTTTGACAGATGGGTTGAGTTCATGGTGAGCGAGGAGCGTATAAATACCAACTTGACTCGAGCGCAGTCATTGATGCTTTGTCAAGACTTCGGTAAATCTCCGTATTAGGAAGGACATCCCGGGCTTGGTTGCTTTCATCTCCGGATGGTGTTCGAACACCCATAAAATCATATGTAGATGGGGTGAGATAACTTTCTCCTTGGAGAGTGTGGCTCTCTTCTTTCAATCTTCCTAAGAATCGGGAATCTTAGAATCCAATTATCGAAAGTGAGGTGAAGATGCGGGATGACCTGGCCGCTAAGTTGGGGGATTTTTCTCGGAAAGACTCCATTGCGAAGTCGAAGGATTCTGCCCGGAAAGAGGATGAAAGGTGCCCTTACGGTTGGTGGATATCTCAATGGTTTCCGGACGAGTTGGAGCCTGAACAGAAAAGCAGTGATCTTCATGTCGCAGCATTTTTGGCTCTCTGGTTATCCAGAGACATTTTTGATGACGGTTCCGGCAAGAAAGGAATAAGACCGGAGGCCGTTAGAGATTGCTTGTGAAGTTGGCAAAGGGTGAAGTTCTTCCCATTGGCAAGTCGTTCCTTGGTTCCACTCGTATGTGCATCCGGATCACCTATTTGCGAACATGCAAGTTTCGAATGGTTTCATGAAAGTGGATTCATATGTGCACGTTGCTTTTCCGCAAGTCCTCGCTATGGGAGCACTTCGAGAAGTATGCTCCGAAACCGCCGCCTTCGCTTCCGTGAGTTGGGGGGGCTCTCGAATTCTTCGATGGGTGAACAGGCGTCCAAGAGTTGGCGTGAGCTTGGTTAGTTTTCTTGATAAGTTGCATGAAATCAATTTTCGTCCATGGGGGCCGATCCATAAGTCAGTGATTCAAATGGACACCTTTGCTTCTCGCTCCGCTCACGTCTTTGTCTTGATGACGATTTGAGTCTTGGTGAAAACTGTTCATTCGTAGCTGCTCGCCCTGGTTATATACCATCTTTCTTCGTGGGATCTTTCCAGATAACTGCTTATAATATTGACCGTGCTGCTTGTCACATGGGTTTCGATCAAGGGGTGCCTCTTGTTTACCGGCCAGTGATCCCTAAAGATTCATTGCGCGTCGCCCTTGACGCCAGTGTCCTTAAGCCGGGTATCCGTCTTTCCTTCTTTCAAATGGGAAGAGTAACTTCGACGACCTTCGGCTATAATGAGTTTTGGTGCAACGAGTTTACTATTATCCGAGATTTTGTGAATAACGTGGTGGAAAACGTTCGTTGCAAACCTTCCCCGAGCAGCTCGAAGGAGTATCCAATGTTGAGAGATCCCAAGCGAAAGTTACCTAGCAATTCGGAAAGCCCCCAGGCCAAGGAACGGAGAACGAAGAACCGTGCTGGCGGGTTCCGGACGGTTTCACAAGATCCTCCCACGGCTCTTGTGTCTTTTAGTTCTTCCAATAACCAGGTATGTGTCGCCTCTTCATTGGTTTGTCTCAAAACACGTGAATTTCGGCTGAGAATATGTGTCTTGTTTCCTCCAGGGCTTCGGTAGTGTTAATGCTTTCGCTTCCCTTGCACGTTGCCAGGAGACGACAGTTTCTTCAAGGAATTCCGGCGGCCGAGCCTACTCATAGCGGTGATGAGTCGAGAAAGAAGAAAGTTCAACAAGCGAGAGTGATTCCTCTTTGGCAAAGACCGGTTCTTCTTCGGGAAGTGGTTCGGTGAGTTTCGCGCTTCTTTTCTTTCTTCTTCTTCTTTTTTCTTCTTTTGAAAAATGTCTAACTCAAGTTTGCGGGAGGAATCCGGTTCGGAGGACGATTAAAGGGGTGGAGTCACACGAAAACTTGCCTTTGGTGACCACCGTCGGTGACTTGGAGATGAGAGTTAGCCAATTGCCGGGCACAGACGTGGTTCAAACGGTGGATGATTCTCTGATGGTTGTTTCCGTAGACATGGAAGAAGACCCTTTGCGAGTCGTGAGGCCACTTGCAGGCGCCATTTTTGATCCCTCGTACTTGGTTCCTTATCCAGGTCATGTGCTGGTTGGCGGCTTCAGCGTGTTTGGCTAAGCATGAGGCGTTGTACACCGAATAACAGGAGAAGCACGGACATATGGCTACAAACAAGAAAGTTACTAGTCGATTTGTGTCTTTGGTTAAGCGTGTGGAAGAGGCTTTATCTTCCATTGAGGATATGCGTGAGGTAACTTGGTCACACCGTTTACGAAGACGTTATTGCCGACTGGGAGCACCATCGCGACGTGTGCGTAGAAAAGGAGTTTAATACTCCGTGGTTTGTCGAAGGCCTTTCCGAGATCAAAAGTTGAAAGATGCAGCAATCGAAAGCCTTTCCGCCGAGGAGATTGCATGACAGGAGATGGAACTCGAAAAGCTTTCCAAGATGTTGACTATGAAGAGAGCGGCTCTTGAGGACGCAAAGTTGACTTTTTCCAAGAAGAGCAGACTTGTTGTTGGACGATTTTCCTTGAACGTTTTTCCGTTAAACTTTCATTTAGGTTCTTTTTTTTGAAAGACATATTGGATGTCCGGTTCAAAACTTGACCTTTGATAAACAATGTGGTAGCTTTTTAGGGTATTGGATTATTTAGGGATGAATGGTTTTGGTAATATGACTCACGATTATGTTTTGGGAAAAGAATATTGCTTTTATGAAAGTGTGTGCTAGAAATAGGCACAAGACTCGGTAGCATGACGGTTTTACTAAAAACCTAAAAATAGATTGTATATCTTGCCCGGTCTGAATTTACTCACTTCATAGGTTTTGCGAACACGCCCCTCTCCATGAAAAAGGCGGTTCTTTCTTTGGTGGCTTTCTTTGGTAGCATCCCCAAACAAGTCCCCACCTGGTAGCTTCTTGGCGAGTCCCCGGTTTTACGGTGTAGTTTTAACAACCGATAACCGGGTTGTCCGAGTCGGACCGGGTCGCAAGTCCCCAATCGGGGTAGCATCTTCAACGAGTCCCCCAGTTTCGGTGTAGTTTTACAACCGGTAACCGGTCGTCTGGCGATTGTTTCGGATCGAGTCGCTTTCCCCTACCATCTTGACATCTGGGTCGAAGAACGAGATCGACAGTCTGACATTGTAGCCGATAGATCGATCCTCCCGCTGTGGTCGCCAATTGTTTATGGGTAAAAATCGTTTCTGTCGATTTTCGGTAAATTCGGTAGGTGAGTGAGAAACTGGTTCAAACCCTAAACAAATGTGCTGCACGTGAGCACTTTATAGATTCAAGAGATCAATCTGCATAAGTCCGGCCTAAACCAAGAAATGGCCGTTCCAGACTTGCTTGGGTCACAAAGTGGAGGAGAAGGGTTGATTTGGGGAGGGAAGCAAAGAAAGGTGTTGAGGAGAGTGGTATCTCGACTTGTATCAGAAAGTGAAAGCTTAGGAAGCTTGCAAGAGATGAAAGCTTTTTGGGAGAGCTTGCAAAGTTGCCTTTCTGAGAGTGTAAGTGTAGTATATTTCTCCTGACCGAGACTTGTCGTCTGGTGGAAATAGGTAAGACCTATTTATACAAGTCGAGATTAAAACGTACCCTGGCCTCATGAAGGAAGAGAGTAAAGGGTGAAATAATGGGAGGAGGTGGTAACCGCATGTTTTAATGGGCGAAAACGTTTTTCACCATTATTTCCTCTTTTATTTGACCGCTTTATTTGTAGGATCATAATATCGCCACAACAACAATTCGCGAAGACAACCGACAACAACATTGCGAGGGAGTCGCAGAAGATTAATAATGAATGACGCATTGGATGACGATAGGAAGATATGAAATCTGGCGAAAGGTAAGAGGTGTCGCGAATACGAATACTTGTACGCCTGCGACACTTCGCGAGACATTCCCGAAAATAAAGGACAGCTTAGCTGTCATTCACTATGTATTACCCTATATAAAGAGGTGAGTGAATCTGTTGTAGGGGAGAGGTCTTTTGGACAGGAGAGCAAGTCATTAGGAGAGAGAAATAGAGAGAATTTTTGTAAGTTCTTAAGTGTAATTCCATTTTCCTGTGTAAAGATTCAAGAAAGTTATTAATAAACATTCATAATTGTTCATCTATCATCTTTTGAATGGATTAGTTTAACAAAATATAGTGAGGGGTGTATTGTGGGATTTCCTGCAACTACATATTGGCGCTAGAAACAGGCTTTGAACAGCATTAAAAGAAGAGAATTAACAAGAAAGAAATTTGAGATAATTTTCAAAGAATTTAACAAAAGAGAAATGGCTAGAAGAAGAAATGTACTTGAACAACCGGTGAGAAGAAGTGGAAGACTTGCTGGAGAAAGGAGAAATGAAAGAGGAGAATCGTCAAGGATGAATATGAGGAATGATGAAGAGAATCATGTCCAAGCTTTAATTCCACAGGTAGCAAATGAAACTGTGGATTACGATAGAGTAAGTGTGCACACTTGGAGGACGGATTCTCGAGGATGAAAGGGAAGAAGAGCAACAATTGGTAAACAATGGACAAGGAGAAGAATATCAAAGAATGAATGGAGAAATGAATCCAGGAAATGAAGAACTCACGAGATTGGAAACATTGAGACAAACGATACATGAAGAGAGGCGACTAGAGGCGGAGGAACGAGCAAACTTGACAAGACAAATCATGAATTAAGAATGGAAAATATAAGATTGCAAAATAGAAGATCGAGAAGCACTGCGAGATCGAGTTCAAGATCGACTAGGGAAGAAAGAAGGAGAGCCTTACCAACGAAATTACGAGGTAGAAAACCAACGGGAAGCACAAAATCTCAGCTCGAACATCATGAAAGAAGAGAGGACGCAGAAGATCGTTATATTCCCCATCCCGAGAATTTCCAAGATGAGCGAGAATGAAGAAAATCGAGGAACTAGGCGATCTCGGGGGCCAAATGATCCAGCGGCGAAGGAAGAGCAATCTTTGCATGGAAGAGAAGCATTGAGAAGGCAAAAAGAGATCGTGGACGACATTGAGAAACATTATGCTTTAACAAGCACGCTTAGCCCGAGAGAGAGAGAGTAAGAGCGAAGTGGAAAACCAAGAATTGGAAGAAGCAATCCGGCAAAATAATCACGACAACCGAGAGAGGAGGCGAGCACAAGATCGTGTCAATAGAAATACCAATGGAGAATACGACGGGATGCGAGAGGAGAGTTGATAGAGAACCCAAAAGAGAGAACAATAGATATAATGGTGTGCGAATTGATGAAAGAGACGAAGGAGAAAGTCGCAGAGAAAGGAGAGAAGAAAATAGTGGACAAGAAGGTCAAAACAGGCATGAACGCAGGAGGCGAGAGCGCGAGCTAAAAAGACCAGCGGGAATCAAATCCCGAGGAAAATGAGCAAATCTTGAAAGAACTAGCGAAATGAGAGAATTGTTAAACGGTAGGAAGGAAGGAGGAAGAAGACAGTTGGATGAAGCCATCGCAGTAAGCTGCGAAGACTCCTTTCACAATAGAAGTACAAATGGGAGGAATACCACCTAAATGCAATCGCTGCATTAACCAACATTTTCGATGGAACAACCCGTGCGATACAACACATCAAGGCTTATATGAGATGTATGTTACAATGGGAGAATCATGATGCCATATTGTGCAAATACTTCGCATCAAGCTTAATTGGAGAAGCATTGAAATGGTTTGAAGGATTACCGAGAAACACAATCTCGTCATTTAACCATCTACAAACTATTTTCTTGGGAGCGTATATAAGTAACAATTCCACGTGACCAGGAATTGAAGATGTATTCGGATTGAAACAAAGAGTTGGCGAGAGTTTAAGACATTTGACAATGAGATGGAGGACAATGTGCGGTGAAATGGCCGGAAGGGTAGAGGAAAGATATCTCATTTTATCATTTGTAAATGCTCTTATTATGCAACAAGTTTGTTATACATTCAAATATTCGAAATTAAAAATACGATTACGATGGCCGAGCTGCGAGAACTCCAAGAAGAATACATTGCTTTGGAAGAAAGACAAAATGAAATGGAATCATACCCGATTACGAATACAAGTTCGAACGCTGCGAACGCAAGTTTATTACCAAAATTTTTAAATTCAGTGGCGACCACTTCGCAAGGGCAACCGGAAAACAGAGTTGACGATGGACAGCAGAAAATAGTGGCAATGGGAAGCCGAGATCGGAGGAGTTTGATAGAGAAAGGAACTACTACAACCGCGGCAACAATAATAAAATTCGAGAGATTAGATCATATGCAAGAAACTTATGGAGGACAAAGGCGAGAATAACCATGGAAGGCCAAGAAATCGCAGTGGTATGGGAAGAGATCGTAATGCCACCACTAAATGCTAGTGTTGAGAAAATTTGGGAAGCTATACTTGTAATGGAGGATGTACCACCACCATGGAATGCGGGAGTGAACCACCACCAAGTGACGAAGTCATGAATATTGTTCTTACCATCGTTTTCATGGACATCTAACAAATGATTGCGAAACATAAAGAGAATCATCCTCGAATGATTGATCGGGGAAATTGGCTCATTTTCTAAAAAATGAAGAGAAAGGGAAGCAAGTACTAACAACATCACCATCGAAGTGCAAAGAACAGTTTCAAA
Source organism: Papaver armeniacum (assembly GCA_023531295.1). Taxonomy (NCBI): domain Eukaryota; kingdom Viridiplantae; phylum Streptophyta; class Magnoliopsida; order Ranunculales; family Papaveraceae; genus Papaver; species Papaver armeniacum. The sequence goes on along the minus strand of JAJJWW010006377.1, from coordinate 102,188 downwards.
GAAGGAAAAGAAGCATTCGTAATAGAAGTGGGAACAAAGGCCAAAAATCTATTTTGCAACTCTATAGTTCATTCATATCGTACAATTGAAGATTTTCACGATAATGTGCTTAGTAGAGTATATGCAAGAGATTTTCATAACAAAGAAGTGATGAACTTAACTCGAGAAAAGTCGCAATTGAAAGATTGGCAACTAAAAATTATTTCTTTCTCTCACGACGAGATACCCAAAGGAAGAGAAGCACATGATAGCCCGTTGGTGGTGCGACTAGACATTAATCCAAGACCAGTTGATGGAGAAGATGACGAAGCGAGAAAATTGTTGGGCAATCAATAGAATCCTAATCGACACCGGTAGTTCGGTGAATATTCCGTTTTACCATACTTATAAGACCATGGGTGGAGAGGATGAAAATTTGATTCCTTCAACGTACAAAATCTACGGTTTTAACGGCACAAATAACAAACCTAAAGGAGAGGTTCACATGAGGATACCTTTACAAGGGTTATCAGCTGACATTTTATTTTGCGTGGTTGACGTGGAATCTCCTTATAACGCATTAATCGGGCGACCATGGCTGCACGAAATCTTGGGAGTAGCATCAACATACCATCAATGCATAAAATTTCCCCATCCAAATGGTATTGGAATTATAAAGGGAGATTGGAAGGAAGGTCAGAAATGTTATGAGGTTGACGTAGAGAGTCATGAAGAGAGAAATGCTAAAAGGAAAGGTTGGAAACAGAATATCAAAGATGAACGAGAGAAAAGAGAAGCTGATGGTGGATACTATAGAGATAAGAAATGAAGAAGCATCGCGAAGTGCCGCAAGAATAGGCGAATGTTACGATCTTTGCAACGATAATTGGTTGTAGTTCATCGCGAAGTTCCGTGGAAACATCGAGAAGTGCCGCAGATGAATGCATGGAAGCAGGCGAACGTTACGATGGGAAGGAGTCCTTCAAGGATTGGGATAACGCTGAGGCAAAGAGTACAATGAACAAAAGGCATAAAAAGTAAGCTGAATGGTCTGTGATAAGTAATCGACAAAGGTATATCAAAGGCAAGACTAAGAAGAAATGATACGTGAGAATTTCGACAAGAAGATTGTACAAGAATCTGAGGCAAAAATGAATGAACAACATTGTGCGATGTCTTCGCAAATTAAATATCAGACAACAATTAAATATGAATGATTGAATGATTTAACAACAATGAATGAAAAAATTAATGGGACGAACCTTTATGGCGTACACCCTAGTTCGCGAATTACATTTCGTAAGAGGCAAATGTAAGACCTAAAGTGCGTCATATAAGGGGGTATCTCTTAACATGGCTCAGGGAAAAGGTTACACCGCCCCGGAACTGGGTCATGCAGATTTGGGGCCCATGAAAGCCTATCCGGAGGAGATACCTTGGATTCCCAACTATATATGTAGGTTATACCCTGGTTGGGCGACCGAGGTCTCTTTCAAGGAGTCGGCGTATGATCAAGGAGCCGAGGTACACGGTTGAGTCAAGAGTGCGGGGAGCATGGAACTTCCTTACCACTCTTGACAAGTCTTGGCACATCTTTCGGCCCGAAGAAAACTCCACTTAGGGTGCAGCCTTGTAACCATAAACTCTATAGGTATAAGGGATAAGAGGCTGCGAAAACAAGCCGGTTGTTGTTAATGCCGGATGGGAGGAGCTAGCCTTGTATGGCCGATGTACGCCTCCTTGAAGGGGCAACCGGGGAGGTGATAAGGGCGGCACCCTCCATTAGGGAGCTGATAAGTGCCAAAGACGCAAATGTCACGAGGCTTTGTTTTCGCAAGGAAACTTAGGCTTGTCATATTTGTGCAATGATCCTGCAGAGGCAATAATACTAACGCGAGGGTAAGACGAGATCAATGGGTCCTTACATGCAAGTGTAAAGACGTCCTGCGATTTCGTCGCAAGACGACAATGTCATGGGGCTTTACTTTCGCAAGAGAATTTAGGCTGTCATATTGTCGCAAGCCAAATATCCTGCAGAGGCAAAAATACTTGAATAATGATAAGACAAGGTCAATGGGTTTTTACATGCAAGTGTAAAGACGTCCTGCGATCTTGTCGCAATAAAGGGTGCGAGTAAGACCTTTACTTAGGAAGGTCAAGCTTAGAAGTCCACCAAAAATGATAAGGCGAGACCAAAAAATCTCTTCTTTAATGAAAAGTTCTTGCGATTTCATCGCAATTATAAATTTAAACATCATTCTGATCGAAAGAAGGAAGTGCGAATCTCGAAATTTCATTCTTTCATCGAAGATGCATAACGAGGCAAATATGGGGATGGAAAAGATGAAATATTGTTATCCATCTTCCAATGAAAGAGTTATACATTAATAATATTAGCCAATTATATTACAAGGAAAAACTGCCAAGAAAGGGGAATGAAGATGGAATTTACGGACAACAAACCCAAGAAGTTTACAAAAAGACACGAAATGCACGAGATATTACACGCAGCTGAAAGAAACAAAAAGAATTATCTCTTTGGCGATTCTTCTCTCTATCTCGATCCTTCAATTCTATTATTCTCGCCGCTAAATTTTCTTCTTGGCTTCACTATCGAAATGTCGAGACAGGCAAATTCTCGGGAACTTCTTCGGAAAGCCAAGGATATGTAGAAAGAGGGATTTTATGATCTTTACAAACATACTCCATGGCTTCATTGCGAAAACGAACGGCATCATTATTAAAATTCGCCACTTGTAGTTTGAAACCCATTCTTCAACTTGGAATATTTATTCTCGCGAAGGTTGAGATTCTTTGCGAGTCACTTTCTCAGATTCAAGTTCTTCAATCCTTGCTTGAAATCTTTTTCGGACTACGCAAGTAGACAACGATAAGTCAACAACTCAACAACAATATTACGAGGTAAGAAACAATGGGTATAATAAATAACCTCCTCTCACGGATATTATATCTTTAACCAAGGAAGTATGCTCGGTATGAAGACTAACATCAACACCTAAATTATTCCTGGCATTATCTAAGATTTTCGCGGCCCAAGCGAATTCATCATCATTATTTATAATAAGAAGTGAACGAATTTGGTTTTCTCGCTCAATAAGTAAAGAATTCTGTCGAAGCAATTCATCTCGCTCCATTTGCACTTCGAGAAGGGACTTTTGAAATGTTGCTAATGCCTGGGAACCATTATTAGCAATGCGATCTTTGTCATCTATATGGTCACTAATTTTCTTCCTTAAAATTTTGGCTACCTCATGAGATTCGAGATACATTTGTTTAAACTGGTTGGTCGTACTTAAACTAGATCGTGCTCAATTTCTAAGAGGCGGTACTTGGTTTGGAGTTCATTTAATGAAAGAGTATTAATTCGCTCGACGAACTACTTAAAGAGTTGTTGAGATGAGCGAGAAGAGTATCATTATCCATAGGCTCGGGAAATGAATGGAGAAGAATAGCTTCTTCGGAGAGGTTATATACATCTGCGAAAGTGATAAGTCGTAGCAACGGAAATTGATAAAATAAAATAATAAGAGGGAAAAAATTTTTATACCATAAAGTTGCTTGATTAGCATTACGGAGAGTGGTAACTTTGTCTTTACTCGCGTAAAACTCGGTCTCCAATTGTTGGATCTTTTCGCGATATCTCGCAGACTCAACTTCTAATTCTTTGATCCTTGTGCAAGATTGGGTATTCTTTTTCAATTGAATGTTATACCTCCTCTCAAGATCCGAGGCAACCACAAAAAGAAGTTTTTCCAGCCTGCGAAGAAAGATAAAAAGGCTATTAAGATATAAATTAAAAAATAAAGTTGGAAGGGAAACATAAGATCGAACATACCAACGAATTAAGTGCATTTAAGAAGCTAGGGGATACAGATCTAGAAACTCCTTTGAAAGAGTCATTGCCATCCAGTAGTGTAGCATTGCATACGGTGGCGAGGCTCTCGCATATAGAAGTCAGGTGAGTATCTCCAATTCCTTGAAGAGAATCCGAGAAGATCTTGAACAATTGATCCATAGGAGAATTGGCTGATTGAGCTTCATTTTGGAAAGTTGAATCCAAAACATTATCATTATCATCTTCATCGGAAGACTCGAACTTGAGCTAAGATGAGAGGAAGGCCGAGCTTTTCGCTTCTTAGATGGTGGAGCGGAAGACTTATCCTTGCGTGCATTGGCTTTAGTTTTGCCTTTAACCTTGCGGCTATCGTTTCCTCGCGTCAACCTTCGCATACAAATGAAGATAAGAAATAGAGGCAACAATATTGTTAAGTAATACAAAAAGGATATTTCTTACTTCATCCGTAGCGATCGAAGTATTGCCAAGGTGCTTGCCGGTGGATTTGCCTTGTAACTTTTCCTCGCCTTGGCAATCTAGAAAATTTACAAACTCAATGAATACAAGAGGAAAGGGGGATTGCAAAATCAAACTATGGAGACATACCTCTTTCGTCTCCTCGGGCCACTTAAATTCCCAAGGATGATAGCCTGCGAGATTTGCAGGGAGTACATGCGAACCTGCTATGTAGGGTCCACTTAAGAGCAAAGGAACAACCCACCACCTCTCATCTTTAGAGTGGCGAGGAGTAGTGTTCTTACCCGAATGCCGGTCGATATCTTGCATAAGTAATTTATCCTCGGGGATATTATCTTTTCTCTTCAACCGAGCGCCCAGACAAGATTTCTTATTTCTCATGCCTATTACTTCATAATTTTCAAAGAAGTTTTCCACGGTGTATTTCTCGGGGATTATTTCTAAATTTACATATTCGGGATCTCTGCACCGTTAGGGTATAGAGATCCTTTGCCAGCCACGACCGGCAAACTCGAGCATTAGGCGGATACAATCGCCGCATAGTTGATAGACGACTCGCGAGAAGTTCGGATGGGAAAGGATTTCATAAAAAAGTGGCATCTCGGGATCATATAAAGGAATGGGAAGTCCTGCGAGAAGTTGACCTAGCGAAACAATAATATTGTGATCATCACATTGATGATCAGAGAAAAGCTTGGCAGTGAGTATAGATGAACCTTTTTGATTAGGAATGATAGAAAGGGTGAAACCTTGATCTTGCAACTTCTTCTGAATCTCAATAAAGCGAGGTTTGTACATACGACTAAGTGAAGCCATTATTAATATGGGGATGGATAAAAAATCGAAGAATAAGATATGATAAAAAAAAAAAAAAGATCGAAGATTTGCAGTAATAGAAGCACAGCTTGCAAAAGAAGAAGATAAAAGAAAAGTTGCAGAGAGAAGACGAAAGAGGAAAAGAGAAAGATATGAAAAATATATATAGAGAGAAAAATCCTCGGGGGAAACGAGAGCATTTAATGTGAGAAGGGACGTGAATGGTCAAGAATAAACGATTGAAAGAGACGTGTCAGGAATAGAATAGAGGAGTAGACATCTGTGATAAAGTCCGTATGGAAAGATAAAACTGAAACAAGTACAAATAAACGATTTAGGCGGTTCAAAAATATTGATTCTCATGACATTCTCTCCTTCGCAGAGAAGACATGAGAAGAGGCAAGATGTATGATCATAATATCGCCACAACAACAATTCGCGAAGACAACCGACAACAACATTGCGAGGGAGTCGCAGAAGATTAATAATGAATGACACATTGGATGACGATAGGAAGATATGAAATCTGGCGAAAGGTAAGAGGTGTCGCGAATACGAATACTTGTACGCTGCGACACTTCGCGAGACATTCCCGAAAATAAAGGACAGAATTAGTTTGTCATTCACTATGTATTACCCTATATAAAGAGGTGAGTGAATCTGTTGTAGGGGAGAGGTCTTTTGGACAGGAGAGCAAGTCATTAGGAGAGAGAAAGAGAGAGAATTTTTGTAAGTTCTTAAGTGTAATTCCATTTTCCTGTGTAAAGATTCAAGAAAGTTATTAATAAACATTCATAATTGTTCATCTATCATCTTTTGAATGGATTAGTTTAACAAAATATAGTGAGGGGTGTATTGTGGGATTTCCTGCAACTACATTATTCCTTTTCACGCTTTCTTAATGTGAGCGTAGTGTACGCTGCATGCTGTGACCGCCAAACCAAAACCCTAAAGAAGCATCCCCCGTTTGTGTCGATGTCTCGAGTGTTGGTTGCATCTTGAGTGCAAGTGGCGCTGCTAGTGGCGCGTGTGGAATGTGCCAATGGCATGTGCGGAATGCCTTGGTGGTAGGTTGCACGGTTTGCAAGTTAGGTTACCAGCGTGTGTGTTTGGCATGTGCCAATAGCATGTGCGGAATGCCTTGGTGGTAGGTTGCACGGTTTGCAAGTTAGGCTACCAGCGTGTGTGTTTGGCATGTGCGGAATGCCTTGGTGGTAGGTCGCACGGTTTGCAAGTTAGGCTACCAGCGTGTGTGTTTGGCATGTGCCAATGGCATGTGCGGAATGCCTTGGTGGTAGGTTGCACGGTTTGCAAGTTAGGCTACCAGCGTGTGTGTTTGGCATGTGCGGAATGCCTTGGTGGTAGGTTGCACGGTTTGCAAGTTAGGCTACCAGCGTGTGTGTTTGGCATGTGCCAATGGCATGTGCGGCCATGTTAACCTAGTTGCAAGTCTTGCAAGCCTAGGGCGCTATGTTTGGCGTGGGCCAAAGGCATAGCGGCTTGGAAGTATGGCTTGCGACACGTGTTGGCATGTGCCAATGGCACGTGCGGCCATGTTGACCTAGTTGCAAGTCTTGCAAGCCTAGGGCGCTATGTTTGGCGTGGGCCAAAGGCATAGCGGCTTGGAAGTATGGCTTGCGACACGTGTTGGCATGTGCCAATGGCACGTGCGGCCATGTTGACCTAGTTGCAAGTCTTGCAAGCCTAGGGCGCTATGTTTAGTGTGGGTCAAAGGCATAGCGGCTTGGAAATATGGCTTGCGGCACGTGTTGGCATGTGCCAATGGCACGTGCGGCCATGTTGACCTAGTTGCAAGTCTTAAGAGCCTAGGGCGCTATGTTTGGCGTGGGCCAAAGGCATAGCGGCTTGGAAATATGGCTTGCGGCTCGTGTTGGCATGTGCCAATGGCACGTGTTGGCATGTGCCAATGGCACGTGCGGCCATGTTGACCTAGTTGCAAGTCTTGCAAACCTAGGGCGCTATGTTTGGCGTGGGCCAAAGGCATAGCGGCTTAGAAATATGGCTTGCGGCACGTGTTGGCATGTGCCAATGGCACGTGCGGCCATGTTGACCTAGTTGCAAGTCTTGCAAGCCTAGGGCGCTATGTTTGGCGTGGGCCAAAGGCATAGCGTCTTGGAAATATGGCTTGCGGCACGTGTTGGCATGTGCCAATGGCACGTGCGGCTATGTTGACCTAGTTGCAAGTCTTGCAAGCCTAGGGCGCTATGTTTGGTGTGGGCCAAAGGCATAGCGGCTTGGAAATATGGCTTGCGGCACGTGCGGCCATGTTGACCTAGTTGCAAGTCTTGCAAACCTAGGGCGCTATGTTGGGCGTGGGCCAAAGGCATAGCGGCTCGTAAATATGGCTTGCGGCACGTGTTGGCATGTGCCAATGGCACGTGCGGCCATGTTGACCTAGTTGCAAGTCTTGCAAGCCTAGGGCGCTATGTTTGGCGTGGGCCAAAGGCATACGGCTTAGAAATATGGCTTGCGGCACGTGTTGGCATGTGCCAATGGCACGTGCGGCCATGTTGACCTAGTTGCAAGTCTTGCAAGCCTATGGCGCTATGTTTGGCGTGGGCCAAAGGCATAGCGGCTTAGAAATATGGCTTGCGGCACGTGTTGGCATGTGCCAATGGCACGTACGGCCATGTTGACCTAGTTACAAGTCTTGCAAGCCTAGGGCGCTATGTTTGGCGTGGGCCAAAGGCATAGCGGCTTGGAAATATGGCTTGCGGCACGTGTTGGCATGTGCCAATGGCACGTGCGGCCATGTTGACCTAGTTGCAAGTCTTGCAAACCTAGGGCGCTATGTTGGGCGTGGGCCAAAGGCATAGCGGCTTAGAAATATGGCTTGCGGCACGTGTTGGCATGTGCCAATGGCACGTGCGGCCATGTTGACCTAGTTGCAAGTCTTGCAAGCCTAGGGCGCCATGTTTGGCGTGGGCCAAAGGCATAGCGGCTTGGAGATTTGGCATTGTTGCCATGGTGCGCAGGGTGCGGCTTGGTTTGGCATTGCTGCCATGGTGCGCAGTATGCGGCTTGGTTTGGCATTGTTGCCATGGTGCGCAGGGTGCGGCTTGATTTGGCGTTGTTGCCATGGTGCGCAGTATGCGGCTTGGTTTGGCATTGTTGCCATGGTGCGCAGGGTGCGGCTTGATTTGGCGTTGTTGCCATGGTGCGCAGGGTGCGGCTTTATTTTGGAATTAGAGTTCTGTGTTGAAAACCCTAATCTGGTATTTTGAAAAAATACCCCTATTAATTATTTACACCTGAGTTAAATGCTCTTAGTTAATGTGTTGCGGGTAACACTAGGTCATGGGTTTTTACGATTTTACCCCTTGTCTAAAAACCACCATCAACACCTGAAGATCTACAGAATGGTCAAAATGACGGAAATCAAGAAAATAGGCAGCGTCAAGGGCGAATGATCCAATTAATGAAGAAAATCAGGAAGAAGAAAGAAGAATATTGCTTGGGAGAGAAACACGAAGGAAACAAAAGGAAATTGAAGATGACATTGAAAAACATTATATTGAACAAGCACGTTTATCTCGCGAGAGGGAAAGATTGAGAGCAGAAATGGAAGAACAGGAATTGGAGGAAGCGATTCGGCGGGAATAATCATGACAATCGAGAAAGAAGGCGCGAGCAAAATCGCAACAATGGAAATATTAACGAAGAATATGAAAGAGTACAAAGGAGAATTGGTAGACAACCAAGAAGAGAAAATGATAGATAGAATGGTGTGCACATTCGCGAACGAGATGAAGGAGAAAGTCGTGGAGAAAGAAGAGAAGAGAATGTTGAACAAGAAAACCAAGATAGGCGTGAACGCGAAAGGAGAGAAACAGCTAAAAAGACCAATGAATCCGAACACCGAGGTAAATGAACAAATTTTAAGAGAATTGGCGGAGATGAGAGGAATGTTGAATAGTAGAGGAGGTGAAGGAAGAAGACAATTGGATGAGGCAATCGAGGAAGCCGCAAAACCCCTTTTTACTTTAGAGGTGCGATTAGGTGGGATACCCCCAAAATGAAATTTACTGCGTTAACCAAAGATTTTTGATGGAACAACTTGCGCAATAAAACACATCAAAGCGTATGTAAGATGTATGTTACAATGGGAAAGTCATGACGCTATATTGTGCAAATATTTCGCATCAAGCTTAACAGGAGAAGCACTGAAGTGGTTTGAAGGTTTACCAAGAAACACCATCACGTCATTCAATCATCTACAAGCTATATTCTTAGGGGCATACATAAGTAATAACTCCTCGCGACCAGGAATTGAAGATGTATTTGGGCTAAAACAAAGGGTTGGTGAAAGTTTAAGGCACCTAACTGTGAGATGGAAGACGATGTGTAGCGAGATGGCCGGAAGAGTAGATGAAAGATATCTCATTTTATCATTTATAAACGCTATGTTCGCAACCAACTTTGCTATATATTCAAATTTTTAGAGTCAAGAATACAATCACGATGATGGAGCTGAGAATTGCAAGAAGAATATATTACTTTGGAAGAAAGGCAAAATGAGGTGGAGTCGTACCCGATTGCGAATACAAGTTCAAATCTTTGCGAATGCAAGTTTGTTACCAGTACACACAGTGGCGAGTACCTCGCAAGGGCAACAGGAGGAGTGATAAATGATGGACAGCCAAAGTTGGTAGCCATGGGAAGCCGAGATCAAGAAGAGTTTGAAAGAGAAAGAAATTACTACAACCGTGGCGGCAATAACAAAATTCGGAGACTTGATCACTCGCAAGAAACTTATGGAAGTCAAAAACAGAATTATCATGGAGGTCAACGACGTCATAGAGTAGTATGGGAAGAAATCAAGATGCCACCACTGAATACTAGTGTGGAAAAAATATAGGAAGCTATACTCCTGATGGAAAACATACCTGCACCATGGAACATGGGGAGTGAACCACCACCAAGTGATAGAAGTCATGAATTCTCGCTCTTACCACCGTTTTCATGGACATTTGACAAATGACTGAAAACATAAAAAGAATCATCCTTAGAATGATTGATCAAGGAAAGCTGAATCACTTTCTAAAAAGTGAAGAGAAAGTTCAACAATTGCCACCACCACCATCAAAGGGGAAAGAAACGTTTGGGGCGAAAGCTAAAAATTTATTTTGTAACTCCATTGTTCACTCATATCGCACAATTGAAGATTTTCATGATAATATACTCAGTAGGGTTTTTGCGAGGGATGTTGATAATAAAGAAGTGATGAATATTGCGAAGATGTCGCAGTTAAAAGAATGGTAGATGCAGATTATTTCTTTCAACGCAGAAGAGATTCCTGAAGGCAAAGAGATGCATGACAACCCATTGGTTGTAAAATTGGAGATTAATCCAAAACCAGTAGATGGCGAAGACGATGAAGCAGAGAATTGTTGGGCGATCAATAGAATACTGATTGACACTAGAAGTTCAGTAAACATCCTCTTTTACCATACTTACAAGACTATGGGAGGAAAGGATGAAGAATTGATACCTTCAACATACAAGATATATGGTTTCAATGGCACATCAAACAAGCCTAAAGGAGAAGTTCATATGAGAATACCTCTGCAAGGATTATCTACGATATTACATTACGTGTGGTCGATGTGGAGTCCCCTTATAATGCATTGATTGGAAGGCCATGGTTGCACGACATTTTGGGAGTAGCGTCAACATATCATCGAGTGTATAAAATTTCCTCATCCTAGTGGTGTTGGAATTATAAAAGGAGATTGGACGAGAGGGACAAAAATGCTATGAGATCAATGTGGAGAGTGCGAAGAGAGAGCCGAGAAAAGAAAGGGTTGGAAACAACATGCAAAAGATGAGAAAAGAAGAGAAAGATTAATGGTGGATGCCATTGATGTAAGAGGAGAAGATACATTGCGAAACAAGTGCATGAAAACAAGTTGGGAATTATGATGGAAAGGAATCATTAAGAGATTTGAATGATATATAGGCGAGAGAATAGCAAGAGCAAAAAGTATAAGAAGTGAACAATCATCAAAAAGTAACAACAAAAAATTGTTCGGAGTAAGAGGAAGAAACAATAATTGAAGAAGAAATATGCGAGGATCTCGCCATTAAGAATGTATGACAATTTGATTGAAGAATTGAAAAACAAAAATGATTAAACAATGTAAGATTGTGCGATAGTTTCGCAAACAAAATGAATGATTGAATGAATTAACAAAAATGAAAGAGTGAGTGAATGGGACGAACCTTTATGGCGTACACCCTAGTTCGCGAATGATATTTCGCAAGAGGCAAATGTAAGACCTAAAGTGCGTCATATAAGGGGGTATCTCTTGACATGGCTCGGGGAAAGGTTACACCGCCCCGGAACCCGAGTCATGGAGATTTGGGGCTCATGAAAGCCTATCCTGGAGAGATACCTTGGATTTCCAACTATATATAAGGTTATACCCCGGTTGGACGCCCGAGGATCTCTTCTTAGGAGTCGATGTATGCTCAAGGAGCCGGGGTACGGTTGAGCCAAGAGTTCCTGGGGCATTTGAAGTGTCTCGGCCATTCTTGGCAAGTCTTGGTATATCTTTTCGGCCCGAAGAAAACTCCACTTAGGGTGCGGTCTCGTAACCATAAGCCATATAGGTATAAGGGATAAGAGGCTGCGAAAACAACGGTTGTTGTTAAGACCGGATGGGAGGAGCTAGTCTTGTATGGCGATGTACGCCTCCTTGAAGGGGCAACCAGGGAGAAGATAAGGGCGGCACCCTCCATTAGGGAGTGATAAGTGTCAAAAGACGCAAATGTCATGAGACTTTATTTTCGCAAGGAAATTTAGGCTTGTCATATTTGTGCAATGATCCCGTAGAGGAAATAATACTGACGCAAGGATAAGGCGAGATCAATGGGTTTTTGCATGAAAATGCAAAAACGTCCTGCGATTTCGTCGCCAAGACGGCAATGTCATGGGATTTTACACTCGCAAGAGTATTTAGGCCTGTCATATTGTCGCAGAAAAATATCCTGCAGAGGCAAAAATACTTAACAAATGATAAGACAAGGTCAATGGGTCATTACATGAAAATGTAAAGACGTCCTGCGATTTTGTCGCAACGAGGGGTGGCGAAATAAGACCTTTAATTATGAAGGCAAAATAAGACCACACAAAGATGATAAGGCAAGAGCAATGGATTTCTTCATTTGTGAAGACATCCTGCGATCTTGTCGCAATAATGAACTTCAACATAACTAAAGATATAGACATGCACAAAATTGAGGAAGCGAGTAAGCTTGCGAAAACGATTATGTTCCATCATAGAGTTACAAATAATAAAGGATGAAGTCAGAGATTTCATTACTCAGATATAATTGGTCAAATCAATCATTTGAAAATGAATAACAGAGGCAAGTATGGGAATGAATAGGATAAAATCTTGTTATTCATTTCCACATGATGGATTTATGCATTCATAATGATAGTTAGCTGAATTATAAAGAAGAATTGCTTGACGAATACGCGCAAGTAAAGAAAACGAAGATTGAATTCATATTTTACAATCCAAGAAGATTGAAAGAGTATATATATTACAAGAAGCGAAAGAAGAAAAAGAAGTTAATTCTTTGAGGATTCTTCTTCTTGGTCAGATTCTTCAGTTCCATCATTCTTTTCGCAAGAATCTTCTTCTTCGCTAGCTTCACTATCAGAGACATCCGAGAAAGGCGTATCCTCATGAATAACATCGCGAAGACAAGGATATGAACTAAGAGGAATGCGGTAATCATTGCAAACCATTTCAATAGTTTGATTGCGAAAACGAACAGCAGTATTGTTGAAATTCGCCAATGTAGCTTGCAGCTGTTTCTTCAACTTAGAATACTTGTTATTGCGAAGAGAAAGGCCTTCATGAGTTCCCCTTTTTTCAGACTCAAGTTCTTCAATCCTTATTTGAAATCTCTTCTCGGATTACTCGCAAAACATATGATAATGAATTAACAACACAATAACAAGACTACGAGAGATAAAGAGCAAGAAAGTATAATAAACAACCTTCTCTCGTCGGATATCATATCTTTAACCAAGGCAGTATGCTCGGCATGAAGGCTAACATCAACACCTAAATTATTCCTGGCATTATCTAGAACCTTCGCAGCCCAAGCAAACTCATCATCATTATTTATAACAAGAAGCGAACGAACTTGCTCTTCTCGCTCAATAAGTATGGCATTCTGGCGAAGAGATTCATATCGTTCAATTTGTACTTCGAGAAGAGACTTTTGAAATGTTGCTAATGCCTATGCACCCTTATTAGCAATACGATCTTTCTCATCTATAAGGCCACTAATTTTCTTTCTTGAAAGTTCGATTTTTCTATGGGAATCAAGATACATTTGTTTAAATCGGTTGGCTAAACCCAAACTAGCTCTATGCTCAATCTCTAAGAGGCGACATTTAGTTCGAAGTTCATTTAATGAAAGGGGATCAATTTTGTTCGACGAATTACTTAAAGACTCGTTGAGATGGGTGAGAAGAACATCATTATCCATGGGCTCGGGAAATGAATGGAGAAGAATGGCTTCTTCAGAGAGATTATATATGTCTGCGAAAATAATAAATCATGCAAAGAATAATAGCCGACAAAGTAAAGATGACTTGAAGAATAAAAATTTTATACCATAAAGTTGCTGGTTAGCGCTTTGAAGAGTAGACATCTTAGTCTTCTGAGAAGCAAATTCAGTTTCCAATTGTTGAATTCTTTCATCTTTCTTGCGAGACATCGCAATCTCAATTTCTAGTTCTCGAATCTTCTCTTTAAGTTGGAGATTCTTCTTTTCAAGGTTGTCGCGTCTTTTCTCGAGATCCGAGGCAACAACAAAGGAAGCTCTCCCAGACTATAAAGAAAAAAAAACGAAATTGTTAAGATAAAGCTTGTAATCGAAATTACGAGAAGCCAAGGAATATGAACATACCAAAGCAAAGGAGAGCATTTAAGTGACTGGAGGTCAACGTTCGAGAAACTCCGCGAAAAGATTCATTATCCTCTAATAGTGGGGCATCGCAATTTTTTGCGAGAGCTCCGCAAGTAGCAGTTAGATGATCATCTCCTAATCCTTGCATAGAATCGGAGAAGACACTGACAATTGCGCCATAGCGTGTTGTCGAGTGATTCTCTTTCGCAGAGGAAGTACCAACTTCATTTTCACCCTCATCAGAATTTTCGTTGGTTTGAGAACTACAATGAGAAGAGAGATGGATTTTCCATTTTCTAGAAAGCGGAGCAGAAGACTTGTCCTTGCGAAAAGTAATTTTATCCTTGCCTTTAACCTTCGCAGCTTCAGCCTCTTCAACGTCAACCTTCGCATACGCATGAAGATAAGAAACAGAGGCAACAATATTGTTTAAAATAACAAAAGAAAATGTTTCTTACTTCATCCGTGAGCGATCGGAGTATCGCCGGGATACTCGGCTTTGGATCTTCTTTATACTTCTTTCTCATTACAGCGATCTAAAATTTTTTGAAAGTTAATAAATAAAAGAGGAAGAAGATGTCGCAAGGCGAAATTGAAAAAAAGGAAATATACCTCTTTCGTCTCCTCAGGCCACTTAAACTCCCAAGGATGATAATTCGCGAGGTGTGCAGGGAGAACATGTGAACCTGCGATGTAAGGTCCACTCAACAACAAAGGAACAACCCACCATTTCTCATCTTTGGAATGACGGGGAGTACTATTGTTGCCCGAATGCCAATCAATATCTTGCATAAGCAGCTTGTCATCGGAAATATTATCTATTCTTTTCTTCGATAGCCCAAATGGGATTTATCATTTCTCATGTTTATTACTGAATAATTCGCAAAGAAATTTTTTACAGTATACTTCTCGGCAACTATCTCCAAATTTGCAAATTTAGGATCTCTAACATTAACAGGATATAAAGATCCTTTACCAGCGCCGCGGTTTGCGAATTCAAGCATCAAACGGATGCAGTCGCCACTCAACTGATAAACAGCTCGCGAGAACTTTTCATGAGCAAGGATTTCATAGAATAATGGTATCTCGGGATTATATAAAGGAATGGGAAGTCTGCGAGAGTTGACCTAGCGAGACTATAATTTTATGATTATCACATTGATGATCAGAAAACAGTTTTGCAGAGAGAATAGACGAAGATTTTTTATCAGGAATGGTTGACAAGATGAAACCCTTCTTGATAGGTGTAGAATACACCTAATTTACTATCTAGTAGTTTATGCTTTCTTTGCTATTTTTCTTGTAAATTATGTATTTTACGCTTGTTTTGAGTTTTATAGCTACTTTGGAGTCACACGGAGGAAAAGAGGAAGAAATCACCCAATTTGAGCCAAAAAGGGAAAAAAGGTCATTTTACAGGCGATTGATAATTGGAGCCCAGTCCAGGTTAAGGGGCAGCTCTTTTGGAAGGAATACTAAATGCGGTCCGGATGAGGTTAAGGGGCGATCCATCGGGTTAGCCCTTATCACTTTGTGACCAGACATCAATAACCTACCCTCATCTAACCCTAAATCGAGAAGAGGTTTCTTCCTCTTCTATCACTCATTCTCACACAACAAGAGAGAAGAGATGGCGCAGCCGTTACTAATCGAGAATCGAGAGACTACAGAGATGACGGGACTGAGTTGGTGCTGTTGATAATCACTAAGAAGAAATCGAGAGAAATCAGAGATGGGTCGTGGCTTTAGTGATGAATTAGAGACGAATCGACATCGAGTACAATCGCTGTGAGAAATTATGGGATTGATGAATTCAAGCTAGGGTTCGAATGGGTTTGTGAGAGATCGAGAAGATAGAGATGATTCTGCCATCGATGGGTTCATGCCGCTGTTGTGAGGCAGAGAGAGGAAATCGAAGATGAGTTCGATCTGGAGGTGATGTTAATGGCTGCCGCTGTGAGATGAAGAAGAGATTCAGAGAATCGGGAAATGGGTTCGCTGAGAAATTGAATGAGAAATAGAGTTCAGGGAGATGTTGCCGTTGAATCAGTGAAATGGGTTTGAAGAACTCAGGGAATCGAGCTCGGTTTGAGCTGTTATTCTACACAGGAAGAAGTGTTTTGATGTGGAGTTTGATCGTTCTGGTGATGCACAGATATGAAGGAATTGTTGGGTCTCAGGGGATCGAAATTGTTAATCGAAATGTTGTTCAACACGGGAGAAGAAGTAGAGAGAATGAATGGTAGTCCGAGAAGGAAATTAAACCTGAAATTGGGGAAAAGAGTTCTTTGTTGAATTACAGGAAATGAATTTATGTTGATGCTTTGGTGGTAACGAGGTTGATTGAGTCTGCTTGTTGAAGAAGCCGAGGTCTCGAAATTGGAGATGGAATTGATTGTCCCGATCTTTGCTATGGGTGTCTGATGATAGAATGGGTTTGGTGATTAAGGAAGAAATGGTTTCATTGTGGTGGATTATTGGTTGGATTCGATCTGGGTTTGGTTCTTGACTCACAGGTCAGAGCCTGAGGTTGGATGTGTTGTTGTGGTGGCTGATGGAAGCTCTTGAGGCTGATGCTGCCAGGGATTAAATGATTGCTCATGGCAGTGAAGAGTTGGTGGTTGTGTTGCAGCTGATTTGTGGCAGTGAGCTTAGCAGGGAAGCAAGGATTGCAAATGCAATTGCAGCTCAGATGAATTAAGGTCATACTATGGGTGGCCTGAGATGACAGAATGGCAGAGTAGGTTTGAACTGCTGCTGCAATTGCAGAGCTGTAGGCAGTGGTGGTTTGAACTGAGAGCTGGAATCACAAGGTTTATGGGCAAATGGCTAAATGATAGAGTAATCTTTGTTGTGCTCGAGGATTGAATGAGCAGGATATGGGAGCAGATGTTGCAGGGAAATGATGAAAGAATTGATGGTTGGAACTGAGGCTGGTGGAGAAGAAGTTGCAAAGAAGGGTGAGAAGCTGAGATGGAGAAGAAGATATTGAACTGTAATGGAATTGAATTGGCAGTTGGTATTGAGCATGGAGGTGTTGCAATGGATCGAATGATTTGAAGCTTAGGCAACAGATGCAGCTGAACTGAAGAGCAGGGAAGGATACAGCCATCCGGCTATGCCTGAAACCGCACAATCTATGACAATTTTGGCCTGGGCAAGTAGCTGGCTAGGACCGGTCAGTAGAGTTAGCTAGCTGACTCGGTTCGACTCGATGATCGACTCTCATCTGCCTTGACCCGCCGACTAACGATTGGACCGACGATGGACCTTTTTGACCGTTAGTCCTAACGGAGGACCGATTAATATTCCGTCGAATATTCTCTCGACGGACAGACTTTTCGGGATGGCCTACGGCGATATTCCGCCGGATTCCGGCCACAATCCCGATTTTCCTAAGGCGAGCCAAAATTTCCAGAATTTTCTATGGACTTCTCTCATGGGTGTGAAGACTTGGGCTTGGAATTGGATGGAGAATTGGACTCAAATTTGGAAAGAGAAGGTGGAAGAGTTGAGAAAAGCTTGGATTTGGAAATTGAATTGCAAAAGAAAAAGGATTCTATTCCTTGGAAGATTTGGAGAATATTGAAGCCTATAAATAGAGAAGTTTTCTACAATCTCTACACCTCTCTACACACACACATCTCTACACAAAACATTCTCTTTTCTTTATTCTTTGTGTGAACTTTTAGCATGAGTAGCTAATTTTATTGATTGAGGATGAATTCCTAGTTCTTAACATATGATTTAAGTTTTTGTTTTAAATTCTATCTTGAAGTTTTTCACATAATTATCGTTTGTTTTTACTAATAGGAATGATCTTAAAGACATTCATGATTGATTGATAGATTGTTTGGAGTGCACGCTAAATTGATTTGTTAATTTGATCTAAAGCTAGTGAAAGTTAGGAGATAAGTAATCGTTTCTTGACTCTTTACATAAGTAGCAAACACGAGACCTTGCGGAGGGATTCCGTGGAGCAATTGTGTGTGAAAACAACGTTAGCAAGTAGACCTTGATCTAAGAGTCTAACTACTAATATTAACCTAATAAGTTCATAAATCTTAATGCGTTTATTTAAATTACATCTAGAGTGAGCTACTACTAGGTGGTTTGGTAAATAGAATCCGGTAGTCGAGAACTTCCGTGTCCGGTGATACAAGGGATTTAGGGGTTTAGCACTGAGCTAGCTGCTTTACCTACGGTTGGTGATAATTTGTGACTAATAACAAGTAGAATAGAACATAACTTGATTCATTGTTTCGTAACGAAGAAGGATTCCTTGATCTTGTCTCTCTTATTGCTTTCAACTTTACCTTTTAATTGTTTTGTTTATTTTCTTTTGCTTTTTACACCCCCCCTTTCGTGATAACTTTTACAACTAAGATCTCTTGCTCCTCGTGGGAACGAACTTGACTTCCATTATATTATTTTTAATTGAGTGGAAATATTGAATTAATTTGATTGCACCTACGACACGCATCAAATTTTGGCGCCGCTGCCGGGGAGCAACGGATGATTTTAGTTGTTTTTATTTTTTCTTTTTGGTTTATTCTTGCTTTGTTAGATTCTATACCGTATCTAACTTAATTTTTGAATCTTATTTCAGGTATCGGTTTTCCATGTATGGTGGACAGGAGCAAGCATATTACAACAATCAACACGGTTTTCAACCTCAACATTATGACAACTTCCAACCATCCTTAGGATACAATCAAAACCAATATTTTGGCTATGATCAATTTCCTACGGAACCTTATGGATATTCTCATACATATCAACAACCTTATGACGGGTATGTAAGTGGACAATCACATGGATGGAAGGATAGTTATGTATCTAACAATTTGTTTTCTAGTAATGTGCAGACAGAGAATTTGGAATATACTCCTCTTCATCGTGTTTTTCCTTCACTTTTTCCAAAAGAGGAGATACGATCTAGAAACTCTATCAACGGTGGTAAGCGTGTGAACGTCGGGAAACTTGCACAGAGAAATTATACAAATTGGAAGATGATGGAGACTCGGAAGAGCTTGTCGCAGAAATTAGTAGGACTATTCATATGGAACTTAAACGACGTCGGGATAAAGGTTATGAAACCGATGAAGATTCTTATTATGGTGAGTCTGAAAATGAAGATGATTGTGTTGAAAATGATCAACCTTTGGAGACTTTTGATGACGCTAGTGTAGATTACTCGAGCCTTGATCTTATTAATGATCAAGCACCTATTCAAAAGGTAGAGCTTGAAGATGATGCATTTATTTCTTGGAAAAATTTCTTAGGGAAAGATGGGAGTCCGCGGAAGTGTATGAACGTTGCGACAATGAGGAAGTTATTCCAACTCCGGATCATAATAACGATCCTTCACCTATTCAAAAGGAGGAGATTGGGTGTGACTTACCTATTGTTATAAACGGTGTAACACCCTCACAAGAAGATCTTACAATCTATACCGACGAGAATCATTTTAGTGAATGGCCCGATTCCGATGATGAGAATGTTGAAGAGATGATACTAGAGGATGAAACCACATTCATTGATTTTGTGGAATACCCAATTGAACTTACGAATGATTTTAATGATGCCGAGACTTTGGTTAAGGTAGAAAACGACGAAGAATGGTTGCAAGGTTTAATAGAGGACCACGATATACAAGAGGTAAGTAATTCACTCGAATTTTTTAAGGATGAAGAGGATTCTATAATACAAGAGATTGTGCAAGGTTTGTCTAACCCTTTGCCTATTGATTCTTCTCCTTCACCTCTTATTGGTTTGAATGTATGTGCTTCGAAAGTATTTTTGGATGATTTTGTTTCTAGATACCCACCATTGGAAACACTTGATGCTAACACTATGCAGGTTTGCCAAGAGGAACACATGGAAGTTCCCAAATTCTATGTTCTTTATACACTTCCGAGTGTGGATGAGAATAAGTGTGGGGGAAATTTCTATCGAGCGATAACATCACTATTGTTTTCTTGTGCTAATATTTGTATGGAGTTATTGTTTGCAAACAGGTATTATGGGTGGATCCTCAAATTTTCAGATTGTTAGTATATGGGGAATGAATCTTACAAGAGCTAAGTCGGGCCGTCGACTTTAAAACAAGCGCTTAATGGGAGGCAACCCATAGGATTTGTATTTCTTATCTTTTGCTTTTTATTTGTTATTTCTTTTTCTTGTTTCTTATCATGTTAAAATTTCCCATCTTGACTTTACTAGGAGGATTCAATTACATTGAGGACAATGTAAGGTTTAAGTGTGGGGGAGTGGTTAAGCATGTTTTAAACAAAAATTACAAAAAATTAAAAAAATTTGAAAAAAAAAAAAAAAAAAAGTTTTACATAAAAACTTCAACTTTTAGAGATTTTAGAGTCACTAGCATACTTCTAGGTATGTTTACATAGAGATTTTGACCGACATAATTGAACTTGGAAATGTTAGAGAACTACATTCGGATTTCTTGTTTGTTTGAGTGTTAAATAATGGATTTAATCATGCCGGTGATGCGAATTTGGTGCGAGGAGAAATGCATTATTAGAGTTGCTGATCAATCATTAGTGGAGACTACCCGTATTCATATCATGTGAGGCACCGACCAGAAATTTTCCATCTACTAAAGAGCTTCTTTTGAGTGTGTGTCACCGTACGTTAATTCCGGTAGAATGGTGAGCTACCCAACCTCCCACCACTAGAAGCACTACTCTTTGATCTCTTGAGTGCTAATTTTGTCAATCATGAGGGTGACGTCCATGGATGAAAGCTTCCTTCTTGTAGTTCGATTTGCGCTAGCACCATTCTCTCTCTCGACAACAACGGATCCATAGAAACACTCTCATCATCAACAAGGAGCGACATCAAAATCTACAAGGAAAGTTGGAAAAGTTTAAGGTTTACAAGCAACGCTAACGAGAAAAGAGCAAATTTCAAATACAAGTAAAAGCAACATACAAAGAGCGGATTTTTACATATATGTTGAAGACTTACAATATAATGAGGTAATTTTATATTCAAGTATGAAGACTTATTCATGAAAGCAAAGGAAATTAAAAGGTGAGAATTTTTGAAGTTTATGATTTCAAGACGATACAAGTTGTGAAGAATCAAGCGATAAAATACTTCTCCCACGGCCATGGTTTATTTTTGTATTTAATTTCTCTAAGCTAAAAAAAAAAAAAAAAAAAAAAAAAAACAAGAGAAATATTTGTTAATAAGCCGTGGGAAGGAAAATTTATAAGGTAGTTTCAAGCGACAAGGATATTTAACGTAAAAAGAGTTAAGAATTGTTAAGGATTTATGAAATTCAAGGGTTTATCATCAATAGTTGAAACCGAAGACGAAGACCAAGAAGTTAAAGACGAGGAGCGGAAGACGTTTCTATTGGATGCCGTGAGAGTGGTGTTATCATAATTGGCGATCGGATGTGAAGGTGAGTAAGTAATCCCATCCTCGATAATAATGGTTGATTTCCTTTCATAGAGATCGTCAGAAAAATGGTTTTTCAAAATATTAAAAGATGTGGGTTTTTAAAAAAATATTTCGGAAGTTATCCTTCCCACCATTCAACGTGTTGCAGGAATTCTCTTTTCATTCCTACCTGCACACATGTGAGAACCATAAAAAAGCTGTCTTTTTGAGTGCAATTATCATAAAATCCTTTTTGGTGAGGCGTAAGTCGAGGCGAAATGCTTATTGATCGTTTCTCAAACACGCGTTCTCTCATTATGGGGTGGTTATTTCTCACTCAACATTTAAGAATGAGAATATGTTCTTTAGTATTTCTAACTTCTTATTACTAGCATGCAGAAACTCTATGTCCTCATAGCTCTTTGGATGGTTGGGACGCTTGAACGCTTTGAAGTTGTGAGTTTTTAGTTTGATTTGCTCGAGGACTAGCAAAGTCTAAGTGTGGGGGAATTTGATAGGTGTAGAATACACCTAATTTACTATCTAGTAGTTTATGCTTTCTTTGCTATTTTTCTTGTAAATTATGTATTTTACGCTTGTTTTGAGTTTTATAGCTACTTTGGAGTCACACGGAGGAAAAGAGGAAGAAATCACCCAATTTGAGCCAAAAAGGGCAAAAAGGTCATTTTACAGGCGATTGATAATTGGAGCCCAGTCCAGGTTAAGGGGCAGCTCTTTTTGGAAGGAATACTAAATGCAGTCCAGATGAGGTTAAGGGGCAGTCCATCAGGTTAGCCCTTATCACTGTGACCAGACACTGAATAACCTACCCTCATCTAACCCTAAATCGAGAAGAGGTTTCTTCCTCTTCTATCACTCATTTCTCACCTGAACCAAGAGAGAAGAGATGGCGCAGCCGTTACTAATCGAGAATCGAGAGACTACAGAGATGACGGGACTGAGTTGGTGCTGTTGATAATCACTAAGAAGAAATCGAGAGAAATCAAAGATGGGTCGTGGCTTTAGTGATGAATTAGAGACGAATCGACATCGAGTACAATCGCTGTGAGAAATTATGGGATTGATGAATTCAAGCTAGGGTTCGAATGGGTTTGTGAGAGATCGAGAAGATAGAGATGATTCTCATCGATGGGTTCATGCCGGGCCGTTGTGAGGTTGAGAGAGGAAATCGAAGATGAGTTCGATCTGGAGGTGATGTTAATGGCTGCCGTTGTGAGATGAAGAAGAGATTCGAGAATCGGGAAATGGGTTCATTGAGAAATTGAATGAGAAATAGAGTTCGGGGGAGATGTTGCCGTTGAATCAGTGAAATGGGTTTTAAGAACTCAGGGAATCGAGCTCGGTTTGAGCTGTTATTCTACACAGGAAGAAGTGTTTTGATGTGGAGTTTGATCGTTCTGGTGATGCACAGATATGAAGGAATTGTTGGGTCTCAGGGGATCGAAATTGTTAACTGAGCTGTTGTTCAACACAGGGAGAAGAAGTAGAGAGAATGAATGGTAGTCTGAGAAGGAAATTGAACTGAAATTGGGGGAAAGAGTTGCTGTTGAATTACAGGAAATGAATTTATGTTGATGCTGGTGGTAACAGGTTGATTGAGCTGCTGTTGAAGAAGCCGAGGTCTCAGAAATTGGAGATGGAATTGATTGTCCTGCTGCTGCTATGGGTCTGTGATGATAGAATGGGTTTGGTGATTAAGGAAGAAATGGTTTCATTGTGGTGGATTATTGGTTGGATTCGATCTGGGTTTGGTTCTTGACTCAGGTCAGAGCCTGAGGTTGGATGTGTTGTTGTGGTGGCTGATGGAAGCTCTTGAGGCTGATGCTGCCAGGGATTAAATGATTGCTCATGGCAGTGAAGAGTTGGTGGTTGTGTTGCAGCTGATTTGTGGCAGTGAGCTTAGCAGGGAAGCAAGGATTGCAAATGCAATTGCAGCTCAGATGAATTAAGGCTGTACTATGGGTGGCCTGAGATGACAGAATGGCAGAGTTGGTTTGAACTAACTGCCGCAATTGCAGAGTCAGAGGGCAGTGGTGGTTTGAACTGAGAGCTGGAATCACAAGGTGTATGGGCAAATGGCTAAATGATAGAGTAATGCTGTTGTGCTCTGAGGATTGAATGAGCAGGATATGGGAGCAGATGTTGCAGGGAAATGATGAAAGAATTGATGGTTGGAACCGAGGGGTGGAGAAGAAGTTGCAAAGAAGGGTGAGAAGTCGAGATGGAGAAGAAGATATTTAAGCCTAATAGAATTGAATTGGCGCTTGGTATTGAGCATGGAGGTGTTGCAATGGATCGAATGATTTGAAGCTTAGGCAACATGCACTGAATCCGAAGAGCAGGAAGGATACAAACCATCTGGGCTATGCACAGAAAACTGCACAACTGCAACAATTTTGGCCTGGGCAAGTAGCCTGGCTAGGACCAGTCAGCCGAGTTAGCTAGCTGACTCGGTTCTGACTCAGTGACTGACTCTCATCTGCCTTGACCCGCTGACTAACAGTTGACTGACGATGGACCCGTTTGACCGTTAGTCCTAACGGAGGACTGACGGAATATTCCGTCGAATATTCTCTCGACGGACGAGACTTTCGGATGGTCGGGTGACAATTCCGGCGAATTCCGGCCACAATCCCAGTTTTTCGGCGAGCCAAAATTTCCAGAATTTTCTATGGACTTCTCTCATGGGTGTGAAGACTTGGGCTTGGAATTGGATGGAGAATTGGACTCAAATTTGGAAAGAGAAGGTGGAAGAGTTGAGAAAGCTTGGATTTGGAAATTGAATTGCAAAAGAAAAAGGATTCTATTCCTTGGAAGATTTGGAGAATATTGAAGCCTATAAATAGAGAAGTTTTCTACAATCTCTACACCTCTCTACACACACACATCTCTACACACAACATTCTCTTTTCTTTATTCTTTGTGTGAACTTTTAGCATGAGTAGCTAATTTTATTGATTGAGGATGAATTCCTAGTTCTTAACATATGATTTAAGTTTTTGTTTTAAATTCTATCTTGAAGTTTTTTCACATAATTATCGTTTGTTTTTACTAATAGGAATGATCTTAAAGACATTCATGATTGATTGATAGATTGTTTGGAGTGCACGCTAAATTGATTTGTTAATTTGATCTAAAGCTAGTGAAAGTTAGGAGATAAGTAATCGTTTCTTGACTCTTTACATAAGTAGCAAACACGAGACCTTGCGGAGGGATTCCGTGGAACAATTGTGTGTGAAAACAACGTTAGCAAGTAGACCTTGATCTAAGAGTCTAACTACTAATATTAACCTAATAAGTTCATAAATCTTAATGCGTTTATTTAAATTACATCTAGAGTGAGCTACTACTAGGTGGTTTGGTAAATAGAATCCGGTAGTCGAGAACTTCCGTGTCCGGTGATACAAGGGATTTAGGGGTTTAGCACTGAGCTAGCTGCTTTACCTACGGTTGGTGATAATTTGTGACTAATAACAAGTAGAATAGAACATAACTTGATTCATTGTTTCGTAACGAAGAAGGATTCCTTGATCTTGTCTCTCTTATTGATTTCAACTTTACCTTTTAATTGTTTTGTTTATTTTCTTTTGCTTTTTACACCCCCCCTTTCATGACAACTTTTACAACTAAGATCTCTTGCTCCTCGTGGGAACGAACTTGACTTCCATTATATTATTTTTAATTGAGTGGAAATATTGAATTAATTTGATTGCACCTACGACACGCATCAAATTTTGGCGCCGCTGCCGGGAGCAACGGATGATTTTAGTTGTTTTTATTTTTTCTTTTGGTTTATTCTTGCTTTGTTAGATTCTATACCGTATCTAACTTAATTTTTGAATCTTATTTCAGGTATCGGTTTTCCATGTATGGTGGACAGGAGCAAGCATATTACAACAATCAACACGGTTTTCAACCTCAACATTATGACAACTTCCAACCATCCTTAGGATACAATCAAAACCAATATTTTGGCTATGATCAATTTCCTACAGAACCTTATGGATATTCTCATACATATCAACAACCTTATGACGGGTATGTAAGTGGACAATCACATGGATGGAAGGATAGTTATGCATCTAACAATTTGTTTTCTAGTAATGTGCAGACAGAGAATTTGGAATATACTCCTCTTCATCGTGTTTTTCCTTCACTTTTTCCAAAAGAGGAGATACGATCTAGAAACTCTATCAACGGTGGTAAGCGTGTGAACGTCAGAAACTTGCAGTAGAGAAATTATACAAATTGGAAGATGATGGAGACTCGGAAGAGCTTGTCGCAGAAATTAGTAGGACTATTCATATGGAACTTAAACGACGTCGGGATAAAGGTTATGAAACCGATGAAGATTCTTATTATGGTGAGTCCGAAAATGAAGATGATTGTGTTGAAAATGATCAACCTTTGGAGACTTTTGATGACGCTAGTGTAGATTACTCGAGCCTTGATCTTATTAATGATCAAGCACCTATTCAAAAGGTAGAGCTTGAAGATGATGCATTTATTTCTTGGAAAAAATTTCTTAGGGAAAGATGGGAGTCCGCGGAAGTGTATGAACGTTGCGACAATGAGGAAGTTATTCCAACTCCGGATCATAATAACGATCCTTCACCTATTCAAAAGGAGGAGATTGGGTGTGACTTACCTATTGTTATAAACGGTGTAACACCCTCACAAGAAGATCTTACAATCTATACCGACGAGAATCATTTTAGTGAATGGCCCGATTCCGATGATGAGAATGTTGAAGAGATGATACTAGAGGATGAAACCACATTCATTGATTTTGTGGAAGACCCAATTGAACTTGCGAATGATTTTAATGATGCCGAGACTTTGGTTAAGGTAGAAAACGACGAAGAATGGTTGCAAGGTTTAATAGAGGACCATGATATACAAGAGGTAAGTAATTCACTTGAATTTTTTAAGGATGAAGAGGATTCTATAATACAAGAGATTGTGCAAGGTTTGTCTAACCCTTTGCCTATTGATTCTTCTCCTTCACCTCTTATTGGTTTGAATGTATGTGCTTCAAAGTATTTTTGGATGATTTTGTTTCTAGATACCCACCATTGGAAACACTTGATGCTAACACTATGCGTTTGCCAAGAGGAACACATGGAAGTTCCCAAATTCTATGTTCTTTATACACTTCCGAGTGTGGATGAGAATAAGTGTGGGGAAATTTCTATCGAGCGATAACATCACTATTGTTTTCTTGTGCTAATATTTGTATGGAGTTATTGTTTGCAAAACAGGTATTATGGGTGGATCCTCAAATTTTCAGATTGTTAGTATATGGGGAATGAATCTTACAAGAGCTAAGTCGGGCCGTCGACTTTAAAACAAGCGCTTAATGGGAGGCAACCCATAGGATTTGTATTTCTTATCTTTTGCTTTTTATTTGTTATTTCTTTTTCTTGTTTCTTATCATGTTAAAATTTCCCATCTTGACTTTACTAGGAGGATTCAATTACATTGAGGACAATGTAAGGTTTAAGTGTGGGGGAGTGGTTAAGCATGTTTTTAAAACAAAAATTACAAAAAAATTAAAAAAATTTGAAAAAAAAAAAAAAAAGTTTTACATAAAAACTTCAACTTTTAGAGATTTTAGAGTCACTAGCATACTTCTAGGTATGTTTACATAGAGATTTTGACCGACATAATTGAACTTGGAAATGTTAGAGAACTACATTCGGATTTCTTGTTTGTTTGAGTGTTAAATAATGGATTTAATCATGCCGGTGATGCGAATTTGGTGCAGGGAGAAATGCATTATTAGAGTTGCTGATCAATCATTAGTGGAGACTACCCGTATTCATATCATGTGAGGCACCGACCAGAAATTTTCCATCTACTAAAGAGCTTCTTTTGAGTGTGTGTCACCGTACGTTAATTCCGGGTAGAATGGTGAGCTACCCAACCTCCCACCACTAGAAGCACTACTCTTTGATCTCTTGAGTGCTAATTTTGTCAATCATGAGGGTGACGTCCATGGATGAAAGCTTCCTTCTTGTAGTTCGATTTGCAGTTAGCACCATTCTCTCTCGACAACAACGGATCCATAGAAACACTCTCATCATCAACAAGGAGCGACATCAAAATCTACAAGGAAAGTTGGAAAAGTTTAAGGTTTACAAGCAACGGAACGAGAAAAAGAGCAAATTTCAAATACAAGTAAAAGCAACATACAAAGAGCGGATTTTTACATATATGTTGAAGACTTACAATATAATGAGGTAATTTTATATTCAAGTATGAAGACTTATTCATGAAAGCAAAGGAAATTAAAAGGTGAGAATTTTTAAAGTTTATGATTTCAAGACGATACAAGTTGTGAAGAATCAAGCGATAAAATACTTCTCCCACGGCCATGGTTTATTTTTGTATTTAATTTCTCTAAGCTAAAAAAAAAAAAAAAAAAAAAAAAAAAAAAAAAAAAAAAAAAAAGAGAAATATTTGTTAATAAGCCGTGGGGAAGGAAAATTTATAAGGTAGTTTCAAGCGACAAGGATATTTAAGGTAAAAAGAGTTAAGAATTGTTAAGGATTTATGAAATTCAAGGGTTTATCATCAATAGTTGAAACCGAAGACGAAGACCAAGAAGTTAAAGACGAGGAGCGGAAGACGTTTCTATTGGATGCCGTGAGAGTGGTGTTATCATAATTGGCGATCGGATGTGAAGGTGAGTAAGTAATCTCATCCTCGATAATAATGGTTGATTTCCTTTCATAGAGATCGTCAGAAAAATGGTTTTTCAAAATATTAAAAGATGTGGGTTTTTAAAAATATTTCGGAAGTTATCCTTCCCACCATTCAACGTGTTGCAGGAATTCTCTTTTCATTCCTACCTGCACACATGTGAGAACCATAAAAAAGTCATCTTTTTGAGTGCAATTATCATAAAATCCTTTTTGGTGAGGCGTAAGTCGAGGCGAAATGCTTATTGATCGTTTCTCAAACACGCGTTCTCTCATTATGGGGTGGTTATTTCTCACTCAACATTTAAGAATGAGAATATGTTCTTTAGTATTTCTAACTTCTTATTACTAGCATGCGGAAACTCTATGTCCTCATAGCTCTTTGGATGCTTGGGACGCTTGAACGCTTTGAAGTTGTGAGTTTTTAGTTTGATTTGCTCGAGGACTAGCAAAGTCTAAGTGTGGGGAATTTGATAGGTGTAGAATACACCTAATTTACTATCTAGTAGTTTATGCTTTCTTTGCTATTTTTCTTGTAAATTATGTATTTTACGCTTGTTTTGAGTTTTATAGCTACTTTGGAGTCACACGGAGGAAAAGAGGAAGAAATCACCCAATTTGAGCCAAAAAGGGCAAAAAGGTCATTTTACAGGCGATTGATAATTGGAGCCCAGTCCAGGTTAAGGGGCAGCTCTTTTGGAAGGAATACTAAATGCAGTCCAGATGAGGTTAAGGGGCAGTCCATCAGGTTAGCCCTTATCACTGTGACCATACACTGAATAACCTACCCTCATCTAACCCTAAATCGAGAAGAGGTTTCTTCCTCTTCTATCACTCATTTCTCACCTGAACCAAGAGAGAAGAGATGGCGCAGCCGTTACTAATCGAGAATCGAGAGACTACAGAGATGACGGGACTGAGTTGGTGCTTGTTGATAATCACTAAGAAGAAATCGAGAGAAATCGAGATGGGTCGTGGCTTTAGTGATGAATTAGAGACGAATCGACATCGAGTACAATCGCTGTGAGAAATTATGGGATTGATGAATTCAAGCTAGGGTTCGAATGGGTTTGTGAGAGATCGAGAAGATAGAGATGATTCTGCCATCGATGGGTTCATGCCGCTGTTGTGAGGCAGAGAGAGGAAATCGAAGATGAGTTCGATCTGGAGGTGATGTTAATGGCTGCCGCTGTGAGATGAAGAAGAGATTCAGAGAATCGGGAAATGGGTTCGCTGAGAAATTGAATGAGAAATAGAGTTCAGGGAGATGTTGCCGTTGAATCAGTGAAATGGGTTTGAAGAACTCAGGGAATCGATCTCGGTTTGAGCTGTTATTCTACACAGGAAGAAGTGTTTTGATGTGGAGTTTGATCGTTCTGGTGATGCACAGATATGAAGGAATTGTTGGGTCTCAGGGGATCGAAATTGTTAACTGAGCTGTTGTTCAACACAGGGAGAAGAAGTAGAGAGAATGAATGGTAGTCTGAGAAGGAAATTGAACTGAAATTGGGGGAAAGAGTTGCTGTTGAATTACAGGAAATGAATTTATGTTGATGCTGGTGGTAACAGGTTGATTGAGCTGCTGTTGAAGAAGCCGAGGTCTCAGAAATTGGAGATGGAATTGATTGTCCTGCTGCTGCTATGGGTCTGTGATGATAGAATGGGTTTGGTGATTAAGGAAGAAATGGTTTCATTGTGGTGGATTATTGGTTGGATTCGATCTGGGTTTGGTTCTTGACTCACAGGTCAGAGCCTGAGGTTGGATGTGTTGTTGTGGTGGCTGATGGAAGCTCTTGAGGCTGATGCTGCCAGGGATTAAATGATTGCTCATGGCAGTGAAGAGTTGGTGGTTGTGTTGCAGCTGATTTGTGGCGTTGAGCTTAGCGAGGGGAAGCAAGGATTGCAAATGCAATTGCAGCTCGAGATGAATTAAGGCAGCGTACTATGGGTGGCCCGAGATGACGTAATGGCAGAGTTGGTTTGAACCGCTTTGCAATTGCGTAGCCGTGGCGGGGTGGTTTGAATCGAGAGCTGGAATCACAAGGTGTATGGGCAAATGGCTAAATGATAGAGTAATGCTGTTGTGCTCTGAGGATTGAATGAGCAGGATATGGGAGCAGATGTTGCAGGGAAATGATGAAAGAATTGATGGTTGGAACTGAGGCTGGTGGAGAAGAAGTTGCAAAGAAGGGTGAGAAGCTGAGATGGAGAAGAAGATATTTAATCATAATGGAATTGAATTGGCAGTTGGTATTGAGCATGGAGGTGTTGCAATGGATCGAATGATTTGAAGCTTAGGCAACAGATGCAGCTGAACTGAAGAGCAGGGAAGGATACAGCCATCTGGGCTATGCACAGAAAACTGCACAACTGCAACAATTTTGGCCTGGGCAAGTAGCTCTGGCGGGACCCGGTCGGCCCGAGTTAGCTAGCCGACTCTGCTTCGACTCGATGACGACTCTCCGCTGCTTGACCCGCTGACTAACAGTTGACTGACGATGGACCTTTTTGACCGTTAGTCCTAACGGAGGACTGACGGAATATTCCGTCGAATATTCTCTCGACGGACAGAATTTCCAGATGGCCGGCGGCGACAATTCCGGCCGGATTCCGGCCACAATCCCAGTTTTCCGGCGAGCCAAAATTTCCAGAATTTTCTATGGACTTCTCTCATGGGTGTGAAGACTTGGGCTTGGAATTGGATGGAGAATTGGACTCAAATTTGGAAAGAGAAGGTGGAAGAGTTGAGAAAAGCTTGGATTTGGAAATTGAATTGCAAAAGAAAAAGGATTCTATTCCTTGGAAGATTTGGAGAATATTGAAGCCTATAAATAGAGAAGTTTTCTACAATCTCTACACCTCTCTACACACACACATCTCTACACACAACATTCTCTTTTCTTTATTCTTTGTGTGAACTTTTAGCATGAGCAGCTAATTTTATTGATTGAGGATGAATTCCTAGTTCTTAACATATGATTTAAGTTTTTGTTTTAAATTCTATCTTGAAGTTTTTCACATAATTATCGTTTGTTTTTACTAATAGGAATGATCTTAAAGACATTCATGATTGATTGATAGATTGTTTGGAGTGCACGCTAAATTGATTTGTTAATTTGATCTAAAGCTAGTGAAAGTTAGGAGATAAGTAATCGTTTCTTGACTCTTTACATAAGTAGCAAACACGAGACCTTGCGGAGGGATTCCGTGGAGCAATTGTGTGTGAAAACAACGTTAGCAAGTAGACCTTGATCTAAGAGTCTAACTACTAATATTAACCTAATAAGTTCATAAATCTTAATGCGTTTATTTAAATTACATCTAGAGTGAGCTACTACTAGGTGGTTTGGTAAATAGAATCCGGTAGTCGAGAACTTCCGTGTCCGGTGATACAAGGGATTTAGGGGTTTAGCACTGAGCTAGGCTGCTTTACCTACGGTTGGTGATAATTTGTGACTAATAACAAGTAGAAAAGAACATAACTTGATTCATTGTTTCGAACGAAGAAGGATTCCTTGGTCTTGTCTCTCTTATTATTTTCAACTTTCGATTTTAATTGCTTTGTTTATTTTCTTTTGCTTTTTACACCCCCTTTCGTGACAACTTTTACAACTAAGATCTCTTGCTCCTCGTGGGAACGAACTTGACTTCCATTATATTATTTTTAATTGAGTGGAAATATTGAATTAATTTGATTGCACCTACGACACGCATCACTTCTCTTGTAATTTATTTTGAGTATCTTCAAAAAGGGGTTTATATGTACGACCCAGTGAAGCCATTGATATAGTATGGGAATGAATGGAGAATTGAAGATTGAGAGAATTGAAGGGGAGGATTACAGAGCGAGAGCGCAAATTGCGGAGGAAGAAAGTTAAAGGAAAGTTGCAAGAGGGAAAATAAAAGAGAAAAAGAGAAGGGTAAGAAAGCTATATATAGAGAAGAGAATCCTCGAGAAAACAAATGCATTTAATGCGAGATGGGACGTAAATGGTCAAGAATAAGTAGTTGAAAGAGACGTGTCAAGAAAAGAGTGGAAGAAGAAACACCTGTAATAAATTCCGTACATGAATAAAACGAGTAAAAGTGAACGATCGCGAGATAAAGATAAGCAGTTGCGGCATTTTAAAATATTGGTTCTCATGACATTCTCTTCTTCGCAGAGAAGACATGAGAAGAGGCAAGATGTAGGAGCAGAATATCGCGACATCAATATTTTGCGAGAGTAATAAACAACTACATTGCGAAGGCGTCACAGGTAAGTAATATAAATGACGCAATGGGTGACGATAGTCAAAACATGAGAAAAGTATGAAGACTTGGCGATATTTAGGAGTGTCGCAAGTAAAAACGTTTATAACACTCGCGACACTTCGCGAATTATTCCCGAAAATAAAGGACAAAATTTAGTCATCATCCACTCGTGTATTACCCTATATAAAGGGTTGAATTGGTCTGTTGTAGGAGAGTTCTTTTTGAATTGTTAAGCAAGTCATGAGGAGAGAGAAAATCTAGAGTGATTGTAATTTCTTTAGATCAGATCTATCTATCCTTGTAAACATTTCAAGAAGATTATCAATAAAAATATATAATTATTCATCTTCAAATGTGTTAATTGAGTAAATTTCAGTGAGGGGTGTAGTGTGGGATTTCCTGCAACTACAACTATCAAAACATTTTTGTTTTGCGTATTCTTAGAGTTTGGAGGAGGTAAGGTTAGGAGAAGACGATCAGAAGGTTAAGTTTCAGTAAATGTTAAACGTGTGTGAAAATTTTGTGCGAATACAAAGGGTAATTTTGTCTGACTTGTTCATTTATACTAAATCAATCCTAGTTAGGGAGTCAACTACGATTTTTGTTCTCCTCGAATTTCCCTTTGCTCTCCCTTTAACAAAAATCATGAATATAGACCGATTATCATTTGAATCGCGCAATATGGACACGGACGTCGACCGGTTATGGTCAAATACAAAAACCAAAGATTTTTTGTAATTTTCAATTTTGAATGGATAAATCAATCACAAGTATATTTAAGAGTAATGGGTTGCAATCGACGATGTTTCGTTTGATTTATTATTTAAAAAGGGATGATGAAATTTCATTTAAATCGATCGATGTAGTTAGATAGATTGATGAAGGTAGGTTTTAATTTTAGTTTTTGAGGGAAATGAATTGAATGGATTTTAGTTTTGAAAGATTTGAATAGTTCTAAAATCTAGAAGGACATGGCTTAGGATTGAATTTTATTATTGAGGATAACTTGGTATTTTTATTTGGTGAATAAATCTATAAGCCTCAAATAAACCCCATAGGCCTCAAACTAGGAAGGTTTTTTTGCTTGTCTAGTCAAATATATTCAGGCCCAACTCGCAATGGCCAACTTAATTTGATTATCCTCTTCTTCGATAGCAAGACGATAACATCAAATTAAATAAGGTAAAAGATTGCCTAGCATCAAATTACCATCACACTATTCTAATAAATAATTTTTGAGAATCTCTACCATTATATCTGTTCGATCCAGAAACAAAGAGAAAGAGGTAGAAACATAGAGATAGACTATTGGGTTACTGAGTCATTGCTTATTAATTTCGCGACTCACAAATAGATTGACTCACTAACCTAGTTTTTGGGCTATGAATAATAATTGAAAAGGTCAAAATTAAAACTACTCCCTCCGACTTTTATTAATTGACAAAGTCAAAATATTAAGGGAATTGTACGAAATGTCTTGACTAACCCTATTTAATGTTATATTATTACTAAAATTAAAATTAATATATTAAAAAAACTGAATTGGGTAATATTATTATTTTAGAAAATGTTTTGCGAAAATAAAAACCAAGATATTTTGGTTTTATTACGGAATCCATATGAATAGGTAGAAGCTTTATTAGGAATTTTATAGTTGTCCATAAGTATTTTTATTTAAAAAGGGAATGGCGATTAATATGAAAGATATCGAATAAATATTTTTCCTTATATGTGGTGATACTTTTTAAGATTTTAGATTGAGTTTATATTAAAAATAAATTTATCTATGATTATAAAAATAAAGGGTATATTTGATAGTTTAATGGATAAATATGTCTATAAACAGAACAGATAGATAATAAAAGACAGACCAAAATAGAATGTGGAAATTTCTGAGGAACCCGTGTTTGAACCCTCTCTCTTTAAAAAACCCATCATTAAAATGGTATATATCTGTAGCCCAAAATATAAAATGTGCGGTTAAGATTAGTAGTTTAAGATTGAATTTGGACTTTCACTTTTTTAGATGGACTAATGTAACCTTTATCCATTATTAACAAAAATAAATAAATAAATATGGTGGATTAACAATCGGTTTTTTGTCGGCGGTTTTTAAGGCCTCAGTTTCGTTTTTTGTGGGCGTATTTTAGGGCTTCAGTTTCTCCTTTTTTATCTTTTAAACATGCTAAATCCTTTATTATCAAGATTCACTGATTCTTTTTCTACTTTATGATATGTTTTTGAAATGATAGAGTTTTTCTGTTTTCTATCTTCATTAATATGGGTTTGGAAAGGATTTGGAGGAGTTTTTTTTCTTTTTTTCTTTTTCATAATCTAGTAAGCCCATTTTGTGTCTAATACTTCCTATATTAATGACTTTAAGTTATTGTTCTAGAGCCTTCTTCGTATTAGGCTGTGCATGACTCTACATATCTCTTTATGAATCTATTAAGTTCTAATCATGATGATTAACATCCGTTCATTTTTGCTTTTTTTTATGGGTTTTAGGGTTCGGTGATTGTTAATTAGTGATAGCTCAAACTATCACTTACTTGATCATTAAACTCAGATTTTCTTTTTATGAAATTTTGGTAGTCACTGATAATTATAGTTTTCACTGGTCGTGATAATTGTTGTTTTCACAATATCATGAAATCTATAATTTTCACAGTTCACTTTTTTTCTTTTGTAACATTTTTCAAAAATAAATTTACGGGATAATAGAGGCGAGCGTTGAAGCCATTGTTAAGTTGTTAACTTTGAAGGTGATACATTATCTTTTCATTTGGCATTGGACCGTTTAATGATTATAATCATACTTAAATATTGTTGAATGAACATAATATTTCTTTGGCATTGGACCGGAAGTATTGTGAAATGCAAAGTTATCACTGGCTGTGCTAGTTGAGTTTATCACTGTCTTTGATTACCAGATTTATCACTGTATGTCATTTTTGGAATTATCATGGTGATCAAAATTATTATTGTCTGCAACACTAGAAGTTGGCAACTACGTATGATACTACCAAGCCAAATTGAAAAGGGACATCTCAACCATTGCAGTAATCTTTAGTATTAATATCAGTCAAGATCTCCATTTAATCACACCTAATATTGTTGGACGAATAGAATTTGACAAGGTGAATAATTGTAATTATCACTAAAATTTGACAACCGAAATTCTTGATAATCAGAATTTTTAAAATCACAGTATTCACTAAATTATGAAAACCCGAAATTTTCACACTTAGTTATCGTTAAATAGTGAACCAAAATTTTCACGTTAACCGACGTGGTAAACCAAAAAAGTAAAAACTTAAAAAAAAAATTAAGGAGAATTTTAAGGAGCTAATTAATTTATCATTAAACTTAATTTGAATTGGCAATGAGCATTTTAAGGAATTAATTAGTGAGTTGTTTTAGGAAAAATTCAAACAAGTAAATAAGAAGGCTTGATAACGGATTGAGTTAATTTAGGAATAACCTAAGATTACGTCTTTTAACGGATGGAGTATCAGATAATAAATTAATTAGATGATGAAAGGTTAATTTAGTAAACTAGTATTGATTTGGGTTTCACATATTAATAATCTTAATGGTGGGCTACTCATAAACAAAAAAGATGAAATGGGCTAGAGATAAGTTCCCCCAAAATAGAATATATGACAAATAAAAAAAGACAAAGGGAGTACAGTTTAATTCTACTAACTGAAGTCAAATGGACTATATTTAAGAGAAGCCTTGTTTACTATGGAATCCAATTCCATTGCAATGGAAATCTATTATTTTGGATTATTTTGGATAAAAAAAGACTTACAGAAACCGCATAATAAGTCTTGCAGTTACAACTGCATACCAAAATAACCTAAAAACCCATAATAAGTCTAGCAGATATTACCTAAAATAAACAAACCATAGATAGCAATACTAATAAGTTCGATATGAATAAACTAATTAGATAAGGAGAAACATAGAATCTGCTTGCGTAATTGATTACTTCTTCCGCTTCTTAGACTCGTGGCTCCTCCAATGTGAAAAACCTGCTTGAAAAATTGTCTTAACATTTCCATTGCTACCAAAAGACGAGGTTGTCTTCCTTGGTCTGCCTCTCTTCCTAGTACCACTGGTTTTTCCTCCATGTAGGTTAGTTGTGGTGAAGTTTACACCATCTACCTTAGTTCTTGCCCTTTTACCTTTAGGATTAGATCCAACTTCACCCCAAAGACAGGTTCTAGAATTGTGTCCGGTTTTCTTGCATTTGGAGCATGATCTAGCTTTCCTTTCGTTGTGTGGTTCATCATGAGCCCTCCTCCTATTGACTCTCGGCCTACCTCGCCTTCCTCATCAGTAGTGGAGGCTCAACTCCCGGATCTGTATCTCCAAGCTACATTAATATTTGAACTATTGTTAAGAGACTTTAAAAGAAAGAAATAAGACGAGAATAAGAAATTAAAAAAAACATTATGAAAAAGATATTAAAATACAAAAACATAAGGAGCATTTAACTAAAAACGTAATAAACTAAGAAACTGTGTAATCACCTCTTTTGTCTTCTAAAGGCACAAAGTCATATGCATATATGGCTCTATACTGGACAGAATAAAACTTGCTACAGTACCTGCAATATAAAAAACAATCATTAAACCTCAGGAGGTCAAGTGAAATGAATGACTTAAATGAAAGGAAAAAATTAGTTAAGACCACTTACTCAATCCACTTTGGCCTCATGGGTGTCAATACACACACAAAATAAGTGCTGACAAGGAAACCCCCTCAATTGCCATTGCACGCAACTGCAAATTTTGTCATGAAGGTTAACAATCATGACCTTCTTGTGCACACTAGTAACCTCGCCAGACAGCTTTTCCAATCACGTATGGCTGAACCTTAAAAGTGTTGTTTAACTTCATCATCTTTCCTAGCAACTTGACGGCTGATGGAACAAGTGCATTATCATCCCATCTTGCACTGTCATGCTTTCTCTTATGCCACATTCCCATAACCAACTGGACCATACATCATTCCCAATTTTGTAATTGGTTTGTCCCTTAGTTTTCTCGATCATGTTATTGAATGACTCGTAAAAATTATTGTTAACATGTTCACAAAGGCTATTCAAGTCAAAAAAAAGCCCTAGACTAACTACGAGGGTCTTCCTCCATCAAATAGTTCACAGATCAACACTCTCAGTCAACAGTCATTCATATGTTCCTAACAAGCATAAAGATGAAATAACAAAATAACAAGTAAGATTAATATAGTTGCTCAAATAGGTTATTCATGTGTTTCTAACAAGCATAACGATAAAAAAATGCATAATTCATTACCTTGAAATGTCTAACTTTATAGACTTTGGAAGCATTCCATACAATGTTATGCAACTTAGAGCCTCTAAAATGTGTCTTGAAGTTTTTCAAGATATGCCTACAAAGGAAAGGAAAGAAAGAAAAAGAATAAGTGTTCACGAACATTTGAGGAAAGTGTTAATAAACATTCGAAAAAGTTATTAATTACCCAAACAACAATGTAAGTAGTGAAAGTACCTCATGCGGAATCTACGAGGACATCCAAGGAACAACCGATGCACATGACTTCAAGCAATCCTTTTGCCTATCGGAGATGAAATTCAAAGTCATGGGATGTCCTGTAATTGGCTGGAGCAATATGCTTAAGGAACAAGCGCCAATTCTCAAAACACTCATTTGTGCAAACCATTATCCCCAACAGATTAACCCATTATGACCATCAAGAGCAGTGGCAGCTAGTAATACCACCCCCCCCCCCCCCCACCACCCACACACACACACACATTTACCATTTAAATGACATGCATCTAAGCCTATCACGGGTCTTCCCGCATCAATAAACCCTCTCATTGGTGCAAAGAAACGAAATTATCATGGACTCAAAAGCATGATCAACCCTCCCATATGTATAAGTAGCAATAGAACCCTCATTTGTTCTTCCAACCATCTCACAAAAGCTTGGTACCTGCCTATAGCTTTCTTCATAATTTCCATGCAACTTCTCTAAAACTCGTTCCTTGCTTTCCATGCAACATTGTACGGAATGCTTGTGTTGTAATCCATGTGAAATTCTTGTTAAATTTCAGCTGCCTTTGGAACTCCATCACCATGAGATGTCCTCATCTTCTCTAGAACATGCTCGGCAACAAAGATCACCGACCTATTTCTTCCATAAGGATCACCAACACAATTGTGGTTCATGTACACACCCCTAACTGTAAAAGTCTTCTCATTTGGAAGCTGCCTAGCATATACAAGAAATGGACATTCATACTCAGATTCAAATCTGCAAACATCCCTAATTCTTACATAGTCACTTTTCTTAAGCTTAAATTGAAAAACATTCTTTACATAGATACATATAAGATGTCTCTTGAAGGCATGCTTGTCTGAAAATTCTTGTCCAATTTCTATCTTAGAAAGATCTAGGGTCTCTGGAACTTCGTCATCGAAAACAACTCCTCTCGCCTCAAGATTTTGAATTTCTTCAAAGATACATCGGGTGATATAAACTAGGTCCATTAGCTTGACTGTCATCTTTCATCCCATTTCCTTGTACACATGCAAACAAAAATGTAAGTCGACATTTCAACTTCAAAAGAAACAACCGACTATAAATAGACAAAAGCATAAATAGTAAAAAGACGATGATCATGAAGCATTACCTTCATCATCTGACTCCAACAAATCTTCATAATGATCTTCCGCAAATCAATTACTTATCTCATTAGTATTCACAAAGTTTTTTACTTGGAAAAAATTAACAGTTGAAACAAATATAAACTATACCTTCAAAATTGTTCTCGTGTTTGTCACCATCACAAATCGATCGAGAAAAGAAACAATTGTTCACAAACTTTAGCTTGGCCAAATTATCATTCCGATTGTCCTTGATGACAACTTTATTATCTAATTGTGTGTTACCCGCAACATGAAATGATTACTTGTTAGATATTCTAGTTTGATTAAATGAGTACTACCGTATAATACTATTAGTCTAGTTGTATGTTTTAAGTACAATATTAAGTAATTATGTTACGATTCGTAGAAATGCAAAAGGGATTATTAACCACAATATGTCAATAAACTGGGGAATTTGTTTTAAGCAATAAAGAAATCTCACTGGCAAATGTAAACTTAGCAAATGTAAGTTACAAAATTTACCCGCACCATAAATCACCGAGTTTTCCTTCGAGTTACAACTTCATCATCGGAAACATGAATCGACTCCTTGAAATTCTTCAGACATTGCATAAATTCATTGTCATTGTCTTCTTCATCACTCATGAACTCTTTATCTAACTCGATCATCAACGGGATGACATTCATCGCTCTACATTAGTTAGTTGAACGTTAAAGTCTTGAAGAGCTTCTTCGACAACATTAGCTCGCGATGCGCCACACCGCAATTGCGCATCCTCACCACTCATCCAACCATAACTTTTTCCCCTTACCAATATGTTTCTCCACTTGAATATTATTAGCTACACTTGCTTGGGTATTCATACATTCAAACTTCTTCATCTAGATCAATAACGAGTCTTCTAGCACATGTCATATTCAGATCGCTTTCACTTTGTCTCGTAACTTACTCATTAGCCTAGGACTTTTCCTAATGGTAGTACTTGGAAGTCACACTGGATGTCAAGCTAAGTTATCACCAAGAGGTACCATATCCGCTACCGATTAACCCATCCTTCATTATCGCATTTTCCTTATTCCACATTTCGAAAAAATCTCTATAATCGGACAAACTAACCATCCAAATTAAGTCTAAGTTTTTCATTATTTTCGAGTAACAACTTACTATGAACCATCTTACACAGAGAAAAAAGGCCCATTTGATCAACATCTAACCTTGGAAATTCTAAAAAAAAAAGGCCAAAGAACAAGCCATTTTTTTAAATATGAACCTTTATATCACGATAGGGGTACTTGATTAAGTTCATGTAAACGAAAAGAAAAAGAAACAAGCTTCAACATATTGCAATTGTAATTATTTACAAAACAATGGATTCATTTAACAAGAACAAATTATTTAGAATCTGTGCTAAAGAAAAAAATTTAAACTTAGGGTTTCACAAAACTAAAGGAAATACGAAAAATTCAAAATGCAATCACCGAAAAACCTTTTCGATTCGAACCATTTTAATACGCATCTATTCAAACAATTTCTATAACACAAAAATGCGATAAATCATACACAACATAAACTAAACAAATTTAGGTTTTTACTAAAGAAATCTAAAATTAGAGCAAGGTTTTAAGAATCAAACCTTTGCCTTTAGGGTTATCCATCATCACTGAAATCTAGTGAAATACTCTTTCTCAATTTCTTTGTTCTCTCACAAATCTCACAGAAGAAAGCTATATAAACTGTTGAAGAAGAACATGCAAGAGAAAAAATAGATACAGGGGATAGTGGGTAAGTGGGGAGTTAGAGAGATGGAATAGTCTTCGCTCTATCTTCATCTCCGCAAAATGATCAACAATAGGACTCTCAACTCTCTCGCATCTCAACCGATACGTGATAGAAAATATCGCCTCCACCATTACAACCCACAATCCACTAACCCGAGGGTATTTAGGTAGATTTTACAATTAGGTTGGGTCAAAGAGTCATTGCGCTTACTCGAGATGATGACGCAAAACGAGAAGTTGACTTTTTTTACCTAGCGTTTTTTAGGGGAAAAATTGCTCTCAAATAATCGGTTGATAACTACACATTCGGTAGTTAGCGTACATTTAGCTAATGTTAAAGAATTATTTGAATTTTTTTTTTTTTTTCGGATTGGGAAAATTAGGCTAAGGCCCAGCCCATGGATAACCCATAATATGAGGCCCTTAATTAAAAGAAGTTTAAATCTAGGCCCCGAGTTATTAAAAGACATTCATGCCTTTTTATATATTGTGAAGCCCCAAATTAAATAAAATTCAAATGTAGACCCAAAATTATTAAAATATTATGTGATGATGTTCCCACCACCTTCGACCACCACCGCCACCGCCAACCACCTCCGACCACCACCGACCACCGCCGTCGACCACCTTCCACCACCACCACCGGAAACCACCACCTCCGACCACATTGATATTGCAAGTGTAACTGGAAGTTACACATGCATAAAAATTACACATTCATGTTGTGTATTCAATAGTGTGTAACTTTTCATATGGCATGTGTAATAAGAAGTTACACATACATATGACATGTGTATCCACAAGCATCAGAAGAAAAAATAATATACAAAAAATACATGTATCGCATAAATTTTCATTTACAATAATTTCTATGTTTACCAGTTATAGTAATCGGTTGTTATTGAACACAATAAATGAGTTAAAACACTAGAAATAAGCCATTGAAACCTATAATAGAAGTTTTGCCTTTCTTTATTGTCTTCCTCAATCCAACATGCTTGCATATCTACAACGAAATAAACATCCATGGTTTAGGTTGGATGAACAAAAAGCAAAAAAAATATTATAGAACAATTGTAAGGAAAAATTATAGAACAAACATGATAACCTATATTAGCATGTGTAACTAGGAGTTACACATGCATTTGTCATGTGTAATTGACAATTACACATGCATATGACTTGGATACCTAGCATGTGTAATTAGAAGTTACACATGAATCTCATTAGTGTAATTAGGAGTTACATATGACTTAACTGAAAAAGTATAAAGTTTCAAATTGAAATATTTTAAAACGAACAGATTATCTCAAATTGAGATATTTTTATCATTAAAATCTAAGGTTCCAAACATGATTCCATGACTGACAATGTGAAAAAATCATCTTAAGACAACATATATTTGCTAGCTAAGGTTGGACATGTAGCCACGATATTCCAACAAACCAAAACGAAGAATCAAACAAATTATACAATATATATGAGCTAAGTTATCTGGATAACTAGGGAGCAGAAAGAGCTATACTCACCACGTACCAAGGGTGGATAAAATCAAAGCCGAATCTTGTATCCACGAACCAACATCATGATACTTCAGAAAACCAGCTGGCTTTCTGAAGTATAATGAAGAGCATGCCTGGTCTGAATTACAAAGATTACAAAAAGCACTTGATAACTTATCTTAGCATGTGTAACTCCTGGTTACACATGCATTTTGCTAGTGTAACTAGAAGTTACACATGTATTTGACTAGTGTAACTAGAAGTTACACATACATATAACTTGTGAAGCTAAGAAGTATCAACACTTGCATTTCAGGGAACATACACATACATCTGTATACATGTGTAACTTTGCTAGTAATGCATTCACTGGTACAGGAATATAATTCGACAACTCCAAATAAAAACAAAGAAGAATTCATTCTTAAAACACGAACACCATATTTTAAGTATATCATGGTAAAGAAGATGAGTTAGTGTCAATTAAGCAGAAGTAGTTACCTTCTATAGGATCCGTAATTTGTGCTTTAATAGAAGGGGGAGTTGTCAACAGCAGCAACAACATCACCACCACCAGAGAGGTAGTACTACTAGTATTGTTGATATAATAATAATCAACACCTGCATATTGAGACACCAATCCAAAACACCAATTAATCTTCATATTCTTCTCTATAATCTCAAGTCTTACTCAATCATACCTTCTAACTCATCTGCTCAGAGAGGGTAACCTATGAAAATATGGATAAATCAATATGGCATGTGTAATCGGAACTTACACATTCAGTTAGTATATTCC
Source organism: Papaver armeniacum (assembly GCA_023531295.1). NCBI lineage: Eukaryota > Viridiplantae > Streptophyta > Magnoliopsida > Ranunculales > Papaveraceae > Papaver > Papaver armeniacum. The sequence goes on along the minus strand of JAJJWW010006377.1, from coordinate 58,968 downwards.
ACCTGGATCACTGACCTTCACAGCTAGATGCAACAGCCAAACACTCAACCATGTTCAATCCATAAATACAACCCCAGTTCAAATCCCTATAAGCATTCAATATATATTCACATATATAAATGCTTACTAATCTATATCAAACGGCAGGCACACATACACACCGCAAAATCTGTCAAATTCTTAGCTGATAAACACGATAACACAAAGATAAAGTTCTAGTTTAAGCAACACCGATATTGAATTAAACATACTAATAATCAACCGAGAATCATTTCAAAGATTCCTAACACTAAAAAATACTTCACTTAAATATCACACATCCAATTGGCATGTGTAACTAGAACTTACACATTCAATTTGCATGTGTAAGTAGCAATTACACACCTAATTGACATGTGTAACTATTAACTACACATCCATATACCTAGCATACTCGTGAATCACCTAAATCTAGTAACAACCATGATAAGTTAGGTATTCTTTAAACCAACTAATAACTAATTTTTTGACGCCCGCATATGATGTTCAAGTAGAGCGATAGACATGTAGTTGTATCAAACCCGCTCGCACCTTTGCACCTTTTCGTCCACTAATTGTGCTCCAGAGGTAATAACTTTCAGTTTCTTATTTATGTGCATCCCTTTGACCTACACAAATGTAACAACCCTACTTTCCATATAACCCCGGCCGATGATTAAATAGAAAGTACGTCGTTAATTTCCTGCAAAGGGGTACGTAACCCACAGAAAACTAGGAACGCAGTTCCGTTACAATTGAATATGCTGAAAGGAATTTATTTCTTAAAAAAAGGATGTCGAGTAATTAGGGTGTTCTTGACTTCAACAATATAATTCATCCTTAAATAAGTTGAACTAACGAAAGAAAAAAAAAGTAATGAAGTCTACCCAAAAGAAAGTATCCCCACTGCCTCACACCTAAATAACGAAAATAAATAAAAGAAGAAGTGTAGTTGTCCACCCTCAGTTGGATATCTTCAGAATATCCACCGGAACTGGAATCAATCAAACTCCTTCCCGATTCCTAACAACACCTGAAAAATAATCAACAGGAGTTAAACTCCAAAGCAAGATCACTCGGTCGCCGAGCCACGAAGAATATAAAAAGGATATACAAATAAATCACCACCCAAGGATGTCAGAAGGAACAATAAAATAAAATTAGAAGCTACTATTTACAAAGTTGGACAATCACCATACTAAGAATTCGAGGTCTTTCCCAATTCAAATAATCACCAGAAATAACACACCAAATCTCCTTCTATATCATACCTCTGCCATAGTGTTATATCGGGACATATCCGCAATAACACTATGCCGTGTTCGTAACATATCCGCAACATTTCTTTCGAAAAGTATACATGTATGTACACTACCGTACCTGGGAACGCACTCCCAATCTCAATCGTCCTTTTCTGGAGTGAGATACAAAACACTGGTTCAGAGACCTACATAAATTCCCTTGGCGCACGCAAAATACCAACCCAGTTTCAGAGGATTTTATCATCTTAACAAACTGAACTATCAACACAATCACTCACCCAGACATCAATGTAAAAGCAGTAAAGGAACAACTCACGCCAGCTTAAACTATAAAAGAAATTCTCATAAGAACTATCAATCTGTAGGGAACATGGCTGGAAGAAAACTCTCTCCAACAGAACCAGTAGAACATTCTAAAAAAAGAATTTCCCTACATACTTAACTAATTAAACACCAACAAAATGCATTATGTGCCATTCTCCCCTTGGCTAATTTGGTGTTGTACTTTAAGCTCGTAATGGACAACACATAACTCAATTAAAATCATCCCCTGCAAACCCCACTTAGGTCCCTGCAGATACTATCTAGTGTCTATCTAAATAAACTTACGTTAGCTACTTAACAAGCCTGCAGCTGCTTGAGAGATAATATCCACATTTGATTAATCAATCAATTCACAGATCATGCTTGCACGACCCCACATAAGACATTAATTCACTAATACCTATTAATGGCAGCTTAGTAACTAATTTAGAGTGACTTGTTTAGCATCTAGTCTAGATTAACTAATCATTTGTGGAAGGGATGACTAAATTCTAAACTAAAGAGCCAGACCATCAACAACGATTATCCACTTAGGACATTCAAATAGGCTAAGAGGATCAAATTGTTAGGTTATATGTAAATTTTCTACCGTGTACACCATGTCATGAATCGAAGAACCAAAGGTACCCGTCCTCATTAGGACGCATTAACGATGACAAAAATATAGTTCCATTTAAACACACACAAATCGTAAGTTATGAATAAAATCAAGCGTAAACATTCATGAGTTATTCTATAACCAATTCTACATCCATCCAAAACTAAGAGACCGAACAAACTTGCCTCAACTCTTCGCAAGCAACTTGATTGATTTCCTTAAGAAGAATTTCTCTCAATTATTAAGCCCTAATCAAAAGAAAACAGAGAAGCATATAAGTACAAGCTAAAAAACGATAAAGCAAAACGATCAAAACTAAATTAAATCCTTACCACCTAAACCACTTGTTTTCCTTTTCTTTATACTGATCTTCTCTTCTATGTTTAATTCGCCGCACTAAAGGAACCCTATTCTCGTACAATGAATATCTATAAATTCCACTAACCCTACTTATTAATACTAAGTCAAATATTTTAGGGTCAACTAAGCAAAACACCCTTAATTGATACGGGTACTTATAAATAACGAAAGTGACCGGCATCAAATTGTTCTGGTAAAAAGAAATTATCCGCGCAAGGGAAACAAAATCGATGAATATTACAACAAAACCAGTAGTGTAAGCCAACAATTAACGCAAAATGGATACATAATCACCTAAACTGAATGGACATAACAATCACATTCTTTGAGAAACTCAATCACAATGAAATATTAATCAAATTCTTTGTAATTGCTCACCAAAGACCAAAGAACAAAAACTAAACATGGTTCATCCTCTTTCTTCTCATATTCTCCTTCAATTTTATCCACTTACTATTCAACCTCCCTATCAAAATTATCACCACCACCATTAATCAACCCTGTAAAATCAAATTGAAATGTAAAAAACAACAAATCGAACCTAAAACAACAACAAATAACAACATCAACAATAACAAACAAAATCGTTCCTGGATTCAATTTACTTATTTCTTCACCACTCATACTACCTACAGCTCCAGCACCACCACCAGCTCAAAATCATTCTCTAAATCCTTCACCTCAACTAAATTCCTACCACCATTTCTTGTAATCTATCATGTATAAATGAAAATCAATAACTAAAAGTGAATAAATTCAAATCAAATCTATGGGTAATAGAGTATGATTCACTCGATATCGAATCTCAAATCAGTTATTAGATCGAAGATAGAAATAGAGGTATACAACGATTTTGACAATAAACAGATCGGAAATTTTTGTTCAATTTTTTTTCCAAAAACTCTACATCAAAACAACCAGAGTAAGTAGATGATTGTGAATCTAAGCTCTGATTTCGATTCAGATAAGTCAATTGAAAAGCATCTGAAGATTTAGGTTTTGAAATACTTTTCTGAAATTTGAATCCAAAATAAATCAACTAAAATCTCTAAACCGAAGCATCATCACAAAGAGAAGAGGATATTTACCTGTATAATTAGCTTGTTGATGAACCTGAGTTGAATCTGCAGATTAGTTGATTGAAATCTTCTCTCGGATTCGTTTATTCTACTGCAAAATCATACAATGAAAACTATAAGAAACGTTGAATTAAATGTCATCAGCGGATATCGATGGAGCGAGAATCGTTTTCTTGCTCTCTGCAATCTTTTTCTTTCGGTATGATCAAAAAACCCTAATTTTCTTCAGAGCAGAGACGAGAGAGAAGTGAGAGAAAGTGAAAATGAATCTGGAAATGAAACATATAGCCTATTTCATTAGGTATATATAGTAAAGGGCATTTTTGGTATTACGAATTTCCCCCAAACCCTAAACTTTATTACCAAGCCCTGAAATCTAAAGTTTTGGGCCTAAAAATATTAAAAAGTGAAAGTATGGAGTTGATAAGGGAGGATCCATTTAGCGGGGCTTCTATATATTGAACCCAAATAGTAGGGGGGTTCTAGTATTTTTCACTTTCGGATTTGCAAAGAGCAGAACATAATCGGTAGATAAAAATCTATTTTACATACCGATTATAACTCATTTTCTTAAGAAATGATGAACATCAACCAGAATCGGTAGATAAAATGATTGTTATCTACCGATTATTCTTGATTCAAAAATTCAATTTTTCTGTACTAAAAATTAAACACAATCAGTAGATAATGAACACAATTTACTACCGATTATGGTAGTACCAAAATTCGAAAATTGAAGAACTTTTTTCAAAAACTTGTTTTGGGGCCAGTATATAATAGGGAGTTTAATTAACTTAAAAACTACCGAATATGGTAATTCTCATTTAAAAATGCCACTATATAATCGGAAGTTAGGTTCACTTACCTTACTACCGATTATGGTAGTACCAAAATTCGAAAATTGAAGAATTTTTTTCAAAAACTCGTTTTGGGCCCAGTATATATAATCGGAAGTTTAATTAACTTAAAATACTACCGAATATGGTAATTCTCATTTGAAAATGCCACCATATAATCGGAAGTTAAGTTCACTTACCTTACTACCGATTATGGCAGTACCAAAATTCGAAAATTGAAGAATTTTTTTCAAAAACTCGTTTTGGGGCCAGTATATAATCGGAAGTTTAATTAACTTAAAATACTACCGAATATGGTAATTCTCATTTGAATATGCCACTATATATTCGGAAGTTAAGTTCATTTACCTTACTACCGATTATGGTAGTACCAAAATTCGAAAATTGAAGAATTTTTTTCAAAAACTCGTTTTGGGGTCAGTATATAATCGGAAGTTTAATTAACTTAAAATACTACCGAATATGGTAATTCTCATTTCAAAATGCCACTATATAATCAGAAGTTAAGTTCACTTACCTTACTACCGATTATGGTGGTACCAAAATTCGAAAATTGAAGATTTTTTTTCAAAAACTCGTTTGTGGGAATTATATAATTGCCCTCAATTCTGACGGGCTACATAACTACCCTTATCCTACAATAAAAATACCCCTCTCCATCCAAAGCCCATCAGGGGTCCATTAAGGATTATGCAACATTACAAATTTGCCCCCATTCAAAAACACAATGTATATCGTTAAGGGAAAGAAAATCTTTTCTTTATTTTTCAGATCCAAAACTTCCTCTGTTGTTCTCTCCAAAACCGTCGCCACCATCATCGTCGTTTCTCCACCCTTTTTTTTTTGCCGCCGTTAATGGTGATGGACAGTATCGAATCTCTATTTTAGTCCATCGATATGAATGTTTTTTCTTATTTATATGAACAAATTTTCTTATTCGATTTCAAATATCTCTATTTTACTGGTTCATGATAGTGGTGGAGAAGGGTATTCAATTCATTGCGTCAGTTGTTGTTGATGACATAATAATAGAGGTAATGGTCGTGGCGGTGGTGAAGGAGGATATAAAATCTCCGTTTTTATTAGAAGATGATGGTTGTGGTGGAGGAAGATACCAGATCTATAATTATGGTAGTGGCGGCGGCGGCGATGAAGGAGGTATGTATTTCATTTTATCACTGTTTTTTTTTCCGAAGATGATGATGGTGGTGATAGTGGTGGTGGAGGAAGATACCAGATCTATAATGATGGTGGTGGCGGCGGCGATGAAGGAGGTATGTATTTCAATTTATCATTGTTTTTATCAGAAGATGATGGTGGTGGTGATGGTGGTGGAGGATGAAGATACCATATCTACAATAATGGTGGTGGCGGCAGCGATGAAGGAGGTATGTATTTCAATCTATCAATTGATTATCTTCTTTTCTCTAGTTTGAGTTTCTGATGGTGGTGGTAGTATGTAGATTAATTCAGTCATGAATATTGTGTTGGTTCAGGTTCGAATGATGAAATAAAATCAGTATTGAAGATAGTGATGGTTATGGTTGTTGTGGTGTTGGTGGATATTCTGTGTGCTGGTGGTGTTGGTGAGGTTAGAACAATGAATTTTGATGATGGAGATTGTGTTTGTTGTGGTTGGAATGATTAATTAAAGTTGTTCATGAAGATAATGGTGATTCTGGTTGTTTGTGGTGTTGGAAATGTTGTACGCTGCTGGCGGTGGTGGTGGTGAGGTTGGACGACAAGTTGTTGAATACTACTCCATCAACTATTTAGGGAGTCAACAACCAATGTTTGTGTATCAACAACCTTAGTTTGTGTATCAACAATGGAAAAATGGTAGTCAACAACCAATATTTTTGTATCAACAACCTTAGTTTGTGTATCAACAATGGAAAATGGAATCAACAACCAAATTTGTGTATCAACAATAGAAATTAATCTTAGTGTAAGGAGTCAACAACAAATATTTGTGTATCAACAATAGAAATTGACCTTAGTTTAGGGAGTCAACAACCAATGTTTGTGTATCAACAATGGAAAAATGGAATCAACAACCAATGTTTGTGTATCAACAATGGAAAAATGGAATCAACAACCAAATTTGTGTATCAACAATAGAAATTGATCTTAGTGGAAGGAGTCAACAACAAATATTCGTGTACAAATAATAGAAATTGACCTTAGTTTTTATTTATTTTTATTTTTTTTTTCTTTTTTTTTCGGATCAACTCGGTTGTTGACACCACCGTAGGTGGTGGCGGTGGCGGCGGAGGTTAGCGGCGCGCCACCGAAGTGGTGTTGCTGCTAGTGATGGTGGTGGTAAAATGGTAGTGGTGGACTGGCGGCGGTTGTTGTGGCGGTGGACTAGCGGTGGTGGCGGTGGATCATGGTGGTGGTAGGTCAAGGCGGTGGAGTTGGTGGCGGTGCTAGACTGGTGGTGGAGTACTCACTGGGTGAAATGAGATATTTACTTTTTTAAATGGAGAAATATGTTTGTGTGATAAAATAGGAAAAAATTATATGCTAAAGGGTATTAATGTAATCTATCTTTAAGTGGATAAGGTGAGGGGTATATTTATTGTGTGGTAAGGGTATATTTGTTGGTCATGAAAATTAGGGGTATATAATTAATGTACCCAACTCGTTTTGGGGCCAGTATATAATCGGAAGTTTAATTAACTTAAAATACTACCGAATATGGTAATTCTCATTTCAAAATGCCACTATATAATCGGAAGTTAAGTTCACTTACCTTACTACCGATTATGGTAGTACCAAAATTCGAAAATTGACGAATTTTTTTCAAACTTCGTTTTGGGGCCAGTATATAATCGGAAGTTTAATTAACTTAAAATACTACTGAATATGCTAATTCTCATTAACTTAAAATACAACTATAATTCTATCTCCCGAATACTGTCGATGTTCTTGAGAAATGATGAACACGACTACATTCGGGAGTTTAAAATCATGAATATCTCCTGAATCTGGGAAAAAAAAGAAAAAACCCTAGAAAAAATGAAACAAAATTCATTCAAATACTGCACCCACTACATTCAGACGCATGCTTCTTATTTTGTCTACCAATGCATTCTTGAGGATAAAAATAATATATTATCTCCCGATTATAAAAGGGAAATTTTGCCATTAAGAAATATGCGAGATAAGGGGTACTCACTTTAGGTTTGGGTGACCCTATTTTGTTTTATTGTTGGCCCCTAAATCCTTTTGAGTGGCCCCTAAAAACGCTAGGTTTTTTTACACTCGTTGAATGAGAAATTAAAGGGTGATGTTAGAGCACTCAATTCTTAAATTTGGAGAAAAAAACGGAACTACTTAAGTAAATCGGTCTCTAATTTGGGGACATTTTGGACTAATCCCCAATTCTTAATTACATAAAGTCTATTTGCCCCGTTCGGTTCAAGGAATTGGACGCATTCCCTAGTAATTGGATTACCTAGCCTCCAATTCCTTGAAACGAACAAGTTGTAAGGTAAATGATTCCAGGTAGGAAAATAAGCGTTATACTTCGTAATATAATTCCTTAATACTTTGATCATACTATTATGACCAAGTCTAACACTAGAGTTTCATATGTATATATCTTCGCATGTTATGTTTTCAATCTAAAACGACTTGAAAGATATGTTAAGAAGATCAAGTCAATATTACTAATCCTCAAGAGGAAGAATGATGTAAATGTCACAGGTCGTTACTTCTTCACTTTCTTCAGTCTTCTGGAGTAATACTTGTACGTCTCAACATTCCTAGACTTTCTAGTCAACCTAAACGAAGTTGTCTCTAGTGTTTAATCAAGCGACTTTAGATGAGTGTTGATACTAAAATATGACAACCAAACTTGACATACCAACACTTGGTGGGTTCAACCGAGCTATGCTCTAACACTTTATTCGGGAAAAAGTTATATTATAAATAACTTATAATATAATCAGATACTCCCTCCATTTCGAAAAGTGAACTCTTTTCTAAAAATGGAGGGAGTGTTAATTATGAGTTTTTGAGTTTTTGATGTATAATTTTATCGATGAATTGCTAGTACAGAAAGCAAATAGTTAGGTTAGAAAACAATTACCTTTTGACAAAATATCATTTTTTTCCATACATACCACAACGAGAGTTAAGTAAATGATGCGAGTCGCTCCAATCAATCGAAAATATAGAGATGGAGCAAATCCAGTGGTGAAACTTGCGAAGACAACTCATCGTCGATTCACAGCTGTAACAAAACCTTATTTTTCGCAATCTTTCAACACAAAATAACTTTAAATGGACTTAAAAGAAACATATTCTTGTAGCTTTTCTAAGGGCTTGTGCATTAAACTTATTTATTCTCAACGTTGCTTTTCACGAATCTACAGACTATAAACATATGACAAAGTTATTTGCACTTCATAATCGTTCTTTAAGTGCACTTACGACGGAAATCCCTTTGATAGGCCAAAAGTAACCATGGTGTACACGTCCATGAGTTAAGTTTGTAGCCAGTCCTCTAATTGTGGCAATATAGTAAGTGGCAATAGAATAATTCTGTTGAGTGGCTTTAACGCCGCAACTATAATGAAAACAAGGGTACACAGAAGTTACGGAAACTACATCTTAACATGTGATGGACCAGAAAATTACGCCTAACGAGTCGAGCGCGGGCTATAACTCCCGATGCGCCACTTTGATGCTAGTTATAGGAATTTAAAACTTCTCTTTAGCTTCAAAATGTACGTCCACTTTCCTTTACAAGCATGCTTAGCAAGCATGTTGCCTTAAACTTAGCTTCCACACGGTTCCAACTTACCCTTGTTCTCGCAAAGGGTATAAAGCCATAAAAGCTAATGCCGATACATTATTACGTGCATCACCAAGCTTTGAGTCTTGTCCAAGGATAAAGCATACTTTATCCCTGCTGTTGATGGTGGATTTTCGACAAAGGATAAAATCGCAAAACCATAATCTTACATATTCCCGATCCAAAGAATCGATGAGTATTGAGGCTCGTGTCTCTCATTAAGGCATGGAAACTCATGCCACAAGAACCACCTATGACCGAGTATATTGTCTCTCGAGCATACATGAATATTCAAAGCCTCTCAATTGAGGAAACGACACATTTCATGAATATTGAACAATCAAGAATCACTTTTATAGAGAATCGAACGATTGGACGGCTCCTAGACAAACTTGCCTCGCTAGTATAGAGCGATAACGTCTTTCAGATGTAACAATTTTTTCCCCGACTATATAAAAGACATGTGTATAGAATCTTAATGATTGGACGGCTCCTAGATAACTTGCCTGCTAGTGTAGAGCGATAACGTCTTCAGGATGCAATAACGTTTTCCCTGACTATACGTAATAAATATGACGCTTCAACTAGCTCATATTGCTCAATTCTCGAATAATTAATGCTCCTAGACAACGTGCTAGTATAGAATCAATCAATTAATTATTTCTAGTCATTCGATTCATTAATCAATCCCTAAAAATATTCTACGCTCTTCACAATATTTCGTTACTTCAATTCATGGCTCTTGTCGCAGAATTCCATGGGTTAACAATAAATATTCAACGTGACGGCATCTCGAGCTGCTATCGAGTAAGCCCCCACCAAAATGGTGCAAGTGTACTCGGAATAATACACTAACGAGCACCCGAATGCACGAACGAGCATTCTAAAATACGAAGGAACGATGAACCTATGCAAAATAGGAAGAAAAAAAAAAAATAAAATAATTAGCTAAGGCGCTAGGGACTGGGCCCACCGGTCGGCCACTCATGCCGTGGCTACCCCACGCCTAGTTCTTTATTTTATCATATTTTGATTATTTTTCCTTGATCTCATGAAAATCCCTTCATTTGAACAAAACTCCTCCGTTTTAAGGAAACTCCTCGCTTCATGGTGTTTCCTTCACATCAAGGAAATAATATAAAATTGGGAAAGCCGTCATGGGACCGGGTCTACTAGCCGGCCGCTATGCCCTAGTTGTGGCCTCTGGTCCCACACCTCATGATTCCTTATTATTTTATTATTATTTCCTTCATCCCATGAAATTCCTTGATTTCATGATATTTCCTTCAAATCATGAAAATAATATAAAATTAGGGAAGACTCACGGGACCGAGGCCCTGGCCTACCGACCATGCCCTAGTCATGGCCTGGTCCCAACGCCTTATTTTATTATTATTAATGTTTAGAAACTCCTTAGTTTCAACAAACTCCTTGATTTCATGATATTTCCTAAAAATCATGAAAATAATATAAAATTAGGGAAGACTCACGGGACCGGGCCCTAGCCTACCGACCATGCCCTAGTCGTGGCCGCCATACGCCCCTTATTTTAATATTATTGTTTCCTTCAACTCATGGAAACTCCTTCACTTCAAGGAAATTCCTTAGTTTCAACAAATTCCATGATTTCATGATATTTCCTTAAAATCATGAAAATAACATAAAATTAGGAAACGTGCCATGGGACCGGGCTTATTGGCCGACGACCATGCCTTGGCCATATCCGGTCCCACACTTCATGATTCCTTATTCTATTTGTAGATGGGGAAAAACAATTTGCCGGTTTTTACGGAATTGAAGAGTCGACCGTGTGGAGACTCCTTGAACCGAGCGAAATGTTGAACCTCACACGATGCACTGCAAGAAGGGAGTGCTTTAAGTTCAAGAGATCAATCTGAAGACTCCGGCCTAAACCAAGAACAATGGCCGTTCCGAGTCAATTTGGTCACAAGAGAGGATGGGTTGATCTCGCAGAGGAGGGAAGTCGAGAAATGCGTGAGATCAATGGTGATCTCAGATTGTAGGTGTGTTGTGAATTCAGCGTAAGAACGCTCGTAATGATTGAATTTTGCTCAATTGAGAGTGATTTCTTTGAGTTCGTGTATACGAAAGATTGTCCAGTATGAACTTTGATGAGAAATTGCTCGTTTTTGGCGAATGTTCGAGTGTTCGAATCTTGTTCTTTCAATCAGGATTCAGAGACATTTTATAATGCCGGATTTGAAAACGCCATGATCCCATGAAGTGTGACAGTTTGCTGGAATCATAGAGTGGGGAAGTGGGAAATCGTGTTAAAACCAGTTGCTCATCGTGCGGAGACTTGGTTAATTTTCCACCCACTACTTTGCTGACTCTTCCAACTGATTGCACGACTTTCTCACATTCTCATCGTGGGTGAACACACATGCCGTAGACCGCCATACAAAAACCCTAGTTAATATCCCCTATGTGACACGATTGATATCTCGTGATTGTGGAGTCAGTTGCTGACTTTATGGGATGATGAGTCCATGTATTGTTGAGTTGAACATGATTTGCAAATATTCTGAAACTCATGAATTAAATATGTCTACTGAGACGAGGTATTATTATGTTGATTACGAGCAAGCTGTGTTGCTGAATTATTGAATATTGATAGTTGAACCAATATTCTTGAATCTGAGCAAATATTGATGATTCGGGCAAATATTGCCTATTGAGCGAATATTGCTAGTTTGAGCAAATATTGCCGGTTTGAGCAAATATTGCTCGTTTGATGAATTGTTGGTAGCAGGACCAAAATAAATATTAATTTAAGATACCGATCACGGGTCGAGTAAAATAAATAAAAACGTTGATCATGGAATCAACATAAAATTATCAAAGTATTTGAATCTGCTCAGAATCATGTTTCTGCAGAGCTCTGGATTCAAAACCCTAATTTTATCGAAATGATGATCAATCTGCAAAGTGAAGCAGGGACCGACTACATGGGCTGACGAGTCCACCATGTACGCCCAGATGCTCGAATGAGCAAAATACCAAAGTCTCTTAGAGGACCAGTTGGTGAAAGAATGATTAAATGCTGGTTTAACCATTTATTGAAATAATGCTCGTGTGAGCGACAAATAACAAAACCTATCCATGAAGATATGAGGAACCGACCAGGAGGTCATGAGAACGGCTCTTGGTAGCCGTGGGACCAATGGATGGTCGTTCAAGCAAACTTTTAATTGTTTGGAAGAAGTTTGAACCTAATTGTCTATGGGTGAAAACTATTCCTGCCGGATTTGGTAATTTGGGGTGTGTGTATGAGGAATGAATCTAAACCCTAAACAAATGCACTGCGCGGTGAGTGCTTGTAGATTCGAGAAATCAATCTGTGCAAGTCCGGCCTAAACCAAGAAATGGCAAGCCTGGCTTTGTTTCTGGTCACAAAGTGAAGGAGATGGGGTTGATCTTAGGGAGGGAAGCAAAGAAGGTGTTGAGATTGTGAAGGTGTTGGCTATGTATGACTTGTATCAGAAAGCTGAACCGGCTTACAGGATGTAAGCTATCAGTTTTGGTGTTTGAATACGATGGTATCAACACTTGCCTCTGTTGTCTGGACTTGTTCTTTTGTCGTTGGAAATAGGGAGGAGAACCTATTTAGACAAGTCATTTGAGCCTTATTCACGTCTCTCGTGGGAAGTGGAGGAAGTGGAGTGATGAAGTAGTGGAGTTGTGTGTTGGTGTTACACGACCGGTCTTGCCCACTTCTCCTATCATCTCTAACCGTCCATGACTTCCTGACACGTTCTTGTGATGGCGCGTTGCACGCTGCACGCTGTAAACCGCCAGACCAATACCCCAAAGATGTATCCCCAGTTTGTGACATGATTGATGTCTCGAGTGTGTGGGGTCGTGGGACCCACGTAAAGTAGCATGTAATGCTAGACTAAATAACTAAATTATTTAGGAAGTCGATACTTGTGAAGTATCTTGTGTATTCTACGCAGTACCGCATCGAGTATATTCAAGATGTATGAAGCATTGCTATTTTTAAGGCTTACCGGAGTAAGTCACGAATTTAAGCGTCTTAAAATAAGCATCATGTCCACCATCTTCGAGTGAACGTTTGGAGGCTATACTGTAAGCCCCGACTTGACCGATCACTCCATGTGGAAGAGTGGTGGACTCGTGATTGTGGTGACACCTTGCTGGTCTCTTAACTCCTAACTGTCTGCCTGACCAAGCCGGGTAGAGTTGGACGGATGAGATGACCCGTGACACTCATCTCGCGACCGTTGATGAAGTTTTAGGGCTTTTGAAGAGGTGCGCAGTATCACTCTTCACCTTGGTCGAAACCAAGCATGGGAGGTGTTTTGGAAAGGACCGACCGGCATGCGTGTAGGCTTGCATGCCGGGTACACGTCCGTACCTCACTGTCTCACAAAGGTGCGATCTAGGCCACTCAATTTGACCGGAAAAGAGGAGCGGTTGAGATCGATTTTCAACAGAAATCTGGTGCCGCAAAAGTCGCGCATCATGCCAATCTTGGGCGCTCGTTCCAAGACGACCAAGCCTGGTTGGTTCCGGCCGATTGATTCGGCGTGTGGGTGGTAGGTTGGTGTTCACGTATGTACTTTATTGCCTCATGAAACGTGATCTAAGCCGCTCAATTTGTCCGGAGAAGTTGGGTGGTCGAGACGGTTTGTGATTTGGGAAGCGCGACCACACTAGTTTGGGCGTGCGTTTTGGAGAAACCAGCATGGTATGCCTTGGTCGGTCGGTGAGGAGATAGATAGTTCCACGGTGATCATGTTGATGCTCACTGGACCTGCTCAATTATCTCCTAAGCCCTCATTCGATCAGAGAAAACGGACGCTCGTGGATCGATACAAACCCTAATTAGGGTTTTGGCCTGGTCGTGCTTCATGTATTGTGTTGCACGAACGAATTGGGACAACCAAACATGGTTGGTCCTGACCGATTGTTCATGTATGTAGGCGGGCCCACGGTGTTTGTGTTGACATGCTCTAGGCCCTTTGAATCTACATCTACACCCTCCATCTATGCCTGCGAAGATGGATGGTTGAGACTGATTTGCGACACATGTAATGTGCCGTAACCCTAGTTTAGGGTTTCACATCCATGTTATTTTGGCTGGACAAACTGGTAAGCGTTGCTTCCTCTTGGGGAGGCCGACCATGCGGGGCCCGCATTGAGTCGGTGGTGAATACTCCAATACCTGCTTAAGGGTTATGGATTCGATCCGGGCCATCCAATCATGCTGGTGAAGTTGGATGGTCATGATCGCTTCGAGACCGATATGGTCGGGCTTCAGTTCAAACATGCTCAATCGGGCTAGTATAACACACCGAGAGTTGTAGCCTCAGTATGGGTATTTCGTACATGTTTTATTATTAATTCTTGGAGATTCGTGTTGCTCTGCCGAGAACAACACTCGCCGTCATGCCGTACCGGTGTGAGTACAGAAATACAGTAGGCTGGTCATGTATTAATTAATAATGTCAGAATTCATTGTGGTATATGGGATTGTTGCTACATGCTCCAACCTGGATGAATTTTGTGTATTTAATTCACAGAATACTGGGATTGTTGCCACATGCTCTATTCTAGGTGAATTAGTAAGGCGAGGAAATATTCAACACTTATTAATGGCTTTATCTTTTGCAAGATGTTAGCGCATAATTTTGGATTTTAAAATTTCAGCCCTTAATGAAAAAATCCACCATCAACATTAAGTCCCTCGCCTAGCACATAATGGTTTCACTATTGTGTGGTAGGCATGAGATGGTGACAAATATATGTGAGAAAGACAGGATAAAGGAAGTTTACCTGGAAGAGTATTGACCGACCGCTAGTTGTCCATGACGTTGTGCTCGTATGGAATCCTTTGGTGGGACCGGTTCCATTTTTTGGGTATTTGAATCAAAAGAGGAATCCTTGTTCTACTAGGATTCTTCCAAAAATTTTCTATAAAAGGGAGCAACCCTTTTCCTTTTTCTCACGAGATTTTTTTTTGTGTTCGGCCAGCTCCCATGCGTGATCTCCACTGCCGCCGTTGCCGGAGTTGCTGTCGCCAGACGTCCGCCGCCGTCCGTCCGTCCAAGGTAAGTTTCGTTTTTTTTTTTTTTTTTTGAAAAACTCTAATTTCTTAGGTAAAAATCTTTTGATAGATACATCATGCTCAGCTTTCCATCAAGATTGATACTAAAACCGCCCATTTTTGCTAGAATTGTTTAGTTCCGTGAGCCCATGAATATGCCGTTTTTGCTTCTTCTTCCATCGTTGCATGCAAAACCTAGCTTCTTAGGTTGTAGCTTGGAGAGAAATTTGGCTTGAATTTCGTAAACACGATTCTCATAAGAAAAACCGTGTTATAATACGTGCATATGAATGTGGTCCCACCATGTGCATTTGATCCGAACGTAGGTCCCACCCACATATGCTTGACTGAAAATCGACCTTATACTAGCCTTGTGCCCTGAACCAACACCAGACTTGAAATTTGAGTAATACCAGACTTGAAACCAATACCGGTACTTGAGACCAATACCGGTACTTGAAACCAATACCGGTACTTGAAACCGATAACGGACTTGAAACCAATACCGGACTTGAAACTTGTACCGGACTTGAAACTTGAGCCGGTGTTTGGACCCAATCCCAGCCTTGTGCATTCCAACGTGAATGCAGTTCACACACACGTATCGTGTGTTTTATATATGTGCATCGACTCTGTCTTTATTGTAGAATGAAGAAAAGAACTCCTGATATGTCTTCCGGAGATAATGTTGGTGCCAAGTCGTGAAGTGTTGACAGCCTTCAAAGATATGCCGAATATTGCTGATGAGTTGTTCACCTTTTCTTTTCCAAACATTAGGAAACATCCTCTCACAGGATAGTCTTGCTTTCCGATTCGTAAAATATGGAAGTCGATCCATCTTCTTCTTCTAAGACTTGTGATGAGGTTTTGTCTTCGAAGAAATGAATATCCGCCTTCTCCTATCGACTTCAAGACTTGTCATACTCCGCTGGCTTCTTATGAAGGATGGATGAGACGCATGTTGAATAATAAGGACGTTAAAGCCAATTTGACCAAAGCGCAAATCCTCAATGCAACCATGGCATCTGCTACTCTTGAAATTAAGAAAGATGATGCAGGCTTGATTACTTTCATTTCTCGGTGGCGCCCTTCTACTCATAAAGCTATATCTAGATGGGGAGAGATGACTATTACTCTGGAAAGCGTAGCTGCATTGATGAACCTGCCTGTTTCTGGGAATCTTTATTATGAGCTTTCTGACACGGAGCAACGTGATTATGACACTATACTCCAAAAGGTGGCAGAATTCGACGATCTGGACAAGGAGGAGAAAAAAGATACAAGATGCTTTTACACTGGTGGGTATCTGAGTGGTCTCCCCATAGACGCAGAGCCGGATCGAGTTGGAAAACGAGCTCAGCGTGAATGCATTCCTTTCTTTGTGGCTATCCAGAGATATATATGACGACGGTTCTGAAAAGGAAACCATAAGGGGTGTTCTGGTTAAGATTGCTATAAAGCTAGCAAAAGGCGAAGTTCTTAGATCGTTGTATTCTCATCTGGACGCCTTAGCAATGGATATGCATGTTTCCAACGGGTACAAGAAGGTGGAGTCGTATGTCCACTTCGCTTTTCTTAAGGCATTCTTGTGGGAACATTTCAAAAGCTATGCTCATGTTCCTGCAACTTCGCTCGGCAATTTGTATGGTGGCTAGAGAATACTTCGTTGGCAGAGGAGGCGTCCCAGAACCGGTACGAAACTCGTGGATATCTTTGATAATGTGTCTTCTGTAAATTTCCGTCCATGGGGGCCGATCCACTCTTCCATTGCTCAGCAAGACTTTTGCTATTGCTTCGACGGTCCCTTATGTTATGTTGCGCACCGATGCCAACACTATGAAATTTGGAGAACTTATTTATCTCAAGACAATGCATTCCGGATATATCCCGTCTTTATTCAACGAAGCTCTTACCGTGACTCCGTACAACATTGACAGTCTGCTCGCCAAATGGGATTTGACTAGGTGTTCCATTTATCCGTCCGTCGAGGCTCCGAAAGAACTCCTCCCGGTATCTTTGATGCTTTGACGTGTTCTTGGCATCGCAGAGTCTTCCTTTCGGCCTATTGGGAGAAACTCGCAGTAATCGACAAGTATAAGGAATTTTGGGGAAGCAACCGTTGGCTTTCCAAGAATTCTCTGAGGATGTTGTGACAGATTCCCATGGTGAGCCATCTTCTCCGACGTCCTGAAGAAGTATTTCCTATTGAAGCCACTTCCACCAAACGGACTCGTAGCCGAGGATTGCAGTCCCCAATCGGAGAGAGATCTAAGAGGCGGTGCATGTGGTTCTTGATCCTCAATTCCTCCAATATGCAGGTATTTAAATCTCTTTCTCGTTGATTCCTTCATTTCTCCAGAGTAAATTCTTCTAAGAGTGATCTTTGCTTGAAATCGTGGAATTCCGAAAGAGAATGTCTTCACAAGGTTGGCGCGCATTCGTAACGAGAAGTCCTGCAACGTTGGCCTTCCCGTTGAGAAGTCTCGTGGTACCGATCCTCGAAGTCCGGGTAACACCGATCTTTATGCTGAGAAGTCTGGCGAAACCGCTCCTTTTCCATACCATGACAGAGATGATGCAAGCTCGGTTGGACAAGGTTCCTCCCTAAGCGATTTTGTTGATGGGGCCGTGATGGAAATTAGCACCCAGAGCGAAGTAGATGTTGGGAGGAATGTAAGAGAGGCAACATCCGCTATTGTTGAGGTGGCTCCCCTTGAAGAACGTTCTGAGTAGGTTCCAATCAATAAAGTTGTCATGGTGACTTCTCCTCGAAAGACCTCATGTGTCCGGTGAAGTATTGGTAGCGCAGCCTGAGCTTTGTTCGATCCTCCTTTCATTGTCCCTTATCCAGGTCATGTGTTGGTTGGAGGATTCAAAGTGTGCCACTCAGCCTAAAGGTTGTACACGGCGATATGGGAGAAGCACGGCCACATTGCTACCACTACGAAGCTCAAAAGTCGTCTTGCATTGGTCAACCGCATTCAGGAAGCTTTATTTTTTATCCAAGGGATGAGCGTCACGACTGGTCGAACAGTTTCCGAAGAGATGATTGAAGACTGGAAGTGCCATCGAGATGTGTTTGCGCAGTACGGCTTCAATGCTCCTTGGTTCTTCAAAGGGTTCTCCGAGATTCAGAGCTCCGAAATTACAAGATGAAGTCCCTTCTGCAGATTGTGTTACTCGCCAGGAAGAAGAGGTTGAAAAGTTATCTAAGGAGTTGAAGCTGAAGTAGGCTGTACTTCAAAGGATGAAAGTCGCACTTGCCCAGAAGGATGAGTTGCTGCTGAAGGACTTTCCTTGAAGGATTCGTGCCACCTACTTGTCTTTTCTTTTAGATGCTTTTCTTTTTGAGTGATAGTGAGGATTTCCTTTGATAATTTGACTTCCGGTTTTGAATTAATAGGTAATTGAATTGGTTTATTTTGAGATAGTTTTGTGAATAACTTTTCTGAAAGAGGTTATTTTAAATGGAATTTGCATCTTGGTCATGAATGATTGCACATGTCATATGAAATTGCAAATGTCGCATAAAAAGGAAGTATGAATGGAAACAAACATGGCATTTGATCATTGAGCCTCTTTCTCTATGTGCGGGATGCCAAGTCCTCAGTGAATTCTAAAACTATCTTTCTTATAAAATTGTTGAGTAGAACTTACTTGCTTTTGAAGCCTTACTTGTATCAAACCGAAGTAGCCTCTCTAAGGAAATCTTCCGCATTAATATCCCAGATAGGGAAAGCTATTCCTCTGAATTAAGCTTCTTCTGAACAATGTGTTTCAAAGCGTTGCATTCACCGGTAGGGTGGTGAAGGAATCGGTGGAAATGACAATACCTCGGGTCCATTACTTCTTGATCGTTGGTGGACGCCATACAGAGGTAGCTCCACCTCTCTGCTTTGCACTCCACGCCTCCAAAGAACTCCAAAATCTTTTCCATTGGGAACGGACAGTGTAGGTACTTCGAGTCTAGCTCTTCCTGCGTTCGTGGGCGTTGTGGCGTCTCTACATGGTTTCGATGTGGAGCACGTTTCGGAGATGAAGTTGGAAGACTTGTGAGTGCCATCATATCCGCGGATCGCTTGCCCTGGTGACAAGGTGTGGAAGGTATCGTAATATCACTGCTGAGTGATCGAATTGAACGCTCCCATCCTCTGTACTCACGTATTCCTTGATTGATCTCTCATTCCTCAAGCATTTATTCACTTAGTTGAGAGGTCGATGCGGATTGAGCAATATTCCGGGTTTAGACAAGGGTCTTGAGGTATAAATCTTCTATCGTGGATCCATAAGCTGCAGTGCTCCTTTCTTCACCCTAAGAGACATTGTGGTACCCCTGACAAGTCTTTTCCTCTCGTGGAGTTGCCTCGAGTCTTCGTTGTCTACTGGACCATGTTGTTCGTTTCTCCCGAGTCCCCCGTGATTACGCGCTCTTTCTCGCATCTCCACTGGTAAAGGTGTGACTCTTGAATAAGGATCCAAAGATTTCTTGCACTGTCTGAGTAGATGCCTGCCGACCCTTCTTGTAATTGTGTTGTTATATCATTCAAAAGGCGGAATGTCTCGCTATGTCTTCTAGCGATACCGGTTTGATTTGCCAAGATATCCTCCAGCATTCTAGCTACACTTTCCATGATATCTGAACCACCTGTGGTTTCCGGGTGAGGATACATCACGAGATGAAAACCGAAAAATTGAGAATTCAATTTTTTGTAACCGAGAGATCAACCTCCCGCTGTGGTCGCCAATTGTTTATGGGTGAAAACTATTCTCACGGATTTGGTAATTTGGGGTGTGTGGATGAGGAATGAATCTAAACCCTAAACAAATGCACTCGCGCGGTGAGTGCTTGTAGATTCGAGAAATCAACTGTGCAAGTCCGACCTAAACCAAAAATGGTCGTTCCGCACTTGTTTCTGGCCACAAAGTGAATGAGATGGGGTTGATCTTAGGGAGGGAAGCGAAGAAGGTGTTGAGATTGTGAAGGTGTTGTCTATGTATGACTTGTATCGTAAAGGCCGAACCGCTTTGCAGGATGTAAGCTATCGCTTTGGTGTTTGAATACGATGGTATCAACACTTGCCTCTCGTTGTCCTGGACTTGTTCTCGTTGTCGTTGGAAATAGGAGGAGAACCTATTTATACAAGTCATTTGAGCCTTATTCACGTCTCTCGTGGGAAGTGGAGGAAGTGGAGTGATGGAGTAGTGGAGTTGTGTGTTGGTGTTACACGACCGGTCTTGCCCACTTCTCCCGTCATCTCTAACCGTCCATGACTTCCCGACACGTTTGTGATGGCGCGTTGCACGCCGCACGCCGTAAACCGCCATACCAATACCCCAAGAGATGTATCCCCGCCAGACATGATTGATGTTCGAGTGTGTGGGTCGTGGGACCCACGAAAGTAGCATGTAATGCTAGACTAAATAACTAAATTATTTAGGAAGTCGATACTTGTGAAGTATCGTGTGTATTCTACGCAGTATCGATCGAGTATATTCAAAGATGTATGAAGCATTGTCTGTTTTTAAGGCTTACCTGAGTAAGTCACGAATTTAAGCGTCTTAACATAGCATCATGTCCAGCCATCTTCGAGTGATCGTTTGGAGGCTATACAGGTAAGCCCTGACTTTACCGATCACTCCATGTGGAAGAGTGGTGGACGGTGATTGTGGTGACGCCTTGCTGGTCTCTTAACTCCTAACCAGGGCTGCCTGACCAAGCTGGTAGAGTTGGATAGACGAGATTACCTGTGACACTCATCTGCGACCGTTGATGAAGTTTTAGGGCTTTTGAAGAGGTGCGCAGGCATCACTCTTCAGCTTGGTCGAAACCAAGCATGGGAGGTGTTTTGGAAAGGACCGACCGGGCATGCGTGTAGACGGCATGCCGGTGTACACGTCCGTACCTCACTGTCTCACAAAGGTGCGATCTAGGCCACTCAATTTGACCGGCAAAGAGGAGCGGTTGAGATCGATTTGCAACAGAAATCTGGTGCCGCAAAATCCGCGCATCATGCCAATTTTGGGCGCGCGTTCCAAGACGACCAAGCATGGTCGATTCCGGCCGATTGATTCGACGTGTGGGTGGTAGGCTGGTGTTCACGCCTGTACTTCATTGCATCATAGAAACGTGATCTAAGCCGCTCAATTTGTCTGGAGAAGTTGAGTGGTCGAGATTAGTTTGTGATTTGGGAAGCGCGACCACACTAGTTTGGGCGTGCGTTTTGGAGAAACCAGGCATGGTATGCCTTGGTCGGTCGGGTGAGGAGATAGATAGTTCCACGGTGATCATGCTGATGCTCACTGGACCTGCTCAATTGTCTCCTAAGCCCCTCATTCGATCAGGAGAAAACGGACACTCGTGATCGATACAAACCCTAATTAGGGTTTTGGCCGGCCGTGCTTCATGTATTGTTTTGCACGCACGAATTGGGACAACCAAACATGGTTGGTCCTGACCAATTGTTCATGTATGTATGCGGGCCCATGGTGTTTGTGTTGACATCCTCTGGGCCCTTTGAATCTACATCTACACCCTCCATCTATGCGTACGAAGATGGATGGTTGAGACTGATTTGCGACACATGTAATGTGTTGTAACCCTAGTTTAGGGTTTCACGTCCATGTTGTTTTGGATGGACGAACTGGTAAGCGTTGCTTCCCTCTTGGGGAGGCCGACCATGCGGGGCCCGTATTGAGTCGGTGGTGAATACTCCAATACCTGCTTAAGGGTTATGGATTCGATCTGGGCCATCCAATCATGCTGGTGAAGTTGGATGGTCATGATCGTTTCTGAGACTGATATGGTCAGTTCAGTTTCAAACATGCTCAATCGGGCTAGTATAACACACCGAGAGTTGTAGCCTCGTATGGGTATTTCGTACATGTTTTATTATTAATGCTTGAGATTCGTGTTGCTCGCCGAGAACAACACTCGCCGGCCATGTCGCACCGTGAATGAGTACAGAAATACGTGGCTGGTCATGCATTAATTAATAGTGTCAGAATTCACAGTGGTATATGGGATTGTTGCTACATGCTTCAACCTCGGATGAATTTTGTGTATTTAATTCACGCGAATCGGGATTGTTGCCACGTGCTCTATTCTAGGTGAATTAGTAAGGTGAGGAAATATTCATCACTTATTAATGGCTTTTTTGTACCCAAAATTACTTTTGGGCACGAAACACGATGAATGGATAGTTTGGTGTGTATTTTGGGTTAGGAGACGAAATTAAGAACAAAGTGAAAGACATGAGGTTTAACGTGGTTCTAAGATAGGTTGCCTACGTCCACGGGCGAATCCCCTTGGGGAGAAATGTTTTATTGACTTTTGTATTACAAAGTATGTTTTTCTCTCCTCCTGGCCTCCCCTAACTGATTTCGCACTCTCCTATTTATACAAGCCCACATCTAAATATAAACATAAATTACATTAATCGCTCATTCATGTCTCCATCATCAATTCTCGTATGAAACAACCTGGAGTTAATTATGCATGTATGAAATCGCTCGCAATTAGTACCGCATGGCGTAAACCGCCGCATTTAGCATTGCATGGCTGAAATCGCCGCATTTAGCACCGCATGGTCGAAATTTAGCACCGCATGGCCGAAACCGGCTGACTTCACCCGCATGGTCAAATCGGGAATTCAATTCTACATGAAACCGCACATTTATGCTTCCATGATAAATTCTCGCATAAATGATGGCCGGCGAGATTGGTGGACATTTGTCAAGCGGAATAAATGACCGCATGGGTAGGGACTCGCTTGATGGTTGACAGCATGATGGATGGCAAGTGGATGGAGGTCGCCGGGCAAAGATGGTTGGAGACCGGTTCATGCGCAGGAAGAGTTTTTGGTCGGAATTGGTTTGCAAAGATTGGCTGCTACAAGACCGAAAATTGGCTAGGGGTGCGACTGACTTCGTTAGTTGACCGACGGTTGACCTTGACCGAAGTTGACTTTGATAGTTGACCGACTTTGACCATCGACCTTGACCTAAGTTGACTTTGATAGTTGAC
Organism: Papaver armeniacum; assembly: GCA_023531295.1. Classification (NCBI taxonomy): domain Eukaryota; kingdom Viridiplantae; phylum Streptophyta; class Magnoliopsida; order Ranunculales; family Papaveraceae; genus Papaver; species Papaver armeniacum. The sequence continues at coordinate 35,552 of JAJJWW010006377.1, read as the reverse complement.
CGACTTTGACCATTGACCAGTCCGTGCAGACTGGTGGGCTGCCTTGGTTGACTGGTTAGTGGGCTTGGATGAGGACCAAAACATGATTCAAGTATCAATTTGGCCCATTAAGTGGTATTTTTACTTATGGTATAAACATCGCCCCCCTCTTAACCTCCAACTTGTTGGGGGTTAAGAAAAAATTTAGTGTTCCCTAGTCAATGATAAAACTCGCCCCCAAGTGTGGACTATTGATATTGAGGTGATTGGCGAACTTCTCTTGTTGTTTGCGGAAATCAAGACGCCCCAAGAGTAAATTTATGTTGCCGGCGTAAATAAAACGCCTTCGTTGATTTGTGGAGATCGTAATCAAGTCGCCCCCAAGTGCTGCAAAAACAAGACTGAGGTGATGCAACTAAGCTTGATAATGGAGCAGAGTGATGTTGGAAATGAGCGGTAACAACATTGAGTGAAGTCGTCTCAGCAGTGATCACCGGATCACAGGAGTGACGAGAAAATCGCACCGGCAAAGAAGCCGCGATCACCGATCGGCAGAGTGACGAAAGCAAAATCGCATCGCAGCAAATGCGATCACCGGATCACAGAGTTGCGAATGAGATGGATCGCAGCAGCTTTGATCACCGGTTCTGCAACAAGATCGAGCATCGTGCAGCAATCGCGATCACCGGATCGCAGGAGCGACGTAGCAAATCGCATCGCAAAGAACTGCGATCACTGGACCGCAGAGTTGCGCAATGTAGCCGACCGGCAGCAGCTTTCGATCACCGGTATGCGCAGAAGATCGAGCATTGCAGCAACTGCGATCACCGGATCAGCAGAGCGATGTAGCAAATCGCGACCGCAAAGCAACTCGCGATCACCGGACTCACAGGAGTTGCGCAACGTAGCCGACTCGCAGCAGCTTTCGATCACCGGTCTGGCAGCAAAGATCGTAGCATTGCAAAGCAATGCGATCACCGGATCAGCAGGAGCGACGTAGCAAAATCGCGATCGCAGCGAACATGCGATCACCTGATCAGCAGAGTTGCGAACGTAGTCGATCAGAGCAGCTTCGATCACCGTCTCGCAGTAGCATCGAACACTACAGCAACTGCGATCACCGGATCAGCAGAGCAACGAGCAAAATCGCACTACAAAGAACATGATCACCGATCGGCAGAGTAACGAGCAAAATCGCGCAGAAGCTGCTGCGATCACCGACTACAGAGTTGCAAATGAGTCGGGATCAGCAGCAGCCTTCGATCACCGGGTCGGCAAAGAAGATCGAGCATTGCAGCAGAAATGCGATTAGCCGGACTGCAGAGCGACGAGCAAAACCGCACTACAAAGAGCTGCTATCGATGGACTGCAGAGTTGCGAACAGAAGCCGACTGGCAGCAGCCTTCGATCACCGGTTCCAGCAGCTGGCCGAGGGACTGGATTTAAACAGCTTCGATAAACCTAGGTGTAACCATTACAAATAAAACTAGACAAAGATCGTTGCGTCCAATCGAGTGCAACCAGATCGCATCGGGCCATGCGTCCAACCGAGTACTGCATCTATTGGCAAAATCGACTGCATCGGTCGCGTCCAACCGAAAAGCAGCTTGCTTTTGAATCGAGTACAATAATTCAATCAACATAACTATAGCAGCTTAACATTACCGATTGTAAAAATTGCGTAAAAATATTAGGTGTACGCCGCCCCTCTAAATCCCGCAACTCGTTGGAGGACTAAGAAGTTTGGGTTACTCCGAAGTTTCGATTTTCAGAGCTTAATTGCAATTAGGTGCTATGTAACTTGCCCCCAAGCGTATGAAGTGTTACACACCTTGCCCCAAAAGAGTAATTTTAGACCATGAGGTGTTACATATCTTTCCCCAAGTGATGGTCACTGCGTTGAAGTGATATGCAACTCGCCTCTAAGATAATAATTGTCATGTTGCTCAATGCTTGCACAAGGGTGCATTGCCTTGTCGCATTTTGCTCGCGCATGGGATTTTGAATATATCTCGCTATTTGGAATTCGCATGGGGGCCAATCCCACTATTCCGTATGCGCACAGAATTGAAATGTGTGCATCCCCTCGTGAGAAGATGCTTGCCACATTAAAGGTGTCTTACCCGAACAAAAGTATGCATGAATATATGAAAAGATGCAAAAATATGTAAATTGTATACTTACCTTATTGAAAATGTTATCGCGACTTCGCTTACGAAGTGATTAGGATGCCTATCGGCTATGTCAGTATTTTCCAAATGACGATGATTAGTATAGTTGCCTTAGCGTCTCGCCTCGACTTAGTAATTGATTTGTCTATGGACTGAATGCACTAGTTAAGTCCAAGTCGATCGAAGACAGCTTTCACGGAATCGTATTTCAAAGAATGTGATCACCGCACCGCAATGCTATGCGCAAAATGGATCAATCGCTTGTGAGGAAAATCAGATTGAAACAATTTTTGGGGAAAATCGATTACAAGCAGCTAGTCCCACCGATCGTAGCAATTAAAAGGACACGCCGCTGTTCGATCAACAAAGCCAACAAACAAGTTGTCAGAAACCGATTACAATAGTTCGATCAATCGATCGTAATAGTTATGTGGAAAAGGACTGCAATGCTTGATCAATCGACTGCAGATTTTCGGTGGTGATTGAATGTGACCGTTTCTCGTGCTCATCATTTTACATTTCTAAAAATTTTAACCTTCTCCGAAAATCGGAATGTCGCCTTCACGACCTTGGTAATTGGCATACGATCTCATCGGGCCGACAATCACTCAGCTTGATGCATGAAGAAGAAGTTTTCGAGAAACAAAATTGGTTGGTCACCGCTTTGCTCTAACATGTTGATGACGTGATTGTACCCAAAAATATTATTCTCCAATTGCAAAATTTTACCTTCATGTCATAGGATATTGAAATACGATCGCAACGAGCCAAAAATCATCCAATTCGACGTGAGACGAAGAAGATATCAACGAAACAAATTTTTAGACCAAGCCCTAGTGGGGTGTACATATCCGCAAGGCAAGAGAAATCATGAATAATCCGAGGGCTACGGATTAAGTTGCGCCGCGTTCCATTGAAACAAGGCTACGGAATTAAGATGTACCACGCCGCAGAAATCATTCCTCCAATTAATCGGCGATTAATCGCCGAACCTACTAATCGCCATTTAATCTCCTGTAATCGGCGATCGCCGCCGAAGCCGCCGCCTTGTCTGCCGCCACGCTGCCGCGCCGCCGCCGCCGCGCTCATAATGGCCGCCGGGTTCAAGCGCGCTGTTTGCCGCCGCCACTCTAAATGGCCGCGGTCCGCCACCATTTTTTTTTTTTTTTTTTTTTTTTGAATTTGATTTTGATGTTTTACGTACCATCGAAAATGGAGGTACCAGGAGCATCAACGGTCTATGTGTCCAAATGATCGAAGGTTGATGTACCACCATTGCATCGAATCGTTGTTGAGAATTAAATTTTGATGTATCGCGGATCATCGAAGTTTGATGTACCAAAGAAAATCCACGGTGATCATTTGCTGCGCATCGAACTTTGATGTAACGAGAAGCATCAAGAACACCGACGGGTGATGGACACCTTTGACGTGGGTGAGTGAAAAGAAAAGTGGGTGAACGAAACCCCTGAAGAGGGTGAACAGATCTGAGGCCTCTCGCCGCCGCCGCCTCGCAATGGCCGCCGGCTTTTTTTTTTTTTTTTAACCATTCGCAACACATTTCTGGAACTGTGATCTTTGCCTTCGGACCTTTGGTGACAGGTTTCATTGACTTGTGGTGTTTTCCTTGAAAACTTCTCGTAACATCCTATGGATTTTTAGCAACGGTTGTGTGGATCGTTGTCGTTTCTCCTAGGATTTTCACCATGATTTTCCTTCACTTTTGTGGCCCTTTTCCGAATTTTCTCGAGATGCTTTTCGAGGTTTTCCTTGGGTATTCAAGCACCTTGAGATGTAGACAACTTGACAACTTTGTGATCATGACAAGATCGATTTTGTCATACAACAAACTTGAACAAAGGATAATGCGTTATTTGAGAAGCAATTTTTTCTGACTTAGACTTGAATCATGCCATGGATCGAACATCCCGACAACAACCTTGGTGATTTTCGCAGCGAGTCACCTTTGGTGGCTACAAGATCATGATGTCAAGCTATAGTAATTGTGATTAATCAATCATAAAGAATGCGATCACCGGACGGGCAGATGATAGATATCAAATCGATCCAGCCATGTTGTGGATCGAATATCCTACAACAGCTTTGATGGTATTTCACTACATCTTTTGCCGCTAAACGAGCTGCCCAAAGAACACTATCATCGATTTTTGTAGTGATGCGATTTTCAGCAGATCTCAGCCTAATAGCTTCAAAGAAATCAAACGGCGAATCTTGGTCATGCAGCATTGCGATCAATCGAGTGTAGTATGTGCGATTATACGGTCGGCAGCAATGCGATCACCGGATCAAGCTATCAAGTTATGATCAAATCGACTGCAGCAGCTATGTCAACTCGGATCAGGCAGCAGTGATTTTTCAAAACGCTCGATCGCTTTTTCGCGGACACGATTTTCAAGCATTTTCTACAACTTTCTCAATGGGAAAACACGATTTCTTTTCTCGTATGTCCCTTAGTCGGGCGCTTAATGTTTGTACCCAAAATTACTTTTGGGCACGAAACACGATGAATGGATAGTTTGGTGTGTATTTTGGGTTAGGAGACGAAATGAAGAACAAAGTGAAAGACAGAGGTTTAACGTGGTTCTAAGATAGGTTGCCTACGTCCATGGGCGAATCCTTGGGGAGAAATGTTTTATTGACTTTTGTATTACAAAGTATGTTTTTCTCTCCTCCCGGCCTCCCCTAACCGATTTCTCGCCTCTCCTATTTATACAGCCCCACATCTAAATATAAACATAAATTACATTAATCGCCATTCATGTCTCCATCATCAATTCTCGTATGAAACAAATGAGTTAATTTCCATGTATGAAATCGCGCAATTAGTACCGCATGGCGTAAACCGCCGCATTTAGCACCGCATGGTCGAAATCACGCATTTAGCACCGCATGGTCGAAAATCGGGCTGGACTTCACCCGCATGGCCGAAACTGAATTCACTTCGCATGAAAAACCGCACATTTATGCTTCCATGATAAATTCTCGCATAAATGATGGTCTGAAGTATTGGTGGACATTTGTCATGAATAACCGACTACATGGGTAGGGACTGCTTGATGGTTGATAGGCATGATGGCCGGGCAAAGGGGATGGAGGCCGGGCCGGGCGCATGGTTGGAGACTCGGTTGGCAAAAAAGAGTTTTTGGTCGGGAATTGCTTGCAGCATTGCCGGCTACAAGACCGAAAATTGGCTAGGGGTGCGATCGACTTCGATAGTTGACCGACGGCTGACCTTGACCTTGACCTAAGTTGACTTTGATAGTTGACCGACTTTGACCATCGACCTTGACCTAAGTTGACTTTGATAGTTGACCGACTTTGACCATTGACCACCCGTGCAGATCGGTGGGCTGCCTTGGTTGACTGGTTAGTGGGCTTGGATGAGGACCAAAACATGATTCAAGTATCAATTTGGCCCATTAAGTGGTATTTTTACTTATGGTACAAACAGGCTTTATCTTTTGCAAGATGTTAGCGCATAATTTTGGCTTTTACAATTTCAGCCTTTAATGAAAATCCACCATCAACACTAATATGAGCAATTGAGCAAATTAGGTTAAAATCATTAAAACATGTGGGACCTACTGCTTATGTGCCTTAGAGCCACCCTTGGCCTGGCCAAGGGATGTGCTCGTGTCACTATAGTGTCCGTGTCTCAGTCCCCGAGAGTTTCAAGATTTTCTCGATGCGCATTTGAGCAACATTCTTGAGAAAATATGCAGAATCCAGGGTTTTGCTGAAACTAGGAAAAATACATGAGATGATGAAAATGATAAATAAAACAGAGAATTGCAAGGTGTGGGACCGACCACGACTAGGGCATGGCCGGCCGGTTGACAAGCACGGTCCCCACGCTTTCCCAGCTTTTATGTAATTTTATGTACTTTCTCCGATTTGAGGGAAATTCCATCAAACCGGAGAGTTTTAGGAAATTAGGAAACTTCCATGAGATGAGGGAGATAAAATAATAATATTAGAATAGGGAATGATGGAGTGTGGGACCTAAATGGCCAAGGCATGGCCGGCCGGCCAACGGGCACTGGTCCCAGGGCACTCTTCCCAATATTATGTATTTTTTTTATGATTTTAGGGAATTTTCATAAAATCAAAGAGATTTGTTGAAACCAAGGTATTTTGTTGAAATCAGGGAGTTTTCATGGAATCAGGAAAACAAAACAACAAACAATAATAAAATAATAGGCGTGTGGGACCGACTAGGGCATGGCTGGCCGGCTAGAGCCCGGGCCCCACGAGTTTTCCTAATTTTATACTCCTCCGTTCCGCTTTTACTTGATATTTTAGGTTTTTTTGTGTTCCAAAATAGATGAGAGTTTAAGTATTTTTCCAAAGTTCTCACCGATTTGCCCTTGCTTTGGAATCACACTATATCATTAATTCTCATTGTAATCAAGTATATAATTAATCCAATTTTTAAATTTATTCTATGGAGGAATATTTGGTTTATCCCAAGTAAATTACAACGGATTCGTAATATGCATTAAATCAAGAAACTAAAAACTAGATAATTTAAATTCTTAGGAAGCTATTAATATGGGTAGAATTGGAAAAAATTTACTCTCTTTTTTTGTTTCTTAATCAAGCAAGTGAAAACTCTAGACCGTCAAGTAAAATGGAACGGAGGGAGTAATATTTTTCATGACTTTAGAGAAAATTCATAAAATTAGGGAATTTTCATGGTTTTAGGGAAAATTCATAAAATTAGGGAATTTTCATGGTTTTAAGGAAAATTCATGAGATCAGGGAATTTTCATAATTTGAGAGAAATAATAAAATAATGGGGACGTGAGGTGTGGGACCGGCCACGGCTAGGGCATGGCCGGCCGGCCGGTGCTCGGTCCCGCGACACCTTTCCCTAATTTTATTATTTCTTTGATAAAATCATGAGATTAGAGAATTTCCTTGAAACGAAGGAGATTTGCTCGAACGAGAGAATTTTCACGAGATCAGGGAAAATTAATAAAATATGACAAAATATAAAATTGGGCGCGGGATTGGTCACGGCATGACCGGCCAGCTTGATGAGCCCAGTCCTCGGCGCCTTTGCTAATATTTTATTATTATTATTTTTCCTTCCTATTTTGCATAGGTTCATCGTTCATTCATATTTTTGAAATGCTCGTTTGCGCATTCAAATGCCGGGTCTCGTGCATTATTGCTAAGTACACTTGCACCATTTTAGTCGTGGCTTATTCGATGCTCGATGCTCTGTTTCGTTGAATATTTATCACTAACCCGTGGAATTCTGCTGGGAAGAACCACGAATTGAAGTGACGAAATATAACGAAGATTCGTAGAATATTGCTGGATATTCAGGCGATTAGAGATAATTAATTGATGGCTCTATACTAGCAGGGCTTCCTATCTAGGAGCACTAATTATCTGAGGGTTGAGCAATATGAACTTGCTGGAGTGTCATATTCCTCTTGTATAGTCAGGGAAAACATGATTGCATCCTGAAGACGTTATTGCTCTATACTAGCAGACACGCTGTCTAGGAGCCGTCCAATCTTGCGATTCTATACAGTATGAGATGTTCCGTGGTCTCAGCTGGGAGACTACACATCTACGTCTTCTCTGAGAGAATTTCTCGATCAGAGGTTTTATGGCATTGTTTATGGGTGAAAACTATTTCTGCCGGTTTTGGTAATTTGGGGTGTATGGATGAGAAATGAGACTAAACCTTAAACAAATGCACTACACGGGAGTGCTTGTAGATTCGAGAAATCAATCTGTGCAAATCCGGCCTAAACCAAGAAATGGTCGTTCCAGACTTGTCTCGGTCACAAAGTGAAAGAGATGGGGTTGATCTTAGGGAGGGAAGCGAAGAAGGTGTTGAGATTGTGAAGGTGTTGGCTATGTATGACTTGTATCGTAAAGTCGAATCGGCTTGTAGGATGTAAGCTATCGGGTTCAAGTGTTTGAATATGATGGTATCAACACTTGCCTCGCTGTCCGGACTTGTTCTCGTCTTTGGAAATAGGGAGGAGAACCTATTTATACAAGTCATTTGAGCCTTATTCACGTCTCTCGTGGGAAGTGGAGGAAGTGGAGTGATGGAGTAGCGGAGTTGTGTGTTAGTGTTACACGACCAATCTTGCCCATTTCTCCTGTCATCTCTAACCGTCCATGACTTCCTGACACGTTCTTGTGATGGCGCGCTGCACGATGTAAACCGCCAGACCAATACCCCAGTATGTATCCCCCAGATTGTGACATGATTGATGTCTCTAGTGTGTGGATCGTGGGACCTACAGAAAGTAGCATGTAATGCTCGATTAAATAACTAAGTTATTTAGGAAGTCGATACCTATGAAGTACCGTGTGTATTCTATGCAGGTACTGCATCATGATGTGGTAAAGTGACTACTGGTGATCACCATGACGCATCACCGACCAATTAACTCCGACCAGGGTCAGTATAACCAAGCCTAAGTGAAGTTGAACGGACGAGATGATCTTTGAGACACTCATCTCGCGACCTTTGATGGAATTAGGGTTTTTGAAGAGGTGCGCAAGCATCACTCTTCGCCTTGGTCGAATCCAAGCTTGGGATACAATTTTGACAGCCCGATCGTGCATGTGTGTAGACGACATGACGGTGTAGGCGCCATATCTCATTGTCTCGTGAAAGTGTGATCCGGGCCACCAATTTGTCCGGCGAAGTTGAGTGGTCGAGATCGATTTGCAAATGAAATCTGTGCCGCAAAAGCCGCGCATCATGCCAATTTTGGGCGCGCGCTCCAAGATGACCAAGCTTGGCCTGGTCTTGGCCGATCAGCCCGGCGTGCATACGGTGGGATGGTGTATATACCCGTACTTCATCGTCCCATAGAAACGTGATCTAAGCCACTCAATTTGTCCTAAACTTGAGCGGTCGAGATCAATTTGTGGTTGGGAAGTATGACCACGCCTAGCTTGGGCGCGCGAATCAAGGTGTATAGCCAAGTTTGGTATTGGCCGATCGGGTGTGGAGATAGGTGGGCCCACAAAGGATCGTGGCCGATACTTACCGGACCTGATTAGTCTATTCCTGGACCCTTCATTCGTGCAGGAGAAAATGGACGCTCGTGATCGCGACATAAACCCTAATTAGGTTTTGCCGACCGTGTGTCATACCTAGTTTGGGGCGCACGAATCAAGACGACCGACCATAGTTGGTCCCGATCGATCGGGCCGGGTATGTAGGCGGCCCACGGTGTTTGTGTTGACATGCTCGGGCCCTTTGAATCTACATCTACACCCTCCATCTATGCCCGCGAAGATGGATGGTTGAGACTGCTTTTGCGATACATGTAATGTGCCGCAAACCCTAATTTAGGTTTTTCGTCCATACCGCTTCCTGGTTTGGACGGTTTGGCAAGCCGTGCCACCCTTTTGGGGAGGCCGACCATGCGGGGCCGCGTTGGGTCGGTAGTGAATATTCCAATACCTGCTTGGGGTCATGGATTCAATCTAAGCCATCCAATCATGCTGGTGAATTTGGATGTTTTTCATCGTTTCTGAGACTGATATGGACAGTCCAGGTTCAAACATGCTCAATCTGGATAGTATAACACACCGAGAGATGTATGCTCAATCGGGCTAGTATAACACACCGAGAGTTGTAGCATGTACGGGTATTTCGTACATGTTTCATTATTAATGCTTGGAGGTTCGTGTTGCTCCGCCGAGAACAACACTCGCCGTCATGCCGCGCCGTAATGAGTATAGGAAATACAAGGCTGGTTATGCATTAATTAATAATGTCAGAAATTCACGGGTATATGGGATTGTTGCTACATGCTCCGACTGATGAATTTCGTGTGTTTAATTCACGTATCGGATTGTTGCCACATGCTCCATTCTAGGTGAATTAGTAAAGTGAAGAAGTATTCATCACTCATTAATGACTTTATCTTTTGCAAGATGTTAGCGCATAATTTTGGCTTTTACAATTTTTAGCCTTAAATAAAAATCCACCATCAACATTAAGTCCCATGCCTAGCACGTAATGGTTACACCATTTTGGGGTAGGCATGAGATGGTGACAGTTAAAGACAAAGCTTATGAGACAAAGTTAGATGTTACCAGGAGAGACGGGTCATCCTGTCCTTGGAGCATGTCACGTTCAAGAGGCGTCCAGGCGAGTGTTCCCCTAGCATGATGTTGCCTGCTTCGATGGACTGTTACGCCTGTTTCGTTCGTGGGGCTATTACACCTGCTTGACCGAACGTGGGCTTGATGTGCCTGTTTTGGTTAATTGTGGGTCCGCTGCGTCTGCTTGATCGAACGTGGTACCCGATGTAAGCATGCACGATTCGAACATGGGCAGATGTGCATGCTTCGATCAAACGCGGGACCACCGTGTACATGTTTCAAACGTCGGCCATGTCCTGCGCCTACTTTGACCGTACGGTTGATGTAATTGCTCGAGTGTCATCTTGCTACTTCGACCAAACACCGACCCAGCTAGCTTGACTAAACACCGGACTTGATGCTTTGACCAAACACCGGCCTTGTTGTTTGCTTTTCTCGAACGTGGGACCCGATGTGAGCAAGCTTGCTTTTTTTTTAAAATGAACCTTGTGTGCTCAAATGTAAATGTGGGTCCTGTAGAAAGCGTTGAAGCAGCTTTTGGAGCAGGCCTGGGAGAGCGTTGAAGTGTTGGAGCTGAAACGCCTTCTTCTGGAAAGAGATCTTTGATTGGGGACTACCAGATCTCGCTTCGACCAACTGGGCCGGGATCAAGTGGTACCCGCCGCGTGCCCGATCGAACGTCGACCAGAGTTTCGACCGAAACCGCCCCGCAAGCGTGCGCCTGTTTTATTCGAATACCAGCCTTGTGACTTTGATCAATACCAGACTTGAAACTTGAGCAATACCGGACTTGTGACTTGATCAATACCGGACTTGTGACTTGATCAACACCGGACTTGAAACTTGAGAAATACCGGACTTGTGACTTGATCAATACCGGACTTGTGACTTGATCAACACCGGACTTGAAACTTGAGCAATACCGGACTTGTGACTTGATCAACACCGGACTTGAAACTTGAGCAATACCGGACTTGAAACTTGAGCAATACCGGGCTTGAAACTTGAGCAATACCAGACTTGAAACTTGAGCAATACCGGACTTGAAACTTGAGCAATACCGGACTTGAAACTTGAGCAATACCGGACTTGTGACTTGATCAACACCGGACTTGGAACTTGATCAATACCGGTGTTTGGACCCAATACCAGCCTTGTGTACTCCAACGTGAATGTGTGTTCTGTCGTGTGTGACTACACATCTCACGCATTTTTATACAAGTACTGACACATGTTTTTTATTGTAGAATGAAGAAAATAACTCCTGTTGAGATGTCTTCTGGGGATAATGCTTGTGCCAAGTCAGGAGGTGTTGACAACTTCAAAGATATGCCGAACATTGATGATGAGTTGTTCACCGCGCCCTTTCAACTATATGAAAATATCTGTTCCACAAGATAACCCTTCTCCTATCGACTTCAAGGTTTTTAATGATCCGCTGGGCCCTCGTGAAGGATGGATGAGACGTATGTTGAGCAATGAGTACATCAAAGATAACTTGACCAGAGCGCAGATTATTGATGCAGCTTGAGTGTTGAAATGGCTCGAGAGGATGTTAAAGTGGTTTCTGGTGCGAACGTTGAGGTGGATCCTGGAGAGAGTGTTGAAGAAGGATTCTGAAGAGAACGTGGGTCCCAGAGAGAGTGTAGGCGGCTCTTGAATAGACCATTGAAGCAGCTTCTGCTAGAAGGTGCGTTGAAGTCTTTCCTTCTTCAGTTCGATTTACCCTTGCGAATTTCATGCTTCTTGACTGACCATCTCTTTAATGTTGAAGAATTCCTTGACTGACGGTGAAGGAACTTCATTCTGAGCCTCAGTCCCCAAGCGTGGTTTACATGGTTTGTTCGTAGTGGTTGTTGTCGAGCCAGATATGGAATATCTTGGACATTGTTTCATCATTGTGGGAGTCGTGCATGTGGTACTGGAGTTGGAGTTGACGGACGCGCAGGATGTTGTATCTCGGTGGTTTTCCTCTTGCTGCTTCAGGGAACTGCTTACATAAGGCTGAAGGTTGTATCGCCTGTTGGTGAGATATATGCCCCTACAAACATTATGAGGCTCTTCATTACCGGCAGGCCTGGTTCTTTCTATCAGGGCATATGTTGTTGTAGATGAGCGTTCAATAGCTCCAGAGGATGACCAAAAGCGTGGATTCTCCAACATAGCATGATAGACATGTACCACTGTCTGATAAAGTGACTTGCCCGGATCTTGCTCGATATGACGCGTGGACATCGTTATCTTCTTGAGGCTTCTCCCTTGAGGTATCGGCTCCAGTGGAAGATTGCCGTCATAGAGCGTTGATACGTTGCACCGGCATTCTTTAAACCAAATGGCATTATGGTATAATAAAAATTTCCGAGAGGAGTTCGAAAAGCTATCTTACTTGTATCATGCTCGTACATCCTTATCCGGGTTGTAGCCGCTACATCCATCCATGGAGGAGGAGAACATGCCGTGTTCGCTGGTCGCATCTACTAACATGTCGATGTTAGGTAGAGGAGGATCGTTTTGGAGCAGCACTGTTCAAGTCTCTCGAAGTCTATGCAAAGACTCGATCTATCCATTTTCCTCGTGTCTGAACTACAACTGTTTAACCGACTTGGATCCAGGTATGACATGTAGATGATGGGTGACCAATTTTCATCAAAATCCGGCATTTCTTCATATCTCCAAGCGAATATGTCCTGGTACTCTTTGAGAAGTTCCACGAGCTTCGTGCGTTTATCCGTACACAAGGTTGAGCTGATGGAGATAGGCCTAGGAGATTCCTCAACGATTTCAATCTCATCGGTTGTGGAGTTGGTGCCATCTTGCACTGTTGTGAAGCATCTAGCACTTGTTCTTGTGGTTCGTTCGTCATGTTGTAGCATTCCATTGGGTGGAGAGACGGGTAACAATCTCCCCGCTAATTGATAATGGCAAAGTGTCGAATACCGTTTTCCCTTTCTGGTCACGACTCGCCACAAAAGTTCGTTCCCTCTTCGTGTGAACGTGGGTCGTGGCTTCACAGGATGGAGAAGAATGCTTCGTCAGCAAAGATGCATCGTGGGTTTTAGCCCTCAATGATGCAAGCCGGTCTTCTTTATGAATTGACGCCCACGTGGGGAGTGGGACGCAACGAACTTGTCTGATTCTTTCCGCTGAGCTTCTCCCGTATGTGCTGGTTTGGTTTCCCTCGAAGTCCGTCATTGTGGTAGGCTTCCGTACGACCTTGCCCGAGAGAACCTTGGATGTCCTGAGAGTCTTGAGAGTAATCACATTCGAAGACGCTCCTGTGTAGATAAGGGCCGTCTTGAACTCTGAATCCTTGATGCATGCGGTGACATGTAGGGCACGGTCGTGACCTTCCTATAGTTGATTGCAGCAAAACGTCTCCGCGCGCTGATTCTTCGAGAGGTGTGAAAGTTCGCATAAACTTTCCACTAGAGAAAGCCTCTGGTTCATAGTGAAACTATTGAATTGAGGAGGATCGTTGTGAGGATCAGTCCCCAGTGTAGGAGTCTCCATGACAGGACCGCTCATATCTGATGTCGCTTCTTTGATCAGGTCCATGGAGGTCCGCGCCACTGAAGTACCTTCTCCGGTGCGTGGAATGCGTTCCTTTTTTGCTCCAGGGGCTGTCGCGGCTCTTGTAGCAATCGATCAGTTAATGTCTTAAGAAAAGTGAGTACCTCTTTCTGAGTTGCGGCCATATCCGTTTGAGTCTTAGCAAGAACTTCCTACTTCTCCATCAAGTCTGCAATGGTAATGGGGGATGGTCCTCCTCTCGTCCCTCCGGCTCCTCGTCCTGATGAAGGAGTGGAAGTTGTTGCTCTGGTGACTACCAGAGGTGTTACACTTGATGAGATGCCGGGATTTTCGGCTGCTCTGGCTCTGGTGATGGGAGGTGTTACACTTACTGGAACATCTCCTGTTACGTTGGTACTGGTGGTAGAAGTGACGGCTCCATAAGATGTATTAACCACAGTAGCTCCACTGACAGGTATATCGACATCGGGAGTGTTATCCACACTAACTCCATCAGAATTGATTGCTGATCCAGACCTGAGTTCTACCATCTTGAAATGGATTGATGATTGAATTGGTCCTAAGATCTACCCTTTTTGAAATTGATAAAATTGAATCGGATTTTGAAGAAATTGACTTTACAACCGAGAGATTAACCTCCCGATGTGGTCGCCAATTGTTTATGGGTGAAAACTATTTCTGCCGGTTTTGGTAATTTGGGGTGTGTGGATGAGAAATGAGTCTAAACCTTAAACAAATGCACTACACGGGAGTGCTTGTAGATTCGAGAAATCAATCTGTGCAAATCCGGCCTAAACCAAGAAATGACCGTTCCAGACTTGTCTCGGTCACAAAGTGAAGGAGATGGGGTTGATCTTAGGGAGGGAAGCGAAGAAGGTGTTGAGATTGTGAAGGTGTTGGATATGTATGACTTGTATCAGAAAGCTGAACTGGCTTGCAGGATGTAAGCTATCAGTTCCGGTGTTTGAATACGATGGTATCAACACTTGCCTCTCGTTGTCCTGGACTTGTTCTCGTCTTTGGAAATAGGGAGGAGAACCTATTTATACAAGTCATTTGAGCCTTATTCACGTCTCTCATGGGAAGTGGAGGAAGTGGAGTGATGGAGTAGCGGAGTTGTGTGTTAGTGTTACACGACCGCCCTTGCCCACTTCTCCTGTCATCTCTAACCGTCCCCGACCACCCGACACGTTCTTGTGATGGCGCATTGCACGCCGCACGCCGTAAACCGCCGCACCAATACCCCAAGATGTATCCCCAGCCTGTGACATGATTGATGTCTCGAGTGTGTGGATCGTGGGACCCACGTAAAGTAGCATGTAATGCTCGATTAAATAACTAAGTTATTTAGGAAGTCGATACCCGTGAAGTACCGTGTGTATTCTATGCAGTATCGCATCATGATGTGGTAAAGTGACGGGTGGTGATCACCATGATGCCTCACCGACCAATTAACTCCCGACTGTGGTTGTATAACCAAGCCTATGAAGTTGAAAGGACGAGATGATCTTTGAGACATTCATCTCGGCGACCGTTAATGGAATTAGGGTTTTTGAAGAGGTGCGCAAGCATCACTCTTCAGCTTGGTCGAATCCAAGCTTGGGATATAATTTTGACAGGGCCGATCGTGCATGTGTGTAGACGACATGACGGCGTAGGTGCCCATATCTCATTGTCTCGTGAAAGTGTGATCCGGGCCACTCAATTTGTCCGGCGAAGTTGAGTGGTCGAGATCGATTTGCAACAGAAATCTGGTGCCGCAAAAGCCGCGCATCATGCCAATTTTGGGCGCGCGTTCCATGACGACCAAGCTTGGTCGGTCTTGGCCGATCAGCCCGGCGTGCATACGGTGGGATGGTGTATATACCTGTACTTCATCGTCCCATAGAAACGTGATCTAAGCCACTCAATTTTTCCGGTAAACTTGAGCGATCGAGATCAGTTTGTAGTTGGGAAGTGTGACCACGCCTAGTTTGGGCGCGCGAATCAAGGTGTACATCCAAGTTTGGTCTTGGCCGATCGGGTGTGGAGATAGGTGGGCCCACAAAGGATGATCGTGTTGATACTTACCGACTCGCTTAGTCTATTCCTGGACCCTTCATTCGTGCAGGAGAAAATGGACGCTCGTGATCGCGACACAAACCCTAATTAGGTTTTGCCGGCCGTGTGTCATACCCAGTTTGGGGCGCACGAATCAAGACGACCAACCATAGTTGGTCCTGACCGATCAGTCAGGTATGTAGGCGGGCCCACGGTGTTTGTGTTGACATGCTCTGGGCCCTTTGAATCTACATCTAGACTCTCCATCTATGCCCGCGAAGATGGATGGTTGAGACTGTTTTGCGATACATGTAATGTGCCGCAAACCCTAATTTAGGGTTTTTTGTCCATACTGCTCTAGTTTGGACGGTTTGGCAAGCTGTGCCACCCTTTTGGGGAGGCCGACCATGCGGGGCCCGCGTTGGGCTCGGAGTGAATATTCCAATACCCGCTTGGGGTCATGGATTCAATCTAAGCCATCCAATCATGCTTGGTGAAGTTAGATGGTTGTCATCGTTTCGAGACTCGATATGGACACCCGTTCAAACATGCCCAATCGGGATAGTATAACACACCGAGAGATGTATGCTCAATCGGGCTAGTATAACACACCGAGAGTTGTAGCATGTACGGTATTTCATACATGCTTCATTATTAATGGTTGGAGGTTCGTGTTGATTGCCGAGAACAACACTCGGTCGTCATGCCACACTCCAGAATGAGTACAGAAATACAAGGCTGGTTATGCATTTATTAATAATGTCAAATTCACAGTGGTATATGGGATTGTTGCTACATGCTCCAACCTCGGATGAATTTCGTGTGTTTAATTCACAGAATACTGGATTGTTGCCACATGCTCCATTCTAGGTGAAATAGTAAAGTGAAGAAGTATTCATCACTCATTAATGACTTTATCTTTTGCAAGATGTTAGCGCATTATTTTGGCTTTTACAATTTTAGCCTTAAATGAAAATCCACCATCAACAGGCATGAGCTTTCACGCTTAGAGACATGAGTCTCAATACTCATCCGATTGCCGGATCCGGAGTAATTACTGAAATTGCTCAGTATTCATAAGATGTGTCGTGGCGTCAGCTGGGAGACTACACATCTGCATATACTCTGAGAGACAGCCTTCTCGGTCAGAAATTTATGGCATGAGCTTTCATGCTTTAATGAGAGACATGGGCCTCAATACTCATCCGATTGCCGGATCCAGAGTATAGTTTTACGATTTTACCCTTTGTCGAAAATCCACCATCTACACTATTATTATTATTTCCTTCATCTTATGAAATTTCCTCAGTTTGAGCAAAAACCTTGATTTCTTCATATTTTCGCTCAAACGCGCATCAGAAAATATCAAAATTCTCAGGACTGAGACACGAACACTTTGGTGATATGAGCATATTACCTTGACCGACCAAGGTTGGCTCTTTGGCTTGCAAGAGGCCGGTTCCGGACACTTTCATCATTTGACCTAATTTGTTGACATTAGGTTCAAACTCTTCCAAACAATTTGGAATTTCATAAAACGATCGTCATTCAGTCCCGTGACCAACCAGGGCTGGTTTCATGACCCCTTGGTCGTTCCCTCATCTCTTCATAATTAGGTTTTATTGCCTAACGCTTAGACGAGCACTATTTTAATAAATGATTAAACCAGCATTTAATCATCCTTTCACCAACTGGTCTTCAAGAGACTTTGGTATTTGCTCACTCGAGCATCTGGGCGCTACATGGTTATCCATCATCCCATGTAGCCGGTCCCTCCTTCACTCCGTGGCTGATTTTCAATAAATCATCAATTGATCATCAAATCGAAATTAGGGTTTTTGAATCCAAGGTTCATAATTCCAGATCCAAACGCTAATAATTTTACGTTGATCCCATGATCAACATTTTAATTGATTATACTCGGTTCAGTTGCCAGTATTTTAAGTTAATATTTTATTTGGTCCTGCTACCAATAATTCATCAAACGAGCAACATTTGCTCAGATGAGTAATGTTTGCTCAGACTAAGGAATATTGGTTCAACTATCAATATTCGACAATTCATCAAATGAGCAATATTTGCTCACCTTAACTATCAACATTTATTCGAGAATTATACCTCTGTCTCAACAGACACGTTCAATCCATGAGTCTCAGAACATTTGCAAATCATGTTCGACTCAGCAATACAAAGACTCATCATCTCATAAAGTCAGCAACTGACTAACTAACTAAATAATGCCTGCCTTGCAGACTCCGCAATCACGAGACATCAATCATGTCACATGGGGGATATTAACTAGGGTTTTTGTCTAGCGGTCTACGGCACATGTGTTCATACACACAATGAGAATGTGAGAAAGTCGTGCAATCAGTTGGAGGAGTTAGCAAAGTAGTGGATGGAAAAT
Source organism: Papaver armeniacum (assembly GCA_023531295.1). Lineage (NCBI taxonomy): Eukaryota > Viridiplantae > Streptophyta > Magnoliopsida > Ranunculales > Papaveraceae > Papaver > Papaver armeniacum. Next base: position 17,306 of record JAJJWW010006377.1, on the reverse strand, counting down.
CAACCAAGTCTCTCGCACAATGAGCAACGGGGTCTCGAATCATGATTAAAACAAGGATAATCTCAGTTCAAACAGACAACACGAGATTAACAATCCAACTCTCAACAGAGCAAATTCAATCATTCGTAATTTATCTTATTTTCGTAATACACAACACACCTACAATCTTCGATCACCATTGATCTCACACATTTCTCGCCTTCCTCCTACGAACCGACCCATCCTCTCTTGTGACCGAATTTACTCTAACGTCCATTGTCTTGGTTTCGGCTGAGTACTACAAATTGATCTCTCGAATTCAAAGCACTCCCTTCTTGCAGTGCATCTGTGTGAGGCTGAACATTTCTCTCGGTTCAAGGAGTCTCCTCCATACGGTCGTCTCCTCAATTCCGTAAAAACCAGCAAATCGTTTTGCCCCAGTTGCTCAACGTGCGGAGACTTGTTTGATTTTCCATCCACTACTTTGTTAACTCCTTCAACTGATTGCACGAATTGCTCACATTCTCATCGTGTGTATGAACGCACGTGCCGTAGACCGCCGCACCAAAACCCTAGTTAATATCCCCCATGTGACACGATTGATGTCTCGTGTGATTGTGGAATCTGCAAGGCAGACGTGTATTTAGTTAGTCAGTTGCTGACTTCATGACTTCATGGGACGATGAGTCCTTGTATTGTTGAGTCGAACGTGTTTTGGAAATATTATGAGACTCATGAATTGAACATGTCTATTGAGACAGAGATACGATGTGTGAATAAGTTAACGTGAGCAAATATTTCTCATTTGATGAATTGTTGGATATTGATAATTGAACCAATATTCTTTGATTTGAGCAAGTATTGCTCGTCTGAGTAAATATTGCTCGTTTGGTGAATTATGGTAGCATGACCAAATAAAATATTAAATCAGAATACTGGCAATTGAACCGAGTATGATAAATAAAATGTTGATCATGGGATCAACGTACAATTATTAGCGTTTGAATCTGGAATCATTAACCTTGGACTCAAAACCTTAATTTGATCAATTGATGATATATTGATGGTTTATTGAGAATTAACCACAGAAAAGGAGGGACCGGCTACATGGGATTATGAGTCGACCATGTAGTGCCCAGATGCTCACGTGAGAAAATATCAAGATCTCCTGAAGACCAGTTAATTTGTTGATAAAAGGATGATTAAATGCTGGTTTAATCATTTATTAAAATAATGTTGAACCTTAGGTGATAAAACCCAATTAATTATGAAGAGATGAGGGACCGACCAAGGGGTCATGAAACCGGCCCTGGGTGTTCACGGGATCGATTGATGATCGTTCCATCAAGTTCCAAGTTGTTTAGAAGAGTTTTCGACCTAATACGTGCAATTGTGCAAATTAGGTCAAATCATGAGAATACGTGGGACCGGATTCTTGCAAGCCAAAGAGCCAACCTTGGTCGGTCAAGGTAACATGCTCACGTCACCAAAGTGTCCGTATGTTAATTCTGAGAATTTTGATATTTTCTGATGTGCATTTGAGCAATCATTTGAGAAAATATGAAGAAATCGGGGTTTTTTGACGAAATCATCAAAACTTCATGAGATGAAGGAAAATAATAAAAAGTGAGGGAATCATGAAGTGTGGGACCGGCCATGGCCAAGGCATGGCTGGCCGGCCAAGGAGCTTGGTCCCACACGTTTTTCCCAATTTTCATAGTATTTTCATGATTTTAGGGAAACATGATAAAACCAAGGAATTTGTTAAAACCAAGGAGTTTTTGTTGAAATCAAGGAGTTTCCACGAGATGAAGGAAACAAAAATATTAATAATAATAAAATAAGGGCGTGTGGGACCGGCTTGAGCATGGTTGGCCGGCTAGGGCCCGGTCCCGTGAGTTTTCCCTTATTTTATGTATTATTTCATGATTTGAAGGAGTTTTCATAATTTGAAAGAATTTTCATAATTTGAAGGAAATATCATGAAATCAATGAATTTCATAAAATCAAGGAAATATAAAAATAATAATAATAGAATAAGGGGTTTGTGGGACCGGCTAGGGCATGACCTAGCCATCTTGGGCCCGATCCCACAAGTTTCCTTAATTTTATGTATTTTTGTGTATTTTCCCATAATTTGATGGAATTTCATAATTTGAAGGAAACATCATGAAATCAAGGAATTTCATAAAATCAAGGAAATATAAAAATAATAATAATAAAATAAGGGGTTTGTGGGACCGGCTAGGGCATGACCGGCCAGCTTGGGCCCGGTCCCACAAGTTTCCTTAATTTTATATTATTTTTCATGGGATCAAGGAAATATCATGAGATTAAGGAGTTTTCATGAGATTAGGGAAATAATAATAAAATAATGAGGAACCATGAGGTGTGGGGCCGGCGGGATCAAGGCATGGCCAGGTTGTCCAATAATCACGGCCCCACAATATTTTCCCTAATTTTATATGATTTCCTCGGGTGAAGGAAAAACCATGAAACCGAGGAGTTTCCTCAAAACGAAGGATATTTGTTCAAATGAAAGGATTTTCATGAGGTCAAGGAGAATACTAAAATATGATAAAATATAGAATTTGGGCGTGGGACCCGATCACGGCATGACTGGCCGGTCGGTGAGCCAGTCCCCTAGCGCCTTGACTATTATTTTATTATTTTCTTTCCTATTTGCATAGGTTCATCGTCTCGTCGTATTTTGAAATACTTGTTTGTTCATTCAGGTGTTTGTTAATGCATTATTTGTCGAATACATTTACACCATTTGGTTGGGGATTACTCGAAGGTAACTCAGATGCCCGTGTGTTGAATATTTATTACTAACCCATGGAATTCTACTGGGAAGAACCATAAATTGAAGTAACGAAATATTATGAAAATATTGAATATTTTCCAGGGATTTGAATCTATTGATTTTAAGAATAATTAATTAATGGCTCTATACTAGTACGATCGTCTAGGAGCGTTAATTATTCAGGATTGAGTGATTTGAGTTGGTTGAAGCGTCATACTTCTTTCATATAGTCGGGGAAAACATTGTTACATCCTCGAAGACGTTATTGCTCTATACTAGCAGTGCAAGCTGTCTAGGAGCCGTCTAATCTTTCGATTCTATATGTAAGTAATTACCGAAATTGCTCAAGATTCATGAGATATGTCGTTGCCTCGGCCGAGAGACTACATATCTATATATACTATGAGAGACAAGTATTCTCGAGTCGAGAGATTCTCATAGCATGATCTTTCATGCTTTCAATAAGAGACATGAGCCTCGATATTCATCGATTCTTTGGATCGGGAATACATATAATTAAGGGTTTACGATTTTATCCTTTGTCGAAAATCCACCATCTACAAAGCTGGTAAGAAGAGTTCGATGGATGCCTTAACCGATAGGGTAGCGTACTTGGAAGACAAGTATTGGTGATGAGGTGCACCATCCTAATGATACTAATTATGATGCTACGATAATGGCTCGCATCCAAGCGTTGGACAAGCATGAAACCGATATTCTTGTGGCAAGCCATAATGCAACTAAGAAGCGTGATGATTTAGAAGGCCAAATCATTGCGGTTAAGACCATGTTCACAGGAGCCTTTAAAGAGCTAACTGATGAGTTAAGCGTTTTGAGGCGAATGGTGGGTAAAATTGGTTAGGATAAAGCTATTGCGGGTGGTAGTGGCAGTGACTTTACGAAGATTAAAGTCCCAGAATCTAAGGCATTTTTTGGCGCAGGAGATGCGAAGGCATTGGAGAATTTCATGTGGGACATGGACCAATACTTCAAGGCCGCCAGAACCCCGGAAAAACAAAAGGTTACTCTCGTTATCATGTACCTGGAGGGTGATGCGAAATTATGGTGGAGAACTAGAACTGATGATGAACTTACTATTGGTCGTCCAAGTATTGCGACATGGTATGTCATGAAAGAAGAATTGAAGAGTCAATTCTTGCCGAGCAATGCGGCTTGGTTAGCCAGGGAGAACTTACTTAAGATGAGGCATACCGGTACACCACGGGAATACGTGAAAGAGTTTTCGTCTCTGATGCTAGATATTCGCAACATGTCTGAGGAAGATAAGTTGTTTAATTTTACATCTGGTTTGTAAGCATGGGCTCAGGCCGAAGTAAGAAGGCAGGGTGCTAAAGACCTACCTTCGGCCATTGCAATTATGGACAGCCTTGCTGATTTTAGGTCATCCAATACCTCAACCGATGCTAATAGGAAGGGCAAGGACAAGAAGAACCGAAGTGTAAGGACAAGGAAAATAAGAAAAGTTTTGAGGACAAGGAGAAAAGCTATCAAAGGGATGATAGTTTGGCTGCGAAGAACGTGGGCCGGTGGTTGTTTCTTATGCAAGGGTCCTCACCTTGCGCGTGATTGTCTAAAGAAAGAAAAATTGTCCGCAATAGTCACTGAGGGCAGTGGCGACAAATAAGAAATTGATCAAGTGGAGCATGTTAATCATATTCAACTACCAACATAGTAGCACAAACGAAAGCAAAGACAAAGATGGGCTAAGTGGCGCCGGCTCTGGTTTATGTGAAGGTTGGCATACATAATCATCGTCTCTGGGGAATTACAGATACAGGTGCGTCGCATACTGTTATGAGTTTGTCAATGGCAGAGTACTTTGGTTTGGAAGTATATCAGGCTGATCACTGCATGAAGACAATGAATGATATAGCTAAGCCAATCAAGGGGATGGCTGTAATGAATGTTGAAGTTGGAGAATGGCGTGGCCAAATCAGTGTGATGGTGATGCATCTCAATGAATATGAGATGATCCTTGGTAACAACTTTTTCAAAGAAGCAGAGGCAACAGTGATGCCTCACCTTGGCGGGATTTTCATACAATGTCCAAGTGCACCTTGTTTCGTGAAAGGTATAAGGAAAGTTAGTCCGGTTGACATGAAGTGTGACAAAGGAAAGGCAAGTGAGTTTGTTCCTATCGCTCGTTCGAAGAAAGCTTAGCTGAGATTCATATGGAATTTGGATATCTTATGGATCTTAGCATCCCTTGTTCGCCGTGATTAGCATGTGTATGAAGCGAGGGCCTTGGATTGCTTTGTTTGCAAGTGCCCTCAACCTGCAAGGTTGTTTGAAGTATGGAGACTTTGGCATGTTTTCTGTTTGTTGTTTCCGTTTGAAGCTTAAGTTGGGTGTTGCTGATATTATGGTCTTAGAAGATGGCACATTAGTTGTTGGTGTATTTGCTTTGGTTATGTATTTGCTTTCAATAAGGCCGAGTGTTGGCCAATGGTGTAAATGGGAAGGAGTCCCTATGTTTCTTATGTAAGGCTAGTGTAATGAATGAAGGAGGTGTTTAAGCAAAAACCTTGTCTCTTTTTGCTTAATGTAAAGATAGTTCATTGGGGAAGCACTACAAGTATACTTAGCCAAAGTATGCAATAAGAAACGCTGAAAGAAAGGCCAAGCAAGAGATGAATTTGGTGGCATGGGCGAGTTTGATGTTGGGAGAGTTACGTAGAAGTGCGACAGTATTTGGAAGCGATAGCATGGAGTAACGCAGCAAGAATGAATATGTAAGTCAACCAAGCATATGAGTTAAAGAGTAACTCATAGTTAGGAAGAACATGATGTTGTTTTTCCGCTATATTAAAGCGTAGCAGTTTGAAAGAACAAGTGAGGCCTTGTTAGTTTCAAAGGCGCGTGAAGAGGATACTACTTTTAAAGTGACGGTGGAAAGCCCCGATTATCCTAAGTCATGAATAATGCCATGCATTTCAGTCGAGTTTGCCTAAGAAGTGTTGCAAAATGATTGAATAACACTTAGTCTACAGTAAGGCATGTTGAATTGAAAGAGTACAATGTCAGTCGGAATTGAAGGCGGTAAGCTAAGTTATACATATCAGGGTGATATGTTAGATGTTTGGCGTGTACACTTAGGCACGGAATAGCTTGAAGGAAAATTTGGGTGCTGATGCAAGAGGCACAGCAACAGATTATAATAGCATTTGGGTGTTGAGATGTGAATGAAGTAGAGATTGAAGCATAGTCGACGATGCGACAATGAAGCTGGAATTCATAGGCTCAATGGTAAGGCGAACAAACTAAGTGGTGGCATAAAGTACTAGGCAGAGAAGGTTTGGCAAGGTTAAAGGCCAAACAAGGTTGCTGATTTCTGAGAGTGGCTCGGATGCGTACAAGGCCAAGGAAAGTTTAGTAGAGGCTGAACTGATGTTGCATTCAACGAGGACGTTGAATGGATTGGGTGGGGAGGTCTATGACATGGCCCAACAGCTTAAGCGCAAGCGATTGCGCGTTCATCGTGAATGTAACTGGCGAGATGGAGCTACACGTGCCGACGGTGTAGCGCCAATATGGCTGAGACAAGAAAGGCTACTTAGCAAATGCAATACGACGCGATAGTGTTGCATATCCTTATTCAGAGTTAGCCCCGCTCAAGAGAAGAGTAAAGGATGAAATGAAAAGTCATGGCATGACTTTGGCATCGTTCCAAGCACTGGCCAAGACTTGGACGATGCATATGCAACAATGGCGTTGCCAAATGCGCCATTGGTGATAATTGCTCGCCAAAAGAGATGCAAGTGATGCACATGAAGCATGAAGTTTAATTATGCAAGTCAAGACTCAGTTGGCATGATATTTGGATATTGGCATCCAAATGATATAAGTGCGCAGCGGAGTGAGTGAAGCGCAATCATTATAGAACAGCGTAATCATTGTCGAGCACTTGGCGTAGGCCAAGAGTGAAGCACAATCATTATAGAACATAGCAATCATTATAGGAGAGCGCAATCATTATCGAACATTGGCAGAGCCAAAGTTCAGTGACGCATAATGATTGCCGGACTTGAGTTCAAGCTGTCAGTTGCGAGTGTGTGTGCATCACACGCATGCCAAAGTGAAGGAGCAAGTTAGAGACGGTTATAAAGTGGCTTTATAACCGAGTTTGGCATGACCTAACCGTTTGAGACAGGTGTGGCGCCATTGTGCAAGCCAAAGACCAAAGCTAGCAGCTAAAAAGTAAGTCTCATTAGGGAACTGCCCATGGAAAGATGGTTGTTCATGGGGCGTGCAAGTAAGTTGCATACGGATTGGCCCTGGTTCTTGGCATTATAAATAGACATAGAACCCTTGTAAACGAAGTTGTTCAATAGTTCAAGTGTTGAGGAACCACATTTGTAGTAGAGAGTGAATTCTGTGAGGCTTATATAATAAGCTTGTAAAGTCCATTGGTTGGACGAGTTTTGTATCTTCCCCTTAAGATAATAAAAGTGAGTTTGTTGGCTTATGCTTTAGGCTTTGGTTTACTGTTGATTCGATAATACTCCCTAATTTCTGTGAAGCATAAACATGGCAGAACCTCTTTGTAGTATGGGCTACATTGTTTGGTAGAGAAAATCTAAGTAAGTCTTCCGTTGCATACTCAAGGTAGAGTTGGTTGTTTGCATTGGTGCAAACTTATACTAATGAAATACGAGTAGGTGATAAGAGATCACTGAACCACTGTATTGCCGGGTTATACCTTCGCGAAAAATTGCTTGGAGCATTTGGAGGTGTGACAATTACCATAGTGTCGCAATCACCTCGCAATTAGATGATATGAGCGACAAAGTGTTGAACCATCGATGTTGCAACTCATTGCGGCTACCTACGAATCCTACATAAAATGGATCAAGCACAGACCGTAATTCATCCTCGTCGGGACAGGCAACTAAAGCCAACTCGTGTTGCAAGGCCGTGGCCAAACAATAATGACCTAGTCCGTATAGGCCAAAAGGAACCTTTATAAATGATGCGCACGAATGTGCATCATTTGCCTTTCCTTCGTGTTGCACCATGGTGGTGCATCACTAGTTCGCAACGACGCAACTTTGATGCCTAAGAATCATAAAGCTCTCATGACCAAGCCTCGCGCTAAAATGATGTTTTGGCGCCGTATAAGCTAGCTATGAAGCTTTAGGCATATCTCCGCTATATGTATTTTTTTACTTGGTCAATACAATTAAGTAAAAAAACAGAAATTTTACAAGGGATAGGCCAGTCTACAAGCTAGCCGTGAGGCCATCATGTAACTAGCCTATTTGAAACGAAAATAAACTTCACCAGGCCATTCAACGTATTGAATAAAACCTGGCCTACCCTCATAAAACTCATAAATATCCTCGGCCAGCAAACAACCTTGCTTATCCAAGGCATCAACTGAAAAATTGACCTCTCTATAGCTATGGACATAGCGTATATTATTGTAAAAATCCTTCGCAAGCCTCCACTTCTAAGCTAACTGCCATGGCAACTCCCCACTTTGAAAAGGCTTAATGCGGCTCATCGAGTCCGATTGAACACAAATATTTCTCACATTCCACCTCTTGGCCAACATCACACCATAAATAATAGCACTAACTTCCGTATAATAATTTGTCTGCCAGCCTAGGCCAACACATAGAACTCCAAGCACAGCGGCATTGGCATCACGGAAGGTAACTCCTGCCCCAGCTTGGCCTGGATTTCCACGCGATGCACCATCACAGCAAATCAAAATTTCATCCAAGTGCGTCTTTATTTACTAGATCTGTTGTACATCCTACTTTGAGTGTGCAATACTGGAAGATTTGGGCGAAACAATGTTGCGCTAGTGAGGATAATATAATTAAGAAGACATGTAGGAGTATGCCTACAATGTGCCGTTTATGCAAGAAGAGTTGTGAGACTATCAGCCATATTACTTGGCATTGCAGAATTGCCAAAAGAATTTGGGATTGGGCGGCTAGTATCTTTAATCTGCAGCCAAATGAAGACTTGGTGGCGCTCTACAAGGCTGCCAAAGGCCGGAGCATAATGGTAAAGAATATGTGGCTAGTTGCGAATCTTGCAATAGTCACGGAATTATGGAAGTTACGCAAGAAAGCTTATCTTGAGGATGCGGCAGTCCAATGGCTTGGTTTTAAATGAAGGGTTTATCAGGTAATTCGTGATAACTCTATTAGAATGAAGGGCCATATGTTCAATAACATAAAAGAGTTGCGCATCTTAAATATTTCAAGGTGCAACACAGATCGTGCATGACTTTAATGCCTATCGAGGTTAGTTGGTCTCCTCCTAACCAAGATGAAATTTTGATTTGTTGTGATGGTGCGTCGCATGGAAATCCAGGCCAAGCCGGGGCTGGCGTTACCTTCTGTGATGCCAATGCCGCTGTGCTTGGAGTTCTATGTGTTGGCTTAGGCTGGCAGACAAATTATTATGCGGAAGTTAGTGCTATTATTTATGGTGTGATGCTGGCAAAGAGGTGGAATGTGAGAAATATTTGTGTTCAATCAGACTCAATGAGCTGCATTTAGGGCATTTCAAAGTGGGGAGTTGCCATGGCAGTTAGCTCAGAAGTGGAGGCTTGCGAAGGATTTTTACAATAATATACGCTATGTCCATATAGCTATAAAGAGGTCAATTTCTCAGCTGATGCCTTGGCTAAGCAAGATTGTTTGCTGGCCGAGGATATTTATGAGTTTTACGAGGGTACGCCAGGTTTTATTCTGTCTGTAGAACTGGTGAGGTTTAATTTCGTTTCAAATAGGCTAGTTACATGATGGCCTCACGGCTAGCTTGTAGACTAGCCTAGCCCTTGTACAGTTTCTGCTTTTTTACTTAATTTTATTGACCGAGTAAAAAAAGACGATTGTGTTTTCGTTTCTGGCCCGCATGACAACTTCATTGTTGCGTTATGATGGCGCCATATTGCCTCAGCCAGCTTGCTCTGATCAAATGCACCATAGTGGTGCGATATTAGTTCATGGGCCAGTATAGCCTTCGTAATGCACCACAATGACGCGACAACGCAATGTGCCATAGTGGTGCATTATTGGCCCTAGGACAATGATCCACTTAATACACGATTTAAGCTTGAGATGTCATCTCAAGCCAATATGACACATCTTTGAGTATGTGCCATGTGAGTGTTACATAACATGTTCTAGCATCTTGTAACCAAGTGAGATTGGTTGGTCCAGCAATGTCATAACTATTTGGCACACAGGTAATTTATCGGAGCTAGATAAATGCAACAGCATAAACTGCCAGGAATTTCTTCCAGCAGTTACGTTTTTCTCTCTTTTATTAATGTACAATGTACTTCTTACAACCTTTCCTATTACATTACTTTCCTCTATCTGGGGGTTGGTTCTTCGCTACTTAATCCAGCAACGTTGTTGAAATGTAAAAGCACACCCTGCAAAAACAAAGATTAAGATGAATATTAAAATATAAAATCATACAAAGATTCATGTCACAGTGATGAGCATGGTCCCAATTGGTTAGGTTTTTATAGCGGATTTCAAATTTGATAAGCATGCATATAGCAACACTGAAAACACACTTCATCATCAACATGATAGCAATTCAACATTGTAACAAGTCTATATAACTGGGCACCCGATGTCAATTAAAAAACTTGCAACTCAAATACACAACTACAATGATTTATTAATCAGCGAGGCCGAGATTCCTCCGAAATCGACCTCCAACATCTATTTCAAATTAATCCGACCAAAACATTAACAACGTCACGAATGAAAGAAGTCTGTTCAAATTATAATCATACACATTGCCATGCGAAATTCCTAGTCTTTCTAAACATCCATGCATGTAAACAAAGTCAAGCACACTAGCATCATGCCAATAAACATAAATATCTGAATGAATCAACATTTATGTAAATAAATCTATTCGCAGTACATGTAGTGCTTTAATTTAGCCATTCTCCCCAAACTCTCTATTCTATTTGGATATCTCTAATTATTTATGAATCTACGACCATGGGAGTGTAAGCCTTAAGACAATCAAGACTACAATCACAAGTCTGATGACCATAATGTTGACTACAACCTCACCTCCTGGAGTAGACGGACAGTTCAACCATGGTACTCCAATATCAAAGAAGCAGTACAAGCAATCCATACTAAAATTATCAGCTAATAAAATCCAATCAGTACTTGATTATGCCGAAAATCAAATACAGACCCACAGAGGGCAGTGTTATAAATATAAAACCAGAAATGAAAGCACAAATCGACTGTTACTACTCCATGTAACATAAGTGCAACACCAGACACTTTTTTTTTGCTACGCCAGTAACATTTTTTATAAATAAATGAAATAAGAAATCACAAACAATCTATCTTACTGCTTTCCAAGGGAAAGAAGAGAAGACACACATAATTAAGTATTCTTAAAATCTGTAATAAGATTTGCAACAGATTTCATTAGAGGGAAAGAGGGTCCGTTGCGAAAACAGTTTCGATCTATTAGCTAGAGGGTCAGGAGCAATAGCTGCATCTCTAAAAGTCCGGGAAATGTAGACAGAGATAAGGCTTTGCACGATCCTTCACTCGAGTTTTGACAGCTGAATGGGAATCTGATTCAATCCACAATGTATGCTATCCTTGAAGGACAGCCCACTCCAAGCAAAATATGATTGCCATGATTTCAGCCATAGAGTTAGACAATATGCCTCATCCAATGTTAGAGCAACACCGGACACAAGTAGTATCATCAATAATGAAAACCAGTTTGATTGTAAAAATATACAACTTAACAATTCAATTTGTTACAAGTTATTGGTTAATCTTAATCACTACATACATCCTATGTGTCTATCTTTCTCAAATAGAACAATTCAAATTGTTTTTATACGTTTACTCATACTAAATATGTATCATGCACCAAAGTGAATCTCCAGGTTCAATATGGTCGCAACATGATTTGGAATGAAAAAAAAAGAAGATAAAAAATGAATAATACCTGATGGGCGCTTAATCAATATGAGAGGAAATAACATCATTGGAACCAACAGAAACGCAAAATTAAAAACCTAATTTTCTCCCTTCCATGTTTAAGGTGGAACTCGATTCCGCATTATAATTTGAGTCATTCTCAATCCAGCCAAAGTAACATTGCGAGCACTAACAAAATGACATCTCTTAAACAAACTCTTAATTTCCCCCAACTCATCAGCATTACATTCTTCAACAACCACCACAACAACCCCACCAGATCTAATCGTTCTTTCCAATTCATAGACAAATCGATACGGAAACAACGCTTCAGTTAAATGAGCAGTAAACCCAAAATCAAAAACTCCATCGAAAAATGGTAAATTATGAGGATCAGCTCTACTGACCAAGGGTGGAGATTCAATGAGTTCGACACCTGTTACATCAATTACACCTAATTGATTCAAAGCCATAACTTCATGTCCAGCACCAGCAGATACACACAATGCTTTTGTATAGTTATTGAGAAGCCTCAACCCCACTTGATTCTGAATCTCATGGAATAGTTCTGTTAGTGATTTGACCTTTTTCACCCAATCGTTAGTTGACCAGATACGTTTGTTTTTCTTGTCGATTGAGACTAATTCACGGTGCGTGTAATCACAAGATGATTTTGGGAATTTTATTATGGAATTGGAGGAGGATTCTGATGAGGATGAAAGGCATGTTTCTGGGGTTTTGGTTACTAGGAGAATTAGTGTTAATGTGGCTATGGTAATTGAGGCGCATGATAGCCTGTTTAACAGGATTTTTATGTGTTTTTCCATTTGTTTTCTCATGCCGAAACACTGAGGAAATTTTCTCTTTGATCACACAAACAGAAAAGAAGGAATTCTAACTTGCTCCACGGGGGAAGAATACCATGCTAACATGTACCCGTTGAAATTGGCTACTTGTTTCGGTGAGGTCTTACCAAAGGCACTCTCGCAGTGGTAACCAATGTTTCGCCACATGTCTACGTCGTAGTCATTCTTGATTTTGTTGAAGCCGCTTCGCCAACTCTCGATGGATTATGGTTTTTTTTTTTTTTCCAAGTCCAAAATTATATTAATAGATAACAAATGTATAAAAAGTTTACAAGAAAAGAAGTCAGAAGATCCCAAAAACTTACAGACTACTTAAATCTATATTAGGGGACATTAAGATATTCAATTGAATCAAGAAAATACGGTCTCCCTTCATAGTTCATGCCTTCACCATTGTTTAGCAAATAACCCCTTTTAGCCATTGCATCCACTGTAAAATTCGCCCCACGATAAGTGTGCTCAAATCTGATATTAACATAACTTCGACGAACCATAAACATCAGAATTTTCCAAAGCCATGATTGCTCCCATATAATCTGAACGAATTATAACTAACATTCTCCATACCAAATTTTGTGGCCCATTCAAGACCAACAATGATAGCAAATGATTCAGTCAAAAAATTATTAGTAACTCCAAGACCAAAACTCCTAGCCCCCAACACGTTACAATCTGTATCCCTAGCTACCACTCCTGGCCCAGATCTCCCAGGGTTACCCCTTCCCGCACCATCATAACAAAGTAGTAGCTCATTAATAGTTGGAGACTTCCAAAACCACAGAATTGGTTGAACAAACTTTACTTTTCTGTAGGATACCCGAAAGTAATCAAGAATAAATAAGTCATCGACCGTGTTACGCATGAAACTTTTGATCCTCACTGAATATTCATGGATTAAATGGAAAACACGTTGCTTGATAAAATGTAAGTTTGTTGTCCTCTTTTCAAAAGTGCACTTGTTTCCCATATTCCATAACTCAGATTTAATCACTAAAATAGCTAATAACCACAGATCTTTTATGATGCGACTACGTCCCTTAGCAGATTTATAAGAAGGAATTAGGGAGTATTGAGGTTGCAAATTAAAAATACCTGCAATCCAAGTCCAAACAGACGCCGAGAAGCTACAACTCCACGGAATATGCTCCAAAGTCTCTTCCGAGGATTTACACAACTGACCTTTGTTAGCTAGATTAATTCCGCACCTACTTTTGATCTTATCTAATTTTGCACTGATGAATTATGGACATGTCATACTCCACTTATATTATTCTCGAATGACCCCCTCTAAGGGAGTATGGCTTTTAACTTGTCTTTATGGAACACCTTATAAAGAAGAACAAGATGAGCAATGGGATTATATTAGAGAACTTAGCAAAGTTGTTAAAATACCTTGGGTAGTATTAGAGACCTAAACATTATCATTAATTTTGAAGAGAGATCAAATCATGCTTCTTCTTCGAGTAATAGTAATATTACTCATTAACTAAGAGAAGCGGCACTTCTCCGATTTAGGTTTTAGTGGTAATCCTTTTACTTGAACTAGTTATAAGCATGGAATCGGGTAAAATCAAGTCTAGACTTGATAGAGCTTTAGCTAATAGTGAATGCTTTTTGAACTATCCTCACTCTAGCTTGTCTCATGTTACAAAAAATGGTTCAGATCATACTCCAATTCTGTTGTAGCTATATAATAACTTATCTGTTAAGGGTAGAAATTGGAAATTTTTTGAAAATTGGCTGCATAACTCTACTTGTGTTTCTGAAATCAAAAATTCTTGTACTACTAATTTTTCCTCAAGTTATGCAACTTTTGTTTTTGTTAATAAGCTCTCTAATACCGTAAAAGTTGTCCTTATGGAACAAGAAAACTTTTGTCCATATCCAAAGAACTATTATTGATTTGAAGGAAAAGTTAACTATTCTTCAACAAATTGATTTAAATGGAAGTAACATAGATAAAGTTCTTCAAATTGAAGTTGATATTGCTCAATGTGATGAAATTGAATCAAGTTTCTGGAGGCAACAAGGTAAAGATAAATATTAGATGGATATGAATACCAAATATTTTCATACAAGAGCAAATATGAGAAGGTCAAGAAATAGAATTGATAGTCTTTTATCTCCTGATGGAATCTGGTGTAGCGAAAGGGTTGATTTGGATAATTTATTAACAACTCATTTCAAGAAGATCAGGATTTCCGTGGCAACAACAGATTCTTGTTCTTTATTGCAAAGATATCCCTCGCTTAATAACATATGAGAACAATTGAGTTACTTCAAATTCCTTCCATAGAGATTTTTGATACTTTCATGTCAATGGAACCTGGACATCACCAAGTCCAGATGGTTTTTCCCCTGGATTTTATCAAACTTTTTTTTTTATCGGTAAAGAATTTGGTGCTAGCGAGTTTCGAACTCAGGTCACTGGTAAAATCACCCAATGACTTTACCACTGGATTTTATCAAACTCAATGGAACACAATCAATGTTGATCTTGTAAAAATAATACAAAATTTCTTTCATTCTGGTTTTGTTCTTAAAGAACTCAACAGAGTTAGATTCTCTCTCATTTCTAAAATTTCAACACCTCACAAACCTGAAGATTTCAGACTTATAGCTCTTTGTAATACTTCTTACAAATTAATTTCTAAAATCATTACAAGAAGAATGAAAAAGCATATAGGTAAGATCATATCTCCTAAGAAAAAGCATATGTTCCAAGAAGATTAATATCGGAAAATATTTCTCTAGTTCAAGAAATGGTTCATAGTATGAAGAAACAATATGGAAGAGTTGGCTCTATGGTCAGTGAAGATAGACATGTCAAAAGCATTTGACAGGTTAGAATGGAATTTTCTAATACATGTGCTCAAGAATTTTGGATTCTCGTGATAAATGGTGTCATCTAATTCACCAATGCATAAGCATAACTCAAGTAGAAGTACTTTTTAATGGTTCTCCATGCCAGTCCTTCCATCCTACTAGGAATTAGACAGGAGACCCACGTATCCCTATCTCTTCATTATTGCAATGGAATCACTATCTAGGAAGTCGGCTTTCTGAGAAGAAAAAGACTATAACTGAGTCAAAATAGCAAGAAGAGCTCCAAAATAAATCACTTGTTATTTGCATTTATTGTTTGCTTTTCTCAAAAGCAAACCTTGATCGACTAGAACTCTTCTTGAAGTCATTGAGGAGTTAAGTTAGTGTTCAGTCAAGTTATCAATTTGAACAAGTATTCAAAGTACTTCAAGAAAAAATATCACCATCCGCCTTGAAACTCTAAATGAATCCCGCAAGTTCCTATTATGGATCCTAAAGAGAAATATCTTGGACTTCCATTCTTTATTGGTAGAAATAAGAAAGTTCCATTTTCTCTGCTCTTTGTTGAAAAGATGGAAACTAGACTTTCTAAATGGTATTCATCTAATCTATCTCAACCAAGAAGAACAATAATGGTTAAGCATGTTCTTAATGCAATACCAAAGGCATCATATGACCTATTTCAAGTTGCCCTCCATCAAACAATAAAGGATCTTAATTTATTCAAGGTAAATTTTGAGGAGAAAATATTCCAACAAAGGTGTTATAATCTCATGGATAAGTTTGAGTAGAGATAAAGAATATGGTGGTATAGATTTCGGGACTTGGATTATTTCAATAGAGCTCTCTTGCCAAATCGCTTGGAGATTATGTACAAGAGGTTCAGACATTTGGTCCAAAGCTATGGGTGTTAAATATTACTTTCATGGTGATATTTTTGATTATACAAAAAACATGATTCCCCGTTATGCTTGGAGGAGTATCAGTTATCAGATTCAGTTTATTAAGGAAAACAACTTCTGGCTCCTTGGAAATGGTTCATTAATAAGGATTTAGAGGGACATATAGGTACCTGGTCTTCATTCTCCTCCTGAGCCAAAAAGTAATGCAGTTAATCCTTCTACTTATGTGTTAGTCAAAGATTTATTCATATAAGAGACTAATTCCTGAATGTCATTTTCTATATGACCTTTTTCGCATGAGCTAGCAACCTCTATCTCTCGTTTTATCTATTCATCTCCAACAAGAAGACAAACTTATTTGGAGATTGGAAAATAATGGTTTATTTATCTGTGAAATCGGCATACAAAAAACTATATTCGTATAATCACCACAATCGAAACATCCGATGAGATGAAGAAAATATTTTCTTGCATGTGGAATCTTCCAATAATACCCAGAATTAGGCATTTTATCTGGAAATATCTTCGAGATATACTTCCTACAAATGCCAGAACTCTTCGTTTCACTGCAAATGCTGATATAAGATGTCCTATGTGTGGATTTTCTCAAGAGAGTGCTTCTCATATTATCTTGCACTATAATTACTCAAGAGCAGTTCGGTTTGGAAGTACTGGTTTGCAGTTTGATGCTCTATGCTATATTAATCAAGAATGCTTTAACTGGATTTCACATAGCTGTGCAAGGAAATATGTCGCCTGAATATATCACAAGAAGAATGGTTACTGCATTGGCAATCTGGAAGGAAAGATGCTCTAAGGTTTTTTAAAATAAGTTTCTGGATCCTCAGAAACTTATTCACAGGATTCAACCCTAACTAATGAACATCTAGCCTCTAGATTAAAACACCCGCTAAGTTAGTAACAAGAGTATTTAGAGCTAACTTAAAATGGATTCCTCATGTGC